>OY998175.1:285175245-285790045 GCA_963921935.1 Galeruca laticollis | reverse complement strand
ACGTTGTTCATGTAATAACTCTAATTTGAATTTTTTGGACTTGTTACAGTCTTGAAATGAGAACTTTGGTATCCATGTTTCTTGAAAACAATGCTGATAGGTGCACTTCATATACATTCTAGAATGTATACGAAATCATATCCATTCAGTTGACGGATATAGCCTACATATCCATTCTGTAAATTGTGCAGAAAATGGATAATATTGTAATGTTTTTGTTACAATAAACGGGTGGGATAAATTTTAAACACACGGTAGGTTTACTTACTTAATTTATTTAAACACTAAACTAATCACTAACACTTAATTTAATCACTTAATTTATATTCACTTATTTACTGTTTATCTCACGATGTCAAATTATAAACTAAACTAAACTCTTCCTGATCAGTCCCTTATATATTAAAGCCTTTTTTACTAGTAAATTACGGACTGCGGCTTACACACACAAAAACAATTGGTTCTGGCCTTTTCTAGATAAGTCTTGTCACAAAAACAATGTCTAGATAAAATAGTCGTAAACAGTTATATAAAAAACAGTGCGTATCCGCCATAATTTTAACTTTTATCCCTGGCTTAGACATGGTCGGATTTAGGGACTATACCAGTGTGCTGTTTCCTAACATTACCCCCTCCTTAAATGGAAGTTCCTCCTGGAACTTTTGTGTAGCCGAGACTGGATGTTTGAATCGGCAACTAGCCCTATTTCTACACTTTCCGATCTCATGGAAATAGCAGGGCACCTTCTTCATCGGATACTGATAACGGGGGTTGTAGCTGCAAATTAATATCTGGACACCGGTATCTTGAAAGATAATCTCTACCATGTTCCTGATGATTCGCCAATCCAACTGGTTACTCGCTATCTTAGGCATAGCCAGTTTCTTCACGTTGGATTCAAACACATGGTCTCGGAGGTTTCGAAGTGCTTCCCACACATCGCGGTAGGTAGATCGATCTTGGAATTCATTTTTAGAATCTGTACAAATGTTCTAGATGTTCATGACCATATCGCATATCCAATCTCTTCTTCAGCTGCTCGAAGTCATATGTTTCTTCCAAAAGGTATCGTCTGGAGTACATCTAAGGGATCTCCGCGAAGCGCGATGGTTATGTTCACTGCCTTCTGTCTATCGGACCAATTATTCACTCTAGCGGCTGCTTCAAATTGTTTCACATAATTGGTCCACGACATTTTTCCATCGAACGTTGGGGCCTTGACTCGGGTAAAACTACCAATGTCTTCTAACTTAAGGTGTGTTTCTGGCTTGCAAGGTTTTGTTTGCTCGGTCTTCTTTTCTTCCGTTGGCGTGTCTTGAGTCCTTATTTCTGCCATCTTTTTTTCTAACTCCTTGATTTTCTCGTCCATCGTTGTCATCTTATTCTCAATCTCAGATTTTAGAGACGAAATTTCATTTTCAAAGTCAGCGGCAATGTCGTTTTTCATTAATAAGATATCGGCAGATATATCGTTCTTCAATGCAGAAATGTCGTTTTTCACATTCGTTGAAATCTTCTCTTCCATAGCAGAAATCTTCCCGTCCATGTTCTCTTCCATGGCAGAAATCTTCTCGTCCATGTTAGCAGAAATTGACGAAATTAAGGTGGAAGCCTCGTCATTAAATAAAACTGTTTATGGATCAAAGCCGTCATTTTCCAGTGCCAATTTAAGTCTTTCTAGTAATTCACTTTTCTTACCGGACGTTTCCAACTCACGATCTTCCAATTCTGCTCGTAGCTCCGCCACTTTGAGGTCCTATAGTCTCTTGGCCATTTTTACGTAGCAATTTATTTATCCCACTTCTGACACCAATGTAATGTTTTTGTTATTTATTTAAACAATAAACGGGTGGGATAAATTTTAAACACACAGTAGGTTCACTCACTTAATTTATTTAAACACTAAACTAATCACTAACACTTAATTTATATATACTCAGTATATTCACTTAAACTAATTTATATAATCACTTAATTTATATTCACTTATTTACTGTTTATCTCACGATGTCAAATTATAAACTAAACTAAACTCTTCCTGATCAGTCCCTTATATATTAAAGCCTTTTTTACTAGTAAATTACGGACTGCGGCTTACACACACAAAAACAATTGGTTCTGGCCTTTTCTAGATAAGTCTTGTCACAAAAACAATGTCTAGATAAAATAGTCGTAAACAGTTATATAAAAAACAGTGCGTATCCGCCATAATTTTAACTTTTATCCCTGGCTTAGACATGGTCGGATTTAGGGACTATACCAGTGTGCTGTTTCCTAACATTACCCCCTCCTTAAATGGAAGTTCCTCCTGGAACTTTTGTGTAGCCGAGACTGGATGTTTGAATCGGCAACTAGCCCTATTTCTACACTTTCCGATCTCATGGAAATAGCAGGGCACCTTCTTCATCGGATACTGATAACGGGGGTTGTAGCTGCAAATTAATATCTGGACACCGGTATCTTGAAAGATAATCTCTACCATGTTCCTGATGATTCGCCAATCCAACTGGTTACTCGCTATCTTAGGCATAGCCAGTTTCTTCACGTTGGATTCAAACACATGGTCTCGGAGGTTTCGAAGTGCTTCCCACACATCGCGGTAGGTAGATCGATCTTGGAATTCATTTTTAGTTACCACGTAGAAGACGTATCGCGAATTATGTTTCAGTTTCAGTGTCTTGCCAGGGGCTGGAATCTGGTCTTCAAGTTCTTCTAGTTGCCCGGACTTCTTTCGAAAGACGGTTGCCAACCCTCGTGCGTTCTTGATACGGGCGGGGATGTTGTATGCCAGTGAATAATCTTCCGGGAGAGTGAACAAATCTTGTTGTTCCGAAGTGACTCCATATCTAGCTTTCCCGGTACCTCCATACGTGCCCATAAATTCCTCGAAGGCGGCGTCAGACACATCTCGAATAAGGTTCACTCCTTCCTCCAGGTCATGGTCTCCTTCGAATGGCGCTAGTCGGTTTTGGTGAACTACTTTTGGTTTTCCGTTGGGGATCTTGCTTATGCGATATATAACATCATTGATCCTTTTCTTGATTAAGTATGGACCTTCCCAGGATTTTTGTAATTTTGGAGAAAATCCTTTTCTTCTCGTCGGGTTGTGTAACCATACTTTGTCCCCTTCTTTAAAACCGCCTTCTGTGGCCTGCGTGTCGTACCGACTTTTCATTCTGTCAACTTGAAGATTTGTTCGAACTAATTCATGAATATCGTCCAGCCTTCTTCTCAATTGGATCACGTAGTCTTCGCCTGCTAGATCTTCTCCAGGCCGACAGCCAAATTGCAGGTCACAAGGAAGCCTCATTTCACGTCCAAATAGAATTTTCGCAGGAGTTTCGGCCGTGGACTCATTGACGGAAGATCGATAAGCCAATGCGAATAGGGAAAGATACTGGTCCCAATCTCTCTGATGGCTGGATACTACTATGGACAGGTATTTTCCAATAGTCCTGTTCATTCTCTCGACCATTCCATCTGACTGTGGATGTAATGCTGTTGTCCTGGTCTTCTTCATTCCCAGCTTCTCGCAAATCTCCTGGAATAGATGACTTTCGAAATTTCTTCCCTGGTCGCTGTGGACTTCCAAGGGCACTCCATATCGGCCGATAAATTCTTTCACCAATACATCTGCTACAGTTGTGGCCTCTTGGTTCGGGATCGCGTAAATTTCCACCCACTTTGTGAAATAATCCATTACAACCAGTATGTACTTGCTACCATTTTCTGTCGTCGGAAATGGTCCAGCGATATCTAAAGCAATCCTTTCGAAAGGGCTTCCAACATTGTATTGTTTCATAGGTGCCTTTCTCTTGCGATGTGGTCCATTACTCGTAGCACAAGTCGTACATTTCTTACACCAGTCCTTCACATTGTCGGAGCTGTTCATCCAATAAAACCTTTCACGGACTCGCTGAAGGGTTTTCTTCACTCCCAGATGACCTCCCGATGGGCTGTCGTGTAACTTCTTCAGTACCTCAGCTACTCTTGTTCTCGGGATAACTAGCTGTCTCCTCATCTCAGAACCATCATCGTTTTCAAGGACTCCTTTCAACAGCCCTTCTTCCAGGACAAGGGAGTCCCACTGAGCCCAATATGCTTTGAGTGTCGGTGAAAATCTTGACATTTCTTGCCATGTAGGTCGCCGATTTTCTTCCTTCCATTGCCGGATCATCTTCAGGTGAGGATCATTCTCCTAATCTTCTCTGATCCTGGTGGGTGACCATTCCTCGTTGACTACTGTAATTCTTGAAACTGCAACTTCCTTAGATTTCGACTTGTTGCATTGTGAATAGTCTACAGGGCATGACCGTCTAGGCAAAGAGTTGGCTTTTCGGTGATTCACATCAGCTGGATGTTCACCCCTGTCTGATTTCCCCTGTGACTGGTGTTCTTGGGTTACAGGAGTCTTGGGGCGCTTAGACGGACTGCGTACGTGCTGTAGGTCGCCACACTTCCGGCATTTGATCTTCTTCGGCCTCTTGTCTGCCATACCTTTCAACAAGTTGACGATCTGATCAAGTTTGTCATCGTTATCTTCTTCCTGTATGGTTCTATCTTTGTTGTACCGCGAGCTTTTCTTGGCTGCTTTGCATTTAAGAGGTTCTTGGTTAACAGGAGTCGTAGGACGCTTATACGAACTGCGTGCATGCTCTAGCTCGCCACAATTACAGCACCTGATTTTCTTCGGCTTCTTGTCTGCCATACCCTTCAACAAGTTGACGATCTGGTTAGGCCGTCAATAAAGGCCTGGATGCATAAACATTCCATCATGTTCTCTGGTGCTGATGGATAAGCAAATCGGACTAGTCGGGCAATATCCATTTCATACTCTTGAAGGGTTTCGTCACGTTTCCGCCTTCGGTTCTTCAGCTGGAATCTGTACAAATGTTCTAGATGTTCATGACCATATCGCATATCCAATCTCTTCTTCAGCTGCTCGAAGTCATATGTTTCTTCCAAAAGGTATCGTCTGGAGTACATCTAAGGGATCTCCGCGAAGCGCGATGGTTATGGTCACTGCCTTCTGTCTATCGGACCAATTATTCACTCTAGCGGCTGCTTCAAATTGTTTCACATAATTGGTCCACGACATTTTTCCATCGAACGTTGGGGCCTTGACTCGGGTAAAACTACCAATGTCTTCTAACTTAAGGTGTGTTTCTGGCTTGCAAGGTTTTGTTTGCTCGGTCTTCTTTTCTTCCGTTGGCGTGTCTTGAGTCCTTATTTCTGCCATCTTTTTTTCTAACTCCTTGATTTTCTCGTCCATCGTTGTCATCTTATTCTCAATCTCAGATTTTAGAGACGAAATTTCATTTTCAAAGTCAGCGGCAATGTCGTTTTTCATTAATAAGATATCGGCAGATATATCGTTCTTCAATGCAGAAATGTCGTTTTTCACATTCGTTGAAATCTTCTCTTCCATAGCAGAAATCTTCCCGTCCATGTTCTCTTCCATGGCAGAAATCTTCTCGTCCATGTTAGCAGAAATTGACGAAATTAAGGTGGAAGCCTCGTCATTAAATAAAACTGTTTATGGATCAAAGCCGTCATTTTCCAGTGCCAATTTAAGTCTTTCTAGTAATTCACTTTTCTTACCGGACGTTTCCAACTCACGATCTTCCAATTCTGCTCGTAGCTCCGCCACTTTGAGGTCCTATAGTCTCTTGGCCATTTTTACGTAGCAATTTATTTATCCCACTTCTGACACCAATGTAATGTTTTTGTTATTTATTTAAACAATAAACGGGTGGGATAAATTTTAAACACACAGTAGGTTCACTCACTTAATTTATTTAAACACTAAACTAATCACTAACACTTAATTTATATATACTCAGTATATTCACTTAAACTAATTTATATAATCACTTAATTTATATTCACTTATTTACTGTTTATCTCACGATGTCAAATTATAAACTAAACTAAACTCTTCCTGATCAGTCCCTTATATATTAAAGCCTTTTTTACTAGTAAATTCCGGACTGCGGCTCACACACACAAAAACAATTGGTTCTGGCCCTTTCTAGATAAGTCTGGTCACAAAAACAATGTCTAGATAATATAGTCGTAAACAGTTATATAAAAAACAGTGCGTATCCGCCATAATTTTAACTTTTAGGCCTGGCTTAGACAGGGTCAGATTTAGGGACTATACCAGTGTGCTGTTTCGTAACAATATACATGTGGAAGTAGAAAAAATACTTTTTTTGCTGTGTAAGTCCAAAAACAAAGAAATTTAATGTATATACCAACTTTTCTACTTAGTATTAATTGTTGGCAATTGAATGTAATTGATATTTAGATATTTTTTTGAAAACCCATGCGAGACTCTTAGCTGTAGTACCTAAGGGACAAAGTTATTGTATGTCATCAGACTTTAATAAAAAAAGTAAAGGTCATCATTTTCCATGCTTCCAACACAATACAAGACTTGGACCTTATTTTCTATATTTTTTGTTGTTATATGATGTACAAACAATAGATCATAAAGGTATTTTAAAAGTAAAGATAACACGGTCGTATATTTTGTTGAACGATAAATGAATTCGTTTTTTCTTTTCGATAAATTCATCTAATTATGTCTTTTGTTTCAGTTCACTGTTAAGATATTCAACAATGTTCAACTTCATAAAGAAAGCCACCGTTCCTGGAGTGATCTCGGACAAAGACGAGAAAGAAAAAAGGAAACGGGACAAAAAGGACCGGAAAGAAAAACAAAAACGCGAACGTGTTAATATGTCCGCCGAAGAACTTTTAAGATTGGACGAGGTAAGATTTTTTTAGATGTGTTTAATATGTTGTATGATGGATTTTTCCTTCGAATTAATTCGGGTTGGAAAAAATTATTCACTGATCGAATTTCTGATGCATCTTACAATGTGAACTATTGTTTTATTTTTTAATGTGTAACCGTTTACATAAATTAATATAAAAATATAAGGGTTCTTCGGGAAGAGCAGCTCTAGTGGGTGATCTTACGCATTTTAACCGTTTTTGCGATAGTAATTTCACAATATTGTAATACAAATAGCGTTTTCCATTGGTATGCACTAAGTTTGTACCCAGTTCGACCGTACTCTATACCAGTGCACCGACATTTTGCACTGAGTGCAGGTTCAATGGAACACAGAAAAGTTGTCATTTGTCAAAACATAACACTTTTGTTGTGTTTTTGATTTTAATTATGTTTTATAGTTAAAATGGAAGAAGAAACAATAACGTTTAAAATAAATAATGAAAATGTTACTTTAACACTTTCCAATGATGATCAACAAGTCATTTGTACACTAAGAAGTAAGTAGATAATAAAAAATATCACTAAATGAAATACAAACTGTTATGTTATTTAGGGGAAGATAAGTTTGCTGTTAAATATGTAGTTAATCTTCTCAACAATGGTTATTTGACATTAGCAGAGCCGCTGCAGGAGGCTTACAGATTGGATGATGACAGGTATTCAGAATTCAATTTTTGAATATCACAAAGACTAGGAATACTGTATTTTTTATAGGGAAACTCTCTTGTATTCATCAGATGCTGTTGTATATGCTGAAAATCAAGAGGATAATATAGAAGAATATCAAGAAAATATCCAAAATGCAGGTATGGGTAGTTTATGCATCCAGTATCTTAACAAAATATCCAGGTATTTACCATTAAAAATAATGAGAAATTTTTATTTGAAAGATTATTCATTGCCTAAAATGATTGGATACTTCCAATCACTGGTTCAGTATTTGCAAAATACCATACTTTATACTATAACATTAAGTGGAAAATAAATAATTTTGACCTAAATACTTTTGTAGAAGTGGTGGTAATAGTATTAAAAACCCAATATTCATCATTTTTCAATTTCAATAAAAAATGCAACTTATAATTAACCTCTTTTTAGAATGGACAGAGGCTGAAACAAAACTCTTATTGGATTTATATCAAGAAAACATGCCCCGGGTAGGGCCTATGAAAAGATACAAAACTAAAAAACATATGTGGCAGGACATTAGTAATAAGATAAATAATCAATTTGAAATCAATAGGAGTGCAACTCAGGTAGAAAACCGATACAAGACTGTATTAAAAAGAAAGAAGGCAGCCGTTGAAAACAATACACAGTCAGGCTCTTTGCGTCAAACTGTACCATATGAATTTGAATTAAACAAAATCAGTGCACTGGATGACAGCATTGAACCAGAGGTACTGGGTAGTGCTTCAGGAGTTCGGATTTTAAAGGGAAATCATAATAGTATACCTTTTGATATGCCTAAGACATCAAGTTCATTAAGTACAAGACAACCTATTGATGTATATATTCCGCCCAGTACGTCAAAGCAAGAACCATCGGTTTCACCTAGTACCAGAAGACATGTACTGAAACCCAGAAAAAGGGAATCAGTATCTCAAGTTTTAAAACTTATTCATAAAGAAAAACAAGAATCTAGAGAGAGGCACCACAAGGAGAAGCTTGAGCTGATAAGGGAGCTGTTTAAAAAATAGAATAATTGGAAACCAAAAATTAGAGGCTGTTATGAATTTTATAATACAAACTTACTATGTTTATTCAGAATGCAACGTTACTTTATTTATTGTTTTCTAGTACCAATTTTAGTACTTTATTATTTATCTTCGTTTATTTACAATAATTTTTTAATTTTAAGAATAACTCCTTAGTTTTTAACTTTTATTTCACATTATATTCTAAGAATACAATAAAATGTATTATTTGGAGATAGTATTTTATACTAAATTAAACCTTTACAAAAACTATTCAGACGATCCAAATTATAAATTTTAAAAAAGAAATTTTGATTAACAAAATCTTCAAAACTATAGTTTGAAACTATGAAACTAAATAAGTTCGAAATTTTATTTTCCTTTGACCAGTACTTCCAGTTTCAATCCACGTAGATATTCGCTTAGCCTTTTACGTTTTTCTTCTCCCATATGTTTCAACCGCAATTCAGAATCAGTTTTTGTGGGAGTACCATTGTCAATATCATCATTCACTACTTCCTCTTCATCCAAAATGTCATTATTATCTATGCATATATTATGTAGATTACAACAGGAAATATATAAATTGAGTCATTTTCGGGACAGTATGCATGTCTAACTGGAGCAATTGCCTAAATCGACCCTTCAAAATTCCAAAGGTGTTTTCAATCAACACCCTTGTTGAGCTCAATTTCCTGTTGAATGAATGTTGCCTTTGCCCAAAGTTACCATATGTATGAAACAAGTAACCATTTTCGGATTGGGTAACCATTATCTCCTAACAGGTGGTAATGATTTCCACATAATTCAGGAAGTCTCTTGGATATATAAGACAATTTTAAAACCCGTGAATCATGAATTTTTCCTGGAATTCCAGTAAAAATATATATGAATCTTCTCTTGAAATCACATATGCCCTGTAAATTGATTGATGGAATATCATGTCTGTCGACATAAGTTGACTTCACTTTGTGAGCTGGTGTTCTGATTCTCACGGAAGTTCCATCAATACATCCTATAACTCCAGGAAATCCAGATACCTGCAAAAAATAAAATAAATCTGATAACTACAATAAATCTTTGGCACTCAGAATGTTTAGTTTCTTCTTATTAACAATGTTCTCACATTTTGGAATTCAGCAGCCATTTGTTGTTTTTCCTTACCACTATTTGGCATTTTTATTACCGATATGCTTAGAAAAAAATCCATTACCCTTTGGCTGACCCTAACAAGGGAAGTAATAGCCATTCCAAAACGCTTAGCAGTAGCACGTAGTGAGCACTTGTTACCTGCAAACGTAAGTATAATAATTAAATATAAAATAATTTGAGTTATATTATAATATGAATCAACACATACCATAAAAAAGAAAGTATGTGGCTTGAGGCAGTGATCTGTTGTCTGCCTCCATGTTTTTCATTTTTAGGATAAAATGTTGAGTTTTCAAATTTTGTAATAAGCATATTTGCAGTTTCCGGGAGAAGTCTGAAATGGTCTTTACACTAAAAAGAAATTAACTATAGAATATGTAATTTTAAAAAAAATCACACTTTCTCCTTTCTCACCTGTTTTTCGTTCATTAAATTGACAAAATCATTAATATAGTTCTGAATTTTTGGAACAGATGTTCGTTTCTTAATTATTTCTTCTATAATTTCTATGTCGCTATCATCCGAAGATGACGATGATAATAACAAATAGGCTGCTTTTCGTTCCAATTCGAACCGTTCTTCATTCCCCGCCATTTTTCGTGGTTTTGCATTATTGCACTATACTCGAAACTACCTCCTGAGCAGGTGCCGAAAAAACTGCACTTAGTGCAAATTCACTTGCACTAGTTTTCCAATGGAATATGATATACTGGTGCAGTGCAAGGAATGGAACACACATATTGCACTCATTTCAGTTTTAGTGCATCCCAGTTTTGCCAATGGAAAACGCCATAATACATTATTAACCTTCATAGGACTGGCCGGGGTCCGTTTGTACCCCATGACGTATGTTTTTGCTGTATCTTTGCAAACGCAAATTTTTAAACATTGATCTTTCATCTAGCTGCAGTTTATGAATTATTTTGATAAAATATGATGTATTTAGTAGTTTTTATTGACTGGTATAAACAAAAAATAGTTTTATATTCCAGGGGTCTCTTCAGACCCCGATCAGCCTTTTACGTCCGATAAAATAATCCCGGTAACTGTTAGTAAAATCGGGGAATCCCATACATTTAACGTTTGTTTACTTACAGGGAATTTACCCATATAATAGTAAAATGTAAATTACCAGTTCAAATGGGGGATTCCCCGCACTGCGATATAATTTTTAGACTTGAATATTCGGGTTAGTCTCTTGTGATATTGCGAGTAGGGTACATCGTTTTGAAAATGAGTCAGTTTTTATTTAGAAACAATAGCAAGGGGCTTACTGACGATGAGATGTTACGTATACTTGAAAGTGATGATCCAGAGTTTGATAGTGTTATCAATGAGGAAATATCGAGTGACTTAGAAGATGAAGACATTGTCACAGAAGTAGAGGAAGAAAATGATGTAATAGTTGTTGATCAAAGTATAGAGAAAACGAACCCAGAGGAATCAACAGTTAGTAACAGCCAGGGCATTCCAGTATATAAATCTAAAGATGGAACTGAGTGGTCAAAAATTCCAGGAAACGCAAAAGTTAGACTCTCAAAAGCTAATATTCGGAGACATGCTCTAGGCCTTACGAATTACAGTTCTGATATCTCAAGTATAAAAGACGCTTTTCTTCTTTTCCTATCTCCGGATATTAATATTAATAGTAACCGAAACAAACAGAAAGGCACAAACATATTATGATAAATGGAATATAGAAAATCTGAATAAAATTAAAGTTTTTGTACCTGTTGATTCTACAGAGATTGAAGCTTATATTGGACTGTTGCTTATTCTTGGCGCACTTCACGGATCGAAAGAGGCTATCGATATGCTCTGGTGTCAAGATATTTCTTACTGTCGTCCTATAATTCCTGCTGCAATGTCAAGAGACAGATTCAAACAAATTACTTCATTTTTACGCTTTGATAATTTTCAAACAAGACAAGAACGAAAATTAGTAGATAAGCTAGCTCCGATAAGAGATATATTCGATATTTTCACTTCTAATAGTAAAAAATCACTTAATCCTGGCGACCATCTATGTGTAGATGAGCAGCTTGTACCAGTGGCGGATTTAAACTTTTGCCGCCTAAGGGCTAGCGACAAATCTCCGCCCCCAAGTTAATTTATGGTTTGATTAAATTATCAGTTTGTAACTTGTAACATTTTTTTTTTCAATATATAAATACTATTTTATTTAAGTTGGAGTGGAACTAAATGTTTAATAGTAAAAAAACGAAAAACGTAGTTTGATTTGAGGTAATTAATTGTTATGCAAATTTTATTAAAATAACATATTGAAAGTAATATGTGATCGGTGATTCACCGACGGTGAAAATCTTTTAATAATACTGTTACTGTATGTACAATTGTACAGAATCAGAATACAAGCAAACCCACTTCTTTAATCAAAAACACTTTCTTCGTGAACTTGAATTTGAAATGGAGTCAATAACATCATCAAAGTCCAATCTCTTTGTTATGTCAGATTCAATGTTCAGTATTGCCACATCCCTCAAACGTGCCTCAGTCATCGTTGATCTTTCGTAGCTTTTGATCCTCTTCAGGACGGAAAATGATCTTTCCGCTGAACAGTTCGATGCCGGGATTGTTAAAAACAGTTTTAATGCTATATCGACATAAGGATATAAGTCTTGAAGTGCATTATCGTGTAGAGCTTCGTAGAGTCCAATAATTGTCAGTGGGCGTTCTTTTTCTTTCAGTTCTTTCAAAAAGCCAAAAAAATGTAAACATTCTCTAGCAAAATCTTCCGCCGTAGGGAGATCTTTGTGATACAAAGTGCACAGTTTCTTGCTGCATTCTCCAAGTGTTTTCATATTGGAGGCTTCTTCCCCATCATTATTATTGATAAGAAATCCAAACAACGAGTGAAGCTCATCATAAACAGTTTTTCTTCTTTCCATTTCAGAAATCAATGTGTCCAAAATGACGTTGTATGTATTCACTCTAAACTTGTCCCTACCAATCAACGTTACTTCTCCTTCTCTACTTTCATCGGACTGGAGTTTTCGTATCCGCCTTCGTTTTGTTACGTTTTCGTCTTCATATGTAGTCTCTTCTGATTTTACCAGTGCCCCATTTTCATAAATTTCGAATTCAAGTTCTCTTCTGAGACTACGTATGTACTCGGATAAAGATGCATATAATAGTGCTACTCTTGATAAATCGGTTTCACATGCCTGTAGTTTTTTACTTGTTACATTGAACCTGCATAGCAAATCTCCCCATAGAATTGATAAAAAAGCAGTTTCTAATCTGTGTAACTGACGGAGGTAGGTGGATGCTTCACTCCGTGTGGTTGCTTTTTCTGTTTCGTCATTTGATGTAACTGTAAGGGCTTCTATGATTTCATTCCAGTCTTCATTTAATGCCTTGCAAGCGTCATCCCTTGCTGACCAACGTGTTTTTGACAAAGTTTTAAGGCTTAGGTTGTGTTTTTTATTCAGACAACTTGCAAGTACTTCCCACCTTTTGGTAGAGCACGAAAAGAAATTGTACAGGTTGTTAAGAAGCATGAAAAAGTTACGACTTTCTTCGCAACTACTAGTCGAATGCTCCCCGACTAAATTCAGTGAATGAGCACTGCAAGGAGAATACATTGCTGTTGGTGTTTTTTCTCGAATTCTGGCTTGCAGACCAGTATATTTTCCTGACATATTAGAGGCATTATCATATGCCTGGCCCCTGCAGTTTTCTATATCAATTTCATACTTTTTCAGAACATCCATAACAGCATGGAAGAGCTCCTCTGATTTGTGGCCAACATTTGGTAGAAAGCAGAGAAATCTTTCCACTGGAAGTCCGTTTTCAGGAACGTACCTGATTATTATAGATAACTGGTCAACATGGGAAATGTCAGGTGTAGAATCGATCACTAAAGAAAAATATTTTGCTGCTTTTATTTCAGCTACTACTTCCTCTGTAACTTTTTGACCCATCACTTTAAGGAATTCTTCATATGTGGTGGAGGACAAGTATGAAGTGTGCCCTTGGCCTGGATTTCCATGCTTCGAAATGTGAGCCGCTAGGAAGGGGTCAAATTCTGATATTAGTTCAATACACATAATAAAATTTCCACAATTATGTGTCGACCCAAATTTCTCATAATGCCCTCTCAAAGGTAAACCAGCAGCAGCTAAGGACCTCACAACTGCAACTACTCGTTTCAAAACATTTCTCCAATAACTCTTTTCATCCTCAAGTTGAATCATAATCTGAGAGTCAATTCTTCCGGCCGTTGTCATTCTTCTTTTCATTACTAAGACACAAGATTTGTGGTCTGATGAATTTTCATGGCTTTTTAAGTAGTCGCTTCCGTGTTTCCAGTCATCGAATCCCTCTTTTGCTAGTTTCGAAATTCCTCCAAAAAGTTGACATGGTATACAAAAAAGTTTCCCAGAACTTTCGGAGTACATTAGGTAGGATCTTTTGACTTCCTGTCCATTAATTAAGTTAGTTTTAAATAGAGTTTGAGTTAGGAAGCGATGTTGGCCGCCGATGAATCTTTTGGAACGACTAAAATCTAAGTTTGAAACATCCTGGTTGATACCAGTGCTTAACACTCTATCTCGAGTGTTATCATTTACTGGCCACAGAGCAGGGTCACATACAAAATCTGTCTCTTGATTATCGTTAAGTCCTGTAATATTTGAACTTGTATGGGGGACTGATTTAAGGATCTGCTTAACATTGTCAGATGTAGAGGTACACTCAATTTCAGAGTATTTGAAACAATTGCTCCGTTCTTCTGTTGTTGGTGACGTTGGTGTTGCAGTTTCATGGCTACTCACTGATTCTTCTGAGTTCAAAGAACTGGTACTCGGGCCTAATTCACTCTCGGGAAATTTTGTTTGTGTAGGCAGGTCTGATTCCACGAAATTTTTGCTTTCAGGCAATCCATTTCCAGATTCGGGTTTTTGGAAGAAAGTAAATATTTTACTGGTCTTATTTATTACTTCCTGTTTTCTTTTATTCTTTTGTAATGTTGCTTTTCTGTAAGCAGCACCGCTTAGACGCTTTCTGCCGTCACTCATGATTTTTTCATTGAAATTCCTGAAAAAACGTAATGAAGAAATGAAAATTCAACATTGTTGTAAAATTAAAATATCATCATGTTGGTAAAACGCTAAGTCTTTCTGTTTGATTTTTCAACTCGAAAACTGTATAGGCTAGGGCTAGGAACTTGAAATTTTGCACATTCATTACTGCAATTATTACTGAACTAAAAATTCCACTTGTATTTCCATCCAGGTAAAATGGTAAAATATTATATTGTTAATGTTTTTACTTTCTTTTTTAATGCTGGAAATGTAACAGGCTTACAAGAAATATCTACTAATACGCCCTACTAAAATTACCAAATTAGACTATGCTAATATATTGTCTTTTGTTTACTCACCGTTATGAAGAAAGACGAAAGAAAGTTTGATACATCAATAGCCTACCATCTCACAATAATGTGCAATTAAATGCAAAACGTACGCAATTTAAATACTGTATGCAACTGTACAACTGAACGATAACTTAAAAGGGCTATAAAACTTCACCTGAGATCACTGACAACATGAACATTCAACAAAACACTGGATACCGTATAATGTTGCTCTGTTGCTCTACAGTAACTCGTGAGTCATCACGCCACTTCGCTGATTCGAACGAGTCCATTGCTGTTTTCGGGGGATGGGAGCTTAGTAGAGGCCGTTGAGGGATGATGCGATAGTGCGTATTATTAGTGGAGGTGGAATGTGGAAAGGTTTGATCATTAACAGTACGTGTGACTGAGTAGTTTCTCTTCTGTTTTGTTTTAACCCTCCACTCTCCTAGTTATGAAGTTTATTTATTGATTTTAACTAAATATTTTTTTAAGTTTCAAACTAAAAAAAACATGCTTCTAAAATTCGCCGCCCTTAAATATCTGCCGCCCTGGGCTGCAGCCCCTACAGCCCTCCCCTAAATCCGCCACTGGCTTGTACCATTTAGGGGTAAGGCACCATTCCGAGTCTATATGAAGAGTAAACCTGATAAGTATGAAATCAAAATATGGGCTCTTGTGGACTGCACCACTTCTTATATTGCAAACATGCATGTTTATTTGGGTAAGTTATTTGAAAAGCAATATAGGCAAACTTTATATTCCTATGTATGTATTCATTTTTAGGAAAACAAGGTAACAAAGCGGAAAAGGGTCAAGGTCAAAGGGTTGTCCTAGATTTGACAGACCATTTGGAAGGCGGATTTGGAATAACGACCGATAACTTTTTTACAAGTTCAGAACTTGCTGACAAGTTGTGGAAAAAAATATTACTTTATGTGGAACCCTCCGGAAAAATAAAACATTTATTCCCAGGGAACTTCTACCGGCATCGTACAAGAAAGAGTTTTCGAGTATGTTTGCTTTTAGAAATCAAAGAACGCTAGTATCCTATGTTCCAAAACAAAAACATGCTGTCATCTTACTTTCAAGTGAGCATACTGATAGTAAAGTAGCTGGAGAAGAACAGCATTATAAACCAGAAATTATTCTTCATTACAACAAAACAAAAGGTGCTGTCGACACTTCAGATAAGCTGGCCAAAGAATATACAGTGCAGAGAAAGTCAAACCGCTGGCCAATGGCAATATTTTCGCATCTTATAGATATCGCAGGAATAAATGCTTATAAATTGTGGTTACTGCAAAACCCGGATTGGCGGAAAAACAGTTTG
Source organism: Galeruca laticollis (assembly GCA_963921935.1). Classification (NCBI taxonomy): domain Eukaryota; kingdom Metazoa; phylum Arthropoda; class Insecta; order Coleoptera; family Chrysomelidae; genus Galeruca; species Galeruca laticollis. Next base: position 285,773,681 of record OY998175.1, on the reverse strand, counting down.
GATAAACGTAAAATGTATATTTTGGGACTAGGAAAAGAACTCATAAAGAAAAACGTTTTCCGGCGATATAATAATAAATACATTCAGACGAATAGAAAACGGCATATGACAGACGTTTTTCCCGAACTACTGGATGCAACAGAACATAGAGTTGAACAACAAAACATTACCAGGGGGCGCTGCCATATGTGTCAAAGAGGAAAAGACAGAAAATCCAGAAAAATATGTATTAGGTGTAATAACTTTGTGTGCCTAGAACATTCAAAATCGGAGATAGTTTGTAAAAAATGTTAAAATGATATGTAGCTAGTAGTATTAGTGATTAGGGTAATTTGTATTTTCTCGTGATGATTTTTGACTAATAAATGGTTAATAGTAAAACTTTAATAAAACTTCTTTTCTATATATTTAATTTAAAGAAAAATACAGCATTTCTGCAATTTTACGCATGGGGTCTTCTCGGACCCCAGTTAGTCCTTTTCGTAAAATTTTGATGTCCGTCCCATGAAGGTTAAGATAGGTACTATATTATGTTATTGAATTTTTTTATTCTCTAGTGTTGTGGATAATTATTTGGATCACTTATTTAAAACCACAACTAACAACAATTGTGAAAACTTGCTATAAATTAATTAAAATAAAAGACGTAATGTAAAGTTCGCTTTATTTCCCCCTAACCTTACAATTCACACTGACAGTTGACAGTATTGACATTCACCACAGATAATCGATGTAAAGAGTATACACTATATATGGAATAATAGTTAAGTTACAACACTAGTAAATTGTCGGTTAATAAAGGCATATTATAATTATTAGTTTGCTAACTTTCTGGTTTTTTTCTGTGAATTTCAGCAATTTTTCAAAAAAGGAATAATATTCTGATGCTTTCTATAAAATCGAAGCAATTTATTGGAAACATTGTAACGTTCTATGCCTTTCCGGAAAATTTCAACAATTTATCACAAGTTTTCGAGTAAATTCTGAACGATTGATAGTGGTGTTCAATAGGCTGGGGTTGCTATTCTATGATGATTCTTGTATGGGAAATTGGGATTGAATTCAGTACAGAATAATATAGGCAGAGGAAACAAAAGTATTGTAATACAAAGTACAAAAGTAAACAAAATAATAAAAGCATTTAGTGAGACTTAAGTGATTTGTAGAAGTCGAAGTATGCGTTTTTAATATAAAACATCAAGTCTTTCTTTTTGTTAGCAGCGATTGGAATTGGAGCACTATACGCCTTTTTGATCTCCCAATTTTTGAATGCATCTTTTCTCTCCACGGCGGTAACAGCTGATCTACGACTTCTTCTGGTTTGAGTTTGGAATGTGTCCACAGTTTCGAAATTTTCAGCTTGGTAGGAAGTTTTGTAGAGAAAGACAAACGGATTTTCTCGCCTGAATTTAAGAACCTTGGTGTCGGCGAAGGAGAACGTTTCTTGTTTACCGTTCGTAGTGAAATTTGTCCCCATTTTTTCACTAGTTAGTGATTTAAAATCAATGAAATCACTATAGCTCATTCATTGACTTCATAAAATCGGGCTGTTTTTTAGCAGTTCTCATTACTTGATAATACTGAGATGGTACGTAGATTGTCCCATATTTTAGCGCCCTTTTGGAGGCTTTTGGTGACGTTGACCTTCTACTGCTTTAGCTTTGCTCTTTTCTTGCGTCCTTTCTTCGATTCAGTGGGTTCGTCACATTCGCATCCAACAGAAAATGTGGAATTCGAGCTGAATGATTCAGAGTCGCAACATGATGAACTAGAGTTGGAGCTTGATGTGCCAGAGCGGGCAGCATTTACTTCTGGCAGTTGTATTGTTTCGACAGTGGTCGCAGTAGTTATTTATTCTGATGGCAAAGAAGCTTCGAATGGTTCACTGCCATAGGAGTCAACGTTAATAACAAAAGCCTTGTCGAGAATTTGTGTGGGCAAAGTCGCGTAGTTAGAATAAATACTGTCTCCGAAAAGAGACTTTTCTGGTTCTGAAACAAAATAAACTGTTTTAAAGATTGACTTTTTCGCATCTGTGAGATGCTGTAATAACTGCTGTCACCAAATGTAATAAATTAGACCCTTCTATCTCGGGTCCGCTGTCACCAAATGAAATAAAGCAGCCGAGCGTGGAAAAAAATAAAACCAGTCCGATTTAGGCGAGGACCTCCTGGACTTAAATTGGTAGAATTACCTTTGCTAGGCCAGAGTTGATCTCTTTGTTCAGCCTCGTATCCAAATGCACTACTCACTCTAGAGGGAAAGTCGTGGTACGGATCTGAATAAATTTTCGGTAACCACAAATGTATAAAAAAATATATTTATCTTTCACTGTATAAAATATGACCAACAACAACAAAAATATTAAATCTTTCCCAATAAAAGATTATTATACACTTATATACGAATTTTTCAAGGCGTACATGGCCCGTATGATTTCGCCCCTATTTTGTAATTTGGCCTGCCTCACTGTGAGAATAATTATCTACTGAAAAAAACAAGGTACACATCGACCGCTGCAAATTTTCTATTTGTCGAATGTCATTGTACTTATATGTAAACAGAATGTAAAAGTAGAGAATTATAATTCTGCTGATTTGATAAATCTTATCGGTAAACAGTTCAGTATGTATTAACAAAATTTCAGAGTTGCTGTTTTGCTTCCTTCGAATAAACTATAATTTTTATTTATTTCGCTAGATATGAATAAATGATAACCGCGTCTGAAAAAAAATTATTTAATCGTGGCAAAAATTCAACGATAACCTGATTCTACGGAGACAAAATCATACGCTCCGGGCAAATGATATAAATTACAATTAGCCTTGTATTAAAATTTACCTACGCCTTTCTACGGGGTGGGTGAGAATTATGTGACAAAAAAAATAATACCTAAATCCTGTCAAGTTACATATACACTAAAGAAAAATCGTTCCTACAATCTTGTGTAAAATATTACACTATAATATCTCACACGATAAAATTATATCTATAAAACGAGCGGTGTCCAAATTATATGAGCCAGGACCTACAGATTTAACTGAACCTATGAACTTATCCAATAACACAGTGAAAAAAACTGTTATATATTCTACCTATGCAAATATTTATGTTATCAATATCAAGTTTAGAACCAGCGCACAAAAAAAATCTTTCCCAAAAAAATCTTAGACTTGTTCAAAAACTTAGTGTGTGGAGACTTCCCTTCTCGTATCCCTGCTCACTGACTGTTTTCGATATTTATCTAGAAACTGCGGATGACGCTAAATTTCTAGCACCCGGTGTCGAGCTATGCTGGATCACGGTCGCAGAGAGATTTTTTCCTGTTTTGTGTTTCCTCAGGGGGGCAGCGGTCACTATCAAGGATATCTGAGTATCGCTTTGACGCCCTGACATAACGGAGAGAAACTTCTCTCTATGACCCCGCGAACACTAAAAAAAACTGACACCCGTTACCGTGACAGGGAAGGACTTTTTCCCTTCGCGTTTTTCGCCCGACTCTGTGCTTTGTCTGCACTGAACTTACTTTTTATCATTCCACCAAATTTTGCTCGGGTTTTGTGTTGGATTGTAAAGGTTGCATTTTTTTGTTTTAGAGTGGCCTCAATTTTTATTACAAACCGTTAGTATACAAAACAATAATTTAAATTTGCCCTAGTTAATTGTTATATTGTTGAAAATTGTTATGGTCCTGTCTCATTTTTGATAAACAAAAAGTATGTCCAATTCTACTTTTATTATATTTGAAATAAAATATATATTTTACCATGTGTTCTGAAAGTTACTGATTTAAGTTTTCCTATTTAATATTCGCATTTATTATAATGCCCTGAACAATATTCTATCATAAAATTGTGACTTGTATACACTTCGGGGGATGTATCGTGCTAACAAACCGAAATTACTCCAAAAATAACCAAAAATGTAGTATATCCGTAGTGTAGTACCCGTTGTACTAGCTCTGGTGAGATAAAAATAATAAGATTCATCTATAAGACGCCCTGAAAAATATTCATAAAATTAGTCACTTGTATGCACTCTGGAGGTTGTATCCTGCTAACAAACTAATTTTTTTCCAAAAATGACAAAAATTTAGTACTTCAAGTACCATAGCACCTGTTGTACTGTCTTTAGTGTGCTAAATATCAATAGGGTTCATCTTTGAGACGCCCTGAATAATATCCAATCATAAAATTGATCACTTGTATATATTCCGGAGGCTGTATCGTGCTAACAAACTGAAATTTCTCAAAAAATTACAAAAATGTCGTACTTAAAGTACTATAGCACCTGTTGTACTGGCTCTGGTGAGTTGAAAATCAATAGGGTTCATCTGTGAGATATCCTGAACAATATTCAATCATAAAATTGGTGACTTGTTGCACTCCGGAGGCTGTATCGTTCTAACAAGATATGTAATGAAAAGTAGCCGACGACGATGACGACATACGCACAGGATTTTTTTTCTAAAAACCTTTTTTCTTGTGTTGTTCTTGATGAAAAACGTAAAAATAATTAAAAAAATTCCAACTTATTATGTGGTAAACCAATACTTTTCTCGCATATTAGATAGGTTGGGCGGAAAAGTAATAATGCAGCTAGAGCAAAAATAACAAGCATTCAAATTGAAAGAGTATAATCTATTTATAATTACCGGACATTGGTTCGTCTAAATTTCGGTACACCAGCCGTGGCACTCTGTAACAAAGTTGCGGTAAAGATTCCCTTCTCTTCGCTATTTCGTACTCTGTAACTGAGTTCGGTTGTTACCGTTCCTATCAGAACTTGACCGAAGATGCGATAGCGAAGCGAACGATAGCGATAACTTCAAGGGTCTTTCTATTTACAGTCGTATCGTTCTGTCTCATTCTACTCAATGGGTAAGATTTTTCATTTCTGTTCTCTTCTCTATGAAAAGAGAAAAGAGGTTATGTTGATGTTGTTATTAATTTTGTAGGGTTAGTTGCGTTTGTATTAATTACCCGGAAAAAAATATAAAAAGGTAAGCATTTATTTGTAGGAATATTTAAAACTAAGCTTTTTGGGTGTTGGGTGGCTATCAAAATGTTTTGGGTTAATTGCAACATATCTACCTCTATCGCGTTCAATGGAATAGTTATACATAGCACAATTATTAATTTAAAACTAATAATTATGTTTATTTTTATTTTATAAATTATAGAAACATGTCGTCACGAGCCCCAAAAACAAATCAAAATCAATGGGTAGTGCTTGTTGACGTTTTATTGGAACATCCTGAAATGGTTACAAAATCATTTGTAGGATTGGATGCAAGGCAAAATTATAAAAGTTTGTGGGACCAGGCAGCAACTCAATTGAATAGTATGGGTTTTGGCTCAAAAACTACCGACAAATGGATAGAAGTGGGTTTAAAAACAATCTTTCAGTATTTATAGTTTCTACCTACATATTTTTAGGCTTTCAGCAAGTGGAAAAGCAAGGTCAAAGTAAAGGCTCAAAATATCAGGCTCAATATGAACAGAACAGGAGGTGGGGGACCATTACCACCTTTATTGCCTGTTGAAGAAAAGCTAATGGGAATTATTGGATGGACTGTAGTCGAAGGAGATAATACTACTGAATTAGGTTTTGTAAGCGTTTTGATACCTATAATTACCTTTTACAAATTTATTAATATTAATTTAACGAAAATAAACTTTTTTAGGGACAAAATAATGCAGTAAATGAGCAACAATTTGAAGTTCCTTCTTGTCAACCGCTACCTGAGCTTGTTTATATAAAGAACCCCCAAACTATATCAAGTTTTCTCATTCCTTCCACACCTTTATCATCTCCTACGATATCGGTGGAAATCGAAAATAAAAATACCACTACAGACATCTCGACCACTCCCTCAACATCGTCAGGAACAATTTTTATAGAAACAGAAACTATTCCTGTTGAAAAAGAAAATAAAAAACGAAAATTATTAACAGAAAATGAACTTGGGAATAAAATTAAAGCAAAAAGAGTGTCAAATAAAAAGGGTGATGAGATAACCCTGTTAAGAATGCACCAAGAAAATATGGTAATTTTGAGGGAAATTAGTGCAAATATTTCAAGAGTAGCAGAAGCAATTCTTCAAAAAGTTAATGTTTGTCCTCGGTGCAGCTCATTGACATCATAGGAATCCTAAAGTTTTTTTACTCAACTAGTATGTGATTTTGAGTTGACTATTTGTTTATATAAGAATTATGTTCCTTTTTATCTACCAAATATTATAGTTATTTTTTAGTTTATAAAAGTTTTAGTTATTGATTATTTTTGTAGTTTTAAGTTTTTATATTTTTACATTGGTAATATAAAGATGTTTATTTAATTATCATATTGTCAATTTAATAATTTTTGGAATAAGTACCCCATATGTTGTATAATTATGAAATATTTTTAATTTGAGTTTCTAAAAAGATTTCAAAACGTAAAATTATAAACAATTTTCAACGAATGTTTATACTATGTAAATCTGGGTACGGTAATTACTTACAACTAGATAAAGGTTAGGAAAAAGACATAATAACTATTCATCAAAAATATTAATTTTAATCATACATATTTTAGAAGTATCTATTTACAATATTCTGCCTTGTTTGTCTACCTTCGTTTAGAACTGGGACGTTGTTGACATTGTGGTTGTTAATTATATTTTGATTAATTAAATTCAAGTCAAAGTCAAATTCAACTCCTGCCCTAATTACTAAGTTATGTAACACTGCACAAGCATTTATAATTGCACCAACTTTTTCTGGGCTGTATCTTAGTTTTCTCTCTCCTAAGAGGCACCTAAAAATCATTTTGAGGCGTCCATAGCAGCGTTCAATTATGCTTCTGGTAATTTTGTGTGCATGGTTATAACGTCCCTCGGGGGTGTTTGGTTCTGGATTATCGAAAGGGGTAAGTAACCAAGGTTCCAATGGATATCCTGAATCACCAAGTAACCATTGATTTCTTCTGCCTAAAAAAATATTTTTTTAAATCTTGTTAAATTGTAACAGAGAATTGTTTACTTACCTCTGTTATAATCTTCACTCAAGGTGTGCTTCACTTGTGAAGCTCTCCAAATAAAAGCATCATTTACAGAACCAGGATACCGTGCATTTATGTTCAAGATTTGCAAATCATAACTACAAACAATTTGAACATTTTTGGAATGATACCCCTTACGATTAATATAATTGTGCTCTTCATGTGCTGGAGCCAATATTGCAATATGTGTACAATCAATGCAACCAATTATACCTGGAAAACCTGCTTTTTCCATGAACCCTCTTTTTATACCATTTTTAGACTGTTCGTCAAAAGGATATTTGATCCATGTTGGTCCCAAATATGTACCAATGCAATTAGCAACCTCATGAATGCAACGACTTACTGCTTGTTGACTTGAGGATAATAAGAACTCTTCTCCAATGCCTGAAACCAAATAAAAATTATGATTAAGTTCACAATTATTATAATGTTATACCACAAAGACTACTAATATTTTAATATATCTGTAAGTACACAACTATTATAATGTCAACAAGCATTATACACTAGCTTAATATATCTACCTACCTCTTTGATAATTGCCAATTGCAAAAAAGCGTAGGGCAGTCAAAATTCGTGTTTGACGGGGGATTCTTGTGCTTCTTTGCTCATGATCCATATGAGGGACAAGCTGAGTAAATAAATAAGCCACTAGGTCTTTATTTAGACGAAAAAGTTCAATGAAACGTCTATCGGGTAGACTGAATGGATCACTCTCATCTCGTAATACCCTTCTTCTAACTCTATTTTCACGCATTCTTGCAATGTTTTCTACTTCATTTACAAGAAATCTTCGTACTGGCAACATTTTTAACAAAACCCGATAAATTAACAACACCGAATGTCACTTTGCCACAGCTATTAACAATAATCCCTAAACGATATTATTAATTATGCACTAAGCAAATAGATAAATACTAAACCTAACAAAATCTCTAGATAATTGCAAAAATCTCTTCTTCTTTCTTATTGTTATCATGAAATAGTCAAATTAGTATAATGTTTTCTGAAGTATTAGTAGATTATTCTCTATCCGATTGACGATCACGAAACTTGTCGAATTATAGCCGAGGCGAAAGAGATACGCTTATAGAGTACCGTTAATCAAGTATAACGATTCTTTTCGTTTGCTTATTCTTTATCTCTTTCCTTAAAATTAAAGGTTTGTTCCAGCACACGATGAAACTAATTCGGAATTGTACTACGCATGCGCCGTGACAATTTAGTGTTCCAGCACCGACTTTTGAGAACTAGTAATTACGCTGAACTACTAATTCGACGTTCCAGCAATTTATGAACATATAATAGAACCGTTCTAGAACAGTTCGATCAGTTCTTGCTCTTGAGCAAGTATTTCAAATTCTCTCTTATTCCACGCAAGCGCAGCGCATGTTTTAGTTTTGTTTGGAGGTAAATATTTTAAATTAGTCAGTACATTTTATTATATTACAACCAACTTTCATACGACCTTTTATAATATATGCTGTTCTGTGATTGTATGTAAATATAAGGTAGTTTTTTTACTTTTGTATATTTGCTTCAAATATAATCAATTATAAAACTTTAGAATTGTTTAATTTTTCTAACATGTCTGATATTTCAATTACAAGCTCAAGCTCTAGTGAAATGTCATCAGACGAGGATGAGCAGCTTTTGAATGTATTGATTAATATTAATATGCAAAGGAATAAGCGGCCAAAAAATGAAGGTTACGTCGAATAAACTGTTCCCCAATACTCAGATGAAGTATTCAAAGAACACTTTAGAGTGTCTCGTTTAGTTTTTAATAATTTGGTGGAGAAATATAAGAACAGTGAATACTTTGATGCTGATGCGAATGGTGGAAATGTAAAGCTAACATCTGAGCAACATGTGTTGGTATTTTTGTGGTTTGCTGGTCATCAAACAGCATCTTTTCGAGACGTGGCTGATCGTTTTAATATTACAATCAGTTCTCTGTTTCGTATAACCACACGAATGATTAGTTTTCTGAGCAACATGTCAGGCGATGTCATAAAGTGGCCAAATAACCAAAAAATGGAGGAAATACAACAACATTTTACTGAAAATGGGTTTCCAGGTGTATGTGGTGTTATCGATGGTACTCATATAAAGATTGACAAACCAACTGAAGACCCAGATTCATATCTTAATAGGAAACATTTTTATTCAGTCCATGTAAGTCTTTATTGTTCTAAATAAATCATCGTGCATTGTAACTTTGTTTTCTATTTAGGCACAAGTGGTTTGTGATCATGAAAAGCGCATAATAGACGTTTTTATTGGGTACCCTGGATCTGTTCACGATAGTCGTGTGTTTCGTGCATCACCTTTATCGGCAGAATTACCCGAAAAATGCGGGTTGAACAAATATATACTGGGCGATAGTGGATACCCTTGTACACGACATTTGTTAACCCCATTTCGTGATCGAGGACAATTAACTGCAATTCAAACAACTCATTTTAATATGACTCTTTCTAAAAATCGTTACATAATAGAACATTGCTTTGGTCTTTTAAAACAAAAGTTTAGGCAATTATATCATTTAAAGCTAAGAGACATTACAAGGGTTTCTCACTTTATTCGAGCCTGTTGTGTTCTTCATAATTTATCTATAAATGATATGTTTGAATACGAAAATGAAGGCATTGGAAATAATGATAATCCACCCCCACACATTGAAGGCCCGCTGGTAGATGAACATGAAGATGATCAAGATGGAATCGAGATACGAAACCAGGTCGCAAGATTAATTTATCCACACTAGAAGATAATTTTGCCAAATAAATAATACTCATTTTTCTAATTTTTTTCCAACAAAAATTTACACTGTATGCTTATAGACAGATACAAACAATTTAAACTAACTTTCATATTATTTTGTTTAAAAATTTGATGTGATCATTTTCAAACATTATCTTTTTTGTGTAGTTTGTATACAGTTGTTTTGATATTGTAGTATGTGAAATAACATTTGTACGTTTACATTTAAATTTATAGTGAATTAAAACATTATTATCATTAATGTGGTTATCAAAGCTGCAATTTCCTTGCACATATAGGAGGTACCTATTCAAGTGTTGTTAACAATGTAGGATGAACATAAAGGTGATCATATACAATAATATCCATGTATAGAATACAATTTTTATTATGTAATTATTAAGTAACAAAAATAAAGTTATTCTTTAAAACTGAAAAAATTATTCTTAGGAAAAGGAACAGCGTTATGAATAAATTAATATAATACTGTAAAACATAAATAAACATTATAACTCATAACAATAATTCTGAGGAATAGACACAGTGTTATGCATTAAATCAATAATACTGTAAAATAAAAACACAAGTAGTTGAAAAATTAGGGATCATCCATTTGGCAGCGTTTACTTCCATTTTGTTTGATAATCTCTAACAGTACATTATTAAATTTTTTCATTTCTTCTAACTTTGATTTTTCTAAATCTAAGCGGTTCTGATAATATTTCTCCTTGTCATTCATTTTTTTCAATAATAGTTCCACTTTTTTCTCATGAAATTTACTCATTTCATTTTTTATATCTTGTAAAATATCACTTCGTTTTAATCTATTTACAATGTTTTTTCACTTCTTCACTTCTTTTTGTGTTACCACTTGTTCTTCCAGATCCTCTGTGGGATTGTTATCTAAATTAGGATTATCTGTATCCTCTGCAGAAGCTGATGTGGTACATGTATTAGAGCATTGCATGGGTGTAATCACTGAATTCGCAGTAAGTAGTACATGTGGAAATATATTTTTCTTTTTATTAAAAATTTCGTCCATTTCTAGTTGAAACTCAAAGTATTTTCTACCACGACCCGTTTTATTTGAATTGTCGACAAACTTTTTATAGTTTCTCTCCAACACTTTCCATCTATTTTCGCAATTTGCGGCCGAATAGTACAAATTTAACTTTAACATTTCCTCTGAAATTATTTTCCACATCTGTTTTAAATTTTTCATGTTGAATGTGCCCACTTTATGGCGGTACTTTTTGTATAAATCTAATAAGACCCTGGTACTGGGTGCGGTCCATTCCTTGTAAGATATTTCGTTTCTCATTTTCTCTGGATTAGATTGTTTATATTCATCACTTGAGACATTGATAACTAAAAACTCATTCAAATCTGAAAATCAAAGAAAATTAGATTACCTACTTTAATTAAAAAGTTTTTAAATAATTTACCATCATTTTGAAATTCCATCGTAGCATAAACCCAATTATAATTTTGTACTTTAGACAATAGACTGATTTGCTACACCTAACCAAACATTATTTTCAAATTAAAAGTAACAATCGGTTTAATTCTTATTACATGTCACCAACATTCAGTAACCAAATTTTCCTAACTATGAAAATTGCGTTCCAGCACCAACAAATTCGTAACTAGTTCGACTTATTATTTGAACTGTCATGCGCTGTAAATCAGTTCAAATTATGTGTTAGAACTATCCTACAACTCATTGCTGGAACAAACCTTAAAATTACAGAGTGGCAACTCAGGTTTCTTTCACACTCGAAACGTTGCTCTTCCCAGCATTCTGCAGATATTATAGGGGGTCTTATACCCTCATCCAGCAACTTAAGTAAGTAATCTGCATCAGATTGGTCTGAAAATAATAATTCCTTATGTTGGTGTGAATAATTTAGACAATTTGGGGAAAGTTTCTGTATTGTAATGTTTTTCTTATTTATTTAAACGTTTTTATTACGGGTGGGATAAATTTATACACACACGTTACGTCTACTAACTTAATTTATTTATTCACTACACTATTCACTAATTTATATTATATACTGTTATGTTTGTGTGTATAAGAGGAATTTTTTATATTATTGTATAAGTATTTTGATTTATTAAATTTTAGTATGGCTAGCTCATTAAAAGAAAAAGAAAATTTTTATGTATTTATTTATGCGGTGAGAATGAAATACTCTATCTACTTTTTGGGTTCCAGTTATTTTTACACTTTATCTCCAATATTTTATCTATTATTCATTCAAACAATTTTTAATATTTTTTTTATATTATTTGGTGCGCCTATGGTTAACATTTCTCATTAGAATAGTCAATTCCAGATATCACAGTAATAACAGATGTCAATTCGTATCCGTTGAAATGATATTTAAAAAAAATTATTTCAAGAATATTTAATATTAATTAGTTTGTATTAGTCAGGAAATATGTATTATAAATTCGAACAAAGAAACAAAGTGATGAAATGTCTTATGCTAATATAAAGATTGAGAAATCGAAATTAATAAACGTTAAATATAAATGCGTAAGTACTAAATTGGAATAAAGAAACAAAGTGATGAATTATAAACGTTAAATAGAAATGCGTGAGTACTAATGTTTTTGTAATTACTTGTATCAGATCTATTTTATATCTTTAACATAAATGTTGGTACGAACAAAGACAAAAAAAAACTAACCTGGTCCTCACAACCCCACTAATACTCCTTCTTGCTGTCTTTCAAAACCACACCATACAGAACTGCCGGGACTCCAATATTTGTTATTATTATATAAGCTTCTTTATAGTATTCCTTCTTATATATTTTTATTTGCCGCTTCTACTGTTCATTCAGGACTCTTTTATACAATTTTGATAGTTTTTTTATCTAAAATTTCTTATCATTTCCACCATATGTCATACCTCGTTCATTTTCAAAAAAATCCACTTTTTCCTCATCAACAAGCTCTCATTGTTTTTTGTTGCTATGCCCTAATCATATGTGTGCTGATTCTAATTCTTAAGTGTTAATTTTTTTTTAAATTGTGTTTGTGTTCTTTCTACCAAATTATTATTATTCTTTTACACAAACTATCCTCTATTCCTATTTTCTAATTCCTAAATAATAGCTTTATTTACTCAACAACAAAATTCATATATTTCCTGACACAATAAATATTAAGTTTCTGTTTCTTTTTCGATTTGTTGCATTATTCATTTCCATAGACTTTTTTGACATCTATGTCACTGTGATTATGTAACCAAACAGTTCTCTCCTACGTGACAGTTCCTAAACTTTTGACATTACATATTATAGAATTCTCAACTTAATGTCACATCAAAACACTAGTAAGGTTATCTTGTTCATTTACCAAGTATTTGTATATTTCATCGTACTTCACGTTGATAATCATTTTAAATAAAAATGGTTAGAAATTAAAAGCAACTATTTTTTTATAATTCTATTAAGTTTGTAATGGCTGAACTACACATAACCCAAAAATGAAAAGACACTATCATTCGGATACGAAATTAAGCAATTAAATGGTATCAAATCAATTTCTCCATCCAACATTATGATTTAAGTTGATCTGAAATATATCGATAAGCCAAATAATATTACGGACAGTATAAATTTTATTCCAAACGTAAATCCGAATATCATCGGCCTTATTAGTTCTGTCACAACGTCAATGTATTCAAGAAAATAGATTCAAGGTGATCATTATAAACCAGTATAATACACAGTATATGCACTTAAACTAATTTATATTTACTTATTTACTGTTTATCTCACGATGTCAAATTATAAACCGACTTTCTCTCGCTGGTCGGTCCTTTATATATTAGTGCCTTTTTTACTAGATAATTCTAGATTACGGCTTACACAAAAACAATTGGCTCTCTCGCATTTTCTAGATAAGACTGGTCACAAAAACAATGTCTAGGTAAGATAGTCACAATCGTAAGCAGTTCTAAGAAATCCTTGCGCATCCGCCATAATTTTAACTTTCGTACATGGCTTAGACAGAGTCGGATTCAGGGACTATACCAGTGCGCTGTTTCGTAACAGTATTAATTATATTCAGGGAATTATCTACTGTCAATTTTTGGAAAGCTTCTGTGAAATTATTACCAGTGCTCGGTCTTGGGGGTTCGTTTTCCCCATTCTCTGAAAAGGTAGTTACGAAATAATTTGTAGGGTGAAAATTACATTTGAATATGAGAGAAATAATATTTAATGGTAAATGTTTGTGAAACTCAACTGAAGTTGTGACTACGCAGGCCACATTAGTCTTTTCAGTAAGCTGATCCTTTGTGATGAAAAACGCTTTTTTCGGCAACGCCAAATCTTCCGTACCAACTATCTTGAAGTATCTGTCGTGTTGTTGAGGGTAGGGTGGCCCAACAGTTCCATTTTCGGACAACCCATTTTTTTTAACGAAGGCTTATGGTTTTTAGTTATCGACGGATGTTCCTTGACTATACCTCTTCTTCTTTTTGAATTCGGGTTTTTTGAGGTGCTATTAATTAACTGCGTTGGGTTCTTGACTCCATTTCAACGTACACCTTGAAAAGAAATAATAATCACATTCAGTATGATCGTCAAAGTAACTTTTTGGTTTTTTTAAAATGAACCATATTGTTGTACCTATGTTAATCAGCACAGAAAACAGTGAAACATAATTGAGATACTCTTATGGTTAAAGCTAAAAAGTAATAACATAATAAGAAATCGTGACTTACCGTTTGGAGAATACAGTCACAAATTTCCTTTCAAGTGACAATCGTCCGTGGAAAACTGTGACATCTCTCGAAATACCTCTAAAGCGACAGGTGGTTGGGAGAAGACTGATTTATTATCGTCTTGGGGGAATGGTTTTACCTCCTTCTCGCAGTGGAATATTGTGACATCTGCTCCCTTGCGGCGAGTGAAACAACTTGACATGTTGCAGTCTTCAGAGTATAGTTAACTCATTTTCTGAGTTTCGATTCGATATCAAACTAAAATTAAAAAAAAAAGATGTTACAGTATACCACGGAGGGTGCGATATGTTTATAAGAATAAAAAGTGTCATGAAACGATATCTCTCAATTAAAAAAAATTCAATAGTAACCCAGCCTTAAATACAAATGACAAAAAAACCCGGCGAAGTTATAATAAAACGAAATTTAAATGAATATAAGCCGTAGGTACTTCATGCATAAACCACATAAAAGGAAATAGGACTAGGTGGGGTAATTGTAAATTCGGGGTAAATGTAAATAACCACTCTGGCCACTTCAAATTGCTTAAAAATTCAAATTTGCCGCCATGTCTGCTTGACCTAGAGTAATATCCATTATGACCAACTAAAATCACGCCATTTTATGTTCATCTGTGTGCATAAGAACACGTTTCGTGAGACTCTGCTAAAAAAGTGATTTTGTGTTTGGAAAATCTTTCAGAAGAGGTGTGCTGTCTACTTATTGAAGCAGGTAAGTGTATAAAATACTTGTAAGCAGTAGCTGCTTACTCAATAACGATTATATCACTCATAACCTCACACTCTCATTTTTTTCCAAACAAATTTCGCTCGTTTACATTTACCCGGCAAAAATGACGATTGGGATAAATGTAAACGCCTAGAAATGGATTGTTCAGTTGCGAGCTCATTAGTTTATTTCGTCTTTATTTTTTATTCCAGAATGCCTGGACTATATGTGAGAAAATAAAATGGATCAAGATACATACAGAAGGATTTAACAAGAGCAGTGAATGATGTTTTAAATAAAAACTACACATATAAAGATGAAGAAGAAATGGTATTTCAAAGGCAGACATTTTTCATAGAATAAAGGGAACGAAAGTTCCAGAAAATAAAATGGGAGCGGGCCGATCACCGGTTCTGTTTCTGTCAAAAAGGGTTGAACATATAGTAGAAAATGGTGTAAAAGCAAAGGCCCGAATGGGGTATCCCTGCAACAAATATGTCATTAAAAATCTTGTTGGAGAATACGTTAAACTTCATCCGGATTTAACAACGCCATTTAAAAATGGTATACCTGTGGATGACTGGTACTTCAGTTTCATGAAACGGCATCCAGGCTTAACCTTCAAAAAACCTGAATCCGAAAAATTCTAGAGATCCCGAACTAATATACAATTTTTATGAGGAATTGAGTAACTTGGTTTTCAACAGCAACCTAACAGATAAACTCCAGCTTGTATTAAACTCCGACGAAAGTGGATTTGCCACTGATCCAAAACGACTGAAAGCGATTGGTGAGAAGGGAAAACCTTTAGTGCGTATTTCCGGTGGATCCGGTCGAGAGTCTATCACCGTTTTAGCACCAGTTGCCGCAGATGGTTCATGTTTGCCACCACCACTAGTTTTTAAAGGTGTTGGCGTCTAAGCTCGATGGAAGAGTCACAGTTCTTCGAATGGTTTTCAACTGCTTTTGTTCCCCACATTCAAACCCTACGGATTAAACATAATTTGCCAAATCAACCTGCATTGCTACTTTACGATGGACACGCCAATCACATAAGCTACAGAATTATCAAGGCAGCGTTAGATAATAACATTTTTTTTATTGGTGCCTCATTTTACCTATTTAAAGCACACCTCAGCGTGTTTAAATCGAACTTTCATACACGCGCGTTTTTTAAAGTTACCATGGTAACAACAACAACTCGAGAAACGTAAGTATCATAGACAATTTTTTGATTATTGATCTGACAGCAGTACCTCGTAACGTCAAATAAATATAAATACTATTTAGAATGGACTTTCACGAAACTTGGCTGGGCATCGAGGGCGGACTTTTATGAAATGAAACTTGGCTGGACATCGAGGACGTACTTCCATTTTTTTGTAGTAATAATATAAGAATAATATTTTATGATTTCAAAGTGCACCAATAAAAAAAATAGCGTAAAGTATTCGTGGATAACTGGTCTTTCAAACACTTGCTCTATTTCGAGCACTCCGGCTGCGCCGTCGTGCTCGAAAATCGCGCGTGTTTGAAAGACCTCTTTATCCACTTATACTTTAATATACTATTATCTTGTCAAATTTCCAAGCCACTTGACAAACCAAATTCAACCCCTTGATAAGTGCGTTTTTGGACCTGTTAAGATTTGTTGGGAAAAAAAATTGAGAGAGTTTGGGAAAAAACAAGTAGAAAGAAAAAATTCTGCTCACCGTTCAAAGAATAAATTTGTTGAGTTGCTAGGAGCGGTTTGGAAAGAGAGTATGAAACCTCAAAATATAATAAAAAGCTTCAGCTCTACTGGCGTCTTTCCAGTCGATGCTCAAACATTCCCAGTATCTGAATTTAGTCCAATCGCCCTTCAAAAGTATCGAAAAAAAACAACAAAATACGACAGAAATGAAGGAAAACGTGCCAATCAGAGTCAAATAAATGTTGGCACTGGCTCAATACAGCCTTCCACGAGTGTTGAAAAACAAACTTTTTTTACACCAACAGAAATAATCGACATATTTGCTATTGCAATTGAAAGAGACAAAAGTGTCCCATCTGATGCTAAAATCGACCAAGTTAAGCGCCAAATAGTACCTCGGCTGAAAACAATAAAATATGGAGAAATTTTAACGTCAAAAGAGGTTCTGAAGAAACAACAGGAATTTGAAGAAGTAAAAAAGCAAAAATTGGAGAAAAAAACAACAAAGCTAATAAGAGACCGAATAGAATTGAAAAATAAAAATCAGCAACTCCAGAGCCTGAGCTAGAAGTTTCATTGCAGGTTAGCAGTTCAGAAGACAATGAAGATAATTTTAGAGAGACTATTATTGCACAAGAAATAAACGAAGTGAATTATGAAATACCTGAATGGATGAATTTAAATATTGGTCAGTTTGTATTTGTTGATTTCTTGGGAGGCAGAAGAAAGGCTGCTCATAATAAATATGTTTGCTGCATCCACAGCATTGACCAATAGTTTGGAGATATTACTGTAACAGGCTTTCGAAGACATAACAAATATTCAATAGAATTTCGATTACAAGAAAATGATGTATGAACCATATCATTCGATATGATCCTGTCAATTCTTCCAGAATCAGGAATGCAAGAAAATGATAGAACAATAGTTTATGTTTTTCCTGGCTCTGGTGGAGTTTATGAAAAATAGTTATTTATTATACAAGGGAAAAAAGTATTAGATTTTAGCTCGAGGTTATGTTGTCTCCCGACGCGAAGCCGAGAGCTAAAATCTAATATTTTTCCCGTGTATAATACACTATTTTTTTGTGTGACAGGAAAAACGACGATTCAATAGTGAAAGAACATATTATTACAATATAATGAAGTCAGAATGTTATCGATATGAAATTTGAATTTTTAAAGTAATAAGCTGTTGTAGTTATAGCGACAATTAGACCTGCGTTGCTAAGGAAAACTTCAAAGTAATCAAATATATGTCAATTTAATTCTGTGATTTGATTCAAAAATGGCGAACTCAGTGATTGTTTAGTAGTTATTTTGGAAAATATAAAGTTAAAACATGTCTGATTCCGAGTTTTCTCTGACTCTTAATATAAAGGAAATGTAGCTTATGTTCAATAAAATATTCCAAAATCAAATATCAAATATATATATATATATCCGGGAAAAAAAGTAATTTCGTGAAAAGTTGTATTTTGTCACCTGTCAACAGAGATAAAATGTCAAATTTTTTTCCTGTCACAGAAAAATAAGAATTTTTTATAAAAGAAACCCTGGAAAATCCCTTACTAGTGTTCTCGTAGGTATAAGTATTATAACTTTGCTATTTTATTGTATTCTTATTAAAGGAATAAAAAAATTATTAGTATCCTACCTATTTTATTCAACCTATCATATGGGAACTTCGGGGTAAATGTAAACAAGTTTTACATATAAATATTTGCCTTAAAATAGAATCAGACATGTTTGTTTACTATAACCCCAAAGTTAAACTTGTATAAAACAAATGGAATCAGAGATTTACATTTACCCCAATGTAATTGGGGCAATTGTAAATGATTAGGGTAATTGTAAATATACAATTTGTGATAATTAAAATGGCTGATTAAATTTAGTCTTGATTATAAGAATATAGAAAGATATACACACATGCACGTACGATATAATTAATTAGACCTATCTTTCGTTATCACGAACATTTTGGAATGTTTCCTAAAAACTTGCCAATTCTGTTTACAAATACCCCACCTATCCCTATTCAATTTGTTTTCGCTTATAAAAAAATTAAACTACGCATCTTGTATTTTTCAATACCTACTTTTATCAAGATTCTATATTTTACTGGACAATAAAACGCCCATTGAGATAAACAGAAATATAAATATTTCAATTCTTTAAATAAACAATGATAAATATAAACGCTTCAACATATTTTTTTAAAAGCGTTTTATCATCGACCTCGTCCATGAAAAAAATTGAAATGGAAAATTAAATCTGTTAAATATATTATGTTTTGACAGGCTAATTTCCTTGTTTTCTTTTCTTGTAATAAATACTAATTACCGAATCAATTTATCTTTTTAAAAGAAATAAATATGTAAAATGAAAGCATTTTGTTGCAAATTTACATATTTTAATAAATTTAAATGCACATTGCGCCATATCAGGTTATGAATTGTTTTTTGCAGACGACCTGACCTTGACCTCAGATAAAATGCGACACTAGGTATGTGTGAAAATTTGCAAACGTAAATTATACATTTTATACAACTAAAGCATTTTTGTTGTAATAGTTTTTAACAAAATTCACACCAATTTCCATTATTTGCTATTTCAACAAAATATTGAAGTTGTTCAGGAAGTTTTGGTTCGTTCTCTTTTCCTTCTTCCTGCGGTAATTTTTCTGATACATACTTTTTCTTCTGTTATTCTAACGTGTCTATTCCACATTAATTTTTTTTCTTTAATGTAAATGTAAAACGTCTTTATTCACTTACAGTCCTCTTTTTTATTCTCTTGTAACTTGGTGGCCCCTTCTCCTGTATTCTGTTTCCGTGGCTGTGAACGAAATAATGTTCTGTGCGACTATAAGAAACTAAAAAAGCCACACAAATAAACATCTAAAGGCGCGTACACATACAGCGAACGAAGGCGAACGCATTCGTTCGGAAGGATTTGGACGAATTTGTTTGGCCTTTGCTGATAAAATCGGTTTGCCGTCTACACTTAACGAACGAATTTGTTTGTTTCGCGCGGGCAGAGACAACCAACGAGACTGCTAAGCTAATAGGAAAAATGGTTCTGTTGTGAAGCGATTGCTTCAATCAGGTCAACTAATAATCGATCCTTTTCTTGCACGATTATCTCTTATGGAAAGTAGCTCTCTTTTCATCTATACTTCGTCTTTCTCTTGTTCATTAGATTTGTAATTAAACGATTTCGCTTCAATAAATTGAAAGCCACAGGCTGATGGCGCTACCATCACGACATGGAGTGTAACAGTGTTGACAAAATTCACTATTTAACCCTACAAATGTCAATATCCAACATTCAACTGTGTGTAAAAATTAAATGTTTATTGCGTAGAAAGTAAAAACGTAACTCGTACACACAGTTAAAATGTAGCGCTTTAAATTATTCGCTATATAAAAATTTTGTAAATAAAAAAAATTATTTTTTTGAATTATAATTTTGAACACCTTCATAAAATTCGATATTAAACATGGCAACAGTGTATGTTCTTTCCATGTGACTGTGATGTTCTTTAACCTCCAAATTTTTTATGTGGTTTGTATTTTCAGAGACTTCTCTGGTATTTTGCTTGTATTACGTTTGTTGTGATATTGTTGTTGTCTTTTCAACTGGTGGATTATCGAAAAGTAAGGATATTAAAAAACAATGTATTGTTTAGTGTGTGGTTGTGATGAAAATGAGGTGCCCAGCATACTCATGCTAAAAAATTACAAAAGTTCGAGCACTCATAAAACAGTAAACTGGAAGAAGATGTGTTTGCATGTACATTATAATAACGACTTGAATTATATTTTTTTAAATAAAATATTTTGTTGCCTTCCAATTTGTCGTCTTTATTATATATTATTTATTATGTATAACCATAAAAGTATTTTTTATTTAAATAAAAAACAGTAATTACATTCCTAAAAATGAAGATAAATGTAGCAAATAGCAGCAATTTCTTAGGAAGGGATATAATTCTACACATTGTTATTGAAAATATAAAACAGTAGCTTGCCTGCGAAACATAACAAGTCTAACTTATCTGAAATTGAGTTAGGACTCTATTCTAGTATCGCAAATAGAATAACACCGAATGGATATAAGTTAGAATACATGTATCCAATCAATGTTTTTCTATTTTTGGTACTAGAATCGACTCCTTACTCAATTCCTGACAATTGTGGAGTTGTTGAGTTTTGCTAACAAGCAACTGAAGTTTAAATGGGAGGTCTAGAATAAGAGGCGTTATATTTGAATTTTCCCGCCACAGTTTAAGATTTCCGAAGAGGACACGAATAGTGCCGAAGCTAAGCAATTTCACTGCGCGCCCTCTACAAATGGCTTTCGTTACAGTTCGCCAGAGCAGTTTTCACCGATCAAAATTTCATCATTGAGTTACTCGTCTCGTTGGTTGTCTCTGGCGCGGGCATTTTTATTCACAGGACAGTAATTATGGCGTCTGATGACGAGCACTTGATATTTTATTTTTGAGATAATTTAGTGAAAGTTTTGAGACATAAATATTAATTATAAGTTAAGTAACATAGTGTAATTTTTAATTATATATTCTGAGATATCTTGTAATATTTTTTAAATATATACGTATTATATTATAAGTAGATACATTTTTGATAAATAACAGAATACAACAGAGTAACAAATGTTTCTATGCATTTAAATCAAAGATATTGTCTACAAACACAAAAATTAAAACGTCGCAGAAACCTAGAATTTAACAAAAAAATAGGAAAACACATTAGAAATCTGGGAGAGGAAAATACTACGGAGAATATACGGGCCAATTAAAGAAAATGGAGTATGGAGAATATTAAGAAACTACGAAGTTAATCAAAAATTCAATAGCCCAATAATAACAAATACAGGAAACTAAAAGACAAGGACGAAGAGCAAGGGGACGACCGAAAACTAGATGGTTGGATGATGTAGAAGAAGATCTTAAAGAAATTGGAATAAATGACTGGAAGAACAAAGCAAAAGACCGGAAAGAATAGTAGAAGAAGCAAAGGATAGACTTCAGAGTAGAAACTAAATCACCGATTTCACAAATTCCCTACTGATTTAAAGCAGTAGGGTTGGCCAAGTGGCTGGCCACCGCTGCCGGAAAAATGAGGCTAGGAATCCTAATAGGGAGTATATGGACCTTAAAGTCTGAAAGTCAATGAGAAGAAGAAGATACGTTTTTGAGATAATTTTAAAAAAAATTTGATAGATATTATTTTTAACAAAGATAATATAATTTTTAAGTATTCATTTATAGATATTTTAGGATAAATATTTTAGGCATATAGGATTGTTTTTAAATGTTAGGTGAAATCTAACACGTGGCCTTTAATGTAACTTTTTTAACGCGACCTTTCATGTAACTTTTTTAACGCGACCTTTCCCAGGTTAATTAAAGATTATCTTTACTCTTCTATACTTACTTAATTTTTAATTTTTTTCAACTTAAAAAAATAAATTTGCTTTTACATCTCTATTGAACATTTTCACTTTATTTTAAAATCAATAATTCAATACTATATCAATATATCATCAATTAATCAATTTCAATTTTCAATTATGTCTTTTATCTTTCCAGAGAGTCGAATTTCGCTTGACAGTTTTGCTAGCACATCATCTGCCTCAAGTTGTAGTTCACTCATGACGGATAGTTCATATGTTAGAAAAACTCCACCGAAAGTAACAACAAGTCCAAAAAAAGAAAGCAATCTAAACTCAGCCTACCATGAGGGGTTTTGTAATGCGGACTTCAACTGCTGAAAAACATAAAATTGACAAACAAATAGCGAGGGCTATTTTTGCTACTAATTCGAGCTTCAGATGTATTGAGAATTTAGAGGTGAAAAAATCCATTCAGTTATTAAGGCCTGGTTATACACCGCCGTCTAGAAAAACGGTAGCAACAAGTCTTTTGGACGAAATCTATGAAGAGGAATAAGGAAAATGTTTCTCCTCCCTGTCAGGACAGTCCGTAAATATGTCAATTGATGAGTGGTCAACCGTGCACAACCAACCAGTGATATGTGCAACGATAACCACTGAAGATGGACAAGCCCTCCTATACGAAACTATAGACACATCAGGAAATCCACATACTTCAGAATATTTAACTTAAATAGTTTGTGACCTGATTTCTTCATGTGAATTAAAATACAAGTGCACCGTAAAATCTTTAGTGACAGACAATCCTGCAAATATGACACTTATGAGAAAAACATTAGAAGAAAAAATGAACGCAAAAGTTATAACTTATGGCTGCTCTGCACATATTTTTAATTTACTGTGCAAGGACTTTCAAGTTAAAGACGTTAAAGAACATGTGGTCCTAATTGTTAAGTATTTTCGAAATAACCATTTGGCTAGAGCTAAATTCAGTCAAGCATGAGGCAGCACTTTAGTCCTTCCAAGCGATGTGCGATGGAATAGCCTTGGCGACTGCTTAGAGATGTATGTCACTCATTGGGACATCATATTAAAAATCTGCGAAGAAAGTAAAAAGGAGATTTTTTCCACTATTTACCAAAAAGTATCAAGTATTGCGATTAAACATGCAGCACAAGATTATTTAAACATTTTAAAACCTATCAGTTGCTCTTGATATTGTGCAGAGGAAAAATGCTACTATTGCAGATGCTGTAGAGCAGTGGAAACATTTACAATATATCTTTGATGAAACTGTGGAATTACCATTACAAAAAACACAAGAATTTAATTATCGATATAAGCAAGCCCTAACGCCATATCATTTTATAGCGTATATATTGAATCCACAAAAAACAAAATACCAGTTAACACCAGAAGAAAAGAATATAGCTTTAGAAACAATTAACGAGTTATATGAAAACACTGGACTGTTACCTTTAGTAATAAAGTTAAATGCCCGCAGTGCTCCATTTAAGCAAGTTATGTTTTCGGACGAAGTAATAAAAAATGTAAACGGACTACAATGGTGGTTATCACAAAATGATGAGCCGGAAATCTTGAAACAGTTGCCAATAATAAAACAGTTCCTGTGTGCAACTGCTTCGTCAGCTTCAGTAGAACGCGTATTTAGTTAGCTCTTTTGGTATTGTACACTCGGATATTAGAAACAAATTAGGCATAGAAAAAGGAGGAAAACTCATGTTTTTGTTTAAATTATATAACGAAAATGAATAGACTGAAAGTATACCGTAATAAAATTTTTCTACTCTAACACTAGTGAATTCCATATTACCTACTATTTAGTTACTAAGTAAATAGATCATTACGGATACTGACACGTAATGACTAGCACGTAATAAAAAAATTACGCTTCAGTTCTAGAAAAACAACAATTTATCACCCAAGCCTAGTCAGTCAATGGTTTCGAGTAACCATGGAAACGAGTTAGTAGAGGTTGTTTTGACGTTTAATAATTAATAAGACTTGCTGTCACTAGCTGTTAGTGTGAATGTACATTTGTTTTAAAGACAAATAATTAAAATGAGCTCATCAAATAGTGAAAACGAACTAAGTAGCACACCACCCAATATTATACAGTTAGCCGCGGACACTACTGACAACATATTGCCAGAAAAATCAAGAGGAAGATATGAAAATGTATACCGGCAGTTTATGGACTGGCGAACAACTAACAATGTAAGTTCATTTTCTGAAAACGTACTCTTGGCACTCTTTGGAGAAATCCCTAAGAAATTCAAACCATCTTCTTTATGGGCAATATATTCGATGTTGAGGAGTACTATAAGAATAATGTCAATATTGAAAATTACGCAAAATTGCGAGGTTACTTAAAAAGACAATCCGACGGTTTTGAAAGCAAAAAATCGAAAACCTTACATTCTGATGAGATAAAACTTTTTTTAAATTAAGCTCCCGATGTGCAGTATTTATCCGTAAAGGTATGTTTTTTAACAGAATAAAATGATATAATATTATATACTTAGAATAATTTTTTTATTTTAAGGTTGTTGCAATTTTTGGAATATGTGTGATTCAGGTACCACGTTGTTGGTTAGAATTCCTGATACGAAAACTAAAGTACCTAGATCTTTCGTGATTTCTGGTAATTTATATAAAATTTGCAAACAATATATAGATATTCGCCAACAAGTTAGTGGTCCGCAAATAAATCATTTTTTTCTAAACTATCAAAGAGGTAAATGTACGAAACAAGTGGTAGGATTGAATAAAATAGGCGGTGTACCTAAACAAATGGCCGAATATTTAAAGTTACCTGATCCCAAAGTGTACACAGGTCACTGTTTAAGACGAACTTCCGCCACTCTTTTGGTTGACGCCGGTGGTGATTTAATGACTCTTAAACGACATGGGGGTTGGAAGTCTTCGACTACACCTGAGGGATATGTCGATGATTCAATAAATAATAAGACATGACCAGCCAATAGAATTATAAATTCGGTTGAAAATAATCTACAAACATTTACGTACACTGAAAATAGTAATGTGCCAAAAGAGAATATACCATACAGTCTACGTCATCCCAAAATTTACCGGATACTTTTGAAAACCCGAAAAGGGCGGATAAGGTTATAGTAATAAATAATTGCCAACATTTTACAATTAATTACTATTATAGTATATTACATTACAAGTCATGAAAGTCAAACTTTGCAGAGAGGAAGCTTATGAAGAGTACGAGGATGCGTAGCATCCGAGTATCTCTTTAAAGCCTCCGAGTCAAGCAGAGACACTTTCATGACCAGTGATGTATTATATTTTTTCTGAAATAGTTTTTCAAAACTAAAATGTTAATATTCCTAACATATATGTCAACGAAAAAGTAGTGTTGTCAAACATAGCTAACGCAACAGAAAACAGAAATAATAATGCTTAGAATTATATACCTGGAATAAACTTTTCTAATGTGCATAATACTAGTGTCGGCAGCATTAACATTAATTTTCATTTTCGTAGTTCTAATACCAATTAATAATATTTGTTGTATTTGATTGTTAGTGTTTTTAATTATATTAAATAAACGTTTCATAAGATAAGTGACGATTTCTAATTCAATTGCAGTCTAAAAATGACAGATGAGTCTTGTAAAGTGACAGGAGTCTTGTAAAAATCATGAAAGTGACTAGTCTTTGAAGTGACACTTTCATGACCAACCTGAGTTCTGTCATAACAAGCTTTCTTGACGATTTCAGAAAAATAAATGTTTACTTTAAATTATTTTTTCTGGCTACTGTTTAATAAATAAATGCTACTTGTTATTCATGCGTTTTATTTTTATTAATGAAGTTGTTCGTAGAAAAAGTATAATACACAACTAGAGTTGTAAGCTTATTACATGCTTATAGAATTACCACAACTTTTCTATTCGCATGTAATAAGCAACTTACAACTCTTGTTATGTAATATACTATTAGATGTTACATTTAGAATTTGGTAATATGTACTTCTTTTTTATTGTTTTTGCTAAAAGCAGATACATCTTTTGATTTTTGAGAAAACTTTTATATTGTTGTTTCTGGTTCTGAATAAAAAAGAAAAAAATTGATTTTAAATCATGGTTTTAATTTTAAAAATCAAGCGATTTAAATGATTATTTTAATCGTGATTTTAATCACTTGCTTTTAATCAGCCCAACCCTGACAGAGATTGCCACTGTAAGATTGCTGGGTGAATGAACAGTGTAAATCCACCAAGCCAATTGGCTTGACATTCAGAGGTACCATTAGTACAACCATTGTTAGTAAAATAACTAGTGAATGTTCACGATAAGTAACCCTCAAACATTAGGAACAAAGGCAGTTGCAAAGAAACGTAAAAACGGAAACTTTTCAGACACGAATTAATTCACTGAACCTTTTTAAAAAATTAACTCATTTAATTCATGAATTAATTTACAGAATTCTAGTTGAATTAATCCATGCCCACCATGCTTTAAAACAGATAGAAAAAATCTAAAATTAAGAAAGTTCAACAGTCCCAATGCAGCACAAAAATTAATCCACGAACGATTTAATTGAGAAAAACAAATGTAAAACACAAAATAAAATAAATTAATTCATTTTCGATTTTCTGCAAGAATAAATCTCTAATATATCAATTCAATTGTAATAACGAAACAAATTATTTTAAATTGAATGTGTTTCATACAAAAAATTGTATCTCTACCCACGTTGATGCAAGTTTGCTTTCATCGTTTCAAATTAAATGTTGAGAGAAAGTAGTTTCGCAGTTATTCATCATTATGTATTATTGTAACGCCGTCTAACACTCAATTTTAATATGATTTAATAAATAAGTGTCCACCACATTTGACGTACTTTGAATAAAAATAATATTTAAAATAACTACTTGTTACAATAACTACTTGTTACCCG
Source organism: Galeruca laticollis (assembly GCA_963921935.1). Classification (NCBI taxonomy): domain Eukaryota; kingdom Metazoa; phylum Arthropoda; class Insecta; order Coleoptera; family Chrysomelidae; genus Galeruca; species Galeruca laticollis. The sequence continues at coordinate 285,746,324 of OY998175.1, read as the reverse complement.
AATTTGTTATTGTAATATATTTAGATTATAATTATACTAATAAGAGTAAATGAGTGATAAACTACGGAATAAAGGATGTTAACTTTTGCAACCTAAATTCTTGCCGGCTAAGACTATGCTCAGGAAGTGGTAATCGGCCCCAATTACAGTTTTTTTATTATCTTAACGTGAAGGCGAATTACCTTAACGATAAGGTGAATCAGTCCTCAGAAGCATGCACAATGGGCCAATTGTGGCGTAAGTGCTGTGGAGTTACCAAATTCTTACAGATACAGATATTCGGGCGCGTCAACAGACAATTTTACAGATTTCTTGGGTTCGACAGACCACAAGAATTTCTACAGGCACCTCTTCAAGATGAATGAGCATCTGTTTGGTGTGCTGTTTCTGGGAACGGAATTTTGGGCCTTTATTTGAATTTGAATTATTTGTTAGAGTCCTAAAACGCTTTTGCAGAGCTAGAAACTTTCCTTATCGAAGACAGTGGTTGCAGCAAAATGGGGCAGCAAGTCATACTGCTAATGACACTCATGCAATGTTAAGACAACATTTCGGAATTATGATAATATCCAGAGATACTGACTTCGTTTATCCACCACTTGACTCATCCTGATGACTACATCTGGGGAATGATGAAATATAGTATTTTCAGCTGAAATGTTCCAAAAACAATTCCCAAATTATAAATACCAATAGAACAATTTTTCCAAAATTTACATCAGCCTCTGTTTAGAGACATAGTATCCAATCTTCAGCAACGCTTGGAATTATGCTTGTAACATGATGGTGGTTATGTGGAGCGTATCATACATCAATAATTATTTCTATTGTTTATATATAGTTAGATATTTTATTAATAAATTAATTTTTCTGTTTCGGTACCCTTTATTTTTTGTACTGTAAATTCAAATTAACTATATATATTCACAATACAATACGAATAAAAATCAGTGTAAGGTAAGTCCGGTATAGTTGGACTACTTTTATTGAAATTAACAAAACTTCATCGAAATGTTTAGTAAGATTCTGAATATTCGTGTAAGTATTTATTACATACAAGAGTACAGGTTGGTGATAACAAAACTAGAAAATATTATTCTCAAAAAGATAAAACTAAAAAAATATAATTGCAAAAAATTTGGGTTAGACGGAACTTCTCCGGTTTAGATGGACCATCGACATCGGGAGAGACGGACCAGTAGAAAATGTATTCCTAGAGCTAATGACAAATGTCTTAAATAATAATTAACATATAATTATAACTAATATTAGCACACAAAAACATTTATTTCTTTTTTGCGGCTATTTTTCCACATTCATTGCATAAGTTGATATAACCAGTACATCCTTCATGCGTCCAACCTTTGCAAATAATGCAACAGAGCCATTCATCTTTCTTTTTTGTACTAAAAAACTACTCCCCACAGCCTATGCACTAAGGATTGTCTTCTGTTTCACCGTCACTACTCTCATCATCTAGTATAGGGCTATCAGAATCAGAGGAGTCTGAGGTAGGAACTGTTGCTCTTCTTAACGGGCGTTTTACCTTTTTTAAAATATTTGTTTGCTTCTTTAATGGAGCTGTAGATAAGGGACGTTCCTTGTTCTTCACAACTTCGATATTTTCAGGCGTATTAAGAACTTCTGCAAGTTGACGTCCGCGTCTCTTGGCTTTTTGTAAACACGCAGAAACAGGAATTGGTGATATGTCATCCAGAAGCTTCCCAGATGTGACAGTTTTTGTAGACGGAGGCGTATTAATTACTTTGTCACTATGATGAGAACAACTTGAAGCTTGGATATTGTTTTCTGCAGAAGCAAAATCAGCGTTTTCCTTTGGAGTAAGGTAAGCGTAATCTGGGATTGCATCGGGCCAAAATGGAACAATACCTGTGGCTTTAAATCCGGACACAGCATTCTGTACCGTAGCAGCTTTGTTCCAAGAGCAACCCAATAGTTCACCGAACTGAAGTCTGCCCATTTTTCTTGCAGGATTTGCTTTCATGAAGCTAATACAGGCCGAATAATAGTAGCTCGTTAAGGACTTGAAAAAGGATCATTCCAATGGCTGCAGGAAATGGGTTGTATGCGCTGGTAGGCACAAAAGAATGATATCATTCGCTTCCGAAAACACCAACACACTGAGAGAGTTTGTGTGGGAAGCATGTCCGTCCAAAATAAGTAAGACTTTTCCATTCGGTTTTCTTGGCAGGAAATGAGTTTTCAGCCAATGAAGAAATATATCGGCATTAACATATGCAGACTTTTCTGACATTGCGATATATGACCCAGGGGGCATTCCGGTTGAACATTCTTCCTTTCTATTCTTCCCCTTAAAAATACAATATGGAGGCAGAAACACTCCTTCACCATTGCAGCAGGCCACTACGGATATCGTTTCCCCTTTTTCTGCTGAAGTAATGTTTGCCACACATTTTGACCCCTTCTTGGCTAGAACCTGACCTGGTTTATTGTTTAATTGTAGTCCAGTTTCATCTACATTGAATATATGGGCGGGCTTATCATTTAAATCATTTTCATCCAAAACCTGAGCTAGTAAGCGAAAATACTTTCTAACATTTTCTTTGCACAAACCTGTTGCTCGTGAATAAGAAATTCCCTCGGCTTTACGTATTGAAATCTCAGGATGACGAGTTAAAAATAATTGGAGCCAATCATAGCCTGCTTTACACGTATCTCGGTTAAAAGTATGCCTAATTTTAAGTTTTTCTGCAAGTTCGTATGTCATTTTTCTAACGCTGTCTCTGTCTGGAGCAAAACCATATTTCTGTAACTTAAGTATGTGAGCCACTAATTTTTTCTCCGCCTCATCACCTAGCTGAGAGTCAGGTCCAAGGCGATTCATTCTATTACTAGATTTTAGTCTTCTTTTTAAGATCGTTTTCGGTATCCCAAATTCTTTGTCTGCCTGATTAACGCCCATTGTCTTATTTGTCACAGCTTCCATTGCATTATATGGAGTGATTCCGCAGACCAATTTCCGCGTTCTGATGTTCCTTTGCGTTTATATTTAGTCGGCATGGCTCTGTTAAAGAAATAAATGTATTGAATTGACCTATATATATATGATTTTTGGCAATATAATTTATGGTCCAACTCACCCTAAAATATGCGATCCATCTATCCCAAACTTACGGGAGAGATGGACCACTGGTTATTCATACTTAATCAAGGTGACAGAGCTCTTATTTTTAGGTTAAAATAGTCTACAGGGGCCATATAATCTATATTATGCATAACTGTCTTGTAAAACTTACCTAAAATCAATTCACCATCACATAATAAAATTCTCGAATAATTTATTACGTAGTATTAAACGCTAATCGGTCACAAAAATGTATTTTTGTACTCCCGTATTATAATACGCGAATTAAATACCTGCTACCCATTTATTAATATTGTTCATTTTAACACGGATTTTCATTTCGATACAGATTTTGGCCAATGAAAATACGTACTTTTCATTATGTAACGAATTTTCGGCCAATAGAAACAAGTACTTGGGGATAATCAAGTGGTCTATGTTTCTACATACCTACTTACCTATTTGACATTTCACAACGCGTCAAAAGTAGATAACTATAAACATGTCGAGTAGTGAAGAATTATCTTGTACACCACCAGAAATTTCTGATAAAGCTAAAAGTGTCTGCTTAGTTGGTAGCGCTTGCGGTCGTGGCGCATGAGTGCGTTGCAGATCGTGGTTCAGATCCTGGGCGGTTTTTTTAGAATATAATGTATTTTCTTGAAAGAAAAACTAATTGCATTGTTTGTATATTTCTCTTTATCAAAGTGGAATCATTGCAATTAAATAATGCTATTTTTTTACAGGATGCCTTAATTATGGGAATTATGGGAGCTTGTTTGAAATTAATTCTTGTTTTCATTTTATTATTTATCGGTCGTAGAGAAAATAGTGTATGCAACTCTCATGTAATGGTTATTAATACACTCGCATAAACCATACGAAACTCGCCTTCGGCTCGTTTCGTATCCCGGTTAATGCTCGTGTATTAATAACCTTCATTACATGATCGTTGCATAATATACTATTCAATGTTGTTTAACGACCACCTTCGCTCAACTGGTAAGGCGTGACTGGCATTCCGTCAAATTAGGATCGCGGGCGCCATCTGATAAACACGTCTGGAAATTCTCGCCCTGGTCCGTCTATCCCGCTGGTCCAACTATACCGGACTTACCCTATCAATAAAAATAACCGACTCAAAATTTATATATACTGAGATCAGTGAACAAGTGAACATAAAAATGAACTTAGTGAATAGTGTATTAGTGTATTTAATATAAATTGAATGAAAAATAGCAATTGCCATGGAAGGAAAATAAGTTTAAGGACTTATCTTGGAGAGACTTGGGATGTACAGCTCTCAGCGATGTCCTAAAAATGTGACGCTTGAGTTGGAGGCGACTTGCTTGAGCGAATTTCTACGGGTTCTTGAAATTACTTCTTTTGCACCAAAGATACAGCTTCTTACTGGCCATGGTACGAGATCTTAAGAGCCGCAGTACGAGTTGTAAACAAAAAAGAAAAAAGGAAGAAATATTGGAAAGGAAGAATAAGATGAACAGATTAGGAGCTTATACTCCAATACATACAAAAATCGAATCTAGTTTTTAAAATAAAACTACAGAAATCACTTAATATTGAAAATGTAAGGTGATTTATTCAGGTCGTTTATCGTAAAGGACAGCAGAAAGTCACACATTAAAGATATTGTAATGCTTTTCTTATTTATTTAAACGTTTTTATTACGGGGTGGGATAAATTCATACACACAGTAGGTCTACCCACTTAATTTATATTATATACACAGTATATTCGCTTACACTGATTTATATAAACACTACACTACTGTTTATTTACTATTTACTTGCTCACTTGTTTATCTCACGAGATTAGTAGTCGGTACTGGTCAGTAGTCTTTATATATGAAATGTCTTTTATTCCCGAACCTTCAGAGTGCGGCTCACAAAAACAATGGACCTACCTGGAAGTCTCTCGATAAAACTAGTCACAGAAAATAATTTTCATATCTAGTATGAGTCCTGATGTTGGATGCGTTTCCTCTGTAAGGCAGGGCAGGGTGTGTTTGATTTAGAAAGTTGAGTGATTGATGAAAAAGTTTCTAGGAAGTTTAGTAGTCAATTCAATTTGTCGATGGCGAAAGTTTGTATTAAAAAACTTGGAATGAAATGCGACATTCGAAGCGACTATGAAGGGTGGTGATAAAAACTGTCTAAAATTGAATTTGATGAAAAGTGACTAGAATAGAGATTGATGAAAAGTGTCTGAAAGGCTGAGGCAATGATCGTAGGTGACGGTAATGAGTGGTATGAGTGCATAGAGGAGATTCTTTTTGGATGTTGAATCGGTAATGTAGTTTTAACAATTACAATGATCAGGTTAAGAGAGGGCGGGTACAGCTGCGGCTGTATTATTCCCGGTCACCGGCCATTTGGCTGGTAAACGAGTTTACCACGGAAACAATGGGTGGGTGAGGGATCGCTGTATCAATTGGGAGTGAAAGCGAAGTGAGCACGTCTGCCTATGTTTGTGATAGTACAATTGCGTCGGTAAAATTATGGGATTAAATGGCAGACGCTTTCGGCTACGATTTGTCGGGAATTTGGGATGACGTTCATAATGGTTGTGGCTAATTTTCGATTCGAATTTTTGTATCTGCAGAGAGGTCGTAAGGAACTTGGGAGTTTTGCAGTGTAACTGGAGCGGTTTCCTGATTTTTTTTCGCAGTAACTAGCCTGTTGGTGAACGAGGATGTAAACCTCCGCAATTTTTACAGGCGGAGATGGTGGATTTGGGGCATTTTTCTAGGCGATGGCCTGATTGACCGCAGAAGGACATATCGGTTTTGATTTGCAGGATTCAGCGGAATGTCCGGTTTGAGTACAGCGGTTGCAGTATTTGGGGACGGGATGTAAAGGATTGGTCTTGTAGGGTTCACATTGATGTGGGATACCTGTATCTGACACACAAGACATTTTATAGCCATATATAGAAGGGAAGGGGGGACAAAAAGACTTATGCGTGCAATAATTTCAGCACAAACATTGCAACTCTTTAACACATCTAAATAGTTTTGATGAAGACAATGAATATGTGACTGAAATTATTGAAACTTAAGTGCGAAATTTGCCATATTACGAGCATATTATAAATTATAAATTCAAGGTGGATCAACGGAGGAGCCAAAAGAAACAAGATCATCGTCATCAAAAGCTCAAATTGCCCATTGTTGAACATAAACCACTTCTTTCTGTCCTCCGATTCCAATATCCAATCCCCAGTAACTTTCTTCATGCCATCTGTCAATCTGCCGTGATTTCTATAAACTTTATGTATTCAGTATCTTTTTTGTTCACCGTAAATCCGTCCTTTCCATTTTTCTCTGCATTCTTTATATTTTAATCATATTATTTCGTTATTAGTGTTTCGGGGCCATAATGAGGACAGAGAAGACATACTGATCAAAAACTTTCTTTTTTAAGCACATTGGAATATATGCTGCACAAGATAGACCTCTTATGCGTTTAGTCATCTCTTTTGATACCCATCTCACGACCTAAATATTTATAATGTGGTATTATAAGGGTGACGAAATAAAAGCTCATGTGTTGTTCTGAAATTAATAGAAAAATATATTTTTAACAGAACAATGCTTATTGTATTCCATATATACATAATATATTTAAAATCAAAAACAATATTTCTTACCTGAAATTAATAGAAAAACAACATTTAAAGCTAATACTTCTTCTTCTTCTTTTGTTTTAAGGCCTCAGCTGCCAGGACTATTAGGCCTGTTTTTTTGCGTCCGGGATGATTTATGATTGTCTATATAGTTTATACGAAAGTAAATACGAACAGAGTGATACCGCACTTATTGTTCAAAATTTTATCTGTAAACTGTTCGGTTTTTGAGGTTATATTTTGATGTTTGAAGCACTTAAAAATTTGGAGATGAGTTTAAAGTTTTCACTGTTTGGGAATTTCAGCACTATGTCTTGCAGTGTATAGGGGCCATAAACATTATTAGGAACCTTAAAAGATTTATGAAGAAAATCTGTATTAACACTATTTAAGGAACAGTTGAAAAAGATGTGTGAGATATCTTGTTTTTCACCACATGGGCATGAATTCGAAGGTACTGTACTAAGTTGAATTTGTGTAGATATGACAAAGTGGCACAATGGTTGGATCGAATTCTTGAAGAAATGCAGATATCTCTTCTGGACAAATTAGAAAGTGTAGAAAACCATCGATTTTTTCTTGGATATTTTATGAATTGGGAGTATAGATTTCCTTTTGTCAAGCTGAGTGTAGAGAAAGTAGAATTCCACTTATCTAAAATTGATTTCTTAATAGAATGCACCACATCCGAATGGGGACCAGTTGGGAGGGTGGCACGATTGATAGTTCTCCGAAGATTTGCAAGATCGTCGGCTCTAACATTTCCTTGTATAAGACTGTGTCCGGCAATGCAGCCAATTCGTATGTCTTTCCCTTGCTGATTCAACTTGTGTAGTAGCTCCTTTATTTTTAGGACAAATGGATTGGAAGATGAGAAGGATTTTTTAGAAATGCATTTTATGGCACTTTGGGAGTCAGAAAAAATTATAGCTTTGGCAAGGTCAAGTTTTGAAATTTTTTGGATCGCAGTTAGTATAGCGTAACATTCTGCTGAAAAGATGGAAAAATGAGAGGGGAGTTTGTCACATAATGATAAGAGGCTAGGAGAATAAATTCCGTATCCTACATTACTGTCAGTCTTAGAGGCGTCAGTGAAGAAAATGGGGCCAGAAAAGTTGATAGAATTCATTTTGGCCAGAAAGACTTGATTACAGCCCGAATCTTTTTTAATTTCCAAATCTATCGTGTTAGTTTGACTAATTTGAGATTCGAGCGAGAAGTGATGACAATGAAATTTGTTGAACGATTCAATGAAGGGAAGGAATTTAGATACTGATTGAAAGGCAAATATAATAGGAGGAGTATTTCTCAGTCTCCAGTATATGGGATCGGCAGCCCATTCTGTGAATAATTCTATAAGTGAGGTTTTTATTAGGTCTTTATATGCAACTGCTTTAGATAAATATTTAACTGACAAGATTTCTCTACGTACCTCCAGGGGGGTCTGCCCACATTCAGATAACATGATGTTGATAGGAGTAGATTTTAGATAGCCTACTATAACCCCTAGGGCTTGATATTGTAAACGATCTAATTTTTTAAGTAGGTATTTAGAACAGCCACCATATAGCATGCACGCATTATCAAATAATGGAAGTATGGTCGCTTTGTATATGTTTAAAAGAGAGATTTGATGGCTACCCCACCATTTACCACATAGAGACCTAATTAAATTAATAGCTTTTGATACTTTGCAGGAAATAAATTCTATATGTGGTTTCCAGTTAAGTTGGTCGTCAAATATAGCTCCTAAGTACTTGACTTGAGATTTCCAAGGGATAGGTTGACCATTAATGACTATGGAATGGACTGGACTAAGCTTATGGTTTTTCTGAAAAATCATGGCGGCACATTTTTGAGGGCCCAGTGTCAAACCCATAGACAATAAATGAAGATTGAGATTAGAAAGGAAGGTGTTGAGGGATGTTATAGACTCTTGAATGGTGTTTTCGGCACATATCACAGCAAGATCATCTGCATAACCACTATTTTTTATGGAGGGTGGAAGTATGTTCTGAAGAGAGTTACACGATATATTGAATAACAGTGGACTGAGTGGAGAACCTTGGGGGACACCTCTACAAGAAACACCAGGGTCTATAAGTTCATTGTTGAGGGTGGATTTAATGAATAGATTTCGATCTGAAAGAAAGGATAAAATGAGGTCACAAATGTCATGAGGTAAATTAAGGGAATTTAGAGATGAATAAATAGAGGAGAAAAGAAGATTATCATATGCACCTTTAATGACGAGAAAAACAACAATTGGGTTTTTATTGGCAGACAATGCACATGATATTTCGGAATAGATGAATATGTGGTTATCAGATATATTTCTGCCTTTCCTGAAACCTTGTTGTGAGGGGTGAATTTTTAGGGAGTTTTCAAGAGACCAGTCAAGGCGATTTTTGATCATGCTTTCGAAAACTTTTCCTATGGTGCTGGATAAGGCTATGGGTCTCCAGCTGGAGGCATCGTTAGGATCCTGGGTTTTTTTAAGAATAGGAATTATTAGATGATTTTTCTACTCTGAAGGGGTAGGATGAGGTTTATTGAGGATTTTATTGAAAATAGAGAGAAGAGTTTCTAGGGCTATTTTGGGAAGATGATTGATAATTGAATATGTGATGGAATCTAATCCAGGACTTGAATCATTTTTGTTTAGTAAGCTGAAATTCAATTCTTCTATTGTAAAAGGGTGAGTAAAGGAGTCGTTAATGGCTTGGGGAATATTGTTGAGGTCTTGAAAAGGGATTTGAGCTAACTTGTTTAAGAGACTTTGGAATATGGAACTGTCTAGGGGAGGGGTGTTAATTAAATTACGATTTTCAATAGATCTAGAGAACATTTTTATTGATTGCCAAATCTTCTTAACAGGTGTTCCGGGGTTCAGTTCTTCCGTGATTTTACGAAAGCTTTCTGATCTTTTTGTTTTCAGAAAAAGTCGGGTTTTAGCTCTTATTTTCTTGAAATTAATGAAATTTTCCATGGAGAGAGTTCTTAGATATAGTTTAAAAGCCTCTTTTTTCTGTTGTACCATCTGGGAGCACTCTTTGTCCCACCAGGGAAGATAAGATTTAGAAGGAGTGAAAGATTTCTTAAGTGGGATAAATAAAGAGATGGCTCTTTTTAAGACCTCCATGAACAAGGGATATTCCATATCATTATGATATATATTATTTTCAATATATGCTTGAAATGCATCACAGTTGGCTTTATTTGTGTTATATTTGACGTGATTGGAATTCATATGGATGGGCACAGTATTTTGTTTTTTGTAGGAACAAAGGGTAGGAAAATGATCGCTGAAGCCTGATTCTTGGATCGTTCTCCAGGAGCAATCTAGAGCTATGGCTGAGGAAGTAATTGTAATATCCGGGCAGCTTTTATTGACATTGGGGTTGGGAATACGGGTTCGAGATCCGTCATTAAGGATGGTGAGATCATTGTGCGAGATGAAGTCCCAGATTGCAGTTCCTTTAGGGTTATTAATGGCAGAGCCCCAAATTTGATTTTGGCCATTTAAATCAGCCATTAAGATAAAATTCTTATGTTTTATTTGTTGTAGGAGTTGATTAAACATTCTTTGAGGGAAGGGAATGTTGGGGTCGGGAGGAATATAGCTATTAATAATGAATAGATCTTGGAGTTCTACTACCAGCAAGTGTATTTTTGGAGGAACTGGAATTTTGTGTTCAAAATTTTTGCAAGGAATCGAGTTGTTGATGAAAGTGGCTACACCTCCGTAGCCATCCTGTCGATCATGTCTAAAACAGCGAAAATTTTTAATATGTGCAGATCCACCTGGAGTCAACCAAGTTTCATTTAGTAATATAATGTTAATATTCTCATTTCTAATATTAGGAATAAGTACCTCTTTGTTAACATTAAAACTGCGATTATTCCATTGGAGTATGTTATATTTAAAGGTATTATCCTGAATACGATTGAATTTTAAGCAAAAGTGTAAAAAATGAAATAATTAAAAAAGGGGGGGAGGTACTTAGAGGGAGAAATTTAAGTTAGATTATCATTGCTCACCTCTTGAGGAGAAGTAAGCTGAGAAGTTGCAAAATTTTGAGGGCTAGGGATAGAAAGGGAGTAATCAGACAAAAACGGAGTATCAGAAGGGGTGAAATCCATATCAATTCTTTCAATGTGAGAGCAAGAGGGAGATGAAGCGTTGTTTTGAAGTGCATATTTATTTGTTATCGGAGACAGAGTTCATTGCATGAGGAGGAAAATAGAACTGCATTATGTGTATCTTTATCAAATCCAGTTCTTTTTTCTAAGATGGTGGAACGTCTGCGTTTATGAGTAGTGAATTTGTTACTAGGGGGACTTTGTCACTTTTTGAGCATAAGAGATTGGAAAAGGGGAAGAAGTCTGTAATTGAGGAAAAGATGTGGTTGATCTATCAAAAGAGGGGTTTTTAACAGAAAATTTAAGAGGAGGGAAAAGTTGAGAGGCTTCGAAGTAAGAATAGTCATGGAATACCATTGCTTCATTAATGTTTTTTTGCCTATTAAATTCTTTGCAAGAGCGGTCAAAAGCTAGATGCTGTCCAGAGCAATAATAACAGTCTAAGGAATTTGAACATGGGTCAGAATGGATTGTTCCACATCTACTACACCTTTTGGCACTGCGGCAAGAATTGGCAGAGTGTCCGAATCTTAGCCAATTTTTGCATTGAGTAACAGGAGCAATATATTTATCAACCTGGACTGGAACTGAAAAAATTTCTAGATCCTTGGGGCATGGACGTCCCTCAAAGGTTACAAGAATTGTTGTGGATGGAACATATTCATAAGATCCGTCATCTTTGGTTATTCTGCGGTTGAGTCTTATAGCACCAATCACTTTTTTATTTTGCAAATAAGCTTCTTGAATAATATCATCTGGGGTAATAGAGAGTCCTACGTTTTTGACAATGCCTCTCGAGGTGAGAAGGCGTTGTGGTATGTAAGCACAATATCCTTCCCTTCTGAAAGCTTGGTTCATTAGAAAAGAATTAGCATCACGAGAAGTTTTGAAGGTAATTCCTATTTTGCTGGAACCTTTATTTTTAATGTTTTGGATGTTCAGTTTTCTTATAATTTTTCCAACATCCATAAGATGAATACTAAGGGGAGTGCCGCTATTTTTGATGGGTTCTACTATAACTAAATGGGGCCCAAAATCGATATCAGAGTACTTCAATATTCTCCCTTTAGAAGCCTTAACGCGTTGTTCCAATATTAAAATTTCCTTTATGATTTCGGGATCGTTTTGAAAACAGATTTTAGTGGAAGTGAGTTCATCTTCCAAGTTTTTAATGTCTTTTTCTAATAGAGGAGAGAGTTGGTGCAAAGAATTTATTAAGTTTTTGGAAGATGGTGATTAAGCATTATGTAAGGAATCTGAGGAAGAGTTATTAGGGGCCTCATCCCCCATGTTTATGGTGGAAACTTAGACTAAAGCGTTTTTTTGAAGAACACGTGGCAAAAAAATTAAGTTAGGTTAACTTACAGAAAATTATTCACAAATCACTATAAAGTGAAGTCAATATAATGTCACTTAACTAAAAAACCAATGAATTGTCACTAAAAATACAACTAACTAAACTTAGTAAACTTAATTAATTTTACAATCGACCAATTCGTGCAGTATTATCTCATAAGAAATTCTTTTTAAAACCTTTTTTCAACGTCATATAAGTGATTTCATAAAACTAAATGACATGATCTTTCAAAATATTTGACAATGACATAATATATCTAAATGACGTTCTAGCTATCTGAAAACGAAATCAACCTAAATACAAAATAAAACTTGATAGGTTTATTTACATATTTATACCTAGCTATTTGATTAATGTCAATTTCTTTAATTTTCAGACGGTCGTTGAGTACAAAATTTGTCACAAACTCAGTTTCTTAAGTATTTGTTTTCAAACCGACTTATTTAGGTTTTTTTTTTGCATTTTATATCGTACTGCTTGAATATAACCCAATATTAGCACAATATCATCCGTGATTTAATATTTTACAGTCGATGTTGATCCCAGTCCGTGTTATTCAACATAAAACTTTTGGCGAGAGTTTTTCGCTCCTGATTGTACGTTAGATTTGTCTGTGCATTTACCATTCGCCATTTTGTGTATTTATATACAACATATATTACAAGACATGTCACTAAAAGGAAGAAACATGTATTTCCTTATCGGTAAAGATTATTAACTATCTTTAGATACTGCTAAATGAGATAATATTATGAGACCCATAGGGATTTAGAGAATTCGGATATCCCACATGTATATAACGGAAGTGATTAACAATCACGCTACCAAATGCAGAGCTTATCGCTGACAGCTGTACAAGTTTTAGAAAACCGAATATGAAAATGAAAGTGACCCGTAACCTTATTAGAAATTATAATCAAAAACGCTCGCCTACAAAAAAAAAGAATAAAAGTAAAAGTATTTGCTATAACAGCAATCCTATAACAATACAATAACTGACCTAAAATAATAAAATAGTTACTGTTAACTTGCTCCTATAGAATGAGAGCTAGGACCTGTTAGATATAGGTTAAAGTATAAAAGGCCGGATATTTTTACGTACATCCTCACTGTAGTAAGTAAGATGCCAGGGGGTTATAAACCTTGACTAACGGTGTTAGGTAATAAAGGTATGCAATAAATAGGCTCATTCACGTTAAATTATAGGGTCTGTGATTTATATAATGTTTAAATAACTATTTTCTAAAGCCAATATTCTTAAAACATCTCCAGATTTAGTTTAAGGACGAAAGAACCCGATAAATCGTTGTAACAGAACATGAACACTCTTAGATTAATTAGTAGAGTTTATTTATTTTATCTAATTTATATTATATTTCAATGTATTATTTATATTTTTTTATATACTAATTTACAACAAACTTCAAACATTCAGGTTCATTCGAATAGTTAACAACTTCCCAGAGTCAGTACAATATCGAGTGGAAGTGACAGAACGTTATTTGTCTGCATGGGTGCGTGTAAAATAGTATAATGTAGAGCTGAGGAGGGCCCCTTCCCAATTTTACTGGGTCTGAAGATGTGTTAGACCCGTTAAATTGGCCAGGCTTTATAAAATCGTTGTCGAAACAACATATATAAACGACAGACTTCATACTTTAACGTGAATGAGCCTAGTTATTGCACACCTTTATTACCTGATACATTGGCTATTGGGTATTTCTAGCAGGCACTGGTTTTTAGTGTACTATACTTTGAATGATGTAATCTCGCTTCAACTGCCAGCATATTACAGCTCCATTTTCGTTAATATCCTTTTTCTGGGTGAAGGCGCCATCCATAGTCATTACTTATATCTATCTTTCAAGACCATGAATAAAACAGAATCTTTTGAGATGTGGGTTTTCCGAAGGCTCTTCAAGATTTCGTGGACGGCGTTAATTATTCTAACAAATAACTGACCCAATATCACTACTTCTTGCAGATGTCCAACTTTACTACCTATTTACTAAAACTTCGTATCAATTGGGAGACCGCTGTCACCAGATGTAACACTAACAAATTCGGATGATGTAATAAATTTAGACCCAGAAAAAAATTCTGTCACCAGATGTACAACTATGGATCAATCTACCGAATTGTTTCAAAAAAAAATCCTTTGTCACCACTCTAACAAATCGGCCTTCTTAACACTGTCACCAATGTAATAATTAGACCCTTCTATCTCGGGTCCGCTGTCACCATTTGACATAAATCAACCGAGCGTGAAATCACAAAAGAAAGTCCAATTTAGGCGGGGATCTCCTGGTCTTGAAACGGGTAATATCCTTTGCCAGGACAGGGTTGATCTTTTTGTTCAGCCTCGTATCAAATGGACTGCTTACTCAAAAGGGGAAGGTCGAGGTAGGGAACTGAATAAATATCGGTACCAACTAATGATAAAAAAAATACCTATATTTCACTTTAACTTTCATAGGACTGGCCGGGGTCCGTTTGTTCCCCATGAAGTACGTTTTTGCTGTATCTTTGCAAACGCAAATTTTTAAACATTGATCTTTCATCTAGCTGCAGTTTATGAATTATTTTGATAAAATATGATGTATTTAGTAGTTTTTATTGGCTGGTATAAACAAAAAATAGTTTTATACTCCAGGGGTCACTTTAGACCCCGGTCAGCCTTTTACATCCGATAAAATAATCCCGGTAACTGTTAGTAAAATCGGGGAATCCCATACAATTAACGTTTGTTTACTCACAGGGAATTTACCCATATAATTGTAAAATGTAAATTACCAGTTCAAATGGGGGATTCCCCGCACTGCGATATAATTTTTAGACTTGAATATTCGGGTTAGTCTCTTGTGATATTGCGAGTAGGGTACATCGTTTTGAAAATGAATCAGTTTTTATTTAGAAACAATCGCAAGGGGCTTACTGACTATGAGATGTTACGTATACTTGAAAGTGATAATCCAGAGTTTGATAGTGTTATCAATGAGGAAACATCGAGTGACTTAGAAGATGAAGACATTGTCACAGAAGTAGAGGAAGAAAATGATGTAATAGTTGTTGATCAAAGTATAGAGAAAACGAACCCAGAGGAACCAACAGTTAGTAACAGCCAGGGCATTCCAGTATATAAATCTAAAGATGGAACTGAGTGGTCAAAAATTTCAGGAAACACAAAAGTTAGACGTTCAAAAGCTAATATTCGGAGACATGCTCTAGGCCTTACAAATTACAGTTCTGATATCTCAAGTATAAAAGACGCTTTTCTTCTTTTCCTATCTCCGGATATTCTGAACATAATAGTAACCGAAACCAACAGAAAGGCACAAACATATGATAAATGGAATATAGAAAATCCGAATAACATTGAAGTTTTTGTACCTGTTGATTCTACAGAGATTGAAGCTTATATTGGACTGTTGCTTATTCTTGGCGCACTTCACGGATCGATAGAGGCTATCGATATGCTCTGGAGTCAAGATATTTCTTACTGTCGTCCTATAATTCCTGCTGCAATGTCAAGAGACAGATTCAAACAAATTACTTCATTTTTACGCTTTGATAATTTTCAAAGAAGACAAGAACTAAAATTAGTAGATAAGCTAGCTCCGATAAGAGATATATTCGATATTTTCACTTCTAATTGTAAAAAATCACTTAATCCTGGCTACCATCTATGTGTAGATGAGCAGCTTGTACCATTTAGGGGTAAGGCACCATTCCGAGTCTATATGAAGAGTAAACCTGATAAGTATGGAATCAAAATATGGGCTCTTGTGGACTGCACCACTTCTTATATTGCAAACATGCAAGTTTATTTGGGTAAGTTATTTGAAAAGCAATATAGGCAAACTTTATATTCCTATGTATCTATTAATTTTTAGGAAAACAAGGTAACAAAGCGGAAAAGGGTCAAGGTCAAAGGGTTGTCCTAGATTTGACAGACCATTTGGAAGGCGGATTTGGAATAACGACCGATAACTTTTTTACAAGTTTAGAACTTGCTGACAAGTTGTGGAAAAAAAAATATTACTTTATGTGGAACCCTCCGGAAAAATAAAACAATTATTCCCAGGGAACTTCTACCGGCATCGTACAAGAAAGAGTTTTCAAGTATGTTTGCTTTTAGAAATCAAAGAACGCTAGTATCCTATGTTCCAAAACAAAAACATACTGTCATCTTACTTTCAAGTGAGCATACTGATAGTAAAGTAGCTGGAGAAGAACAGCACTATAAACCAGAAATTATTCTTCATTACAACAAAACAAAAGGTGCTGTCGACACTTCAGATAAGTTGGCCAAAGAATATACAGTGCAGAGAAAGTCAAACCGCTGGCCAATGGCAATATTTTCGCATCTTATAGATATCGCAGGAATAAATGCTTATAAATTGTGGTTACTGCAAAACCCGGATTGGCGAAAAAACAGTTTGGATAAACGTAAAATGTATATTTTGGGACTAGGAAAAGAACTCATAAAGAAAAACGTTTTCCGGCGATATAATAATAAATACATTCAGACGAATAGAAAACGGCATATGACAGACGTTTTTCCCGAACTACTGGATGCAACAGAATATAGAGTTGAACAACAAAACATTACCAGGGGGCGCTGCCATATGTGTCAAAGAGGAAAAGACAGAAAATCCAGAAAAATATGTATTAGGTGTAATAACTTTGTGTACCTAGAACATTCAAAATCGGAGATAGTTTGTAAAAAATGTTAAAATGATATGTAGCTAGTAGTATTAGTGATTAGGGTATTTTGTATTTTTTCGTGATGATTTTTGACTAATAAATGGTTAATAGTAAAACTTTATAAAACTTCTTTTCTATATATTTAATTTAAATAAAAATACAGCATTTCTGCAATTTTACGCATGGGGTATTCTCGGACCCCAGTTAGTCCTTTTCGTATACGCTATACACTTGTATTCATAACTTTCAATATTGATTCCATCTCTACTGCGTGAGTGACCTACCTCAATGCAAGAAAAGTTGTCTACTTTACAAAAGTACTAGTCGACCGCTGCTAATTTCTATTTGTCGAATGTCATCGCACTCTATTTAAATGAAATGGAAAAAAATGAATAAATTCTGCTGATTTGATAATCTTAGCGATAAGCAGTTCTGTACGTACTAACAAAAATTCAGAGTTGCAAATTTTGCTTCCGCGCGAAAAAAAAATACTTTATGTTCTATTAGAGATGATTAAATGATATGACCGCGTCTACAAGAATATTACTTAATTGCTGTGAAAAATTAACGATAACCTGGTTTACGGAGACAGAATCATACGCTCCGGTTAAACGATATAAATTAGAACCGGCCTTGCTTCCAATTTTACCTACCACCTATCTACGGGGTGGGCGAGAGCTATGTGACAAAAAAATTATCTAAATCCTGTTAATTTACATGAAAAAAAACGTCCCTACAAATCGTAGGTAAAATCTTACTATAATATCACCCAAAATAAATATATATCAATAAAATGATCGGTGCACCAAAATATGAGCCAGGACCTACAGATTTAACTGAACCCATGAAATCGTTCCCTTCGATTTGAACTTTCCCCGTCCCTTTTTCCAGGCAAGGGTACAGAAATTCTTCAAAAAAAATCAAAGAAAGAATCTATATATGTTCTATCTCTGAAACACGGCGGAGACGCTGAGTTTCTAACGCATGGTGTCGGGATATGTTGGTTAACGACCGGGAAGAGTTTACTCCGTGTCGTTACAGGGGAACGGTTTTCAAATGTGTATGAGCACTAGATTTTTCAGGAAAGATTTGTTTCGGCGGCTACTTTTAGCAGAGAGAGACGAAGAAAGTGTGATTGCGTTTACAAAAAAAATAAACTTGAAGGACTGTTGCTAATGGGCAAATGTAACAGGGGAAAATCTGACGAAAGCTTGGAACAAGCTATGGGCCTATGCCTGTCGAAAATTGTAATTGTGGGGAAGAACATGAAGAATCTCAAATTGTTGGAGAAATTGTCGATCTTTGTCATGCTCGTCACGACCATCGTCAACAATGTCGATTACCAGTTTACACTTACGAGTATGAAATATAATTGTTTACTATACGAAATTAAAACTATACATGCTGAATCAAATTCTTCAGTTCGTTGGCACTATTTACATTTATCAATTTGGATGTTTTACAATGTCGTAGCGTTCTAATCTGAACGTGTTTTATTAACTACCTAAATTGCATTGCATTGAGCTCCTTATTAACTCCGGGAATCAACAAATATTCCTTCTTTTATCTTCATCTCACTAATTCTGTGGAATCGTCTTTTTAAACCTAATCTGCTACTCCTTATTTCCAGGTAAGACGATCCTTGAAGATTAGAGGTCGACGAAAGGACAAGGAAAAACTTCCTTCCGGCATAACGGCAGATTATACGGCCGATTTCCTGGCAAGTTTAGAGCGTACAGACTCGCCAATATCAACTACACCCGGATCACCTCATCCATCAGCAAATCATATTCATGATGGCTATACACAATCTGACAGTTCTGAAACTAGTCTTACTTCTCTCCAGAACCTCCACAACAACGTACCTCCGTTACCTCCTAAACCTCCTAAGAGAGGAATTCTCAAAACACCAAAGGTTGGTATTCGCAAAAAAAACTATGTTCGAACTTTGATTACCTAAACATTCCTTTTTTAGGTTAGCATAACACATGACAGTCCACAAGAAGTTGAAACCAACGGTTACGATTTAACAGATAATCATTCCAGTTTAGTTAGAAACACCCTTCAAAACGAACTGATCGCCTACCAAAATTTACCGACACAAAATGGCGTTAACGGTAAAAATATGGGTTCGCAACTATTGGTGATTACGTCAACTTCGCCGAGTGCCGACAGTTTGACAGATACAACGAATTCGTCATTCGCCACACCTCCGTTTTCATTAAGTCCAGTAGGAGAGTCTCAAGGTTTTCACAGGTAAGCAGCATGATATCGCATTTAGAAATTCGTTACTTTGCCACACGTTTATCAAAAGAGATTCGATTTCATTGAACAATTATACCAACTACTGAAAAATAAATTTAACGATAATCTGCTACGTTGCCAAACTTAACTCTATTTTAGAGATGATTGGAAATAAATATTTCACACATCAGAAAGTAATCCTGTTATATAGAGGAAAGGTACCAAATTTGAAATACTTTTATTGTAAAAAGAAAATAAAACATGATTTATTTAAAAATAACAACTTAATACATTGTAATAATCTTGGCCCCATCATGTAAATACCGGGTACTGTTGTCATCAAATGAATGTGCGTAGACGGTGGGTTTCTGGGTGCGTTGTAATATCTATTACTTCAGAAAACACCTTGTCCGCTTCGTAGTATTTCTGCTACCAAAGTCCCGAACCTGTAAACAAATCTGCGTCGAATGTCTAAAAGGAACGAGAAGACAGAGTAGCTGGCTGTCACCACCCACAACTTCGTGGGAAACAGGAGTCGTCGGCTCCTGAAAGAAATGCCCCGAAAGGGTTGGCTTCGACCTCCGTTGTTGGTAATGAGAGGTCTTTATGCTATAGGGTTACGTCAGTGGGTTGAGGAAAAATCATACCTGTAACTCTTATGGATATGTCATGTATTCATATAATCAAGCTCCCCTGGTTGGGAAAGTAAACTAATCAATAATGATTTCTTTAGCGCGTTTATTATATAAAAATTAAAAAAAATTAAAACATGACACCAATTGACAAGGCGTCAGAAATAATTGAGAGAAAACTTGAAATGCCGTGTTATGTTAACAAGAAAAATAAACGGTTTTAAAGATTAAAACTAACTTTTCCGCATCTGTGGCCCTGAACAATACTCTATCATAAAATTGTTACTTGTATACACCTCGGGGGATGTATCGTGCTGACAAACCAAAATTTCTCCAAAAATGTAGTATATCTGGATTTATAGTTCCCGCTGTACTCGCTCTAGTCAACTGAAAATCAATAGGGTACATCTGTGAGACTCCTTGAACAATATTCAATCATAAAACTGATCAATCGTATACTCTCTGGAGGCTGTATCGTGCTAACAAACTGAAAATTCTCCTAAAAGGACAAAAATTTGGTACTTCAAGTACCATATCACTCGTTGTACTGGCTTTAATGAGCTGAATATGAATTAAGGTTCATCTTTGAGATGCTCTGAATAATATCCAATCATAAAGTTGGTCACTTGTATATACTCCGGAGGCTGTATCGTGCAAACAAACCGAAATTTCTCAAAAAATGACAAAATGTCGTACTTCGAGTACCATAGCACCCGTTGTACTGGCTCTGGTGAGCTGAAAATCAATAGGGTTCATCTGTGACATGTCCTTAACAATATTCAATCATAAAATTGGTGACATATTGCACTCCGGAGGCTGTATCGTGCTAACAAGACATGAAAGAAAAAATGGCCGACGACAACGACGACATACACACAGGGTTTTTTTTCTAAAAACCGTTTTTTCGTGTTGTTGTTGATGAAAAACGTTAAAATAACTCAAAAAAATTTCAAAATTGCAACTTTTTTTGGGGTAAAACAAAACTTTTCTCGCATATTAGATAGGTTGGGCGGAAAAGCAATAGGCAGGATAAAATGAAGTTGAAAAATAATCGGAGCGACCGAATTGTCTAGCACACCTTATATATGGGACCTTGTACGTAACAATTTAGTAATCAACCTCAAATGTACTCCCTATCCCAGCTTCATACGGAGAGGTATAACCCTTGAATTCTCATATGCAATATGAAATAACATAAAATTATACACAGTATCATAGATGCGAGATTGCAATAATAATAAATTGACCAAACTACAAAAAAAATCATAGTACACTGTTAGTATAATTTTAAATGTGACTCACCAATTTGTAGACTGGGTGTTCACAAAAATGCTGACAGCCGCAACTCGCGTTGTGAATGATAAACCCTTCAGAGCGCGTACAGTAGACGCTCCCTTGTAATTTTTTTCTTTCCCCCTTACGGAAATTACATTTGATAAGTTTAAACACTACTTCTTAATTATATGTGACTTAAACTCTGAGGACTCCTCAAAACCGCTATCCGCGAACCCCAAAAGACTAGGCCGCTTTCTACCGCGAGTTTTTACCAACTGCCTCATTTTGTTACTTTTTCATGGCTTCTCTATTTTTGCTATGTCAGCTTCGTTTTATTTTTTACATGTTACTTTCCGATTGGTTGTCCCTATCGTTCGATGAAGTTGCTCAAGAGTATTATTACCTCTATTAAAATGAGTTTTATCCGATTCCGCAGAATGTCTTTATTTATTTATGTTCGCTCTCTTTAATTTAAACTTACAATATAAAATACAATTTGTTGTACAGGGTGATGCTCTCCCTATGTTTCTTAATTTGGTATTTATTACAACATCACTAAAACGGTTTAATGGTAATGATAATTAAATTTAAGCTTGGGAATAAAGTTTACAGGTAAAAACAAATTAAAACTCATATAATTTGAGACATCTCGTTCCCAAATTTGGGATGGGGACCTCAAAAAATCCATTTCCTCACAAAAAGCACAGACACGTTTAGACCATTTTTCACCATCTTTGTCTTCTGAAAATAGCCCTGTACCAAATATACATTCAGCGCTACTGTCGTCACTTTCATCAGATGGGAAGTCTTTCAAAACAGGCTCTTTGCTGCAAGAATCAGAACTGGATGATGACAATCTACGTTTGGCTTTATTCTTTTATTTTGGACCTGCATCGTTTCTCTGTTTTGTGTCACCACCTATTTCTTGATTAATCGGTCTTTATCAATTTTACCAATAACTATTTTCGCTCCTTTAGATGTATTCTGTCTCACTTCCTTCTTTATATTTTCTAACAACTGTTTATCGGGAGTTGTTATAACTGCATCTTTTGCAGAATTTTTTCTTTGTTGATTTTTTTTATGGACTGGAGATATCAATATTTTTCGAATGTCTTCTTTTGTGGATGGTAAAAAAATATCTCCTTCACTCTCGCAGTATACTCAGTGGCCTTTCTTTTGCTAATGCTGATGATGGAAGCTTTTCAATATGTTCCTGCTCTTCTTGATTTTGCGCTAACTTTGGATCTCGTGCTGGAGTTAGATTTTCTGTTGATGGTTGTGTTGATGCTGTGGATGCATGAATTCCAAAATTGCGATCTTTACAGATATAGCGATTGAAGAGTACCAAGTTTGTTTGAAATATTTTGTAGCAGCTCAACTGTAAGCTTTACCAAACAATGCAGTAACAACATACGGTGAAAATGTACTCAGGTAAGTTTCACATAACTAGTTTTCGACTTCTTGGGTCAAATAGTTTTTTAAAAGCGACATTATAACTTTATTTTGCCAAATATGTTTATACAAAATATATATGAAGTATTATGCAAAATAAAAATGATTACCAAATAGGTTCAGAGTGAAACCTGTCTATGGTTACATTTTCATTCTTACACACGTATACAAGTGGAACAAATACGTAATTAGGAGGCAAGCACAATTTCATTAACAAAAAAGAGACAATTATAAAAATAACACAAATAGCACTAAACGTTAGCATATGACATGTAACACATACTTCAGGAACAAGATTAGATCACAAGATCAGGATCAATTATTTTATGAAAGAAGCCTCTACCACATGCAAGTATCCATCTATTTATTTCTTGTTTTAAGCTGATTCTATTTCTTATGCATCGAATATTTTCAGGAATTTTATTATATATGTGAGGTGCAAGGTAAGCGAAGCTTCTTTATCCAATTTCTTTCTGAGGTCTAGGAATCGTCAAATTATCCGAATAAATTGCCCTTGTTTGGTAAGGATGTAATATGTTTTGAAAATAATGCTTGTTTTTAAACAAATAAATTGTAATTGTTTTTGCATACAGCTTAATATCCATAATTTGAAGGTCATTGTATAAACGTTCAGTAGAGTAAGTTCTTTTTTTAAAGTACATAATTTTTAGGATTGTTTTTTGAGCTACCTCCACAGATTGTATTTTAGTTTTCCTAATACCTCCCCAACCTATTATACCATAAATCAATAGAGATTCAAACAATGCGTAGTACACTGATTTTAGTTTGTTCAACTATAGTATTTGGCGACACAAATAAAATTTATGGAATAAGGTTCTAATTTTATTTTTCAAATTATCCACATGAACATCCCCTTTTAAATGAGAATCCAAAAATATACCCAAGTACTTTACTGATGATACCAACTGTACACTTTTATTTTCAATTTCTATAAAACGGTTTGGTACTGCCTGCTTGTACGAGTTAAAAGATATGACTTTAGTTTTAGTTACATTAACAGTAAGTAAATTTGTCCTAAACCAACTTGTAGGTCCCCTTCTGCTATTTCTTTGACTTGACTCCAAGAATCGGCCGTATACAACAAGACAGTGTCATCGGCAAACGAAATGCATTCCCCCGTGGTAGTCATTTGTAGTAATGGGTTGATATAGATTAAAAACAAAATTGGACCAAGAACGGTACCCTGTGGAACTCCACACGTGGCCGTCCCTTCTGAGCTTATGACACCATCCAGCATAACACGTTGTTTTCTGTTTTAAAGAAAATTTTTGAACAAATCCAGAACCACACCTCTAATTCCCAAGTGTTCAAGCTTTTGCAGCAAAATATCATGACTTTGTGTGTCAAAGGCCTTTGCTAGATCAATAAATACACCCAAACAGTTTTTTTTACTATCAACTGCGTTATAGATACGTGATACCAACTTCGCAATAGCATCTTGAGTGCTCCTGTTTTCTCGAAATCCAAATTGTGACTCAGATATTACATTAAATTTATCTAAATATGAGACCAACCGTCCTTTAATTAACTTCTCAAGAAGTTTTGCAAAAACTGAGGTTAGCGATGTAGGTCTATAATTTGCCATTTCAGTCTTTTTTCCACTTTTATATACCGGTTTAATCACCGCATTTTTGAAGTGTTGAGGTATTGTACCCGTCTGAAAACACATATTGAATATTTTACACAACGGTGTAGAGATGCAGTTTGCTGATGATTTAACATACTCATTTTTCATATTGTCAGGACCTGGAGCTTTATTGTCTTTCAAAGATAAACACAATGCATATACTTCTGCAGGTGTTACTGGTGTTAAAAATAAAGATTGATCGACAGTGTACATTTGCTGACGTTCCCCAATTTGCATATAATTTTTACTCAGGTTTCTTCCAATATTGGCAAAATAAGAATTTATTGTGTTTGATATTTCATACTTATCAGTGATTTCAGTATTGTTTTCCAGGATTAATTTCTTTATTGAATGATTTTGCTCCTTAAAGTTGTTACTAAATCTATTAATCACATTCCACATTTTCTTTGATGAGTTAGTTACCTGATTTTATCATTTCAAGTCTAAAATAGTTGGATTTTGTTGTTTTCAATAATTTATTTAAGCAATTTCTGTACGTAGTGTACTCTATTTTTTTCTTTATATTTAATGGTTCTTTCATATATCCTTTATACAATCGATCTCGTTTCTTTATTGACTGCACTAGTCCCAATGTTATCCAAGGTTTTTTTTAACACTTTTGAAAGATACTTTAACAGTGGATTCACCAATCGCATTTTTAAATTTTTTATAGAATTCATTAAACATTTTATCTGCGCCAACCGAAGTATCTAAGTGATCCCACGATAATTTATTCAATATCTCAATAAATTTTGTGTTATTAAACTTTTCATAGCAAGTCGTAGTACTAATTTTATTTTTATGTCTAATGTCCTTTGAGATTGCTATTATAGGGAAATGATCAGTTATATTTGTTTGTAAGACTGCTGAATAAGAGGAATCATCGTCAACCAACCCAGATTTATTCTTAACAAAAATATGGTCGATACAGGTTGATGAAGTGCTAGTCACTCGTGTTGGCTTATTAATTAACGAAATGAAACCGTTTTCAGACATTAGGTTGAGGTAGCGATCGGTATCGACACTATTCTCTAATATATCGAGATTAACATCTCCTAAAATAAACGCCTGATCATATCTAGTAAAGTATTTAGAGTCTAATAGACTCTGAAAGTTTTCTGAAAACTCAATTTTACTTATTGATGGAGATCTATATATTGCAAGAATATTTATTGTTTTTTTTCAATTTCTATCTCTAATACTACATCCAACGTCTAGAGGTTGCATTTTATCAGTGAGGTAGGCATATAATGGTTACGTGGTTTTGCTCGGCTAAATCTATTAGTTCAATATTGCGTGTATGTGCGTAGTGACTACCTAAAATTAGTAGGACAGGATCAGACGCACTTAGCTTAACAAATTGAACACGTTATTCCCCGGGACTTTACAAGGAAACTTCACCCTTAGAGTAATAATATACGATAGAGATGGCTACTCATTCCTAAACACGTTTATTTTTGCGGCCAACAATCCTAAACGCCAGTAATGAAATTAGGCCAGGCGGCAGGGCGATAAAATCGTTCAAAACCGTAAAAAAATGTTGGCAAAACTTTTATTGTTTTAAATGGTTTATTAGGGTGTGATTATCAAGAATCTAGGTTTTCCCTACACCCTTAAGGCCCGCATCGATCTCCGTGAGGCTACAAAGGTACACATTTTTGGTTTTTCGGTAATATCTCGTTTTCTCTTTATCATACGGCCAAAATGATCCTATATGAAATTAAAGGTGACAAAATTCTGTACAAAATAGTTCCCTATCATTTTTTCATGGGACTTATAGTTTCGGAGTAGTAGCCACGCGAAGTTGTGCGAGTTTTGACAAATACAGTAAATATCGATTCTTGCTTACCAAATTCCACTCTTCTCTCGTTCTGGTGACTGTTGACAATTTGTTCTATTTCTATTATGACTATGTATAAGTAATTCATCATTAATAATAACTATGTGTTGTGTCGTCTGCAATATATTATAAGCTTCTGTTTCAAAATTTATTTCGTAATTCAAACGGCTGTTTGGTTCTACGAATACGGGAAGAGTATCTCAGGTATAAATCCGGTCTCTTTTAGGGACCGTACGTCACGAGCGCCGACATTGGGATTCTCGAAAATATGCCTGCTAGTCCAGGCAGATTCGGAACAGGCCCTGCTCTTAGGTGGGGAGAGTACACTGTTGCCTACGTAGCAGCGTCGCATCCCCTTTCGTAGTTTCGTGTATTCAATATTCCAGTGTAGCCTTCTGTGCCTAAGAAGTCGGACGATGACGCGGTTACGTATACGGAGAATATAACGATTTCTGTATAACGATGTCAGAACAAAATAATTGCTTTGTATGTGAGAAGACTTTGAAAGAAGGTGAAACTCTTGAAGTGAAGGCGAGAGGTTTGATCTCTCTCAAAGAAGCATGTGTTCGCAGAAAAGACAATAAAGTGGATCAGCTTCGAGGGCTGAATTCAGTGATCATTCATGTGAAATGACATAAAACATATACGAGAAAAAGGAGTATAATTGATGCTATAAGAGCGAATACAGGTAAGAGTTATATAACTTTTGTACAATAGAATAGATTCCTAGGCTCTTTAGCGATTGAATTATCGCCAGACTATGATTCCGTAGTGGTAGTGGCTGAAGATGTCGACCTCCTCGTACTACTAATAGGCCTTGCATCATCGTTGTCGAATGTTTATCTCATGAAACCAGGGAAAGGAAAAATTGAGAGCAGAATTTACTCGACGAAGTCGTTCAAACAACTCACTAGGCGGTAGTCTTCTCGAAGGCGGTGCCTGGCAGACACCCCATTAGAAATACAGTAAAAGCACGTTTTTATGATATCCTGTTAGCGAAAAAGAATGTTACACTGAATTTATATGTATTTTGTTTCTTTCTAACACATTGAAGGTAAAACGTATGTTCCCTCGTAATGTTCCCAACACTGTATAAACAAGGGTGTTACTACTAAGCGTTCTTCGCAACTGACAGGCTGCTTGTGTAAGTTGGTGTATTGTTTCTCGATTTGCGGTTCTATAAGCTGCAAGATGTAATTGAACGTTGACTCAGTCATGCGTAGGTATTCGTAATATCAATCAGGGTATTTCTTAAGTTGCTGGTACAAATGGTAGAAGTCACCTCACCCAGCCTAGTCCGCTCTTGATTTACTGGATGCACATTACATCTCCGGTTTGCCTTTTTAGGCATTAATAACCACCAGTTCAAAGCGGTTGAATTGTCACTGCCACTATCTAAATCTGTGAATATTTGTACTACCACTCTCACACAATGAAATCAAACGATTGAAAACTAATCCGCGCCTACGTGCACTTCTCCGTTAAGTTTGTCTACGGCAAGTGTCGATGTGCGGCGAGGTGCCCTGCTTCACTATGTTTTTACCCTAAGAATTGAACACACAAAGTTAACTCATGAATATTTGCTATTAGCGGAAGAACCACCAATATGTGAGACCTGTAACTCTACAATTACCGTTAAACATATAATTATACATTGCAGGAAATATACACCATATAGAAGCAAATATAATCTACCTACGAATATTAAATTACTTTTCTCAGAAAAACACTTAGAACTACTACTAGGATACTTAAAAGATACTAACTTATACAGGTTAATATAAAATAAGAAAACACTCATAAAATATCACATAGAGTAAAGACGCTAAAAGGTCACAGATACCGATGCATCCATAATCCATATCTATCTATCTATTAAATTCATTGAAGAATACTGCTGTATCACTGAGGTTATCTAATCTTAATTTATCTAATTTATTTTTACATACTATCTGTAGTGCTGTTGATTCCTTGGAATAAAATTCGTCGAACATCTTTATAATTTCGTACGCTGTTTCTTTGTCGTAAATAAATTCAAGCTGTTTATTAGTGATAGCACTGTATGTATATGTAGTTTATTGCTTTCAAATTTTTTTCTTCCCATTCTTCTTTGTCCGTAACTAGTTTATCTCTTGTGATCACTATATCACATTTTTTTCATTTTTAAATACATAATAATACGTTTTTTCCAATTTCCGTAATCTTCGCCATCAAACACTGGTATCGTAACATCTGACATTTTTGGAACGAAGTTCTTTATTGCGCGTTACGAAAGGGGGTTAGACGGAAAAAATTAAGACCAAAAGCTGTAACGACACTTTTTGCTATAGTTGTAAGCCGTGTGGCGTGCGCGTGTTTCTCTGTCTGTCTCTTTTTCTCTCTCTCTCTCTCATAGAAAGCGAGCCAGTTATTTTCGTTTCGTCTTTCTATTTCGCATTGAACACTGTGGTGTAGCGACGATTATTTTTGTTGACAGGTTTTTTGTACCTAATAAATAATAACAATAATGAATCCTGACAGTGTTTCTGCACAAGTTCCGGATATTGCTGATGGAGTTAGGTAAGTAGAGATTTTATACAGACAATAATAAATGCTTATGTATTTTTAGCATGTACGCATTATAACCTCTCTTTACTATTGTGCTAACCAAGTCATACGCGTTATAATCTCTCCATTACTGTGTGTTTAGCAACTGTACGCGTCATAACTTTAATAAATTTAAAAGCTACTTTATGAAGATAATAAAAACTTGATTTTAGAACGCAGAAAAGAGTTTGAATGTAATTTAGACCTAGATAAAACACTTGAAATTTGTAGACAGTTAGGTAGAGATGATGACAATGAAGACGAACAGTTGCGAAACGAAGCTAATGTCATGTTTGAAGAAGAACCATATGCAAGATTACTACAGGATGTTGATTCTGTCGTTAATACTGATATACGAAATGCCACACTCGGCAAACTTGGTGCTATTGCAAAAAAAAAGAAAATATAATGAATACTCAACAGTTCTACGACTTAATGAGATCGGCTAACAGTGAGCAAAAAGAACTTTTTCTCCAACCATAAAAAAATGTACTATTTTCAGGTGCAAAAGCCATCAATTCCCTTACCGTACAAAAATTTGCTCGTTGCTTAGCAACACTTTTAATCCTAGGATTAAAAACGCTACTTTTAATCCGAGGACTAAAAGTAATTGCATTTGAGCTCTCTAATTGAAATGTGAAGAAAAAAACATTGTCTCTTATAAACTTAGTAAAACAAACTAATTGGGCAACTATATATAGGTATTTATTTGTTATTTATAGTGATATTGAATGTACAATTGGTACAATTATTGCCAAAATTCAAAGCACCACTGAAATTATCACTAACAATTTTCGAACAATTCAAAAGATTTTCATTAATGTTAGAACAACTCAAAATATTCTCCGTAACTGTTGATGAAACATTCGAGGAAATATCTGAACAGGTACTTGTACTTTCTTTGTCAGGTTGCAATATTTTTCTGGCAGTATTCTCTTTGTTGATATGTGATTCTTCAATATATCCTTCTGCTACCGTACTCGATTTCCAACCTCCATGTCTTTTAAGACAAGTGAGGTCACCGCCACCATCAATAAGAAGTGTAGCAGATGTTCTTCTTAGCGAATGTCCAGTACTTCAAAAATAAACGACGTTCCTGTATATTTGATGGCCGTAGTGCAACATATTTTCGAAATAAACGCAAATAATTATCGCCTATAATGGTAAACAAACGAGGTTTCTTGTTTTTTGTCTGCAACATTTTTACGACCAGGACCGAGTCCATATCTTCAATGTCATCAATTTTCAAATGAACTAGTTCGTCACAACGCATAGCACCTCCAATTCCTAATACTAGAACAACCTTTATCATCAAATATACATTATCAGGTGCCATATCCAGGAACCGATCCACTTCCTCCTTTGTAAAAACTCTAGACTTTTTAGGTATATATCCATCAATTTGCCTTTTTAACAAGGCTCGTAATTTTTAATATTTACTAATATCCACACCATTTTTGATATCCAGTGTGGATCGCAACATTGAATACTGTGACCAAAGAGTGGATGGCTTGACGGTCTTCGTTAAATATGAGAAATACACCATAAGAACACTCTCCGCATAGTTTTGCACATTTTTTTCTTTACACCAATCAATGAATCGCTGATATGCAAGTTCATAAACTTGGCGAGATTTGGGTGGCAAAAGATTTAGATATACTGCTTCGGCACTATCATAATATTGATTTTGGCGGCATTGACGTCATTTTAATAGGTGATTTACGCCAGGCGCCACCAGTAAGGGCAACATTGATATATAAACCTATTAAAACGACAATGGTTGGTCCACATTTATGGCGAAGTCTTAAATTTTTTGAACTAACGCAAGTCATGAGACAGGCTAAAGCTGCACTTTCATTGATACTCACAAAGATTGGCAATGGTGAAGTTTTGAAACAGTTTCAATTAGAAATTATCGAATCAAGATTTTTCTAAAAAAGAATAAACTCAACAATTAAGTCCTCATGGTGTTCGTTTATTTTATACAAATGTCACTGTAGACAGTTACAACAATTCAATTTTGCAAGAAGTCATCTCAATAGCCAAGGATATAATAACTGGATCTAAAAATCAAGAACAAGAAGCTTCTGGGGGATTACCTTACCAAATCACTTTTGTAAAAGGAAAGTATTACCTTATCACAACAAACATCGATGTAATAAGTGATGGATTAGTTAATGGTGCCGTTGGTAAATTCAATGAGGACAACGTAGTTTGCATAGTTTGGCTCGAATTCTGTGGATCACCAAAGGTTGGGCAAAAAGCAAGAAAAAAAGCTGCCTTACTAACTGTTCAAAGCAAAGTTGATAATGCTGCTGTACTTATTGAATGGCGAACATCCAACATTACCATGACAAGCAATAAAGCAGTTACTGTTAAACGTAAACACTTTCCCATAATTTCTGCTTGTGCTATGACTATTCATAAGTCACAAGGTGGAACATTTGATCAAATTGTTTACGAGTATGACAAAATACATCCACAACAGCTTGTTTATGTTGCGCTCTCTCTCGTGTAACAAGCATCTAAGGTTTATTTATCGTTACATTCGATGAAGATGAAACTAAATTTCGACTTCATCATAATTGAGTACAAGCTTCATCAACAATATATCTAGTACAAGAGTTTAAGAGATTGTCATTAAATAAGCTTGAAACGAAGGCAAAATCAGTCACTGATTTCATTACTAGAGATAAAGGCATTTCATTGTGTACGTTCAACGTTCAAAACCTTAGTAAACATTCAGTTGATTTAATCGACTCTGTTACAGAAAAAACGAGCATTTTGTTATTATCAGAGACATGATTGGACAATCAAGAAGAATGTGATATAGCGAATTTTAATTGTATACACTTTAAACGCGATTTTGTCCGTTCAGGACTTGCACGTAAGACGTACAATTGTTGCATTTATGTGCAGCAGAGTGTGTAATGGAAAACGGCGTTACCTTAATCATGGCAGCCATATATGTCTCACCAAATAACAAATTTATAGATATTCAAGAGTTCATTCATAGAGCACTGCTAGAGTATTCTAAAGATGTATCTCGAACGATTAGCAGATACAACAAAAATTTAGATAAACTTCCACTCATTTTGGCTGGTGATTTTAACATCAACTTCAGTAATGAAAAATCATAACCATTGCTACAGTTTGTAGAGGAAGAATTTGATTTAAGAATAAACAATAATCCAGCAGAATCAACAACAAAATATAATACTACCATCGATGCAGTTTTTCAAGACATTTAAATAAAATAGAATCCCAAACATATGTTTCCTACTTCAGTTACCACAAGCCAATTATTACTAAAATTGAGCCTACTGATTAAGTTTATATTACATCATTATATTTGTTAATAATAAAAAAAATATTATTATAACTTAGAAAAAAAAATTATTACAATATCTTCACTAATTAATCGAAAGGAACTTCGTTCCATTCGGGTGTCCCTTGACACCTCTCAATTTTTCTTACTTTATTTCTCCTTTATTTGTATTCAATTTAATACTTTTCTTAATAACCACGCTCTGTTACTATGTTTGATTAATTAAATAAGCTCTTTTAATATGAAACTGAAAAACATTTATTAAATTTAAACATCAACTTGGCATAAATCGCAATATTATTTAATACCACTTGATTTTCTGAAATACTAGTTGTAAAATAAATGTATAATATCTAACACTATCGTTAAAATTTCCTAAAAACTTACCTGCTTCAATTATTTCAACAGAATTCGAGCTGCTACCCGGCATTGGTGCTTGTATTAGTTTTTGTTTCTTTTTCGGAATCTCTACATCATCGTTATTACTACCGTAGGAGTCGGAGCCACTCTCCTCATATGTCGGATCTACGTTTGAGTCATCAAATTGCTCACTTATATCACTAAAATCGTTTTCCTCCAATATATGGTTAAGTTCATCGTGTGACAACGGCTTCTTTCTATTCATTAGCGACATTTTCTAACGTTTTTAACAAGTATTAAATACCAAAGACACAATAAAGCACCGACACTGATGTTTATCTGACAAATACAGAACGTTAACTACATAACCTAAATAAACTATTAAACGTCACAATTTTCACAGACCAAACGATTCGAATAATTCATAAGAAATCACCTTACCTGTGGTCCTGGGAGAGTCACAGTAGTTTGATCGCGATCATATATTGCGACCGTATTATTAGGTACGCATGGTCCCTGAGAAAACACCGTTGTGTACCAATGCATGGGGCTTAACGTGTTCTAACCAACTCTGTTGCACTTCGTTTTCCATTGTTGGCAACTCTGAATGTAACTCATACGATTCGAGTGTAATCTATAGACAACTCTGTATACGACTTTGCTTTGATCAATCACAGAGCTCGTTCCATATAGTGACTTTTTAACATTGTGGGTTGGTAGGTCCCGATTTGTATGAGCTGACAAATGCGGGTTCGTCCTCATTTTCCGATTGGTGATTGGAATAGTCACAAGTTCTATAAAGTTGATCTTGGGTATGAGTGGCTTTGTTAGTTTTGGAATTTTTTTTAAGCCATCCCTTTAAGGGAGTATACTAAGACAACTTATATCAATTGATGTCGTTTGGGAGGAGATTTTGAGTAGGATCGACTCGAAAGATGTGTTACGGATTAGTTCAAAGACTTTATTTCGCCATTTTGGAGATATCGTGCACACCGCTTGGAATTTGGCCATCTTAAAAACTGGAGGTAATTATTGTTGGCTAAAATAAATCAATTATCATTATTGACGAGTTTTGATGTAGTCCAGGGGCTGAGGCACATATAGTTTTCGGTGTTGCTAGTGTAATTTTTTAGGCTTATTTCAGAATGAAATAGGACTATTGTAGAGAGTAAATTTATATACACTGTGGGCCGAAATAAAGGAGTACATTTTTTAATTGAAAATATTTTTTTTGTTTTTTGGGCGATTTAAATTCTTTTTGCAGGGCTAATAACCTAACATGTCCTCAACATGGCTGTAAATTTTAAAGGAAAAATAATGTACAGGGTCGGACTTATAAAAAAATTATATAACAGTACATTTGAGCTCGTTGCAAATGAAAACTGTCTTAGCTAAAGTTGTACTAATATGCTTTTTCGGTAGATAAACTATCCAGAACACTTCAGTAAAATGAAAATTTTCCGAAATTACCGGATTCGCGAAATACCAATTTTTTATTAAATAACATTTTAACAAATTACACATTAAATGAGGGAATGAGTGAAGTCAGCTGAGTGTACCAGAGAAAAACAATTATCGAAAAGAAACCAAATTTTGTATTTTGGTACAAGAATTTATTATAAGCAGAGCGCTTTCGGTTCAATGATAAACCATGGCCAGGGTGTACTCCAAATACTCACAAATTAGAAGATTAGCAGTGGTTTTTATTATTATTTTAATTAAATAGTGACTGTGTTTCAAGCACTATATTTTAATTCATTTTATGGATCTTCTAATTTGTGAGGATTTGGAGTACACCCTGACCATGGGGCACTGATGATGGTTTATCATTGAACCAAAAGTGCTCTGCTTATAATAAATTCTTGTACCAAAATACAAAATTTGGTTTCTTTTCGATAAATTACACATTTATGAAAACAGTTTAGTAACTTTAAAATATTATGAATATGACTACCATTATTGTTTACCATTTCTTGAAGTCGTCTGCGCCATAAATTGATAGCCCCATTTATTGCACCCTCTTCAAAATTGTTCCAAACAAATTGCATTCTTTCTAACTTGAAAATCTCAATAAAAAACAAATTATTTATTTATTGAAACAGTAACGTAATATAACAAACCGAACCTTATGTATTTATTTATTGAATAGTAAAAATTGTAGTTATGATAATTATTAACAACATTTTGATTTTGCGACGACATTGACATGGAACTGCTGCTGTTTGCCACAGGAGGAAGCATATGTTGAGGCTCAAGATGCGTTCCTTGTTCTCCCATTTTTTCAATTCTTTATTTATGGTGTTGTTCGTCTATTTGCAAGTAGCTGTGGTCCTGTGGTTTTAATTAGATTTTGTTCTGAAACTCCGCATTTCGCCAGTTTTGATACGGCGGTGGCTCAACCTATCTAATATGCGAGAAAAGTATTGCTATACCTCAAAAAAAGTTGGAAATTTGAAAAAAATTTGAGATATTTTTACGTTTTTCATCAAGAACAACGCGAAAAAATGGTTTTTAGAAAAAAAATCCTGTGTGTATGTCGTCGTTGTCGGCCACTTTTCGTTACATGTCTTGTTAGCACGATACAGCCTCCCGAGTACAATAAGTCACCAATTTTATGATTGAATATTATTCAGGACATCTCACAGATGAACTCTATTGATTTTCAGCTTACCAGAGCCAGTACAACAGGTGCTATGGTACTTCAAGTACGATATTTTTGTCATTTTTTGAGAAATTTTAGTTTGTTAGCACGATACAGCCTACGGAGTCCAACAAGTCACCAATTTTATGATTGAATATTATTCTCGACATCTCACGAATGAACCCTATTGATTTTCATCTTACCAGAGCCAGTACAACGGGTGCTATGGTACTTGAAGTACGACATTTTTGTAATTTTTTGGGAAATTTCAGTTTGTTAGCACGATACAGCCTCCGGAGTCCAACAAGTCACCAATTTTATGATTGAATATTATTCTCGACATCTCACGAATAAACCCTATTGATTTTCAGCTCACCAGAGCCAGTACAACAGGTGCTATGGTACTTCAAGTACGATATTTTTGTCATTTTTTGAGAAATTTTAGTTTGTTAGCACGATACAGCCTACGGAGTCCAACAAGTCACCAATTTTATGATTGAATATTATTCTCGACATCTCACGAATGAACCCTATTGATTTTAATCTTACCAGAGCCAGTATAACGGGTGCTATGGTACTTGAAGCACGACATTTTTGTAATTTTTTGAGAAATTTCAGTTTGTTAGCACGATACAGCCTCCGGAGTCCAACAAGTCACCAATTTTATGATTGAATATTATTCTCGACATCTCACGAATAAACCCTATTGATTGTCATCTTACCAGAGCCAGTATAACGGGTGCTATGGTACTTGAAGTACGACATTTTTGTAATTTTTTGAGAAATTTCAGTTTGTTAGCACGATACAGCCTCTGGAGTTCAACAAGTCACCAATTTTATGATTGAATATTATTCTCGACATCTCACGAATAAACCCTATTGATTTTCAGCTTACCAGTGCCAGTACAACGGGTGCTATGGTACTTGAAGTGCGACATTTTTGTAATTTTTTGAGAAATTTCAGTTTTCAGCTTACCAGTGCCAGTACAACGGGTGCTATGGTACTTGAAGTACGACATTTTTGTCATTTTTTGAGAAATTTCAGTTTGTTAGAACGATACAGCCTCCGGAGTCCAACAAGTCACCAATTTTATGATTGAATATTATTCTCGACATCTCACGAATAAACCCTATTGATTTTCAGTTTACCAGTGCCAGTACAACGGGTGCTATGAACCCTATTGATTTTCAGCTTACCAGAGTCAGTACAACGGGTGCTATGGTACTTGAAGTACGACATTTTTGTCATTTTTTGAGAAATTTCAGTTTGTTAGCACGATACAGCCTCTGGAGTTCAACAAGTCACCAATTTTATGATTGAATATTATTCAGAACATCTCACGGACGAACCCTATTGATTTTCAGCTTACCAGTGCCAGTACAACGGGTGCTATGGTACTTGAAGTACGACATTTTTGTCATTTTTTGAGAAATTTCAGTTTGTTAGCACGATACAGCCTCCGGAGTCTAACAAGTCACCAATTTTATGATTGAATATTATTCAGAACATCTCACGGACGAACCCTATTGATTTTCAGCTTACCAGTGCCAGTACAACGGGTGCTATGGTACTTGAAGTACGACATTTTTGTCATTTTTTGAGAAATTTCAGTTTGTTAGTACGATACAGCCTCCGGAGTCCAACAAGTCACCAATTTTATGTTTCTTTGGTTCTGGCATATGTAAACGTCATTTATATATAGGCGTATGCAAACATTATTTATGCTATTTTTATCTTTTGTATAACAAAATAGGTCTAGCTAAATAATTAACATGTTTGATACAGCGCTTCCTATCGAGGTTTCCAATTTAAGATAATCTGAAATTAGGATACCAGAACTATTTCAACTTAGAAAAAAATTAAAAGCTATATTTCGGTTATAACTCCTACAAAATAAGTTTTTGCATGACAGAATAATAGCATTCAGACTATTTGTTAATAAAATCATACTACAGTGGAATGATGACCTTACCTTACAAAAATATTTTCAGATACACCAATCACAAATTTTCTAGCACACAAAGTTGGGCAGATGTACGCGGCTTGATAATCATGTGGTAAATGACAAAAACAACTTGTTTGGCCTAAAACATGCAACTTTTGCACATTGTACGTAGATGGCACTAGTCATCTCAAATTTGGTTCCTTTCCTCTATTTTTTTTTTAATTTCTATAGAAAATTTAGAGTAAATGTTTACTTGACTAGAAAGTACCACCACAACTTCCTTAAGTGAAATAATTCTTTACAGGTGGTCGAGAACAACCAACTTCGATGACATCAATCTCCCTCTACCCGATATCGTACCGTTGGTATTACCGAAACCGCGTACTCTTACGATACAAAGACAAAAACCGCCTCGGAACGATTTCGGTTTTTCGTTACGTCGTGCGATGGTTCTCGAAAGGTGTACGAACAACGCGAACAGTGACGTCGCGGAAGTGAGCATGCGCGCAGTTATATTCGCCGAACCCGGTACCATAGTGCAACATAACAACGAAACCGGTTTGTTACCGGGCGATAAACTGTTGGAAGTGAACGGTACGCCTGTAGAGGGTAGAACGAGAGAAGATATTATTGATCTCATCAAAGCGTCTGGCGAGAGCGTTACGTTAAAGGTATGTCCAACTATTTTAAATTTATTTATTATCTAAATTACAAAGTAGAACTATAGTATTTTTATTACCTTTTTATAGTTTTCACTCGGTAGAAATATTGCATTGCAAAGGAGGCAATCTACAAATTAAAAACAAAACCATTTCTTTCCCGCCCATACTTTTGGCGGACTTCGGAAATCGTTCGTGGTTGGGAATAGTTTTCGAATCCGCATCTGCTAGTATACTGCTCGGGCTGAGTACTCGATAGTGACACGACAAATTTAAATAGAACCCTTGCGTGTGCACCATATAACCTCAAAAAATAGTTGTTGTTTGTTTTTTGAAATTTGTTATTTTTGGTTTCTTGTTTCTTATGCGTCTGACATGAATGAAATTATTGAAAAAATGATAATCAATACTGCTATAATAACATAAATCACAAACGAAGTATAACCTCTATGTGCATGAAACACGAATAACATTGTTGGTGCTCGAGGGGAAAGAGGAGAAGAAAGTTTGTTTGTATGCGCGCGTTTGTGGGCTTCAGTAAACGTCAAAAAGAACGCGAACGTTACACTCGAGTTTGCTCAAGCGAGCAAATCGAACGCCACTAATATGTAAATAAACTGATAAGCTCAAAAATAATAGTTAGGGGGCCCGCCGGGAAAAATTTTTGTGATACATACTCTCACCAAACTTCGTGTATGGCTTCATTGGACCTAGTCTGACACCCAATTCCTCTATGACTTTTTTTGTTTTTGGGGCGTTTGTCCGCTAAGTTTCCCTAAACATGTCGTTTTTACGACATATATAAATTTTATAGATACTGTTTTTTTTTCAAACAGAAAAATAAATAAAACGTGAAAATAAAATTGTCCGATAATAAATGTGGTTTATTGGTTGTGTCCGCCATCTTAAAAATGTCGGAAAAACGACTATAAGAAAATTTATTAATAACCACCTGATTTTCGCTGTACCCGTTTATTAAAAAATACAAAAAAATCTTATTATATTGTCTGACAAAAATTATTTCCCGATTTCCCAGTCTGACGCGTCAAAGTTGTCGATTTCCTGACAACAAAATTTTTTTTAATAACCGTCAGACACCTGAAAATTATGTTAAGACACAAAACGTAAACCACTAAACTGCAACTGCGAAGACCATCTGCATACTGTCTAACTCCATTTCCATAACAAAGTGAAGTATATTATATTACCAGACATAAATTCTCCCAGTACATATTTGCAAATTTTTAAAAAATTTCGCTTGCTTCAAATAATCAATAAATCCCTACCTTTCTCAATATTGAACTGTGAATTTCGTGTTTACATACTTGATATTTTGAATTTTTTCATCACGTATAACTAACATAAATGTATTACTATAATTAATAAATATACCAACTATACTGATTTGATAAAAAAAGATAGTTTCTTGTCGTCAGCTGTCGACCCATCTTTCCCCTACAAGTCTCATCTCACTGCCGATAACGAGGTAGACACGTGCGTGCATACCATATTTCAGTTTTAAATCTCTGTAATTTTTGAGGAAACAATAAAACTTTTTGTCAATTTTTTGAGCTTACTACTTAACTAATTTTAAAAATGTAAACAGTTTTCAATTCTGAAAAATAATATCTATGCTTTGATGGGATTGAATTTTTTAACTTTATTTTTTTTAAATTCATATTTTTAAGTTTGTGGTTTTAACTATAACTAATTCGAATTTTAAAAATCGAACGCCATCAAGGCATAGCTATTATTTTTTTGAATTCAAAAATGTTTCATTTTTTGGAATCGGTTGAAAATTAAGCCCACAAAATTTACAGAAAATTTTAGTAGTTCCAGATATTATTCGAGAACCCCCTTAAAGAAAATAAGTGATACACTGAATACTGAATATACTTGTTTCCTTCGCATGGACTCTGTGTTAAACCCCATGTTACTAAAGAATATTTCTAGTACATTATAAAAAAGTTGATTTATTTCGAGTATTGTAAAATGAAATATCTAGAAAGCTATAAAAAAATTAAAAAGACAATAAAAAATCTTGAAAACAATCAATAATTGTTGAGTTAGAGCCTTTTGTTTATCATCGCGCGAGTCAAAATTCAGATTTCCGCGTTGTTTGACCTTAAAAAAATTATATTTCAGCAACTATTACATAGAGAGACTTCTCCGGTCTCTTCCTTATTGTTTTCCCTACATATTAATTTTTATTTGTTCTGATTACTTCTCAATGGTTATTGAGATATTTCATTTTACAACAAATTTTATTATAAAGAACCATTTTGCGGCATCTTCAAAGAAATCAATCTTTATTATAGATATATTTATCTGAGTACATCGCAGCGAAATCCCAAGTCCCAATTTTATTGTAAGCGTCCCGATTTTTTCCACGTTAAATCCCGAAAAACTAATTTTCAACCCTAGTTATAGGCCTCATAACAAATAAAAACGCTGGATAGTAACAAATACGTAAAATCCACATATAAGGCAATTAATTAATTTAACTGTCTCTGCGATGAATACTAAAACGTTTCGGTCTAAATACGCCATTCTTTGTAAGTTGATTTTTCTATCTGAAAACAATAGAAACAAACGTATTCGCTTCAGTTCGTTATCATTGTATGGACATAGTCATCATTGCTGACACTGACTATAAATTAACTGCAAACTGGGTTGAAATTTAAAAACAAGTGCTTTTCACATAGCAAGTTACTTATACGCAGATTAGAGCACCTGTAAAACATAGAAAGCGAAACGTGAATAGATCACGTAACCGAACGGACGGACATAGTCCGGTCAATTTAAACATTCGAAGCTACATAAATTCCCATCAAGCTGAAAATCAGTAAGGTTGTTAAAAATATGATTAAAAATAAAATTTGAAAGTTCCACATCTTTCCCCTGTATGGAAACATTTTTATTCAAGGTCAAAGGTAAAAAAAATGAATTTCACTATTTTCAGCGAAACGGTAAGTTTTACATCAAAATATCTCAGACAAAAATTGTAGATCATAAAATAATCTACAAAAAATGTATCAATACTTTTTTTCCTACGAGCCACCGTTTTTGAGATATAACGATTCAAAAAGTTGTACAAGTTGCAATCGTCATAATATGCACACGTTTCCACGCCACCTATGAGGTAGTGTACTTCGCACGTTTTTTTTAACGTGGTTTCCCCCGTGGGCCTACTCCACCGGTAAGTTGTGATCCTGTTTAGTTTGAAACTATTGCAAAATTACGGAAATTTGTAAATATTGGAAAAGAGAAAAAGCGATGTAAATT
Organism: Galeruca laticollis; assembly: GCA_963921935.1. Lineage (NCBI taxonomy): Eukaryota > Metazoa > Arthropoda > Insecta > Coleoptera > Chrysomelidae > Galeruca > Galeruca laticollis. The sequence goes on along the minus strand of OY998175.1, from coordinate 285,705,470 downwards.
AAAAAAGTGGTAAATTTTATTCGTCCGAATTGTAACCGACAATCTCTTCTCGTTCTTCTTCTTCTTCATTCTGAGTGCAAGTAAATTGCGTCAATAGGTATTTTCGCGGAGACAATCCCGAACGTATTCAGAATACAAACTGAACCTATACTACGGCGCAAGCGCATATACGAATTAGTTCCGGATTGCTTCGAATTTTTAAACACCGATATCTAAGGATATTTCTTCTTTTTCGATATAAGTGTCATTCATGGTACACCCGGTCCGTGGAAGAAAAGTTAGGTTATGATCAAAGAATACAAATATTTACTTTTTGTACTTGACTGATTGATTAGAATATTTAGAAATAATTGAACAAATATTTAGGCATAATATGACTGAACAAGAAGGTAAGGTGTTACCCGATTTTATTTTTACCTTGAAATGTAGACATTTATTATTTTAGTTATCTCCGAGTTTTTAATAATCCCTTCAACCTCCACCTCTCAACAAGACAAAGAAGAATGTTTTAAATGGAGCCACAGTTCCACATTGATGTTCCTGGACTTGTACGAACAATACAGAAAGCAAGTAGGTAGTTTTCAAATGAAAAACTTACTGTAAGGCCGTTATCTGATACAGTAATGCCATCATCTATAGGATAAGCAAATACCGGCTTAGTGGACTCCAATATGGAGACAGAAAATATAGAAAACAATGAAATGGATGGAGAGAACATGGAGATGAAAAAGGAAGGGGCATCAGTGAAACCCGGGAGCTACAGAAACAAGATTTATGCGTCAGTCGAAAACTAACAGCGTCAGAAGTGAAACTTTTTGTTTTATGACGCAATAACCGCCAATGAGTGTACAAAGAGAATTCATAAATATCAACAACATAAAAAACTATAATTTAAAAAAATTAAAACAAAAATTATTTCCAAAATAAAAACAATAATTTTTCGGATAGACTATAAAAAACTATTTACAATAAAAGACAAACAAAAGTAAATATTCTTTTTAAGAAATTTGAATGCATATTACGTATCCTTCCTTTTTAATACCTAAGAAAAGTTCTGGCCGCCCATGGGGGTATCGAACCCGCGTTTTTCGTTTGATTTTAAATCGAGTCGAGTGATGACAAAAGGGGAGAACAGCGCTGCGTTTATCTCACTAAGTTTAAGTACAAATGATAATTAGAGCTTCACAAAACTTGTTAGCCTTTACGAGATTACCTCGTAACCAAAACCTCTGTAGTGTCCCATAAAAAGTTTCACTTCAAAAATATTTCCATAAATAAAGCAACACTAGTTACAACGACTTTCTCTGATGAACTGAGACTTACTTGCTCTTCTACGTACAGGTTAGCAAATATAGCTGAAAGTTTGAAAGTGGACACGCCCACGATGCGCGTTGGTCTCAATGCGGAAAGTAGGAGATAACACAGTTTATGCTTAAACTTTAATGAGTACAGAACTTATCTGTACGGACAAGTATACCTGTTTATTTCCTTTTTCAATATATTTCAATACTCTTGTTACGTTTTATTACATATTTTTTTCAAAATAATACAAATAAATACACAATGCAAAGAAATTTCCTAGTTTTTATCGCCTTAATTTTAAAGGTAAACAATTTCTATATTAATTTCGCACTGGATTATACCAATATCGGCAGAAATTATTAAGCGCTTTTTGTATCCTTTTCCCCCCGAATGCGTTCTCACTTTATCGTTCGCGCAGCGAAGTGGGGATTGATAAACGGAATAATATGATCGCCATCAATAAACAATGCCCTGCGACTATTCTCGGCGTCTCCTCTTTGTGCGGATCTTCGTTAATTTTTTCCGCCTCTCTCACAAGGAGTTTAACAGTTTTGTTAGCTCGACGAGTTAACTCTCATGACAAAACGCTAGTGTCCCATAAAAAGTTTCACTTCAATAAAAAAATAAGAATTGATGTATTAAAAGAAATAAGAAATGACAGGAAAGATTATTACAGGAGTGTTAGGACTAAAAGAAAAAAAGCTGAATGAAAAAATAAAAAATAACATTCTCGAACAGAATAATGATATTTTAAAGCAAGGAATATCTGACATTCTATAGGTGTTAAGTAATAAGAAGACATGAAAGAAAGAAGTATAAATTTTGGTTTCTTACATATTTATTTTATTATATGTATATATTGTTGATTATTATAACACTATTTTTGTTTACTTTTCATGTTTATTTTGTTAGGTTTATGTATTATATATTCTGTTTTTGTTTTAAAAGGTTTTATATTTTAGAATGACGTTTATTTTCTTACTTTTCTGTATGTATGTATTGTGCTCTAAGTTTTGCAATATATAACTGGAAGAATAAAAACGAATTGTTTATTTTCACCTAGTAAGTTTAATAGATTTGAATATTACAACTATACTTAACTACATACGAAAAGGTAAACTATTCATTATTTCGTTTCTTCTTATAACCCCGCTTCTATCGTCTTCATGTTCACCTTCTACATCTTCCCCGATAACTGCTTCGTATTGTGGGTCTACTTCTTCTGGTACAGCAATGTCTGTTATTGTGAGGTTGTGTAAGACAGCAGCAGCCCTAATTAACTGTACACAAAATTCAATATTTCTTAGTTTTAAATGGTACAGCTGTCGAAATTTTTGCTTTAATTGTCCAAAGCAGTGCTCAATAACATATCTATTTTTGAAAGTAAATAATTATAATTTCTTTGGTGCCTAGTCAAATTACCCCTGTCTTTGAAAGGAGTTAAACAATGCCGTAAACAAGGGTATGCACTATCTGCAATAATTAAGTAATTGCCACATTTTCCTTCCAGGGTATCAAACAGAGGTGATGACCGGAACACTCGACTAACGTGGACAGATCCTGGATAGCCAACAAAAATATCTCTGATGATTCTTCTATGATCACAAACGACTTGTGCCTAAAAATATCAATCTACTAGTAATACAGCCCAATGATACAATAAAAACATATGTTACAAATTAAAATGAAAGAAGCTCTTCAAACTTACTATTCATTAAATTTACTGTTTCGACCCTTACTATGTGGAATCTACTCATGTTACGTATTTAAATAAGACTAACTGTCTCTAAATAATTCCACTATATATTGAAAAAATTTACAATTGGTTCAATATTACTATCATCGTCAAAACAATTGTCAATTTTTTAGAATTTTATCATGTTTTCATTATATTGTAGAATCATTTAGAAACAGTTTTATTTTGAAAAAGTAATTACCTACTACTCATACTTTGTATCAACAAATTGCAAGATTACTGACCTGGATAGAGTAGAAGTGTTTCCTGTTCAGATATGAATCAGGATCATCTGCTGGTTTATCAATTTTAATATGGATTCCATCTATGACTCCAATGATATTCAGAAAATCCTTCTGTCGGAAATGTCTCTCAATTTCAATTTTTTCTTGGTCAGTTGGCCATTTTATAATTTCCGCAGACATATTTGATAGGAATTCGGTAACTCGCTTGACAATTTTATGGAGCGAACTGATGGTGATGTCAAATCGCTCCGACACATCTCTAAACGTTGCACCTTCGTTACCTAAGAACCATAGAAAACAAAGGATGGTTTTTAGGGGACTTATTTTCTCAGAGTCGCCTTTCTGGTAGTGAAAGTACTAAGATGTTTGGTATCGCTGTGATATCTGCACTGCTAGGTCTCTAGTTATTCTAAAATGAGATACAAACAGTTCATCATCAAATTGTGGCACAATTTCTTCAAAGAAATTTGCATTTTTCGGTACATCTCCAAAATTCCTCAGCAACTCTTCCAAATCTTCGTCACTCGAACTTAAATGGTCCATAATTTTAAAAACAAGTAATCAAAATGGATTTTGTTTGTATACTTTCACTTCTTACCACAAATAAGAACCTCACAAAACAACAAAATTTTAGGTTAGATTTCGTTCTGAATCAGATATCCCTCCTTCAATCCGAGGACCTGTTGAACGCGTTACGAACATGTCCAAAGTTTACAGAACGTGATCCGCGAACACTGAATTTAAAATCCGGAGCGTGTTCTCTTTTCACCGCGAACGGCAAATTTTTAAGTGCGCATGCGTAAACATTCTGAATACGTTCGGGATTGTCTCCGCGAAAACACCTAATAGCGATGTATTCTCGTAGGAATCAAACGAATCCTCCTCTGTTAGTGATTCAACATTGGATCACGACCGGCCTTGACAGCTTGTACATGCCAGAGAACAAAACAGTCCGACTTTTTTTCAACCACATTTAGCACTGCATCCCTTTTTGCAGTTGCAAGCATATGAATGTCAATGCTCCCGATTTGTCAGTGATAATAAGTTTTTCACCATACTGTTTTAGTCGTAGCTTAATCGTTCTGTAATCTAATGTCGTAGTTTTGCAAACATTTGATAATTCATTGAAAGTGAACTGACAGTCATTGCTATTTTCAATGTAAGTGAATATTTCCTCCATTGCCAGATTCGTAGCTTCGTCTTTATGACGACCAACTTTAGCTCCAGTGGAAGGTTTTCGGAAAGAAATATAGCAATCATGATGATACTTAGCTTCAGCAGCAACTAAATCATATTCAAATTCGACTCGAGCAAGAACAGCTTTTGCTATAGCATCGTCACGAGTCCGAACTACTTCCAGAATTGAGTCTTTAAACTGAGGTGTACTTACTTGGCTAATTCGACGGCGAAAATCTGAGGATTTTCTTCTTTCATACTCTTCATTCAATTTCTGGCCACAAAATAAACATAGTTCTTTAAAACAAAAAGCTGATTCACTGACACGTGACCTAGTACGAGAAGGCTTCTTGTTCTTCGCGTTGTCTTTTATTAGCTGCAGCAATAGAATACTTTCGAGTATAATATTTACGACAATTTTCATGTATTATCACCGATTTCTGATTTTTGAGAAATTCCGAAAATTCATCAGCTTTTTCGATACTTGCATTAATTAATGAGTCCATACCACGTTCGACAGTAACAATTTTACTTTCACTTAAAAGTTTAGCACAAATAAAACAATATTCAGACATTTTTGTCATAAAAGTCAAAACAGCACGATATAGGTTAGTCAAGACTAACGGAATTTCATTTATTATAGCAGGTATATAAGACCCTAGCCACGCACACAATAGAACAAGAGACAGATGTTTTCACACGAGTTTCAAACCATCAGAAACAGTCAGGATTCTGCGCAATCCATTTCTTCGTATTCATACATAAGTTTCTGATTGTTTGAAAATAGCTGGACTTTGGACAGTTGGAAAACCGTCAGTCCAACCTGTATGAACATGGTCCAGCTGTTTTCAAACAATCAGAAACTTATGTATGAACGCGGATAAATGTATTGCGCAGAATCCTGACTGTTTCTGATGGTTTGTGACTCCTGTGAGAACAAACCTGTTGTCTCGAAGTTACACTGGGCGTATGAAGTAAGGGATTGGGTTTCATTTGACCTGATATTCTTATAGTTATAACTTATGTATATTTTAAGTATAAATTACAATCACTGATAGAAAAATATTTCAACGTATATAACAACTCTAGATAAGAGATGTATATACGTGGCGCACGCATATTATGACGATAACAATTTGAACAACTTTTTAAATACGTTATATCTCAAAAACGGTGGCTCGTAGGAAAAAAGTATTGACACATTTTTTGTAGATTATTTTATGATCTACAATTTTTATCCGAGATATTTTTATGATAAAACTTACCGTTTCGCTGAAAATTATGAAAAACTCATTTTTTTGACCTTTGACCTTGAATAAAAATTTTTCCATACAGGGGAAAGATGGGGAACTTTCAAAATTTATTTTTAATCATATTTTTAAGAATCTTACTGATTTTCAGCTTAATGGGAATTTATGTACCTTCGCTCTCATTTTTAGGTCTAGATTGACCGGACTAACATAATTAGTAAGAAGTTGAATTGTGAGCATTTTATGTTCAGTACCATAAATTAGCATACCATGACCGCGTAAATACTTAACCTACAAAGATTTATTATCTCAATTTGTCTGAAGAACGACACTAGAGTTAATCTTTAGAAAAGTTATTTTTAAGGATGTATATCCAAGTTTAATTATTCAAATTAAAGTTGAAAAATAAACACTATTATTTTGATTACATAAACAAAAAGCAATTAACCTTAGATTTAAAAGAAACAATTGAAATTAAAAGTGTCATTTGAGTCTGGGTTATTTCTGTCGGAAATAGTAGGTACTATTTAGAATAAAATTGAAAAAATGATTTAAGTTTAACTGAACTTAAATAAAAAGTAACAAATTTTTTAAAACTTTATATGTAAAGATTTCCAACTTTGCCCAGATAATTCTAATTTTTTGAATATATTTTTCATTACGTGGTTAATTGCAGCTCCAAAATTATTTTGAGAAATAGAAATGTGTCACCAATATATCTAATTATATGTATTTATAAAATTAAATAAATTATTCGAGAAAAAAATATAAAAGGGAAGTGGGCAAAATTGTACTGTTGAGGATTAACTTTGCCCGGACGTTTAAAACCCGTTGCAGGGCACACGTTTTAACCCCTGTTGACCTGCCCCCCCCACTTCGTAGAAACAAAAAACAAGGAGTGCATATTTATGAGCTTTCATATCCCGCAGATTATATTTTTTGCGCTCGTTATACTATGCAGGAATTCAATATTCTTGGGGGGGGGGCTGAGTCGACGTTGACTCAGCCCCCTCCCCCACCACTTAAAAATAATAAAATTGAATAAGTATTTACTGTAGAATTAGAAGCTAATTATGAGCTTTCAAATTGATATAATTTTCATTTTTGAGCTCGCTCTCTTAACCACTAAACCACCCTTAATTGATGTATGAGCAAAATCGAGAAGAGTAAAGTAGCTTAAAAAAGTGTGATTAAAAATCAAAATTAGTATTAAAAGATTTCCAGTTTTAGGTGCTTTTAAATTACATAAGGTCTGATTTTGGTGCTCAACGTTTATCTCGAGAAATTCACCCTAATGGCAAAACGGACAAGAGTAAAGTACCCTAAAAAATTGAGATAAAAAATCAAAATTGGTCTTGAAATACGAGGATATATTGAAAAATTATTAGCCTACTATAGAACCAAACAAAATTTCAATGTCAAAATATTTTATTACTCAACATATTCTCCTCTTAATTGGATACATTCATTACAGCGAACCTGCAACGTCTCTAGACCTTTCAAAAAAAATGTTTCTTCTTGCTCTGCAAACCAGACCTCCACAGCTTTTATTACCTCTTCGTTGGAAGAAAATGTACGACCTCTTAAACTTTTTTTCAGTTGAGGAAAGAGTTGATAGTCGGATGGAGCAAAATCTGGTGAATAAGGGGGGTGTTCTAGTAATTCAAACCCTAAATCACAAATTTTTTGCATGGCAACATGGGATTTGTATGCAGGGGCGTTGTCCTGCAAAAACAAAATACCTTTGGATAGCTTTCCGCGTCTTTTCTCTTAAGTTTTTTCCCGTAGAGTGGTCAGTAATGTCGAATAGTAATCTCCAGTTATTGTTCTATCCTTATCCAAAAAAGCAATCATGATTACTCCATGGCAATCCGAAAAAACTGAACCAAAAACTTTTCCAGCAGATTTTTGGACACGAAACTTCTTAGGTCTTGGAGAACCAGAGTATCGCCATTCCATCGATTGTTGCTTTGTTTCTGGATCGTAGAAATGTCTCATCAATAGTAATGTAATAAATACAAATACCAAATAGAAAAATTTCAATTAGTAACTTTCAGAACACAAGGTAAAACATATTTTATTTCAAATAAAAATAAAAGTAGAATGCGACCCACATTTTGTTTAGAAAAATGATACAAAACCATAACAGCTTTGAAACAAATAAAACATTTTACTAGGTCAAAATGAAATAATTCTTTTGTATACAACTATTTAATAACGTAAAATTTAGGCCGCTTTAAAACAAAAAATTTGATTTTGCAATTCAACAAAAAAAAACCTAAACCTAATTCGGGGGGATAGTAAAAACCAAGTACAGAGCGGTAAGAGCGACAGACAGTGTCGGGGCGAATACGCGAAGGGAACAGTCCTTTCCCTGTCACGGTAACGGGCATCAGTTTTTTTTTGTGTTAGCGGTTTCAGAGGAAGAAGTTTCTCTCCGTTGTGTCAGGGCGTGAAAGGGATACTTAGCTATCCTTGACGGTGAACACTGTCCCCGTTCGTGACACAAAACGGGAAGACTCGCCCTCTACGCTAAGTTTTCAGCATAGCACGATACCGGTTCTGGCACTACCCGCGGTTTGCTAAAAAAATAGTGAAGATAGGCAGTAACAAGGCCGGAGAAAGGAAGTTTTCCAACGCAGTAAGTTATTAAACAAGTTGACAGTTAAATTTTGTTTTTTTATGTGACATTTATTCGTTTTATCATTTTGCGCTGGTTCTGAACTTGGTATTTATAAATTCACTGTTTTACATAGGGAGAAGCTATAACGATATATTTATTTTATTGTCTGTTCTTTCACGGGGACTGGACAAGTTGGCTGCTTTCAGTTAAATATTGAATGTCCAGGCTCACAATTTGGGCACAGCTCGTTCTGTGGGATATGAATTTATCGTGTGTGATGGACACGAAACCACAGTAGTTTCGCATAGTATTGCGTTTAAGAGTAAATAAATATAATTGTTTTTGCACCTCGAGACAGGTGAACATCGAGCTAAGGGTTAAATCATACGCCCCTCACGCACGTTGAAATACTAAAACGATAAGGGGGTAATTTCTTTGTTCTATCTCAGGGCGAGGGTTATATTATAATTGTTTTATTGATAGTCATATGTTATACAGGGAAAGACGTGGGATGTACAATTTATGAATAAGTGTATTGGTAATTTTTATACCGGGGGAATTTAATAATTTGTGTTGATGTTTGACTTTTGATTTATGTATATTTAGATACAGAGAAAGATTTATTATATTTTTTTGATATAACTTTGTGGTTCTCCCATACTTCATTTATCATCCCTACCCGAATTTTCCCTAGAGTGTGTATCAATATTTGGATAATAGACCGAACCGAGAGAACAATCCTGTCCTGGCGAAGGAAATCAAACCGTTTTAAGCCCAGGCGTTCCCAGCTTAAATCGGACTGGGGGTTGCCTTACCACACTCGGCTACAAATACAAAGGTAAAAAGGTATTGTTTAAAGAAAAGGCATTGGAGTGGTGACAGCGGACCCGGTATAGCAGGGTCAAACCTATTACATTTGGGGGTATTACGTTAGGGTCTAGCACTATATTTCACTGGTGACAGCGTTTTTCTTAATAAACAAATCAGTTGAAGAAGGTTAGAGTTGTACATCCTGGTGACAGCATTCATTACACTTGGAGCTTATTTCATTACAGTAACAATTCGGTTTAAGAAGTCTACATCGTTTTCAAATCGAACACAGATCGAACGCGATGCTTCTACCCTTGCACGCTTTTGGTCAACATTCAAACATTTGGGGATCCATTTTGCGGCAATTTTTCTCATGTCCAAATTGACGTGAACTATATGATGAACGCGTTCGTATGAAATATTCAGTGCTTCAGATATCCGTTTTAGCCCAATTCTATGGTCTGATAAAATCATGTCATGAACTGCATCGATATTTTCGGGGACTGACACAGAAACTGGCCTTCCCGATCGGTCATCATCTTCAATGGAAAATTTACATCTTTTGAAGCTTGCAGTTCACTTTTTCACGGTCACATACGAAGGACATTGATCACCAAGGGTATTAAGCATATCTTCGTAAATCTGCTTACCTCTTAACCCTTTTAAATGCAGGTACTTGATGATGGCTCGATACTCCAATTTTTCGATTTTCACAATTTCGGTTGACATATTTTTTCTTTTAATTTATTGCGTAACTCTGGTTTACTTTTTTGACGTCAAACTTTATATTGACACTTCTAATAAGTTATTGTTCGATGCTATGGTAACGCAATATTTTGTTTATGCATGGAACTGGTCTAGGCTAACTAGATATCAATACATCCTCGTATTCTTTGATTGAGGAGTTGTTAAAATACATAAGGTCTGATTTTGGTGCTCGACATTTATCTCGAGAAATTCACCCTTAACTTTCTAATTAGCAAAACCGACAAGAGTAAAATACCCTAATAAATTGAGATAAAAAATCAAAATTGGTCTTGAAATATTCCTTGATTTAGGAGCTCTTAAAATACATAAGGCCTAATTTTGGTACCCAACATTTAATAACTTTAGAAGAATGTATTTATAAAACACAAAACACGTTACATTGTGAATGTAGCGTACAAGTTTCCATAACTGTTCTTTACGTTCACACAAAAAACAAAAATTTATTCAATGGAAACACTAATTATTTATTGATCTACTGCAGTAATAGTATATTCTTCAACAAGCGTATAATGATGGATATTATTCACGAGGATGAAAATTGTAACACGTGTTAAGGTCTATTAAAAAATCTAAGTAACTTTTTTGCGTCAGATCAAAAACAAAGCAAATACGATTTTTTTCAAAGATGAGATGGTTTTTTATGAGAGTTGTGATTTTATTAACTAAATATGGATATTATAAGTTTGTTATTTTAACTTATACGCTACATTCGCAATGTAACGTTATTTTGTATTTTATAAATACATTCTTTTAAAATTATTAAATGTTTAGCACCAAAATCAGCCTTTATGTATTTTAAAAGCACCTAAATCAAGGAATATTTGAAGACCAATTTTGATTTTTTACGAATTTTATCTCAATTTTTTAGAGTACTTTATTTACTCTTGTCGATTTTATTCATGCATCAATTAAGGGTGGTTTAGGGGTTAAGAGAGCGAGCTCAAAAATTAAAATTATATCAATTTTGAAGCTCATAATTAGCTTCTAATTGTACCGTAAATACTTGTTCAATTTTATTATTTTTAAGTTGGGGGGGGGGGGGGTGTATTGAATTCCTGCGTAGTATGACGAGCTCAAAAATTATAATTTGTGGGATATGAAAGCTCATAAATATGCGCTACTTGTTTTTTGTTTCTACAAAAAGGGGGAGGGGGCAGGTCAACAGGGGTCACGATTTATGTTTTAAAAAATAATTATTTTATTAGAAATTAAATAAATAAAATTATTTTTCGATATTTTCTTTATCGAAACAGTAGAAAAGTACAAAAAAATAGATTCTTAAGTAAATACTTAAATAAAAAATAACTTAAATATTTTTTCTGATTTTAGAAACTTTATATTAATAAACTAAGTCAGTCAGTTATTTTAATTCTATAACAGTCCTTGAAAATTTTAAAAATATTCTTTATAAACAGACCTTTAAACAAAAAAATTAAAGGCACCCAGATTCCATTGAAAATAATAATATCATTTTCGACTTATAGTCGGTTTCGACAAAATCTTGTCACATGTTCTTTAACGTCTTTAACTTGAAAATCCTTGCACAGTAAATTAAAAATATGCGCAGAGCAGCCATAAGTTATAACTTTTGCGTTCGTTTTTTCTTCTAATGTTTTTGTCATAAGTGTCATATTTGCGGCATTGTCTGTCACAAAGGATTTTACGGTACACTTGTATTTTAATTCACATGAAGAAATCAGGTCACAAACTATTTGAGTTAAATATTTTGAAGTATGTGGATTTCCTGATGTGTCTATATTTTCGTATAGGAGGGCTTATCCATCTTCAATGGTTATCGTTGCACATATCACTGGTTCGTTGTGCACGGTTGACCACCCATCAATATATTTACGGACTGTGCTGACAGGGAGAAGGAACATTTTACTTTTTCCTCTTTATAGATTTCGTCCAAAAGTCTTGTTGCTACCGTTTTTCTCGAGGACTGTGTATAACCAGGCCTTAATAACTGAATGGCTTTTTTCACCTCTAAATTCTCAATACATCTGAAGCTCGAGTTAGTAGCAAAATAGCCTTTGCTATTTGTTTGTCAATTTTATGTTTTTCAGCAGTTGAAGTCCGCATTACAAAACCACTCATGGTAGGCTGAGTTTCAATTGCTTTCTTTTTTTGGACTGGCTCAAAAGTTGTTGGACTTGTTGGTACTTTCGGTGGAGTTTTTCGAACATATGAATTATCCGTCATGAGTGAACTACAACTTGACAACGACATTCGACTCTCTGGAAAGAGAAAAAACATAATTGAAAATTAAAATTGATTAATTGATGATATATTGATATAGTATTGAATTATTGATTTTAAAATTAAGTGAAAATGTTCAATAGCGATGTAAAAGCAAATTTATTTTTTTAAGTTGAAAAAAATTAAAAATTAAGTAAGTATAGAAGAGTAAAGATATTCTTTAATTAAACTGGGAAAGGTCCCGTTATAAAAATTACATTAAAGGCCACGTGTTAGATTTCACCTAACCTTTAAAAACAATCCTACATGCCTAAAATCTATCCTAAAATATGTATAAATGAATACTTAAAAATTATATTATCTTTGTTAAAAATAATATCTATCAATAAAATTTGAAAATTTTCTCAAAAATGTATCTTCTTCTTCTCATTGACTTTCAGACCTTAAGGTCCATAGTCTCCCTATTGGGATTCCTAGCCTCATTTTTCCGGCAGCGGTGGCCAGCCGCTTGGCCAACCCTACTGCTTTAAATCAGTAGGGAGTTTGTGAATTCGGTGATTTAGTTTCTGCTCTGAAGTCTGTCCTTTGCTTCTTCTACTATTCTTTTCCATTCTTTCCGGTCTTTTGCTTTGTTCTTCCAGTCATTTATTCCAATTTTTTTAAGATCTTCTTCTACACCATCCAACCATCAAGTTTTCAGTCGTCCCCTTGCTCTTCGTCCTTGTCTTTTAGTTTCCTCTATTTTCATTACCTAGACGTTACCTGCCCACCTTAATCGTTTACTTCTTATTTCATTTGTTATTACTGGGCTATTGAATTTTTGATTAACTTCGTAGTTTCTTAATATTCTCCGTACTCCATTTTCTTTAATTGGGCCGTATATTCTCCGTAGTATTTTCATTTCCCAGATTTCTAATGTGTTTTCCTCTTTTTTTGTTAAATTCCAGGTTTCTGCGGCGTAAAGTACGACTGGTCTAATTACTGTCTGGTATATTTTAATTTTTGTGTTTGTAGACAATATCTTTTATTTAAATGTGTCTTTTAATGCATAGAAAAATTTGTTACCCTGTTGTATTGTTATTTATCAAATATGTATCTACTTATAATATAATACATATATATTTAAAAAATATATCAAAATGTCTCAGAATATATAATTAAAAATTACACTGTTATTTAACTTATAATTCATATTTATGTCTCAAAACTTTTTGTATTCTTCTCTTGATAATTACTAACATCGTGGTGTGCTTCAAGTATTTGGACTAACCCTTGAATATATTTCTTGCACTTTCTACAAATAGCCCTACACCCAATTTATTTTAACTAGCGAAATGCGTGAAATTGTTGGGCAACGTCAATTTATAGGTTGAGAAGAAAAACAAGCCTCGACAGGAATATTCTTGCAAAAAGCACAACAAACGCGTTCGTGCCTAACTCGGCAGTACTCGGCACTGTATAGGACAGAAGGAAAACAAATCACGACAAGAATTTTCTTAATTATCGAAAAGAAACCAAAAACTGTACTCATTCACTCATTTAAGAATTTTCTTCCAAGACGTGCAACAAATGCGTTGTCACAAGTTTTTGAGCCGCAAATTGTATTATAATTTTTAGACTTATACATTAAAATAATTAACAATAATTTCAAAGAATCAAAATGTTCAAATTTTCTTTTCAAATTAAAAAATATAAAAAATCAAATATATTGTGATTTTTTTAAAAAAATCAATGGTTTTTGATTTCTTAATAAAAATCAGATTTTGCCCAACCCTGGATTTTATAAATTAAAATTCTGCACGAAATACAAACCTTTTCTTCATCCAATTACATTGGAACGTGCACACAGCTTGACAATTTTCACTCATTTATTTATATTACCCCACACCTGACATCATTGTAATACTTTTCTTATTTATTTAAAAGTTTTTATTACGACAGATGGAATACATTCATACACACTTAATTTATTTATTCATTAAACTATTCACTAATTTATATTATATACACAGTATATTCACTTACACTAATTTATATAAACACTTCACTACTTAGACTTAATTCATATATTTACTTGTTCACTGTTTATATCACGAGATCACTTTATAAACCAACTTTTCCCTCTAGTGTCTTTATACATGAAATGCCTTTTATTCCCGAATCTTCTAGACTGCGGCTCACAAAAACAATGGACCTATCTCGAAGTCTCTAGATAACAGTTCGGAGAAATTCCTGCGCATTCGCCAAAATTTTAACTTTTATACGTGGTTTAGACGGAGTCGGATTCAAGGACTACACCTGCGATTTCGTAACACTACTTTTAAATTATTTGGGTCCAATTCTGGATTTATATTTTCATCATCGTTGTTCTTTAAATCTGGATTCATGTTTTCCTTGTGAATTACAATGTACTAGTATAGACATTAATCGATTAAATGATGACCATGACACGTCTACGCTCTACCGGTATACAATCTGATGTAGGATCCGGTAAACTGAGACGTAACTTGTGGCATGAGGCCCTCAGGGAGGTCCCACTGCTGCAGGCCAATACGGACTCGATTCCAGCGCGATATGCCTTCCACAGGGCCCTACAAGGTAATCCATATAAGATGCAAAACCTGCAGGAGCTTAACGAAGATGATCCTGATCGTAGACTCGAATTTTGCGAACGAGTTATGGCTTCTATCGATGGTGGACAAATTGCTTTGGAATGGGTGCTATTTTCTGATGAGGCTACGTTCACATTACATGGGCACGTCAATCGACAGAACTGCCGTTATTGGACTGACGAAAATCCCCGTTGGATGCGTGAATCCCATACCCAAAGGCCTCAAAAAACAAACGTCTGGGCTGGAATTATTGGGGATCGCATAGTAGGTCCTTTTTTTTCAATGAAAACGTAACCGGAGAAACATACCTTAATATGCTCCAAGAAGAACTGATTCCTACTTTAGTAAATTTATTCCCCAATAATTTGGATCCCAACTTATTTGACCAACGGATGTGGTTTCAACAAGATGGGGCACCACCACATTTTGCTCAAAATGTACGGACCTATCTTAACGAAGTGTTTCCAAATAGATGGATTGGAAGAAGGGGCCCAATTGAGTGGCCAGCAAGATCACCCGATCTTACTCCATTAGATTTTTTTATAAGGATATCTAAAGAACAAAGTTTATGCCACTAAACCTAACGACATCGCCGAGCTTCAACAAAGAATCGGGGACGAAATTAGGCAAGTAACACCGGAAGTGTTACAAAATGTTCGGAATGCTATTTATAATTGATTAGGATATTGTCAGCAACAAGGTGGAGAACACTTTGAACATTTATTGCATTAAAGTAATTTGAGTAAATATTTCCTTATTTCATTTTTTTCCGACACATTGCTTATAAAAAGTAAATTTAATATTACAAATAGTTGATTAGTAGTTTATAGATAATATGTAAGAATTTAGTATATAATATAATTTTGAACCCACAAATAGACTGAAGAGATTGGATATTGTTTTTCTATATTTTTTCTAAAAAAAATTTTAATATAAAATGAAAATAAAAATCTGAGCTAGCCGAAAATAAAATAATAATAATAAAAAATTATAACAATAAACTTTAATAATTATAACAGTACCTATACATTAAAGTAATTTGAGTAAATATTTCCTTATTCCATTTTTTCAGACACATTGCTTATAAAAAGTAACAAAAAAAAGTGGAATTGTATTTACAATTGAAAAAGGTTTCAAATAAAAAATTAATCAACCTACCCTTCCATTTAAAAAAAAAGTTTGGGTTGTCTGCAACCCTCCCAGATAATTAAAAAGATAAACAAATCTCTTTGTGATATGCCCCATTGAAAATAAAAATTGACGTGTTTCAGGAATTTTGCGATAAACCTTTATTTATGAAGTTACAGAATTTGTTCCAGTTAGACTTTCCACTCTGTATATATGTTACCGTAAATATCCGAAATCCGTTAATACGCGTAATAACTAGTGAGAACCCGAAATAACTAGGAGTGTCGGTAAATTCGCGTTCTTACTAGTAAGAACGCGTAATTACTACGAAGTTTAGGAAAATACCGAATTAAAACTTTTATTCGGCTATTTACTGAAATTTTCAGTTAGAACGCGTTCCTTCTAAGCGTAAGTTAGTAACCACTGAGTGTTACTCGATCTTTACAGGGATTGGCTACATTTCATCTCGCGATGTCTCGAAAGACAGGGGAAGGTTCCCCCGCACCTTGCGCGGCTCCATAATACGATATTTTATCTGAAGTTGTTACTGTGTGTACCACGCCGTTTGCCGTTTGTTACTTTGATAAACGTTGTTCTTCGAAAAATGAATTCTTCGCTGATTGGTTGGAAAGAAAAATTTACGAATGATTTATTAAGAGGGGCCTCACGTTTTAGGAACCTGAAAACAGTTGGCACCCGTGATTTGCAACAAAATTTAGGTCATTTTGTACACAACAAATCTAAAGAACGGAGGGAAATTAAGTGTTGAAATTTTAACACAATATAACTTGGACCTTTGTCTTGGGGATCAGGTATTTTGGTTGAGTTTTATATTGTTATAAAAAAGATATAAGCCATTAAGTGATGGTGTGATTTTGACAGTTTTGACAATTTGTGGTCACCAATCTGGACACCAAAACCTGATCCCCAAAAGGAAGCCTAGAGAATTCGATTCTGAAAATATGAAATCTCAAATCATTGTATTTTTTGAGATTTGTTGTGCGCAAATTTTTGCAAACGAACATCTTTTTACTTTAGTTCAATCGCTCCACCGTCTTGATGCATGGCGCTGTATAGAACAATATAGAAACAGAAGACGACGGTCAATTCATAGACAAATAATATTATAACTTTCTCTATGGGTCAAATATGCTGTTGTCATATGTTTTGTGTTCATAAAAATATCCCAAATTTATAGTTTAGTGTGTATTGTATTTGTAAGTGATTATAATTAAATAATTTTCATGCTAAATAAGTAAATTTGTGCTTCGTAAATGCTATTTATATTTACTCCACAAGATTGTGTTTAGTGCATCATGCTTCGTTGCAACAAAAATGCAGTTTTTGCACCTATTACACAAATAACTACTTTTTAATGTTACTCTTATTTATTGTTGGTAAATACATCAAAGTGATTAAATATATTATATGAGAATGATTTTGAGTTTTTGTTCTTTGGAATAAATATATCATGTTTATACCTGATAATAGTAATTTTGATTCCGCTTAAGTTGAATTTTATTGTTGTGTTTTTCTAGACAAATTTTGTTCTTCATGAGGTCAATTATTTCAGTTTTGATGCAGAGTGGAGGCATTTTATTTCAAGTAGTGCATCATCACCTACAAGCCCTAAAATATTTTATCAATAAATGTATGTCATTTAATATGCAAAAAGAATTTATAACACATGGTAATTATTTGTTATGTTAAATATATTTACCATCAGGAGAAGCACCTAGAAAACCGTGTTGAACATCTACCCACAATCTTGAATCAACCACCACAACATTTTGTACTTGTTCAAAAATGCTCTTAGCCACTTTTTCCTTAAGAGTTCCATACTCCAATACCTCCGTCATACAATAAGTCTTTTTTAGAACAGTTTTAACAAAAGAATGACTAGGTGTATTTGTTTTTCTCTTAACAACCTGTCCAAAGATTTTATAAGAAATTAGTATGGTTATCCACTTTTTAGCTTGCCTTAGCCTATGCACCATAGATAATAGTAATTGTTGAATAAAATTGATGAATGAAGTAGGTAACATTATATTTTAAAAATCTTTGAACCATAAATATTTTAAAACTTTGTCTATCCAATAGTCAAAATTTCCTTGCAAATTGTTTGATTATATAAGCATATCAAAAATCAAAGAAAATAAGAAACCAAATTATTATTAAAGGATGACTTAGTAATAGTCTTGTTGTTGATATTAAAAAAAAATTGTAAAACAAAGGACGACTAAAAAGTTAATTTTGTCTACTTGTTGCACTTCGGGGGCTGTATCGAGTTATACAGATAGGTTTTCTTTTCTAAAAACCATTTTTTTGTGTTGTTCTTGCTGAAAAACGTAATAACAACTCAAAAAAATACAAAATTCCAACTGTTTTTTGGGTAAACCTATACTTTTCTCGCATATTAGATGGGTTGGATGGAAAAGTAATAATACCAATAATGTATTATACAAAAACAAAAAAAATATTTACCATTCAGGTGATCACACATATTATGTGTATCTGTCATGGAAAAAAGAGAATGAACCAACTATTTTTTTGTATAATGAAGGAAAAATGTTTCAGTTCCAATCTCCACAACACATATGCTCAATCTTTGCAAACAAGGTAGAGGCAAACTTGTATATGTTGATTGTATGTTTGATTTTGTACTGTATACATCGATCTTCCCACAAAATATACATTATTATTTGTCATTACAGATCTTTCGCTTTAAATTTTTTATTAGTTGTTATAGTTGCTTTGTAAGTTTTTTAAACGTTTGCTATTTTAAATTTAAATTCCTCACTGTACCTTACTTTCCTCTTTCTATTAAATGTAAAGCATTGTATTACAAGTAAATATTTCTTTGTATAATAAATTTGGAAACTCTTTGTTTATATTATTTGTTTCTAGATGAAATTGAATATATTTACACATGTAGTTGAAAAAAGAGCCTACATGGCAAATAAAATTTGAAAGCAACCAACAGGAACTCTGAAACTGATACAAATATGATTAGATTGAGGCAAAGTTGTGACATGACGTTCTGTGTTTTCAGACTAAATGGCCTATTTTAAATCATGTAAATTTGCAACTTTTCCGCAGTTTAATTTTCTTATCATGAAACAAACAAAAATTTATAATCATGAAAACATTTTATTATGTTAATATAAATGGTACAAATTTTGAAAGGTAGAATGTTTTTAAAGTATGTAATTTTTCTCCCATTCTTAATTTCTAGCAATTTCCGCAATGCTTTCACATGGTATTCATATTATTAAATAGCAAATGTCCTTTCATGCAATATGTAATGCACCTTGTATCAGGTTATAATAGTTATATTTTTCAATTATCATTATTATATATTCATCAAAATGAATTATGCAATTCTTGTCTTTAGAGAGCGGTTTTAATTTTTCTTCATTCAGATACTTCAAAGGTCACTTCACTTCAATTAAGCATTTTTCGCTTTTCGCTAACAAACCCATATTATCATTAAAACAGGGTTTCAAGAGAATGTTGAAAGATGGTTTGATGATACTAGAACAAACCATCAGTATTATTTATCTCATATATAATTTACATTATCATAACTATAATTTTTGATATCGGGTCGATACGATTACGTACTTTTTAACAATTTATTCCTTTCAAAAACATTTATGAATCTCTTAAATAATCAAAAATCTACACTCAAATGGAAATTATGTCAACAAATTTTGTTTGTATCCGTGTATATAATATTCTCTTATCTATGCACAGGTGTGCTGTGGTTTGGATGCAACATTAAAAACAGAGATAAGGTTTCTGTGCTCACAATAAGTCGAAATATTTGAAATCAAAACATTCGAACAGAGATGCGTTTCTTTGAACCGTCAAGAGTGGAAAGACAGAGAGAGAAAATATGTTGAATAAGTAAAAGCCGATTCAGTACTACTATCGACATCTATTGTAAATATTTTGAACCAAATAATTACTAAATTAGTAACTAGTATTGTGCAGGTTTTTAGGTTTATATACTTGTGAGGAGGCCCCTCTTAAGAACGTGCAGTAAAGATCCCAAATTATCAAAATATACTATTATGAATAAAGAAATTTACTAAAATCTACTTCAGGAAATTAAAGAAGCTAAACTGACAAAAAAGAAAACTACCCTACAGTATCGTCGTTTAAACCGTTTTGACATCATGGAATTAAGTGGCGTTCAGCATATTATAGCAAAATCCAAGAATGATGAAATATTATATTACCTCCCAATTGAAGAAATCTTTGATGTTATCGAAGCTGCTCACGTAGCAATTGGGCATGGTGGTCGGGACCGACTTCGAATAGAAACAGCAAGAAAATATGCAAATATTACTACCAGAATGATAAATTTATTTCTGTCGATGTGCGAAGTCTGCAACAGTAAAAAATCTAAGAAGAAAAGGGGATTGGTTTCTAAACCAATTTTACCCAATGAATTAAACAGCCGATGCCAAGTAGATCTGATCGATATGCAGTGCCAATCAGATGGAGAATATAAATTCATAATGGTTTATCAAGATCATTTAACCAAGTTCATTTTGTTAAGAGCTTTAACATTTAAACGAGCTGAAGAAATCGCATACAAATTGAACGAAATATTTTTGACTTTTGGAGCGCCGTGCATATTACACAGTGATATCGGTCGAGAATTTGCGAACTGTGTTATAAACGAATTTAAATCCTTATGGTCAGAACTTAAGATCGTTCACGGAAAGCCACGACCTAGCCAGAGTCAGGGATCAGTCGAAAGGGCCAATCAAGATGTTGAAAATATGATTGCTTCATGGATGTCCGATAATAAAACTGTAAAATGGTCAGAAGGTCTACCATTTGTACAATTTATGAAAAATCGTGCCTATCATTCAGTCATAAGGCAAACTCCATATACGGCCATGTTTGGCATCGAACCTAGAGTTGAATTAACTACATCGTCTTTGCCTCCTGAGGTTATTTCATCTTTAGAGCGGGAAGAGGATTTAGAAATAGTCGTTAATGATGTTACCACGATGATAGAAGAAACTCAAAGAGAAGATTCAAATTCAGAAGACGACATTGCTGAAAAAGATCCAGAAGAAGATCAAGAACAAGAACGCTTTTGCAACAAATGTGGTGCTATTTTACCGACTAACATTGATCGTGACTTCTGTTTGAATTGTCAAACAGAAGACAATATGAAAGCAGTAAGGTCAGAAGCAAGCCAATCGCTAATAGAGCAGGCAAAAAAGATGAAAAGCTACAGTGATAAAACACATCCACCTGCAAACGTTGGCGATAATGTTACGGTACCTATTCCTGATGTGGATAAAGCAAAAGGTGCTTTCAGAAATATAATAGCTGTTGTGTTACTGAAGACCGACGACAATATGTACCAGTTAGGTACAAAAGATGGAGTCATAAATCATCTGTATACCAGATCCGAATATGATATTTGCAAGCAAAAATTTATTGACATTGATTTAATAAGGAAAGATAAACAAATTTCTTTACGTCAAGCAGCTTCATCTAATTTTGGTTCTAGCCAGGGTTTTTTTATGTGCAAATGCACTAAAAATTGTAAAAGTAAATTATGCAAATTGTAATGATATAAATTCATTACTATAAATATCGATTCAAGAAACCAGTTACCACCGTGATGACGCGGTACCCCACCAAAACAGCAAAGTCCCCCACGCCAAGATGCGCACGAAGAATCGACAGTAGAAGGGAAGGAGACTTCCACCACCACCGCTAAGATGTATATAAAAATGCAAGCCGACAGACGATAGGACGACTTGGATTACGGACTCCTGCTCCTCCAAGCTCAGCCGCCTCCAGTGCGAAGCGTAGGTCGAAGGTACTGACTTTAACCTTAAACGCTTTACACTATCCACCGCCGAGTGTTGTACTTAGTCGGAGTATTGATCCGACTTTATACATCATTCACTAGAACGGCCATTGGTTTCTGGTATTGACGGAAACGAGAACGATTGTTCAAACTATTAGAAGAATTTCGGTGTGGTATTGACACGTCGAATGCTCTACAGTATCTTCGTAGGGTAGCGCCGTTGAGCCGGGTATTGACTGGCTGCAAACGATCACTTTAACTGTTAGTATAATTCTGGTGTGGTAGTGACGCGCCGTAATAACTACAGTCCCTACAAACCGAGATATTCGTTATGCCGGGTACTGACTAGCTACAAACGATACTCTCACATCTTGAGATTAAAACCGAAAGAGTATTGATCTGCCGGTTGCTCAAAAACATGGCTGTCTGAACATTTCATAGGACGCAGAGAATCCCGTACACCGTCACCGGAATCGAAGTACACACCGTTGTTACACCTACCTATTCGTTCGAACCATCAGTATCTATCGATCGACGGAGGAATACGGACCGTCGAAGCGTGATTTGCAAAATATCTATAATATTTTTTATAGAAATAAATCAGTTAATTTAATTGAACTCTGTCTCCTTTGGGCTTACCTGGGCAATACGCATTACAAAATGCAAAAAAAATAATGTTCTATGCAATTCAAAATGCCATAATAGTACCTCTTGCAATAATAAGTAAGCTAAGTTATATTGTTCACTTTTGTTTGAATTTCGCTTGTTCTATGTTTCATTTGTTCTGTAAATTTTTTTTTGTGCAATAAATTAACTGAAACCAACCGCACTTTATTCTCTAACAGATACCTACAATATTAATTTTAGGCATTCATAAATTTTAAAATTCGGTTATTTACTGTTTGTTGTGTGCTTAGAAAGAACGCGTTCTAACTGAAAATTTCAGTAAATAGCCGAATAAAAGTTTTAATTCGATATTTTCCTAGACCTCGTAGTAATTACGCGTTCTTACTAGTAAGAACGCGAAATTACCGACATTCCTAGTTATTTCGGGTTCTTACTAGTTATTACGCGTATTAACGGATTTCGGGTATTTACGGTAACATATACATCCTTACGGACAGTAGACAAACACTACTAGCCCTGAACAGACCACGTATTACATCAGGCCTAGTACTAGGATGTCACATGGCCTTAATCGAAGCCTGTAACAACAACACGGTCACTTTAGGCTGGATTAAGGGCCATAAGAAATCGAAAGGAAACCGTATTGCAGACTTGCTAGCCAGGAAGGCAGCCTCCCAAAAACTTTTGGGATCTGGTACTTTCATTGGTCTATCGGCGTCAGCGACGGCCGACCTATTAAATGAACACTCCCTTAATAAGTTTAAGGGTAGATGGGACGACGCAGAAGGCTGCAGGCTTGCCAAGGAACTGCTACAGTATCCGGATAGCAAAGTAGCCAAAAAATACGTGACTATGAACAAGCAGAACCTACGAACAGCCACGGGTATTCTGACTGGTCACTGCCACCTACGAAAACACCTCCACAGACTGGGTCTCTCTGACACCCCACTTTGTAGACGATGTGAACAAGAAGATGAGACTGTCGAACACATTCTTTGCGAATGTCAGACACTGTCTCATCTTAGGTTTCATGTATTCGGTGAGCACAGGCTAACACACGCCAGTATGAGGAAACTTAATTCAGGCGACGTTATCGCCTACTTCAAGGAAGTAGGCTGGATGACGAGCTAGAATGAAGTTCTGAACCTCAGAAGGATGCACAATGGGCCAATTGTGGCCTAAGTGCTGTGGGGTCTACTCACCCTTCCAACTTTTACAGATACAGAATCGATTAAATCGGCCATAAATAAAAACCAGATGAATTATGGATTTTCTTCCGAAAAATTTGTTTTAAAAAAATTAACCCACCAAAATATTTTTCCTCTTGTGCTATATTTATTTATATTAATTATTATTCTTTAACAAAATACGCAAAGTGGAATTAGTTAAATTGATTAATGATTTTTATTATAATCTGGCTGTCGTGTAACTGCTAAAGGTGCATTCTTATCTTTGGCTAAGTGTGGAATTCCAGACATGTAACTGATGTTTGTTTTTCTGTTGTAGATTTATATTATACTATAAAAATTGCGATTATATAATTCTTCCTGTGATTGTCGTTTAATCGTTTATGCTGAAATTGCATAATCCGATAAAGAGGCTTATATAATGTCCTATTCACATTCTTTTCGCGTATTGATGATAACATAATTTAAACTAGTAGTAAAATAATTATTGTAATCTTAATTAAACGCGCTATTTTTATCGATAATGATAAAATTAGTTTATTTGTTAATATCAATTAAATATCGAAATATCTATTTATATACTTCATATATTATAAAGATTTATGCACGTCATAATTTTTTATCTTTAAATCTAATTCAAGAAAGGAAATTTATTATATTAAAAGGTATGGGATTATAATTAATTATTATACTTAATTATATTTAATAATGTATATCTTTTAATATAATAAATTTCCTTTCTTGAATTAGATTTTAAGATAAAAAATTTATGACACGCTTCAATCTTTATAATGTTAGTCCAGGAGGAATCGGCGCATGAGTACCGAAAACTATTCCACCTCAATTTTTTTATGCGATCCTCTTTAAATTGCCCTACTGATGATATAAATGCATGTTGCCATGGGGCAACCTAGTGCCATATTGTTTAAACCGAAATTGTTTAAACAATTGGAAGGAATTGTTATTTTTCAACCGGACAAATTTTTTAATATTTTTTATTGAAATACAAATACATTAGAAGCTGTCCCTGTCACAGTTTGGGCCCCCCAAAAAATTACATTTCGTAGCCTTTACATCCCTCCAAATTACAACCTTAGTGAATCCGATCTTGCTGATCTAGTAAGACAATTGAAACCTTCATACATCCTAGTTGGTGACTTGAATGCACACAATGTCATTTGGGGATCAAAACAAACTTTTGGAAAGGGGAAAATGGTTGAAAATTTCCTAAATCACAATAATGTTTGTTTACTAAACTCAGTTGCAGAAACGCACTTAAATATTCTTCCATTGATCTTAGCCTTTGTGACCCTAAAACTACACCGTCACTTTCCTGGAAAACGCTTGACAGTCTTTATGATAGCAATCATTTTCCAATCTTCATATCTGACAAATCAAAAACCACATTAATCAGTAAAAAAGATGGAATATTTCTAATGCTGACTGGAATGCATTTAAAGAATTTACTGAATATCAAATATCTCAGCTACAATTTTTTGAAAATATCGAGGAATCTGTTACAGGATTCAGTAACTGTATAATCTAAGGAGCAGAAATATACGTTGGAAAATCTTTAATACCACCATCCCGAAAACTCGTTCCTTGGTGGAATGACTATTGTGCAACTGCAGTTCGGGAAGGTAAAACTGAATTAAATAAATACAGGAAGACTAGAAATATAGAAAATTATATAAATTTCAAAAACCTTAAAGCCAAAGCAAGATGGGTAATAAAGCAGAGTAAAAAAGCTTCTTGGAATAACTGTTTCATCCTTTACATCCGACACACCCCCGGGACAAGTCTGGACAAAAATACGATAAATGAAAGGCAATAGAACCCAGACTAAAATCTCTGCGGTGATAATTGATGATAACATTGTCACTGATAATCAGCAAACTGCAAGTTTAATAACTACTCATTTTGAAGAGAAATACAAGAACAATAATAATCAAAACCACAATCAACTGAACGAGTCCCCACTCCGTGTTACTCCCCCCGTCATATCTGATCTTGACTCTTTGAACCTTCCATTCTCATTCGAAGAACTAACTTACGCTCTTTCTTCTTGTAAAAATTCCGCTGCTGGTCTCGATAATATACCATTTATCTTTCTAAAATATTGATCACCGATCTCCTTAACTTCTTCTTCTTACAGTGCCATATCCGTGATCGGACGTAGGCGACCTCTCACTTCTACCTGTGTAGTGCTCTCCAGTTACCACAGATAGAAGGGACCTACAGTTTAACGACGGATCCGAACGTCTATGTTGAGAGGCTGTACTAGGCTTAACTAAATTACTGGAATTATATAACACCATCTGGACTAAACAGCTATTCCCAACACAATGGCGAGAATTAATTTCAATTCCAGTGGTAAAACCACCAACAGATCTACACTCATATCGTCCCATTTCTATAACATGCACAATGTGTATGTTGATGGAAGAGAAGATTAATAAAAGGATACTTCGGTACTTAGAAAAACACAAAATAATAAATCCAGCACAATCGGGATTCAGACCGCACCGTAGTACTATGGACAATCTCTCCTATCTACAGACATTCATTGCCGATGCTTTCCTTAAAAAACATGATGTTGTAGCTGCCGTGTTTGATATTGAAAGTGCATTTGATACCTTATCAAAATCAGCAATACTTAATAAACTCAGGAAATACAAGTTTCAAGGCAACATATTGGCTTTTGTACAAAATTTCCTAACCGATAGATCATTCCAGATATCTACTAATGCACTTACAATATAATGGCGTACCTCAAGGATCAGTTTTAAGTCCAACGCTCTTTATAATAGTCATAAATGATATATGCTCATCAACTAGACCCCCTATTAAGTTCTCTATATACGCAGACGATCTGATTATTTTTTGTAGTGGTAAAAATAACCAAACTACAGGTAACATAATACAGGCAGCAGTAAATCCACTGAGTAAGTGGTTCTTTTCAACCGGTTGTCACTTCTCAGCTGCTCATTTTCCAAATAGAAGGATCTCTTTGTCTTTTCTTTCCAGTATTTGTTTTCATTGGATACTTTTTTGTAGCGGATGATGTGCTCGGACTTTCAGTTCATGTGGAAGTCTCAGCTACAGGGGAATCCTGTTTATCTGTTACAATGTTTATATCATTATTAGTTGACTGATTTCCTGAAAATAATGCTTTACTTCCTGAGGACTCCTGTACATTATTCAAATTCATCTCACACTGAGCGGTTCCGGTATGCTCCTTTGCATTTATATCAACTTGATAAGAAGAGCCTGATGCAGAATTTGAAAAAGAATGCTACGGATAATCTACAATAGCAGTTTTCCAACAAGACAAAAACTGTACTCCGAGACATCCGGTGAAAAAGGTTCGTCCATTTCAAACTCTTCAGCAAGATACTGCCGAGGCTGATGACGCAGTTTCCTCTTGAAAAGCAGTAAATCTGCACCTAATGAAAACAAGAAGGTTATGAAAGTTGAAAATTGAAAAGTTCATCAATACAAGTAAAGCTCTAAAATCAGGCAAATACGGCCATTATCTTTATTCCTAAGAAATCATAGTGACAACTGACTCCCAACATTATCAGATACTAACCTCCTTCAGGAAATGGGAGGCTGGATGCTGGGAACAATCTTCTCTTGCAATGTCATTTTGATCCTCTGTAGTATTTGAAAAGTCTACAAAAAAATTTGAAATTTAGAGGTTATATTATTCACAAAAATTGTAGTAGCCGTTTTCCACGATTCATCATTCCTACTGATGTGAAGATAAAAAACTTTCCAAAAGTACGCAAAACACGTCCAACCACTTCTCTATCGAAATACGCACTGATCTCAGTAAACAAAAACTACAGGTTGATACATGTCAACACATCAAAATGAGTTATAGTAACATTGTAAGGACGCTATATAATTTTATTCAATTATCTTCATTCCATTCCGATATCAACTCTCAGATATAAGCGCACAGCAAATTTAATTAACTGTCTCGACCCTTACTTCGTGGAATCAGCTCATATTATTGTTTTAAATGAAACCAGATAAATCCCACTACGCAAAACATCTACTTGACACCAATCATTCATTGACACCTAACACAAAACTAGAAGTGCTGCATATTGGTGAAAAGAAACAAGAACTGGATTTCCTTGAAGAATTGGAAATTAGAAGACATTTAAGAAACCCACAATATGAAGTTGTCAATGAACAGTTAGGGAGTTCTCCACTAATAAACTGTCTTCTTAACCTTCATGGGACGGACATGAAAACTTTACGAAAAGGACTAACTGGGGTCCGAGAAGACCCCATGCGTAAAATTGCAGAAATGCTGTATTTTTCTTTAAATTAAATATATAGAAAAGAAGTTTTATTAAAGTTTTACTATTAACCATTTATTAGTCAAAAATCATCACGAAAAAATACATAATACCCTAATCACTAATACTACTAGCTACATATCATTTTAACATTTTTTACAAACTATCTCCGATTTTGAATCTTCTAGGCACACAAAGTTATTACACCTAATACATATTTTTATGGATTTTCTGTCTTTTCCTCTTTGACACATATGGCAGCGCCCCCTGCTCATGTTTTGTTGTTCAACTCTATGTTCTGTTGCATCCAGTAGTTCGGGAAAAATGTCTGTCATATGCCGTTTTCTATTCGTCTGAATGTATTTATTATTATATCGCCGGAAAACGTTTTTCTTTATGAGTTCTTTTCCTAGTCCCAAAATATACATTTTACGTTTATCCAAACTGTTTTTTCGCCAATCCGGGTTTTGCAGTAACCACAATTTATAAGCATTTATTCCTGCGATATCTATAAGATGCGAAAATATTGCCATTGGCCAGCGGTTTGACTTTCTCTACACTGTATATTCTTTGGTCAACTTATCTGAAGTGTCGACAGCACCTTTTGTTTTGTTATAATGAAGAATAATTTCTGGTTTTTAGTGCTGTTCTTCTCCAGCTACTTTACTATCAGTATGCTCATTTGAAAATAAGATGACAGCATGTTTTTGTTTTGGAACATAGGATACTAGCGTTCTTTGATTTCTAAAAGCAAACATACTTGAAAACTCTTTCTTGTACGATGCCGGTAGAAGTTCCCTGGGAATAAATGTTTTATTTTTCCGGAGGGTTCCACATAAAGTAATATTTTTTTTCCACAACTTGTCAGCAAGTTCTAAACTTGTAAAAAAGTTATCGGTCGGTATAAAGTTTGCCTATATTGCTTTTCAAATAACTTACCCAAATAAACTTGCATGTTTGCAATATAAGAAGTGGTGCAGTCCACAAGAGCCCATATTTTGATTCCATACTTATCAGGTTTACTCTTCATATAGACTCGGAATGGTGCCTTACCCATAAATGGTACAAGCTGCTCATCTACACATAGATGGTCGCCAGGATTAAGTGATTTTTTACAATTAGAAGTGAAAATATCGAATATATCTCTTATCGGAGCTAGCTTATATACTAATTTTCGTTCTTGTCTTGTTTGAAAATTATCAAAGCGTAAAAATGAAGTAATTTGTTTGAATATGTCTCTTGACATTGCAGCAGGAATTATAGGACGACAGTAAGAAATATCTTGACACCAGAGCATATCGATAGCCTCTTTCGATCCGTGAAGTGCGCCAAGAATAAGCAACAGTCCAATATAAGCTTCAATCTCTGTAGAATCAACAGGTACAAAAACTTTAATTTTATTCGGATTTTCTATATTCCATTTATCATAATATGTTTGTGCCTTTCTGTTTGTTTCGGTTACTATTATGTTCAGAATATCCGGAGATAGGAAAAGAAGAAAAGCGTCTTTTATACTTGAGATATCAGAACTGTAATTTGTAAGGCCTAGAGCATGTCTCCGAATATTAGCTTTTGAACGTCTAACTTTTGTGTTTCCTGGAATTTTTGACCACTCAGTTCCATCTTTAGATTTATATACTGGAATGCCCTGGCTGTTACTAACTGTTGGTTCCTCTGGGTTCGTTTTCTCTATACTTTGATCAACAACTATTACATCATTTTCTTCCTCTACTTCTGTGACAATGTCTTCATCTTCTAAGTCACTCGATGTTTCCTCATTGATAACACTATCAAACTCTGGATCATCACTTTCAAGTATACGTAACATCTCATCGTCAGTAAGCCCCTTGCGATTGTTTGTAAATAAAAACTGACTCATTTTCAAAACGATGTACCCTACTCGCAATATCACAAGAGACTAACCCGAATATTCAAGTCTAAAAATTTACATTTTACAATTATATGGGTAAATTCCCCGTGAGTAAACAAACGTTAAATGTATGGGATTCCCCGATTTTACTAACAGTTACCGGGATTATTTTATCGGACGTAAAAGGCTGACCGGGGTCTAGAGAGACCCCTGGAATATAAAACTATTTTTTGTTTATACCAGCCCATAAAAACTACTAAATACATCATATTTTATCAAAATAATTCATAAACTGCAGCTAGATGAAAAATCAATGTTTAAAAATTTGCGTTTGAAAAGATACAGCAAAAACATACGTCATGGGGTACAAACGGACCCCGGCCAGTCCTATGAATGTTAAGTGATAATTGCAAAGATCAGCAGATATAGTTTTCCTGGTTTCCTATATCATTGCACAGTTATACTGATCTTAATTGGAAAAATGATATCCGGGATATCACCATAGGGCTAATAATATCTAAGCTTCAATATTTGTAATATCACATCTTCATCTTTTTTCTATTAACATATATTAAGTCAATCACAAGTTAGGTCACTTCTTGGTCTAGCCAAAAATAACTACTAAACATCAGGTAGGCATCAAATGAAATGTAACTTCTGTCATTCTGACGATGATATTGATTTATCGAAACAATTGTCATTTTTTAAAATTTTCAATAACTTTAATCATATTGTGGAATTAACTAGAAACCGTGAGTTTCATTTAAAACAATAACACGGGAATCAACTGAAGAAGAAAAACAGACTCCTTTAACGCCCCCCAAAGAAGATAATCACATTTATTGAGGTCTGGTGAGCGGGGAGGGTATTCTTGAGGACAATTATTTCCTCGCCCAATCCACTTATTTGGATATTGGCGGTTTAAAAAGTCTCTTACATTGACACTAAAATGAGGTAGTGCTCCATCATGCATAAACCAGTGCTCCAATCTCAATCGTAATAGCAAATCGTCAAATAAATCCGGAAGAGTATTTTGGAGAAATAAGTTTCGCCACTTAGCCGGTTTGGTAAAATAACTGGTCCAATCAAATAATGATCGATAAGGCGTTTTAGTACTACAGCTTGCATAAATTCATCTTGATGTATCATTGTGTGTTTTAGAATTTGGTTCCATATATTTTACAATTGCGTAGTATAGGATCGATTTCTATTTATTGACCTTCACTTTAAGACTTTTTTTTGATCTACCGACTCTTCTGGTTTTTTATTTATTTTTATTTAATTAGCACAACGAAACCATTTTTAAATATGACTCATTGTGTATGTCGTTAAACGATGAAACAAACAATGCAGATAAGTTATAGTCAAATTAATGCGAGGTTACATTTCGCGTCTGTTGATTCCGACACCGTCAAAGCATCAACAGGCAGAACCGAATTAGGAAGTCGCGTAGAAATTTCTTGTGAAATTTTGAATTACTTCTTTAGCGGGAGGAAAAGTAGCACTTTCCTCCCTTGTTACACAAATAGCTATTAAGGCAACAGAAGAATAAAAAAAAGGACAACACTTTTTCAGTACGATCCTGATTCTTATCTGAAGTAGGTACTAAAATTGAAAATATGCAAAAAATTGTACTATCACTAGAAATGAGTTACTTTAACTAGTTCCTTACTGATTACACTTTAAAACAGCTCTATCGTGATATAAATAATAAACATCAATTTTTTTAATTTTGAACACTGCAAACGTGTATAAATAAAATTGTCGTTTTAAAAAATGTTATTAAGGTTGGTCCCACTCTGTTTACGAGGTCACCCTTGTGTTTACTTACCCATATGTCCAATTAAATATAATTAAATTAATGGAAGAATGCCTTAAATGCATGCCGGTGGCTTGTTGGAACAACTGTATTTTTTTACTCCCATTTATAAATGGTTATACTGGTACTCACCGTTTAATACTATTTTTATTTTGTATGATGTTATTTTTAGTATACATGTCATCAAATTAGATGCAATAACGTTGGGTAGGGTCCTCATTTGTGTTATCGATCGTCACACAAAGAGTATGGTTTTGTTTATATGAAAGAGTATCTTATA
This sequence comes from Galeruca laticollis, assembly GCA_963921935.1. Lineage (NCBI taxonomy): Eukaryota > Metazoa > Arthropoda > Insecta > Coleoptera > Chrysomelidae > Galeruca > Galeruca laticollis. Next base: position 285,673,681 of record OY998175.1, on the reverse strand, counting down.
TTATTTCACAAAATAAAACAATAGTATTCAATACAGACAGCAAGTAATAAATCCTAATTTAATATACAAAATTCTTCTCAAATGGTCAAATAAAACACCTGAAGAACTTTTTGTCATCAGTTATTTCCCATCTTCTCTTCGTTTTCAATTGGAGGATTATTTTACTGTGTCATGGGAAATAACTTCAATTGTTCAAAAACTTACTCAACTTTCCAACAACAAAATTATATTGACCTGTGTTATTATTTCAAAAAACAATAAATTAAAAATGGTCTTTTAAAACATAGTTCATATATTTAATAATGCATTTATGTATTACTTTAGGAAAGCACAGTATTTTAACGGAAACGGATGCGGCATATGACCGAATAACCGAATGACAAAATTGACTCGTACTAATTTTTTTGTAGACTATACTGTACGGTGCCATTCAATTAAACTGGTTATATGAAACTGTTTTATTTAAGGATGAATACCAATATCAAATCCCGCAGTACATATTTTTAATTTATAAGTACTAACGAATGCTGAATAGTTGATTATTGTATTTCTAATTAATTATTAAAAGTAAAATGAGTAAGTAATTTGACTAAATCTTACACAGACACAGTAGACGAGGGTAGAAGCCTTTAAAAATAATAAAAAGTGAAAAAAAATAATAGTAGGATGAAACCCATTAGAAAAGGAGGGGGATATTATAAAAATGGAAGGAAAAATAATTTACGGGCGATCTGAGGTCGAGAAGGGGATGGGGGTGAGTTTTTAAGGGTAAAAAACAGTTTTTCTCGATTTCCGGCAAAACTAAAAGTCCTATCGAAAAAAGTCATATGGCAAAGTTGTAGGTAATAAAAAGATCTAAAACTTTTGTATTTACACTTTTTTCACATAAACTCAAAATTTATGTAAAAAATAAAAAAACCAATTTTTCTGGTTTTTTATTTTTATCTTTTACAAAAAATTGTTTCACCTTATTTTGAAATAATATCGAAAAAACACCCTAATTTTCAATCGAAAACTCACCCGTCAAAATATCAGCTTTTTTAAAAAAGTTGGTATGTTTTCTGTTCGTTGAAATCTCTACTTTCCGATGGTGAAAAAAAAATATATGTTAATATAGTAAATCTTCTCAGAAAATGCAAAAAATCGAAAAAAACTCGAATTCGAATTTTTTTTTAATTATTATAAAAAATTTTGAGCTATTTATTAAAATTAACACTTTAATTACTCGAAAAACGTTAGATCACATGTTACATTGGTAAAAAAAAATCCAAATAAAAATACACTATATACTTGCACCTTTTCCATTGTCACTTTTTACAGAAAATGGCCTCAGGAAAAATGTTAAATCTCAACTTTACGATTTATTTGTGAGTGCGAATGGACCAACGCTTTCTGACGGTGTAGTGCATGTCGTTGACGGTGGATTTTTACTGCACAAAGTATTTTGGCAAAAAAATGAAACGGTAGAAGAGATAATGAATAAATATTTGCGCTATGTAGAAAAACATTACGCAGTAAGCAGCTATATTGTCTTTGATGGGTATCCCGAAATTAAAAAATCAGTTAGTGTCACAACAGTACCAGCAGCTACTTCAACTAAAAGAGGAGAACGTAGTCGTAGAAAAACCTCAGACAATATTCCAGAGTTCGATTATCAAAATCATACAAAAATACCTTTTTTGCAAGAAAAAATTTTATCTAACGAGAAAAATAAGGATAAAATAATAAAAACTTTGATGAAAAGATTACAGTCACGAGAATTTTCCTGCAACCAAGTAGAAGAAGATGCTGATGCTGACATAATTGAAACCGCGATAAAAGTTGCAATGAGTAGGTACTAATAAAACTGTAATTGTTGTGGGCCAAGATATTGATCTTTTGTTCCATTTAAATCAGTTAAATTCATATAATCATGACATTTATTTTCTCAAACCAGATTCTGGAAATGTAAAAGACCTATTTTTCACGTCTAATAGTTTCAAACATGAATCATTAAGAAACATTGTTGCATTTCTGCATTGTTTTTCTGGTTGCGATACAACATCTGGATTTGCCGCAAAAGGAAAGAAAAGTATCGTCAATTCATTATTAGACGTTAAAAATTTGTCAAATTTGGCCAATGTTTTTTATAAGAAAGATGCGAGTAAAGAAGAAATAAAAAAAATGGATTACAACTAATCAAATCTATTTATAAATGTAAAAAGGAAAAAATTACACTGAATCAATTAAGGTTTCAAAAATATCAATTGGCAAAAATTAAATCATCTTTCGTTTTGGCAAACCTCCCACCCACAGAAGGAGCAGCAGAACAACATTGTTACAGGGTATATTATCAGCTTCAAACTTGGTTGGGCAACGAACTAACAGCAACAGATTGGGGCTGGAAGCAATATCAACGTGGAATTATGCCCAAATTTACACAAAAAGAATTAATTCTGGAAATATTGCTCAAAACTATTTGCTGCAGCTGTGAAACTGAATGTAACAGTTTAAAATGTGGTTGCCGAAAACATGGTTTAAAATGCACAAATTTACCTTCAAACTGTCATGGTTCTGAAAATTGCTCCAATATTGAAAAAGAAACCTACGAGGAAGTTAATGATTCAGAAGAAATTGTGGATGAAGAGCCAACGCAGTCTGGAAATAATGTTGGAGAGGAAGAAGGTGATAGTCATGAAGATTTCGAAGATCTACTAGAATCGGAGATGTTTGACGAATCTAACGATGAAGAAATGCCATCAAAAAGACAGAAACTAATGGATAAGTGATTAGAATTGAATATAAGGTATTTATGAATGATAAGATTAATGTGTTTAAAAATATTGTAATGGATAACGTAATCAGAATAAAGTATCTACATTTAATTGTACGATTTACATTTATATTTATATCTAATGAGATTTTCTATGACATAAATGTAATTAGTATTAAATAAATCAACTTTTTAATTGAAACAAATTGCAGCAATCACATTTTTTAGATGAAATTATTTATAATAATTAAAAAAAAAATTCGAATTCGAGTTTTTTTCGATTTTTTGCATTTTCTGGGAAGATTTACTATAGTAACATATATTTTTTTTTCACCATCGGAAAGTAGAGATTTCAACGAACAGAAAACATACCCACTTTTTTAAAAAAGCTGATATTTTGACGGGTGAGTTTTCGATTGAAAATTAGGGTGTTTTTTCGATATTAATTCAAAATAAGGTGAAAAAATAGATATTTTTAATCAAATAAATTACAGCGTATTTGTGACATAAAAAGGGACGTTTTCACCAAATTTCGTTAAAAAAATTTTTTGTAAAAGATAAAAATAAAAAACCAAAAACCTGGTTTTTTGAATTTTTCACATAAATTTTGAGGTTATGTGAAAAAAGTGTAAATACAAAAGTTTTAGATCTTTTTATTGCCTACAACTTTGCCATTTGACTTTTTTCGATAGGACTTTTAGTTTTGCCAAAAATCGAGAAAAACCGTTTTTTACCCTTAAAAACTCACCCCATCCCCTTTCCGACCTCAGATCGCCCGTAAATTATTTTTCCTTCCATTTTTATAATATTCCCCTCCTTTTCTAATGGGTTTCATCCTACTATTATTTTTTTTGGTTTTAAAAATTATCGACCCTGGTCTACAGGGCATATCAGCCAATAAGAAATTTTTATCCAAGAAAATCTAGTAACAGCTCGGCAGCTGGAATATTTATATGATATTAAAATCTACTGGTTACTTGAAATCGAACTAGAGTGATGTATCCTAAAAAAAAGAATGAGTGGAGGTGACACAGTATACGAATTAAAATTATTTTTCCTATACTAATTCATAGAAATCAAAAATATTTTTTTTATCATAATTAACGTGCTTGGCCACTGTGGCCACTTGCACAGGTGTGATTACAAGATTGACAATATAATTTGTATAAGGTTCATTCATTCAATATATATGTACACAATTACACAATTGTTCTATAGTTTATGGAAAAGTTGCACGTATTTTAGAAACTTAAGAAGGTAGGTAATTTGTACCGAGTTGTTTAGGACATCTTTGTAGTTCTGGCTTAGCTTAAACTGTTGTATTTGGGTGGCACATTTCTGACAGTCCGTCAAGATATGCTTCGGGATTAGGTTAGAGTTGCAGCTGGAGCAAACGGGTGTTGTATTTGGCGTATGGATGTGCTGGCAGAGTCCCAATTCTGCTGCCATGTTACTTTGCCTTTTGTTTTAAAATGTGATTTTAAATCCTTACAAATTGTGAGATTGTCGGTAACTGTAAATTTAGAAGCAGTTTTTGCCTGTTGGTCTGCAAGTTCGTTACGTACGATGCCAATGTGGGAAGATAATCAAATTATAGTAACTGCTATTTTTAGGGATGTGATAAGTTGGTATTAGTGATGGATATATTGGACAATAGGATGTTCGGTAAATATATTTTGGATGGATGAAATTGAAACGAGGGAATCTGTGCATATGGCAACGAGCTTATAAGGTAGGGAGATGGAATTGATGGCCAAGAGTATGCTGAATAGTTCGCCTGTGTGAATGCTACTGGTTGATGGGAGTAGGGAAGATTTGATAGAAGATGTTGTAACAGCACAGCCTACTCCAGTTTCATTTTTGGATGCATCAGTGTATAAGACTAAGTCATAGTCACAGTCAGTTATTATTTCATTAAAAGCATTTTTTTATTAATTTTTTGGGTGTTCTGTGTTTGTCGTATCTCATAAGGGATGTGTTAAATTTAGGGAGGTTAATAGTTCATGGAAGAGTAGAGGGGATAGGAAGAGGTCTTGCTTGTGAAAGATTAACGCCGTCTAGTAGCTGCGATAAAATCAATGAGATCGGTTTTATTATTGGTATGGTTGAGGATTTGTGTGGATTGTTAGAAGTTGATGTAAATAGAGGGTAGACAGGATTGTACGGGTTAGACGATACAGAGGCAGCGTAAGAAAGCAGAAGCTGGTGTCGTGTAATCCAAAGCGGAGGCTCATTAGCTTCGCAATAAAAGCTTTCTGCGGGGCTAGATCTAAAAGCACCAAAACAAAGACGTAAAGTTGTATTATGCACCGAGTTTAAAAGGTCGAGGTCTGATTTAGTGGCAGAGATATATATGTAACAACCATAATCTAATTTTGAACGAATAAGGGCCCTGTATATTTTAAGAAGAGAATTTTCGTCTGCTATCCAGTGGTAATGCGAGAAGGTTTTAATAGCGTTCATTTTTTTGAAGCAGTCACCTTTGATTTCTCGAGTATGTTGTTTCCAGTTGAGACGAGAGTCAAATATTAGGCCTAGTATTTTACAATGATCCACGACGGGAAGATGTACGTTATTAATGAAGATACTAGGAGATAGTGAGGGTGGTCGTCTACCAAATTTAATAATTTTAGATTTTGTTTGCGATAAAGTTAATCCTAAGTGACTTACATTTTTACTCAGGGTCTTTACTGCTGACTGAATTAGATTAGATGTAGTCGACATAGACATGCCATGACTGTAAACAACTAGATCGTCTGCATATAAGGCATACTAGATGGGAGGAAGGAGATCAGAGCAAAGATCGTTGATAGCCAGATTGAATAGAGTGGGGCTTATAACCGACCCTTGGGGAACTCCATCCCTCTGGTCATAGGTAGACGAGAAAATACCATTAGCAAAGACTTTGAATGATCTTGAAGATAGGAAATTCTGAATAAAATGGTATATGTGTCCGGAGATATTAAGTAACGTTAATTTATTTAGTATCGACTGTCTGCTAACAGTATCAAAAGCGCCGTCAATATCGAATATAGCTGCAATGACTTCTTGTTTTCTGTTTATTGCCCCAGAGATATGAGATTGAAGAAGGACTAGGTTGTCTTGAGTTGATTTATTACGTCGAAATCCTGATTGATCATTTGAGATAACATTATATTTATCAAGAAACCAGTGGAGCCGCTTATAAACCATCTTTTCTAATAATTTACACATGGTACAAGTTAGTGATATACGACGGAAAAAGTTTGGAGAGGTAACAACATGTTCAGGTTTTTTAATGGGAATGATCGTAGATGTCCGCCTTTGGTTAGGGAATTGGTTGGTGGACCATATTAAATTGTAAATTTCTAGAAGCTTCCTTAAACCTATGTTGGAAAGTTTTTTAAGAAATATGTACGGGATGTCATCAGAACCAGAGGCAGTGTTTTTGCAGCTATTGAGAGCTGAGGAAAGCTCTAAGTAAGAGAATGGGCAGTTAAGAGGTAAAGAATGGATAGAAGATAGGAAAGACTCATTCATTCGCCTTTTACGAATCAGCCGAGTGCTGGGCGAAATATTCTTGGACCGGATCGCCACGGTGGTTCAACAACCTATTCATAGTATCTTCATAATAATAATTTTTTTTTCCACCCCTAGAACTATGCATGGATACGCCTATTATGGGCATAGGTTTATTCTTACGGCTAGGTCTAGAATCATCTCTCAAACATATTGTTGGTTGGTCACCAGGCTATGTATGGGTCATAGTTTGTCTCATTAGTAAATAACCAAATTTGATTTTAAACCCCCCCCCCCCTCATGGAACTTATCTGATACACGCCTAGTATGGATCTGGGTTTGTTCTTGGAACTGGTTCTAGATTACCACAGTGTACGTCGGACACCATGCTGTGTATGGGTCATAGTTTGGTTCAGCATACAAGCTATCTTATAAATTTGAGCAAATCATACCCCCCTTTTCACTTTTCTTTGATTTCTCTTCTTCTTCTGCGCATGCCTAGTATGGTTCTATGTATGGTATATCTATTCTTATTCTAGCACATCTGCTATCTTTCCACTCTTAGTTACTCTCTTCCTCAATTTCCTCTTTTTCGTGATATGCCTAGTATGGATCTAGGTTTGTCACAGTTATCTTATAACTTCACAACCACATTACTCCCTATTCATACAATTTTGGCATATCTGCCATCCTTTCTTCTCTTTATAATCTCACTCGGTTTCTTTTCTTCTCTACATGCCTAGTATGGATCTAGGTTTGTCATAACTATCCTTTGACTTCTTCTCTCTTGACTACAACTTCTGGCATATCCGCCATCCCTTTCTTCTCTTTACACTCCCACCCCGTTTCTTCCTGTACATGCCTAGTATGGATCTAGGTTTGTCAAAACTATCAAAAAACTTTTTAACCACATTGTTTCCTTGTAATCTAGCTATGTATGGGTCATAGTTGGGTTCATCAACAAGTGTTCTATATCTTGCAGCTCTTATAATATTCTATCTTTCCCTGTCACTCTTAAGATACTCCTATGAATTCTTCTCTTCTTGGACATGCCTAGTATGGGTCTAGGTGTGTAACAATTAACCTAAATTGAACAATCACATTGTGTTCTTGACGCCGGGCTATGTATGGGACATAGTTTGGGTCATCATGTCACAATCACTTTACCATTTACATCTAATTCATATGGGAGGCCATCAGCTGTTGGGTTGGGTATTTACGTCCAAGTGTTTATTTTATGTTATCTAGCATTTTACACATACAGGTTTACTGCGCTTGTTTCCTGACTGGCTGGGGAACGGATCCAACCCCTAAGTCACTTTTCTATAGACAATCAAGGGTGGAGGGGTTTTTCCTATTCATCTACGTTAGATGAATTTTGGGAATTTGAATTTGAATGGGGATTTTTTAATTTCTTTTTTAATTTTTAATTTTTATCACATCTTTAACTTCATTTTTAAATTTAAAATATAAGTAATATATAAATTTTCCTTCAATTTTCAGTTCACTATATGAATTTTTTCATCCTTTTAAACATACATTTGATTCAATGTTCATCACACAAACACGTTGTATTGTTAGACACTTGTTTTACTGCACGCTGGCTTATTAGCCACCGCCTACTAAAGTCAAACTTGTCATCGGATATCATTTAGTTTACACTTCTAATAGAACTTTTCATGATGTAAAATGTACTTGTACACATGTACACCCTCTTAAAAGGGTATTTTAATGTTTTTTAATCATTTCATTGTAACAATGACCTAACATCATTGCTTCATTTTGAGTCACTGGATGTTTTTTGACACCTGTTATAGGATTTTTTTAATGACGTAAGTTCAACTGTTTTAAATTGTTTTTTCAAATTTTACAAACATTATAATTTTATAGGACAGCTCTGAGAATGCCCTAATGGCCGAAAGCTGGATTTTTAATAATAAATACACACTGAGTACTTGTCGTTTCATTTACTCAATTTATATCTAGTGTGTACACCATACTCAGACAGTTCTATTCCAAATATCACTAATACTATTATACAATGAATGAATATTATCGCTACTTTTCAAAAACTGAACATGTAACGGATCTGATGGGCCCTGTTCCATCGACGACTTTGCGACTTTACACTTTTCACTTTGCCAAACAACTTTGCGTTCCACCAACTACAATATATTTTGCTTTTATTAGGTTTTGTTAGGGTCCAGCACCCAATAAAGGTAACATTAAACTTCAAATTTAATATTTGGCACACGTTCTTTATGAACTAAATTCTTGAAAAAAAAAATACGTTTCCATTCATTATGAAAGGAAGTAACAGAAAGTGAAAATTAGATTGAAACCAATTATTTCAAATGCGTTAAATATTCGACTTTGAAATTGCAATTTTAATCAAAGCATCAAAGAATGCATTTTTTTCAATTATCGACAGTTGTACTTCTAAAGGCAACAATCTAACTTTAATGATAAAAAAAATTCAGCAAAACAGAAGCAACATAAATTGTTCCATCTGCTGTTATACTTATGATAATTTTTATGGTGTATTATACAATATGAATCACATTTTCTGCGGTAATATTTTTATAGAATAGCCTAGTAGGAAGTAGAAAAGCTTATCCTTAGCTGAACTTGAGTCGTCCGTATACAACTCACATTATCGTTTTATCGACCACACCTTAATATGATTTCCGCATTCGTTTTCGCGTGATCTTAGCCAGTTAAAGATAAATAAATTTTTATTCTATACTCGGTGATATAACAGATTAATTGCATTTTATACCGCGTTTAATGCAACCAATAAATAAAGGACATTGGTTACCTTTTGCAGCATCGTTTATCTGAGAGAGTGAACCATTTTGGGTCACCTCGGTATTTTAATACAGGAAGCTTAGCACAAACATGTTATCAATAATAGACAGATCGTTAAATTATTATAATAACTTACTCCATCCACCAATTTATTCCATCAATAATTGTATACAGGCATTTCTGGTTTCTAACTACATTGTCCGTGATCTGTAAGATCTTTGGTATGGTCTGCCGGTAATTCTGCGCTCTCCCAAGATTCTCTGTCGGCATATTAGGCCTTACTGTTTTAAATGAAACTAACTGTTTCTATATAGTTTCACAATATGTTGATAAAATACTAAAAATTCTAATAAATCTGACAATTTAACAATTGTTTCGATACTAAATATCATGACGAGGGGGTACAGTTCGATTTAAATATTAATTAATTCTATAAAAATATAACAAACCGATTGCACGCATTCAGACTAGATGGATAATATTGTAATGTTTTTCTTATTTATTAAAACGTTTTTATTACGGGTGGGACAAATTTTAAACACACGGTAGGTTCACTTACTTAATTTATTTATTCACTCCACTATTCACTTATTATATACACAGTATATCCACTTAAACTAATTTATATAAACACTTAACTAATTTATATTCACTTATTTACTGTTTGATATTTCGGTGTATTCTTGTTTATTTGTCGAGTTCAGTTTTTAAACTTATCTGAACTTATCCGCTGGTCGGTCCTTTATATATATATTAGTACCTTTTTTACTAGAGAATTATAGATTGCGGCTTACACAAAAACAATTGGCTCACGCATTTTCTAGATAAGAGTGGTCACAAAAACAATGTCTAGATAAGATAGTCACAATCGTAAACAATTCTAAGAAATCCCTGCGCATCCGCCATAATTTCCACTTTCATACATGGCTTAGGCAGAGTCGGATTCAGGGACTATACCAGTGTGCTGTTTCGTAGCATTAACCCCTCCTTAAATTGCAGTTCCTCCTAGATGTTTGAATCGGCAACTGGCCCCATTTATACACTTTTCTTTCTTATGGAAATAGCAGGGCACCGTCTTCATCGGATACTGACAACGGGGGTTGTAGCTGCAAATTAATATCTGGACACCGGTATCTCGAAATATAATCTCTACCATGTTCCTGATAACTCGCCAATCCAACCGGTTACTTGCTATCTTAGGCATAACCAGTTTCTTCACGCTGGATTCTAACACATGGTCTCGGAGGTTTCGAAGTGCTTCCCACACATCGCGGTAAGTAAATCGATCTTGAAATTCATTACCACGTAGAAGACGTACCGCGAATTATGTTTCAGTTTCAGTGTCTTACCAGGGGCTGGAATCTGGTCTTCAAGTTTTTCTAATTGCCCGAACTTCTTTCGAAAGACGGTTGCCAACCCTCGTGCGTTCTTGATACGGGCGGGGATGTTGTATGCTAGTGAATAATCTTCCGGGAGAGTGAATAAATCTTGTCGTTGTTCTGAAGTGACTCCATATTTAGCTTTCCCGGTACCTCCATACGCGCACATAAATTCATCGAAGGTAGGGTCAGAGACATCTCGAATATGGTTCACTCCTTTCTCTAGGTCATGGTCTCCTTCGAATGGCGCTAGTCGGTTTTGGTGAACTACAATTTGGTTTTCCGTTGGGGATCTTGCTTATGCGATATATAACATCATTGATCCTTTTCTTGATTAAGTATGGACCTTCCCAGGATTTTTGTAATTTTGGAGAAAATCCTTTTCTCCTCGTCGGGTTGTGTAACCATACCTTGTCCCCTTCTTTAAAACCGCATTCTGTGGCCTGCGTGTCGTACCGACTTTTCATTCTGTCGCTGGCAACTTGAAGATTTGTCCGAACTAATTTATGAATATCATCCAGCCTTCTTCTCAATTGGATCACGTAGCCTTCTCCTGCTAGATGTTCTCCAGGCCGACAGTCAAATTCCAGCCTCATTTCGCGTCCAAACAGGATTTTCGCAGATGTTTCACCCGTGGACTCATTGACGGCAGATCGATAAGCCAATGCGAATAGGGAAAGATACTGGTCCCAATCTCTCTGATGGCTGGATACTACTTTAAACAGGTATTTTCCAATAGTCCTGTTCATTCTCTCGACCATTCCATCTGACTGTGGATGTAACGATGTTGTCCTGGTCTTCTTCATTCCCAGCTTGTCCCAAATCTCCACTGTGGACTTCCAAGGGCACTCCATATCGGCTGTTAAATTCTTTCACCGATACATCCGCGACAGTTGTGGCCTCTTGGTTCGGAATAGCGTAAATTTCTACCCACTTTGTGAAATAATCCATTACAACCAGTATGTATTTGCCACCATTTTCTATCGTCGGAAATGGTCCAGCAATATCTAAAGCATTCCTTTCGAAAGGGCTTCCAACATTGTACTGTTTCATGGGTGCCTTTCTCTTGCGATGTGGTCCATAACTCGTAGCACAAGTCGTATATTTCTTACACCAGTCTTTCACATCGTCGGAGCTGGTCATCCATTAAAACCTTTCACGGACTCGCTGAAGGGTTTTCTTCACTCCCAGATGACCTCCCGATGGACTGTCGTGTAACTTCTTCAGTACCTCAGCTACTCTCGTTCTAGGGATAACTAGCTATCTCTTCATCTCGGAACCATCATCGTTTTCAAGGACTCTTTTCAACAGCCCTTCTTCCAGGACACGGGAGTCCGACTGAGCCCAATATGCCTTGAGTGTCGGTGAAAATCTTGACACTTCTTGCCATGTAGGTCGCCGATTTTCTTCCTTACATTGCCGGATCATCTTCAGGTGAGGATCATTCTCCTGATCTTCTCTGATCCTGGTGGGTGACCATTCCTCGTTGACTACAGTAGTTTTTGGAACTGCAACTTCCTTAGATTTCAACTTGTTGCATTGTGAATAGTCTACAGGGCATGATCGTCTAGGCAAAGAGTTTGCTTTTCGGTCATTCACATCAGCTGGATGTTCACCCCTGTGTGATTTCCCCTGTAACTGGAATTCTTGGGTTACAGGAGTCTTGGGGCGCTTAGACGGACTGCGTACGTGCTCTAGTTCGCCACACTTCCGGCATTTGATCTTCTTCGGCTTCTTGTCTGCCATATCTTTCAACAAGTTGACGATCTGGTCAAGTTTGTCATCGTCATCTTCTTCCTGAATGGTCCTACCTTTGATGTACCGCGAGCTCTTCGTGGCTGCTTTGCATTTAAGAGGTTCTTGGTTTGCAGGAGTCATAGGACGCTTACACGAACTGCGTGCATGCTCTAGCTCGATACAATTAGAACACCTGATTTTCTTCGGCTACTTGTCTACCATACCTTTCAACAAGTTGACGATCTGGTCAAGTCTGTCATCGTCACCTTCTTCCTGTATGGTCCTATCTTTGTTGTATCCCGAAGCTATCGTGGCTGCTTCATATTCAAGAGCAGCAGTCAATGCGTCGACTAATGTTTTGGGATGGACTAAACGAAGCGTCCGCTGCATATCGGGGTCACGTATGCCATCAATAAAGGCCTGGATGCCCAGACATTCCATCATGTTCTCTGGTGCTAGTCGGGAAATGTGCACTGCATATTCTTGAAGGGATTCATCACGTTTCTGCCTTCGGTTCTTCAGCTGAGATTGGTACAAATGCTCTAGATGTTCATGACCATATCGCATGTCCAACCTCTTCTTGAGCTGCTCGAAGTCATCCGTTTCTTCCAAAGGTATCGTCCGAAGTACATCTAAGGCATCTCCGCAAAGCGTGATGGTTAAGTTTACTGCCCTCTCCCTATCGGACCAATTATTCACTCTATCGACTGCTCCAAATTGTTTCACATAATTGGTTCACGATGTCTTTCCGTCGAACGTTGGAGCCTTGACTCAGGCAAAACTGCTAATATCTTCTGTCTTGGGTTGTGTTGCTGGCTTGCCTATCTCGATCTGCTTTTGTTCTGCTGGCGTGTCTTGTGTTCTTGAATCTGTTATCTTACTCTCTAATTCCTTGATTTTTTCGTCCATATTTGTCATTTTATTCTCCATATCCGATTTAAGAGACGAAATTTTATTTTCCACGTCAGCAGCAATGTCATTTTTCATTAATAAGATATCAGCAGAAAGTTTGTCCATGTTAGCAGAAATATCGTTCTTCATAGTAGAAATCTTCTCGTCCATGGCAGAAATTGGCGAGATTAAGGTGGAAGCCTCGTCATTGAATAAAAATAATTCTGGATCAAAGCCGTCATTTTCCAGTGCCACTTAAAGTCTTTCTACTAATTCACTTTTCTTTCCGGACGTTTCCAACTCACGATCTTCCAATTCTGCTCTTAATTCCGTCACTTTCAGATCACATAGTGTCTTGGCCATTTTTACGTAGCAATTTATTTATATTACCCCACACCTGACACCAATGTAATGTTTTTCTTATTTATTAAAACGTTTAAACACACGATAGGTTCACTTACTTAATTTATTTATTCGCTCCACTATTCACTAATTATATACACAGTATATTCACTTAAACTAATTTATATTCACTTATTTACTGTTTGCACATATGTTGGACCATCCGTCAATACTTAAACAAACTGTTTTATTTCCCAAGTAAATTTGACACTTTTCTAATTCCTCCTGGTAAACTTGATCCAACAAAGTACCTCCAATTACTTTTCTATTTGGAGGATTGTATCGAGAATGTAGCATTCCGGAATACTTTATAAATTCTGGATATAAATTTGAAAGCCGAATTTGTAGCGAAAATAAATCTGGCTTACTGTTTATCAAATGAACATTTGTCATTTGCTGTAGTTTTTGTCAGTCCAAAAACCTCTTGGCGAGGTAAACATAGGTAACGCAAGTACACCCCTTATAAAAGATGTGATATCAAATCATACGATGTATTGAGGGACACAAGTACTATATCTACTTATAATCTTTTCAAAATAAAGGAAAGCTATGGCTACATATTCACACTTCATTCCTTATTAATTTGAAAGGTTCAAATAATTGATGTACGAGTACTTTCGTTCATCCCTGTTTAAATAATGTTAAAGATTGTTTGTGTTCTTCCCAGTTTCATTTTAATGCATTTTGTTTTTCAACCGGTCTTATTGTACTAGAGATAAAAAAGCTTTCTGTTTGTTTTGTAAATCTGACAACTCGAGCGAAACAGATGTGGCCTTTTCTTTGTAATGCGTTTCGATAATATATTTCGGATGCGATCTTTCTTTCTAATGTGTTTTAATAGTATAAATCGGATGGGGCTCTTTGTTATGTGTTTTGATAGTGTTATTTGCATGGGGCCCTTTCTTTGTTATGTGTTTTGATAGTACATATAAATCGGATGGAGCCTATTTTGGAAGTTTTGATTGAATTTAGTATTTCATATACATTGTAATAATATATATTTTAGTTAGTATGAACTGAACAAGGCTGAACGCAAGTACATCAATTATTTGAAACTTTCAAATTGATAAGGAATAAATGTGAATTGCCACCTACCGTTACTCTAAGATTCATCAACCTAAAACTCGTTGCATACTGTACGCTTTTAGGCGTTGCCTCTAACTCTTGCGGAGACGGGGGGGTCCGTTGTTTGTAGACTAAACAAAGTGTAAAAGGGCGCCAGGCAATCTTACCTCCCGACAATTATCTACACAAGTTTTTCCACCCTAAGACTACCAAATAGGTGGAGAAATAAAAGTCAGATGTGACTTACCCAAGTTTAATAAAATGCCTTAGTTTTGTCGAGACAATCTTACAAAAATCCCATTAATACAACTACTACGTACAAGTGTTTCACAAAATTACAAGAAATCCACAAATGTCCTATAGTCTATTTCTTAATGTCTGACAGCACAGTAGCCTCAATAAATATTCAAATAGAAAATTATCTCTTACAGAGTGATCCTAAGAATTTTACAAGTAAATACTAAAATTCTAATGCAAAACAAGTAGGTGTCTGTATTGGTTATCTGTACATCCCTGTTTCAGCTCAAAATACAATATGGTAATAAAACTGAACAATGCCAGCAAAAGGATAAACAGTGCGGCAGTGGCGCAGATTACGATATTAGTTAATTTTGCTTATTTAATTAGATTCGGTCAACATTACAGTTGAAATAAAATTCATTCGTTTAGGCCTATTAACAAGTTACATTTTCATTTTTATTAAATTAAATTAATTAAAGAAAATATAGTTTAATGCTCATAATTCAAATTTATTGACATGAATTAATTTATATTAAGTAAAGTAAACATACCATTTATAGGAAATATAAATTCAATCTATAGTATCATTCTCTTCGCTGGCCATACAAGAATCATCCGAAGACTCGTCGAGAAAGATCACTATCGGTTCTATAGTTTGTTCTATGAGGTTATCTAAAACCCACATTTTCTCTTCCTCTTTAATTACATGATTCACAGCATCTCTCCAGTTCTCTTCAGTTATTCTTGTCAATGAGTACTTCATGAGTACACGATCTTTCATTTTAAATGTTTTATTATGTCTAGCTACATAACCTTTCATTTGGGCCCATATTAACTCTATCGCATTTAATTCACAATGGTATGGCGGCTAACGAAGCACTGTTATCCCACGATTCTTGGCTATTTCATCAATAACAAACTTTTTAAATTGTAGCTTGTGATCTGAAGCAACCTTTAAAAGTTATTTTTTCAACATATCATCTTCAAATGGTATATCTTTTACGATTAACCAGTTTCTAATATCAGCTTTTCTCCAAGAGGTAGATGGAAGATTTTTTGTTAATCGCGAATGATAAGTGGCATTGTCCATAACGATTACAGCGTTATTTGGAATTAATTCGACCATTTGTGTAAAATACATCTGCAGTCATTTCTTCATGATAGTCTGGTTGATGTTGACTATAACTCCAGTAAACCACCTTCAACGAATCCTTGATTGCATTATTATTAGTCGGCGACCTTTACCGATAGGAGTTTTCAGTCCAGTAGATAAACCTTCTATGAAAGCTTGACGACTGGTTTGAATACTTTTGTCCTGCCATATTTTTTTCACTGAATGTCTTTCATTGAGCCATGTCTCATCTAGATAATAAGATTTGTCTTCCCTCCTGTCTGTTTTTTCGGATATCTCGTAAATACTGGCGTCTCCAACATATTATTTCTTCGTTGTCGATTAGCACTGATTTGCGACTTTGCTTCTCCCAAGTAAAATTTAATTTGTGTAATATTTTCCACAAAGTTTTTCGCCCTATGTCAGGCAAATTCTCGTCCTCCTTCACCATTCTTAGAATTCTGTCAAGGGTTGGGATCTCTTTTTTAAAATATAATTCATGTAGTTTTCGTCTTATTGTATTTTGCATATGTTCATCAAGGTCAAATGGTTTTCTTCCAGTTGACTTTTTAGGTGGAGATATATTTCCATCCTTCCTCTCTCTTAGAAGACTGTAAATAGTAGATTCACTAACTCCTGTCATATTGGAATAGGTCGAAACTATATTACTAACAGTAGCAGCCGGCATTTGATGTACAACAGCATCATGCACATTTAGCACTACAGTCTTCGTTTGTAAACTAAGCACGCTCTTACACTTTACTGGTGTAAAACTTGAAGACATTTTTCACAACACAGTTAACACTTATGGAACATAAGCAACTCCAAACAAAACAAAATATACAAATTTGGGCGAGAGCAAGTTTCACCGTATATACTTGCAAAATTTCTAAGTAGTCATTGGGACAATCCCTAGTAGGACCCTATTGTAATGTTTCTTGGAAATGTTATTATCAACATTTCGAAAATCAGAAAGTAATTATCTGGAGAATGAATTGATAAATGGTTTGTTAATATGTCTCCCAAGAATTGACCTGCTTCAAATTCTCAAGATAATTAATGAAATATTCAGTCAGAATAGTTGCGTTACAAGATTATTTCAAAAATAATTTATTGTTTTAACTGTATGTATTCTACAAATGTATGAAGGTCAGTTAGTTGTTTTAACTAATCGAATTTACATTTATATTACCTTCATATATCAGATCGAGTATAAAATTAAATAGTAAATAAATTCCTTAGATAAACTGTGACGCTTATGCTTTACTACCTGACTAGCATATGTGACCTTTTCGCGTGCTGTCAGTCAATAAGAAACAGACTATAAAATACCCATAAATCCTAACCACAATTTGTCATAGGTAAGTGAAATCCCCCCTTGATTGAACGATATAAACAATATATCAAAATATCCCAGGAAAAATGTATCCCGTACCTTGATAGCCAATGTAACCCTCCCCAGTAGTAACTCAATCCCTGAGTACCACAATTGGTACTAAGGAGTTATTGACAGGCTGTACTCACAAGTACACAATGGTACTTTAAAATCCTATAAATCCCTTGCAAAATCCTTTAATTCCCCCTAAAAATATGAATAGAAAAAAGAAGATATTACATTACAAATATTATAATACTTGCGTTCGATTTGCAGGCTGAGTACGCGATTGTGACACGGCGAATTTAAATAGAACACTTGCGTGTGCACCATGTAACCTTAAAAAATAGTTTGTTTCGTAGGTTTTTTGAAATTTGTAATTTTTGATTTCTTGTTTCTTACGCCTCTGACATGAATCAAATTATTAAAAAAATTATAATCAATACTGCTATCACAAATCACAAACGAAGTATAACCTCAATATGCATATGTGCATGAAACACGGATAAAATTGTTTGTGCTCGAGGGGAAAGAGGAGAAGAAAGTTGATGTGTCTGGTCGCGCCTGTGGGCTTCAAGCAAAAATCAAAAAGAACCTGAGCGTTACGCTCGAATATGCTCGCGCGATCAAATCGAACGCCACTAATATGTAAGTAAACTGAAAAGCTAACTTCAAAAATAACTTATGACATAATTTTATAAATGGCGTGCTAATTAAATTCTACTTAACGCTAAAGGTTAATAATAATGTGCTTACTAGGAAGTTTTCACATTTCGAAATTCAGACGAGCAACAGTCGTTATTTGATGCAAGAAACTCTGACAACAACAAATCAATTCTGGGTAAATTAGAGATATTTGCCTTAATAAAACCTTGTTCCATCGTTGATGATTCTTGGATTTTTCATTTTAATCACTAAACACGAATAAACAACGAATTAACTTATGAAATGATGCAGGAATCGATCAAATTGCGTAATCACAACAAAATTTCAAGCAATACAGAGTTAATTGAAACTTACTGAGCCGTGACGCCATGCGCTGTTTCGGTTAACATGGCCGATTTCAGTATTTTATTCTTCTATTTTTCTGAATATCTTATTAATCTAAAAGTTTATATCTAAACTACCCACTTTCCTTTTTCAAACCACGCCCCCAGTACAATCGACTTAGCCATTGGCAGAAATATCAATTTTCAAACATTAAAACTCTCACAGACCTCAACTCTGATCATGATCCCGTCCAAATTATTCTCAAACTACCCCATCAAATACTCAACCCTCCCATTAAGTCATTCGATTATAATTCCACCAATTGGTCTAGTTTTAGAAACTACATTAATAAAAACACAATTATTACAAATAACATTGAAAACACAGATCAATTAATTCATATAATAAAAACATTTCAAGAAACTATAATATCAGCCAGGAACATTTCCACCTCCGTAAAACCAAAATTATCCACCCCCAACACATTACCGGATTATATCGTAATAAATAACAAGAATAAAATTGGAAAAAGATGGCAACAGACCAGATCAGAAGAGGACAGAAACATTCTCAAACAGTACCAAAACTTAATTAACTCATTAATAAAAGAGTACAAGAACTTTAAATGGGACTCCTTTCTTAAAACGTTGAAACCGGAAGACAATTCCCTATGGAGAATCTCTAGATACTTCAGAAGGAAGCGGAAGGAGATAAACAAGATCGAACACAATGGACACACTTACACCGATATGAACAATATCGCAGAATTATTTGGAGAGTACTTTCAAAATAATTTTATTAATAATTGTCAAAATTCAGTTCAACACAAGACTATTGAAAATGTAGTCAATCGATATTTTCAAAACACAAATAAAATAAATTCATATAATCTTTCTTGTTTCTTATACCGAATTACAATCAATAATTTGTCAATTGAAAAATAAAACGGCGCCAGAACACGAAGGCATACACAATGTTCTAATCAAAAACCTTCCTAGAAAAGCAATAGTCCAACTATGATATATTGCAAATTTCATCATTAAATCCGGCCACTATCCAGATATGCTCAAAATAGCCAACATTATTCCAATACCAAAAGCTAACAAACAACCATGTTATGTTGATAGCTACAGAACCATATCCCTATTAAACAATATCGCAAAGGTTATAGACAAAATTATTTTAAAACGATTGCAAACTTTTGTTAATAATAACAACATTATCCCTTCAGAGCAATACGGTTTTAGAAGTGGGCATAGCACCATAGCACAAACAATTCGTGTTCTCAATTATATCAGAGAAGGCTTTAGAGATCAGAACAAAGCCGTTATGGTAGCTATGGATATCCAAAAAGCTGTCGATACCGTATGGCAAGAAGGCTTAATGTACAAACTTATTAAAATAAAAACCCCTGATTACTTAATCAAAATATTAAAATCATACCTATCAAATAGAAAATTTTATTCAAAAATAGAAGGAAACCTGGCAGGGCCCTACCGCATACAGGCAGGAGTCCCGCAGGGATCAGTTCTATCACCTTTGCTTTATTCAATATTCATCCACGACATCCCAACCACCCCTAATATTTTAACAGCAATGTATGCCGATGACACTTGTTTTGTAACATTGGCAAAGAACCTAGATCAAGCACTTAACACACTACAAACACACTTAAACACTAAAATATTACCATATTTTAACGATCAAAAACTCACAATAAATGCCTCAAAAACAGAGTATTTATTACTCAGGAGGAGAACAACTAAAAACAGTCGATTGCAATCTCAGCTTTGTATAAACGGACATAATATTACCCCCAGCTCAACATTAAAATATTTAGGTTATACAATTCAAGGGAACACCAATGCAAATGCGCATATTAGCACACAAGTCCGAAAAGCTAAGATTGCAATGGGCCAGTTATATCCACTCATATGCAAACAAAGTAAACTCTCAACCAAAAACAAAATAACCATCTACAAACAAATGATACGCCCCATACTCACTTATTCAGCACCAGTTTACCTCACAGGAACAAAACACAATTTTCACTCCCTACAGGTGGTACAAAACAAGTGTCTGAGAATGGCTATTAAACACCAAGTACCTTATCCACATCTACCAAAAACCTCTTGGTTACATGATAAAGCTGAACTACCCACTATCAAAGACTTCGTAACTACAGTTTCTACAAACTTTTACGATAAGTGGCTGCCAGAAAATCTTCGATTAGCCGTAAATCGCGCAGAAGCATCTCATGATAGTGGGTGTAGGCTTCTGCATGGTACGCTAACAATATAACTTGATTGGTATTTCACAAACCCAACAATCAAAAGCAGGGAATTATTTCAGCCCGGCCCTTTACACTGGACTGAATGATCCCCCGGCTTCTAATACTTCAAATAAACCATAATCAACATCTGCCATGTTGCTTTCCTCAAAATCGAAGAACCGGATCAATTGTTGGGACCCTGTTTTTCAACTGCTTTTCATTGAAAACCCAGCCGAAATACCGTAGAAGCGAGAAATATATACCGGGGACAAAGTTATTCTAAAATCACAACTTATGGATAATGCGGTGAACGCAAGGAGCCTCACGGACGAAGCACTCATCAAATTCAAGAATCGCCAGACCATCGGCATTTCCTTTCTTTATTCTTGAATTTTGTTGTAAAATGGGCTTGATAAACTATTGTAAATAAAGAGATTTTAAAATAATAATCTTATTAATCCAAATGTTTATATTTAAACTAGGTGTCATTTTTCAGAATCCTTTCACCACATATTTTTCTCCAAAACAATTTACTTTTCGATTCCATAATACTGTCAAAATGCCTATTGGACTGATTTTTACCGAGAGGAAATTCTAATCTTAAAATTTTCTGTTTTACACTTTTGTTCATCTATTTATGTTTTTAAGATATTTTCAAAAAAGTGATGTTTGATGTAGATTTTAATTATTCTCTGCCCCTAAATGAAATTCAACGTTTTTAGACTAAAAATCCTTTTTCTACTTCCGTTACTAAAACCGCACTTTGAACACGGGTTTGACATGCCCAAAACGACTCTTTAAACACTAGTGTTTAAAATACGAAAAGTCACATCTCGTTTATCTTTTGTTTTTTAAACGTCAAATCAAGTGTATCTTTATAGTATGTTAAATTTCATATTCCGTGATAATTTTGTTATTCTGCGTCATTTGATTTGTCAGTCAGCTGTCAGCCGTCGGTCGTCATGTAATGAATATAATTCAAATATAATATAATGTTTTCCTTCACGCGGGCGAAGAAAAAGTATAGTAAGCACCTCGTGTTAAAAACGTCTTTAGTTACTCGTTTCATAAGGAACTCGTGACTAAAGTAACCTTTTTGATACTTGGTACTTAATATACTATTAAATGTATGCTAAAATGAAGTTTCATCCAAAATTGCAGTCTTGCCTTTTGGATGATAGTCTGAATCTTCAATTTATTGGACTAAAAATATTTCACAAGCGTAAAAATGATAGATACGCATGGGTTTACTATATATTCTTTATAAATAAATTAAGAACATATTTTGCATAATAAACACGTTAATTAGTGTTTTTCATGTTTAAGTTACACGAGTTCTATACGGTAATTGAATATATGCAGGTAATTATATTAGTTCATAAATAACTATGCGGTTTATAGCACGGCATTTAAACAAGAAAATTGTAGGTTTTATAAATCAATGACCAGATGATTAAAAGGGCTTTGTACTTTGCGTGTTTCGAATTACAGTTTGAAATATCTAATTCGTTTTCAAATATAACAAATGGAAACGATTATCTACACGATTTAGAGAAAACGTTGTACGCTATGGTACCCTTGGATGAATATACTACCACTGTATAATTTGGGAAGAAATATGGTTAATTTTTAAGTGAAACCTAAAGCAATTAATGAAAACCGTCAATTAGGCTAACACCTCTTACCTTGATAGGTTTGATCGATTTCCTGCTATTACTATCACTTCTTAAGTTCCTTTTCTTTCCGGTTATATGGCATAGTTTGCTGGTAGTTATATGAGTTCCAAGGTTTGAAACAGCACAAAAATTACGAGTAAAGAGTTTTGCACTTCGATTTCGACCGTACCGAAAAATCAGTTTCGTAGTCATTAGCCAACATTGACGGTGCACGCATATTTACAAATCTAATTATTTTAGCCATGAGCGTACCGATTTCAAAAATCTATGAAAATAGTAATTTATAGAAAATAATTTTAACGTGAAAAGTTAACATACCGCCCACCAAAATACATATAAAAAATGTATTTTATAATAGTAAAGACAAGAGAAAAACATAAACAAATGAATAAAATAGAGAAAGAAAAAAAACTTAAATGTTAGGTAAAGAGCAAATTTTTACCAATGGTCGTTGTATTATCCCCTGTGTAATACGTGAAGGTTTTGTATTCTTCCCAATTTCCAATGTAACGGGGGGCTTTGATCATCCTTAATCACTATTAGATCCCCCACCTCCAAGGATCTACTAATAGCAAGCCGCCTTTGACGTTGTTGGAGAGTGTTAAAGATAGTCGCGATGCCAACGCTTCTAGATATATTGTTGAAAACGTTGGATTAATTGCTAACGTGTCAAGGTGTTTAGTTTGACAGAAGTTAAGTCAGAGTCAGGCACAGAGGTAAGCGGAGCAAGAGTTAAAAAATGATAAGGTGTTAAGACCGAAACATCATTGGGGTCTGAGCTTTGAGCATATAAAGGGCGTGAATTAAGTATTGCTTCAATCTGCACCAGAAGCGTATAAAATTCTTCATAAGCTAGGATTTGATCATTAAGTACTCTAAGTAAATGAGATTTTATAGATTTAATACCCGCTTCAACTAAACCGTTAAAGTGTGGGTTCGGTGGTACATTAAAAGATCAAGTAATACTTTCAGACATTACTGTTTGTTGCATATACTCAGATAAAAAAACTACGGGTGTGAAAGCAGCAACGGTGTTTCTAGCAACGGTTTTTTATTGTCTCTTATGGTATATGAAGGAAGAATATCTATTGCTGGGGATTTTTTTATGCGAGCCCACTATTCTTCAGATGTTGAACAGGCACCTAACAGAAAAATAAATTGTGATCCTTAAACCACCCCCCAACAACCCTCCGAAGTAGAAAAACCTTAAAGCAGTTAATATATCCGTTGCCCGAGGTTTTTTGATGGAAATGAATTAATATACATCTGATGAATACGCTCTATGGGGTGAAATAATTTGTGCATCAAAAACTACCCCCCAACAACCCTCCGAAGTAGAATTTTTCTACTTCTACTTCGGAGGGTTGTTGGGGGTAGATTTTGATGCACAAATTATTTCACCTTATAGAGCGTATTCATCAGATGTAAATTAATTCATTTCCATCAAAAAACATCGAGCAGCGGATATATTAACTGCTTTAAGGCTTTTATATTTCGGAGGGTTGTTGGGGTGTGGTTTAGGGATCACAATTTATTTTTCTGTGAGGTGCCTGTTCAACATCTGTAGAATAGTGGACTCGCATAAAAAAATCCCCAGCAATATATGTTCTTCCTTCATATACCATAAGCGACAATAAAAAACCGTTGCTGCTTTCACACCCGTGATAAAAGTCGCTTTGCACCCACAAAATTAGTCCCACAATCGCTGAAAACCGTTGTACAATGGCCACGTCGCGGTTCTAATTGAGTTGTAATTAGCAGAGTAACTTTCTTTTGTTCAAGTAGAATTTCTTTTGGAGAAGAAGTAACTTTGTGAAGGCCAAGAGGAGTCAGGGAGCTGAAACCACGAATGACCTTTTAACGACAATGAGGTATTTAGAAAATCTAAAGGGAGTAATCCTCGACTTGCACAATCAGCAGGATTTTCAGGTAAACTTATGTAAAACCAAAGCTCAGGAGAAACTCTTTCTTGAATGTAACTCACCCGATTTGCAATAAATGATTACCAGCGACACGGAAACGATTTTATCCAAGAGAGAGTAACCATAGAATCAGTCCAAGCAGTAATCTTAGTAACCTGAACCTTATTAGAAATATTGCTGATCACCAAATTCATGAATTTAGAAAGGAGAACAGCAGCACACAATTCTATGCGAGCGATTGATAACGTTTTGATAGGAGCCACCTTAGATTTACCGCCAACAAGATGGACCATGATAGAGTTATCAGGGAGTATGAAACGAAAAAAAATTACTGCAGCATAATCCTTTTATGAACTATCAGAAAAGCCATGTAACTCGCAGGAGACATAGTTGTCAGGTATCATTAAGCGAGATATTTTAAAATGGCTGAGAAGCGACAACTGTGACTTTTAAAGATTCCACTTTTCTTGAATATTTGCGGAAGGTACTTCATCCCAAACAAGGCCTAAACTCAAGAGAATTTGGATAAGATGCTTGGAAAAGAAGGTAACCGGAGCAATAAAATCTAGAGGATCGTAAAGCCGAGCAATTTCGGATAAAATATTTCTTTTTGTACAAGAACTGTCATGAGTTGAGACTTGATAAGAAAAGTAAGTTAGGATACCATTTCATCCCTGAGGTTTTTATAACATTGCTGCCAGAGTCGAAAGAATCTGGATTTTGTTGTCACTCAGACAGGTCAAAATTTTCTAAAAGCTTAACATGATTAGACAACTGAAACTGGCATTTGACTAACAATGAAATTATTTGTTGTTGTAGTCAATACTTTTAACTTCTTCGGTCGATATCCTTCACCCTTTCGCTTCAAAAAGCGACAAGCTTGTAATATCTGTTGCATCTGCATGACTATTTATGTTCATAATCGACTTTAACATAGAGTAATTCGACCAAAGCGTTGACGATTTCCATATTTTGGACTTTTCTTCAAAGTATGCAAGAAGGACTTTTTCTCTGGCCTCCTTGCCAGAGATCACACCATTTCAAGAAACGATCGTATGAAAGCTCGTATGTAGCTTTGACATCCTAGGCAATAATTCAAAAGCAGCTTTATTGGCAGCTTCTTCAATTTCCGTCGGTAGAAATTAATTTTCTTGATCACTTTCCATCGAAAAACGAAGAAACGAGAAAGAATAATTCGTGATTTATTGAAGTTAGTTGTCAATAAAGACAGATCAACAAATTCGGTTTTTTTTTATGTACGAATCCGCATCAGCCTCAAGGGCTATTAGCGGTCTGTAGCTATATATTATGTTTGTTTAACATTATGAATAGATATTGACATGTCACATGTTTTGTTTAAAAAGAACATTTTGAATTTTATGGTAAAAGTTTGCGATTTGCAGATATTTAATAAGGTTTTTCACATTACTGCTGTTGTTTAAAGTATTTTCCAGATATTTACTTATGTTGCATGCTAGTCTGTTGGTATGATATAGCGGACACTCAACCAAAAAATGTTTCACTGTTAACGGCTGCTCACAAATAACACATTCTGGTCTTGGTGTTCGGGAAAGTAAGTACTCATGAGTAGCTCGAGTATAACCTAGACGTAACCTTGTGATGATGATTTGATGTCTTCGATTTTCGGTAAAAGTTAGCCAGAGTGTTATGTAGGGTTTGATTTCTCCAAGTTTTGCGTGTGAGCTCCTCCATGTGTCATTCCATTTTTGTTTTGCTTTATTGCGAATAAATGTTTTTAGATCGGTGTATAAGGGCTTAATGATTGGTATGGTATTAAGTAGTGCTGCTTGTTTGGCGAGTTGATCGGCCATCTCATTACCTTTTATGCCTATGTGTGCAGGAACCCACAGGAAATGTATGTTTTTTCCTATCGATTGAACATCATGAATTTCTTGTTTGATCATCAGTACGAGAAAATTTTTCGAATAGGTGCTTCTCAATAATTTCAAGGAGTTTAAAGAGTCTGTAAGTATAACTGTCTTTTCGTACTTTACTGCTTCTAGTATTGCATAAAGTTCTCCTGTTAGAATTGTTGCATATTTTGAAAGTTTGAATTGTACATTGTTTGTAGGAGTTACAATGGCTGCGCCTAGTCCGTCATTTTGTTTGGATGCGTCAGTGTATATTTCGGTATAACTGGGATATTTTTGCATGGTCTCGTTAAAATGTTGGATGAGGGTTTGTATACTAGTGCTTTGTTTGGAAAAACATGAAAGATGAGTGTTTATATGTGGTGGCTTAATTTGCCAGGGTGGAGTGAAGTTATAAGTTTCGATTTTTAAATAAGAGATGTTGGATATATTGAGACTGTTTTTATAGTGCTGGATTCTTATGTAAAATGGCTCTGTTTGAATATTAGGTGAGACTGGATTTACGTTTTTATTAAATGTGTGATGGTGGGTTAAAATAAGAGGATTATCTGTTATTTTTTAGGCATATGAGAGACTTAGGATTCGTCTTCTAAGTTCTAGTGGGACTTCTCCGGCTTCACAGTATAGGCTGTCTACTGGTGTGGTTCTGTAGGCTCCTAGGATAATGCGTAGTGCTGTATTGTGTAATACGTCTAATTGTTTGAGTATTGTAACTTTTGCTGATGCATAAGCAATACAGCCATAATCAATTTTTGATCTGACAAGTGTTTGATAGATGCTTAAGAGTAATCTGCCATCGGCTCCCCAATGTTTGTTTGATAGACATTTCAATAAATTAAGTCGTTTTTGACAGTCTTTAATTAGTTGTGTTATATGAGCTTTCCAATTTAGTTTCTCATCGAATATAAGTCCTAGGTATTTTATCTTATTGGTGTACTTGAGAGTAGTATTGTAGATTTCCATATGAGGTTTATGGTTAATTGGTTGTTTTGAGAATATTATGCACCGTGACTTGCTGGGCGAGAAATGAAAGCCTGTCGGTCTTGATCATTTTTCCATTGTTATTAGTTGTTTTTGAAGTATCGTTACACATGCAGATATTGTCCTGCTTTTTTCAAAAATGATCACGTCATCCGCATACATTAGGATCTGTATTGGTTTTTCTATATCTCTAGTTATATCGTTCATGGCTAGGAGAAATAAAGTTGGACTAATAATTGATCCTTGGGGTGTTCCATTTTCTTGTTTTTGGATAGAAGAAGTTGTCCCATTGACTCTAACCTGAAATGTTCTGTCACATAAAAAGTTCTGTATGAAAGCTAGAATGTTACCTTGATATCCTAGGTTGCTTAGCTTTGATAGTATGTTGTGTTTCCAAGTTGTTTCGAAAGCTTTATTTACATCAAAATAGATGGCCATGCAGTGTTCTTTATTTGAGAATGCTTCTTTAATATGAGTTTCTAAATCAATTATGCTGTCTAATGTTGATCTATTTGGTCTAAATCCTGATTGCTCCGGAGACAGATGTCCTTTGCTTTCTAGGTCCCAAAGAAGTCTTTTATTTATTATTTTGTCGAGCAGTTTGCATAGGGCGCTAGTTAACGAAATGGGTCTATAAGAATCTGCTAGAAGGGGTGATTTAGAAGGTTTTAAGATGGGGATTGTGATTGCCTTTCTCCATCTGTTAGGATATATATGTTGGCTCCAGACACTGTTGTATATTTGCAACAGGTGATGTTTCGCATGTCAAATTCGGTTTTGTTTACCTTGGCAACTTGTTTCATGAATAGATTAGATGAAATTGGATTTAAATCTGATAATCTCGAGTTTATTATTTTATCAATTAATTAATGTAAAATATGCGTTAATTTGGACTTTTACTGACGTTTTTAGAAAAAATAGTGTATGATATACCTATTAAAAGTGATTTTATTTTGTTCGGAATCGTATCCCAAACTTCCCTTCTTACGAAATAAAATATCACTTTTAGCACGTATATCATAAATAACTATTATGAATGGTGTATACTGTCATTACAAATTCCCTGTTGCTTGGCATAAAGTATTTCAGTATAATGATGATGAGTCCTCTGTTCCGATTAATGAACTTTACATCCAATATAAAATAGCTTTAACAGCGGTTATCGATTTTTTCAAACATCCCTGTTTTACAGTGAGTCATTAACAGTCCATTTGTAAAGTAGAACACCCATATCGTGACTGACTACAAAGCGTTTTCCACGAACACAGTGAGCTGTCATCTCACACCATATTATATTCTCTTTAATATTCAAACATTCTATCCAACCCTCATGATAACGACCTTTTAAATGTGTTTAACGTTTATTGTTGCAGGTTCAACCCGTGGCGGAACTGAGTGAGTTAAGTAGACGCTCGGGTCATGACGGGGGTGAAATAAATTTAGACGATTCCAACATACGCGGAGGCACATTACGAAGGTCAGGGAGCAGACGGTTCAATAAAATCGCAACGGTAAGTACTTTAAGTTTAACTTCACTTTTCGTTTTAATGCCAGGATTGTTTCAAATGTAATAAATAAAAGTTGATTAAAAAACACTGTATGTATTGTTAAGGTTATAACTGCTAAAATCGACTATTAAATAACTAGCATAAGGAGGTGCTTTATACAGAAAGAGATTAAGTCACCATTTGTAAAAAGAAACTATCTTTCTTATTGAGGGTCATCAGTAAATAATCCTAAATATGAAAAACTATCCATCTCGAATGTAGTCTGTAGGTAAATAGCAGTAAGTAAAACTCAAAATCAGTACTACATCATATATTAGTAAAAGGTGAAAGGGGGCAACTAGTTTCGGCTCACCGAGCCATCATCAGGCCTGTAAAAGGTATCAAGATAGAAAAAATCAGAAATTCACAACATGTCAAATTACCTTAATGTATATCAATCCATATGTAAAGTATTGAAAGAGAAAGCCGTCACATGTCCGTGGCATCAAGCAGACTCCGACATATGTCAGTAAATATATACTGTAGGGGAAATCAACAATAAAAATAGTAAAATGTCGAGCACAATAAAGTAATAAAATTAAACAAAACAGGACAACATAAAGAAAAGTTATAAAAAAGTCATAAAAATTTCTTATGACTTTTCTTAATGTTGTCCTGTTTTGTTTAATTTTATTACTTTATTGTGCTCGACGTTTCACATAGTAAAGAAGATTTTTTCATTACTATTTTTATTGTTAATTTCCCCTACAGTATATCTTTACTGACATATGTCGGAGTCTGCTTGATGCCACGGACATGTGACGGCTTTCCCTTTCAGTACTTTACATATGGATTGATATACATTAAGGTAATACGTCAGTAAAGCTAGCACCCCCACTTTTTCAAACTTGAAAAAAAACTTATGTGTAATTTAGAACTAATTTAGGACTAATTTGTACCCAAAAAATTAGAATTTGTACCCACTTAGTTTTTCTGAAAAATCACTATTTAAAGTGGGGGTGCTAGCTTGAGCTCAAGCTAACACCCCCACATTGACAAAATCAAATTTTATTGGCATAAATCTAAACTTTGAATTAAGGACTAATTTGTACCCAAAAGATAATAATTTGTACCTACTCAGTTTTTCTGAAAACCCGTTATTTAAAGTGGGGGTGCTAGTTTAAGCTCAAGCTAGCACCCCCACCTTTACAAATCCAATTTCAACAGCATACCTTTAAACTTTGAATTTAGGACTAATATGTACCCAAAAGTGTTTTTTCTTTATTATATCATTTTGTTTATAAAAGATGATAGTAAATTGGACGACGTGTTTTATTAATTTCCAAGTGAATCGTTAACAGATTTGAAATTATCAAAGATAACTAAATATTATTAATTTTCGAATATAGGACTAATTTGTACCCAAAAAATTAAAATTTGTACCCACACAGTTTTCCCTGTAAAAGGAGTTTTAATGTGGGAGTGCTGGCTTGAACAAGTCCACCTTTAATAATCTGATTTCAACAGCATACCTTTAAACTTTGCATTTAGGACTAATTTGTAACCAAAAGCGTTTTTTCATTATCATATCATTTTGTTTATAAAAGATGATAGTAAATTAGAACACATGTTTTATTAATTTCTAAGAAATTATCAAAGATAACTAAATATTATTAATTTTCGAATATAGGACTAATTTCTACACAAAAAATTAAACTTTGTACCCACACAGTTTTCCCTGTAAAAGGAGTTTTAATGTGGTAGTGCTGGCTTGAACACCTCCACCTTTACAAAATCAAATTTCAACAGCTTACCTTTAAACTTTGAATTAAGGACTAATTTGTACCCAAAATCGTTTTTTCATTATTAAGTATATCATTTTGTTTATAAAAGATGATAGTAAATTAGACCACCTGTTTTATTAATTTCTAAGTGAATCGTTAAAAGATTTGAAATTATCAAAAGTAATTAATTATTATTTTTCGAATATAGGACTAATTTGTATACTCATATTTTACCATATTTTACTAACTGTGCTTAAATAAGTACTCCTAAAAATGCTTTCTAAAATTGTTTGAACTAATAGAGAATTATTATGAATCAGAAATAGGAACGGTAGATCAAAGACGCATATCATCTAATAAACAAAAAATATCACCTTTCGGTATTTGCGAGGGTGACAAAAAAATGTTTTAAAATTGTTTAGTCAATTAGAAAGGAAAGTCTGACCTGATATTGCACATCTTTACTAAATCGCCAAGCAGTCAAAAAAAGTGACAACACCATAGTATAATCATTCTTTTAGCCACTTTGAACTATTTAGGCACGTGCACTAGGCAATTTTTTTGTCTAAAGAATCGCCGCAGTTATCACAAAGATCTCACTGAAAATAAAAATAAGAGTTATGGTATATATAACAAATATGGAATTATATTAATATAGTATTTTATTAGAGACAAAATAATATATAATATATGAAAACAAACATTTCTGGAAAGTACCTGGTTAGGTAAGTGCCATGTTTCATAAAACACTTCATCTAAGAGTTTGTCTAGTTTTCCGTTCATTTTGAACTTTAATCAGGATGACTGCTGTGAGGTGAAGCACATTAAAAGCGTTTTTTAGGGAAAACAGTGTGGATACAAATACAAATTGGTCCTATATTCGATAATATTTAGTTACTTTTGGTAATTTCACATTCTTTAACGATATACTTGGAAATTAATAAAACACGTGGTCTAATTTACTATCATCTTTAATAAACAAAATGATATGATAA
This sequence comes from Galeruca laticollis, assembly GCA_963921935.1. Lineage (NCBI taxonomy): Eukaryota > Metazoa > Arthropoda > Insecta > Coleoptera > Chrysomelidae > Galeruca > Galeruca laticollis. Next base: position 285,642,424 of record OY998175.1, on the reverse strand, counting down.
TGAAAAAACGCTTTTGGTTACAAATTAGTCCTAAATGCAAAGTTTGAAGGTATGCTGTTGAAATTGGATTTTTAAAGGTGGACGTGTTCAAGCCAGCACTCCCACATTAAAACTCCTTTTACAGGGAAAACTGTATGGGAACAAATTTTAATTTTTTGGGTACAAATTAGTCCTATATTCGAAAATTAATAATATTTAATTATCTTTCATAATTTCAAATCTTTTAACGATTCACTTGGAAATTAATAAAACACTTGGTATAATTTACTATCATCTTTTATAAACAAAATGATATAATAATGAAAAACGCTTTTGGGTACATATTAGTCCTAAATTCAAAGTTTAAAGGTATGCTGTTAAAATTTGATTTTGTAAAAGTGGCGGTGCTAGCTTGAGCTTAAACTAGCACCCCCACTTTAAATAACGGTTTTTCAGAAAAACTGAGTGGGTACAAATTATTATATTTTGGGTACAAATTAGTCCTTAATTCAAAGTTTAGATTTATGCCAATAAAATTTGATTTTGTCAATGTGGGGGTGTTAGCTTGAGCTCAAGCTAGCACCCCCACTTTAAATAGTGATTTTTCAGAAAAACTAAGTGGGTACAAATTCTAATTTTTTGGGTACAAATTAGTCCTAAATTAGCTCTAAATTACACATAGGTTTTTTTTCAAGTTTGAAAAAGTGGGGGTGCTAGCTTTACTGACGTTAAGGTAATTTGATATGTTGTGAATTTCTGATTTTTTCTATCTTGATACCTTTTACAGGCCTGATGATGGCTCAGTGAGCCGAAACTAGTTGCCCCCTTTTCACCCTTTACGAATATATGCTGTAGTACTGATTTTGTGTTTTACTTACTGCTAATCGTAAATATACATCTTTTTGTATTAAAAATTTAATGTAATGGAAGACAATTATCATTTGACATCCACATTTTCGGCAGGTGACAAATAACTCAATGGTAACTAAAGTAGTATTAAATTATATAACGAAAGAGAAAACCTCTATAAAATTATGCCTTTTATCATATAAAACTGGTACACTTTTTTCCCCAATGTAAACCTAACTTAACTGATAAAAATGACAATCAGTCACATATGTTAAATTTGTCGAAGTGCATTAACTGCGATACCAGTCCATTTAAGTGAGTTTGATAAAATGCAAATAATTTCCAAAATAGAGGATGGTTAATCTATTAGACGTCTGGCCGTTGAATCTTTTGAACAATACTCATGACTGATTATACTTCATTTTACTTTTTGTATTTCACTTGTTTTCTCTTCTTCTTTCACAAGTGGGCTTCGATATTGTTGTTTATATTATATTATAGAATTAAATAAATAAAGATCAGGGTCAAAAAATTTCACTTTCATCACTAATCTTATCACTTTCATCGGCAAAATGTTTATCCGAAAAAATGTTAATTTCCTTGTTTACCATTAAAATATGTAATTCGAGGACTTCATTCGCTCATTATTAAATGAGCTCTCACGAATTTATGAATATGTAAAAGTGATTATGAGACGTATACATTCATTTTTCGCAAAATTAAAGAATTTAGTGGAATTTCTCGAAACATATCTATATATACAAGGTCAATAATAGGTGGGTAGCAATTTGTATTATTCGAGATTCACCGGTATGTAACGCTTGGTTCGAAAATAATTACTACATATACCAAAGTATTGTAATGTTTTTCTAATTTATTTAAACAGCAAACGAGTGGGATAAACTTTAAACACTCGGTGGGCTCAATTATTTAATTTATTTAAACACTACACTGTTCACTAATTATATACAGTATATTCACTTAAACTAATTAATATAAACAGTTCACTAATTTATATTCACTTATATACTTGTTTATCTCACGATGTCAAATTATCAACTAACTAAACTTTGGGTCGGTTCCTCATATATATATTAGTGCCTTTTTTACTAGAAAATTCTGAATTGCGGCTGACACAAAAACAATTGGCTCTGGCATTTTCTAGATAAGACTGGTCACAAAAACAATGTCTAGATAAGGTAGTCACAATCGTAAACAGTTATAAAAAAAACCTGCGTATCCGCCATAATTTTAACTTTCATACCTGGCTTAGACAGAGTCGGATTTAGGGACTATACCAAGTGTGCTGTTTCGTAACATTACCCCCTCCTTAAATGGAAGTTCCTCCTGGAACTTTTGTGTAGCCGAGACAGGATGTTTGAATCGGCAACTGGCCCCATTTCTACACTTTCCGATCTTATGGAAATAGCAGGGCACCGTCTTCATCGGATACTGATAACGGGTGTTGTAGCTGCAAATAAATATCTGGACATCGGTATCTCGAAAGATAATCTCTACCATGTTCCTGATAACTCGCCAATCCAATTGGTTACTCGCTATCTTAGGCATAGCCAGTTTCTTCACGCTGGATTCTAACACATGGTTTCGGAGGTTACGAAGTGCTTCCAACACATCGCGGTAGGTAGATCGATCATTAAATTCATCTTTAGTTACCACGTAGAAGACGTACAGCGAATTATGTTTCAGTTTCAGTGTCTTGCCAGGGGCTGGAATCTGGTATTCAAGTTTTTCTAATTGCCCGAACTTCTTTCGAAAGACGGTTGCCAACCCTCGTGCGTTTTTGATACGGGCGGGGATGTTGTATGCCAGTGAACAATCTTCCGGGAGAGTGAACAAATCTTGTTGTTGTTCCGAAGTGATTCCATATCTAGCTTTCCCGGTACCTCCATACGCGCCCATAAATTCATCGAAGGTAAGGTCAGACACATCTCGAATAAGGTTTACTCCTTCCTCTAGGTCATGGTCTCCTTCGAATGGCGCTAGTCTGTTTTGGTGAATTTCTTTTGGTTTTCCGTTAGGGATCTTGCTTATGCGATATATAACATCATTGATCCTTTTCTTGATTAAGTATGGACCTTCCCAGGATTTTTGTAATTTTGGAGAAAATCCTTTTCTCCTCGTCGGGTTGTGTAACCATACTTTGTCTCCTTCTTTAAAACCGCCTTCTGTGGCCTGCGTCTCGTACCGACTTTTCATTTTGTCGCTGGCAACTTGAAGATTTGTTCAAACTAATTCATGAATATCGTGCAGCCTTCTTCTCAATTGGATCACGTAGTCTTCGCCTGCTAGATCTTCTCCAGGCCGACAGCCAAATTCCAGGTCACAAGGAAGCCTCATTTCACGTCCAAACAGGATTTTCGCCGGTGTTTCCCCTGTGGACTCATTGACGGCAGATCGATAAGCCAATGCGAATAGGGAAAGATACTGGTCCCAATCTCTCTGATGGCTGGATACTACTTTGGACAGTTATTTTCCAATAGTCCTGTTCATTCTCTCGACCATTCCATCTGACTGTGGATGTAATACTGTTGTCCTGGACTTCTTTATTCCCAGCTTCTCGCAAATCTCCTGGAATAGATGACTTTCGAAATTTCTTCCCTGGTCGCTGTGGACTTCCAAGGGCACTCCATATCGGCTGATAAATTCTTTCACCAATACATCTGCGACAGTTGTGGCCTCTTGATTCGGGATAGCGTAAATTTCCACCCACTTTGTGAAATAATCCATTACAACCAATATGTATTTGCCACCATTTTCTGTCGTCGGAAATGGCCCATCGATATCTAAAGCAATCCTTTCGAAAGGGTTTCCAACATTATACTGTTTCATAGGTGCCTTTCTCTTGCGATGTGGTCCATTACTCGTAGCACAAGTCGTACATTTCTTACACCAGTCCTTCACATCATCGGAGCTGTTCATCCAATAAAACCGCTCACGGACTCGCTGAAGGGTTTTCTTCACTCCCAGATGACCCCCCGATGGATTGTCGTGTAACTTCTTCAGTACCTCAGCTACCCTCGTTCTAGGGATAACCAGCTGTCTCCTCATCTCGGAACCATCATCGTTTTCAAGGATTCTTTTCAACAGCCCTTCTTCCAGTACAAGGGAGTCCCACTGAGCCCAATACGCCTTGAGTTTCGGTGAAAATCTTGACAATTCTTGCCAGGTAGGTCGCCGATTTTCTTCCTTCCACTGCCGAATCTTCTTTAGGCAAGGATCATTCTCCTGATCTTCTCTGGTCCTGCCGGGTGACCATTCTTCATTGACTACTGTAGTTCTTGAAACTGCAACTACCTTAGATTTCGACTTGTTGCATTGAGAATAGTCTACAGGGCATGACCGTCTAGGCAAAGAGTTGGCTTTTCGGTGATTCACATCAGCTGGATGTTCACCCCTGTCTGATTTCCCCTGTGACTGGAGTTCTTGGGTTACAGGAGTCTTGGGGCGCTTAGATGGACTGCGTACGTGCTCTAGCTCGCTACACTTCCGGCATTTGATCTTCTTCGGAATCTTGTCTGCCATACCTTTCAATAAGTTGACGATCTGGTCAAGTTTGTCATCGCTATCTTCTTCCTGCATGGTCCTACCTTTGTTGTACCGCGAGCGTTTCTTGGCTGCTTTGCATTTAAGAGGTTCTTGGTTTGCAGGAGTGGTAGGATGCTTACACGAACTGCGTGCATGCTCTAGCTCGCCACAATTACAGTACCTGATTTTCTTCGGCTTCTTGTCTACCATACCTTTCAACAAGTTGACGATCTGGTCAAGTCTGCCATCGTCACCTTCTTCCTGTATGGTCCTACCTTTGTTGTATCCGGAAGCCGTCGTGACTGCTTCACATTCAAGAGCAGCAATCAATGCGTCGACTAATGTTTTCGGATGGGCTAAACGAAGCGTCCTCTGCATATCGGGGTTACGTAAGCAATCAATAAAGGCCTGGATGCCTAAACATTCCATCATGTTATCTGGTGCTGATGGATAAGCGAATTGACTTAGTCGGGCAATATTCACTTCATACTCTTGAAGGGCTTCGTCACGTTTCTGCCTTAGGTTCTTCAGCTGGGATTGGTACAAATGTTCTAGATGTTCATGGCCATATCGCATGTCCAGCCTCTTCTTCAGCTGTTCGAAGTCATACGTTTCTGCAAGTGGTATCGTCTGAAGTACATATAAGGTATCTCCCCGAAGCGCTATAGTTAAGTTCACTGCTTTCTCCTTATCGGAACAATTATTTACTCTAGCGGATGTTTCAAGCTGTTTTACGTAATTGGTCCACGACATCTTTCCGTCGAACGTTGGGGCATTAACTCGGGCAAAACTGCCAATATCATCTATATTGTTGTGTTTCTGGCTTGCAGGGTTTTATATGTTCAATCTTCTTTTCTTCTGCTGGCGTGTCTTGTGTTCTTAAATCTGCCATATTTCTCACTAATTCCTTAATTTTCTCGTCTATCGTTGTCATCTTATCCTCAATATCTGATTTTATTTTCTCGTTCATCGTTGTCATCTTATCCTCAATATCTGATTTTAGAGACGAAATTTTATTTTCGACGTCAGCAGCAATATCATTTTTCAATTAGAAGATATCGGCAGATATCTCGTACTTCATAGCAGAAATATCGTTCTTCATATTCGTGAAATTTTCTCTTCCATGGTAGAAATACTCAGCCGAAATATTCTAGGAGTCACAAACATTCCAAGGGACAGATTTGTAGTAAATAGTGAAAACTTACGGATATTGCCTACGAGCAAGAGGCCGTGAAGAGGACGATATATACACACAATAAATGGAAAAATGTCCAGGACATCGGCACTCATATATTTATATGTATTTTTCTAACTATTGTAACTGGGAATTGAAATATGTAATAAAGAATATTTTTAATAATAATAATCGTTATTCATATCAGAAAAATCATTCTTTGCAGCATAATTTGACGAGAATAAGGTGGAAGCCTCGTCATAGAATTAAAATGTTTCTGGGTCAAAGCCGTCATTTTCCAGTGCCACTTTAAGTTTTTCTACTAATTCACTTTTCTTACCAGACGTTTCCAACTCACGATTTTCCAATTCTGCCTTTAGCTCTGTCACTTTCAGGTCACTTAGTTCCTAGGCCATTTTACGTAGCTATTTATTTATATTATCCCACTTCTGATACCAATGTAATATTTTTCTTATTTTTTTAAACGTTTTTATTACGGGTGGGGTAAATTTATACACACGCGTTATGTCTACTAACTTAATTTATTTATTCACTAATTTATATTATATACACAGTATCACTTACACTAATTTATATTATATAAACACTTCACTACTTAGCCTATTTACTTGTTCACTGCTTATATCACGAGACCAAATTATAAACTAACTTCTCCCGCTATTCGGTAGTCTTTACATATGAAATGCTTTTTATTCCCGAAACTTCTAGAGTGCGGCTCACAAAAACAATGGACCTACCTGGAAATCTCTAGATAAGACTAGTCACAAAAAACAATGGTAAACAGTTCGAAAAAATTCCTGCACCTTTGCCAGTATGTTTCAGTAACTACGAAATTAAACCTTACTCAAATAAGCTTTCAGTGCTCAAGAAAATTAGAACTCACTCCTATTTGCATACAATAAAAAGATTTAATTTTCAAATTTTAATCATCATTTTAATAATATATCTTAATAAAAACTCACTACTTAGACTGTTTTGAAAATGATAGTTTTCGTATACATCCGGTATTATTGTTAAACGTAACATTTTTCGATAGACTATCCAATGCAAAATCGTGCTACAGTTTCTGTCATCTTACTCTTTAAAGATCAAAAGGAGAGGAAATCAAAGCGTCTTGATGAAAAAATAAACAAAAGTATTGACGGTATTACCTAGTAACCTTTAACGTCGTGCTTTTTATATTCACGTAACTATTTTACATATTTATAAACACTGCAACAGAAACTATTATTTTACAAAACCAGTTTATGTATTTTTTTTAAACTCGTTACGTATTACTTCTCGGAACAGGTGGCACTAAAAAAACGCACCACCGCGACCATCATAAATTACAATAACCACACAAACTCCATTTGTTTCCTTGCATGTTTAATTCAGACCATTTACCTACATAATGTTCATTTATATGTAGTGATCTATTTTCATTTAATGTATAGCAGAGGGTGTTAATGTAGATAATTTACTGCATTGCAAAACACTACGTGATAATTTGTTGAGTTAATAGAGTTAGGCACTAACAGTAACAATCAGTGTGGGCCATGCGATTTTAACCCTTGACATTTTCTACATATTTAATTTATAATCGTGGCACAAATAGTGTCAATCTAGTTGGCCAAAATTATTATTTATGGTTTAATAAATTCAATCAAAAACACAACCACAAATTAAGTATTTATAATTATTAACTTCACAACTATTCGATGTCTGAAAATGACAGTATCAAGATTTTTTTAAATGATAGCTGTCAAAATGAATCCTTATGTTGGTTGTCACTATCTCTTTTCAGCATTATGAGGTCGTAATAACTGTCTTTAAATGCATTTGAAAAAAGAAGAAGAAGTATGTGTTACAACCATAGACATATAGAAATGGACTGAGCGACATTCTCGCGAAAGGAACCGCTCTCTAGAAAAAAACAAAGCAACTATGCTGCAGTACCTGTCTTTTTTATGGAAGCCTGTATGTATATTATGCTAGCGTAGTCATTTTACAGGGCACCCTTCGGACCAGGCTAATAATTTGTTGCTAATTTGTAACGCTGAGCTTGATTTTGTTGCTAATGCCGTTTCCAAGAAAACGCAAACTATCCTAGCGTAATATTAAGTTAGCGTAGCCACACGCTATAACTATAAAAATACGTAATATTGAAAAAAACTAAATGCACAGGAATTTGTTGCTAAAAGATGACACTAACCGATACTGGAAAAAATCATCCCTTACCCCGATTTTCCCACCCCTCACTATTATTTGATATTAAGCTAGCGTAGCCACACGCCATAACTATAAAAGTAAGTATTATTGAATAAAAATAAATGCGCAGGAATTTGTTGCTAAAAGACGACACTAACCGATACTGCGAAAAAATCATCCCTTATCTCATATTAATTGAAATTCATCGTGTTTTAGTAGCCATAGCCTAGCAACAAATTTCCCTACTGATTTTAAAGCGATATAGTCGATATTTGTTCAGTATTACACCAGCAACAAATTCCCCGAGTATTTTTTTATCGAAATTCATCCTGTTTCAGTAGCCATAGCCTAGCAACAAATTGCCCGACTGATTTTAAAGTGATATAGTCCATATTTGGCCAGTAGAAGCCTAGCAACAAATTCCCCGAGTGTTTTTCAATTGAAATTCGACGTGTTTTAGTAGCCATAGCCTAGCAACAAATTGCCCGACTGATTTTAAAGTGATATAGTCCATATTTGGCCAGTAGAAGCCTAGCAACAAATTCCCCGAGTGTTTTTCAATTGAAATTCGACGTGTTTTAGTAGCCATAGCCTAGCAATAGATTTCCGGAGTGTTTTTTAATTGAAATTCAACTGCCCACAATTTCGCTAATTTCTCATGCGAAGCGTAATACGGCAGCAATTTTTTCAAATTATATATTTTTCTGAAGGTGTAAAACGTCTTTATCGGTATCGTTGACCTCCATCAAGAACCGACCGGTTTCCACCCGGTCGGAATATCAGAAAATGGTTTATAACGACTGGATTGATTAATTTTATAAATGCATTGTATAATAATAACCCCATTTAATATAATTAACAAAATTAATAAAGTATTTATAATTAATATCATATTTTATTGACGTATTTTATGTATCTTTCTTTTAGCAGCTACTTGAAAATAGTAATTAATGTAAAATTGTGCATCATGTTGTGTTGCTCTTTGTGTATGTTATTAATCTGGGAGTAATTTGATAGTTGTCGGATCGGTTAATAGTTCTTCCAACTAAATCGTCCGCTTCCATCCAACTACTATTTCCTCTCCGATATGAGTAAGACATATAATGCCCCGTCGGCAATAGATCTAAATCTGATCGAATCGTGTTCCCGCCAGATCTCAGATTTACAGTGGATCCTCTAAATCCAACAGCGCATATTAAATTGTGGGCGGTTGATTTTCAATTAAAAACCACTCCGGCAATTTGTTGCTAGGCTATGGCTACTAAATACGTCGAATTTCAATTGAAAAACACTCGGGGAATTTGTTGCCTGGCTTCTACTGGCCAAATATGGACTATATCGCTTTAAAATCAGTCGGGCAATGTGTTGCTAAGCCATGGCGGCTAAAACACAACGAATTTCAATTAAAAATCAGTCGGGGAATTAGTTGCTAAGGTTCCTACTATCCAAATATGGACTATATCGCTTTAAAATCAGTAAGCCAATTTGTTGCTAGGCTATGACTACTAAAACACGATGAATTTCGATCAAAAAATACTCGAGGAATTTGTTGCTGGTGTATTACTGACCAAATATCGACTATATCGCTTTGAAATCAGTAGGGCAACTTGTTGCTAGGCTATGGCTACTAAAACACGATGAATTTCAATTAATATGAGATAAGGGATGATTTTTTCAGTATCGGTTAGTGTCATCTTTTAGCAACAAATTCCTGTGCATTTATTTTTATTCAATATTACTTATTTTTATAATTTTAGCGTGTGGCTACGCTAGCTTAATATCAAATAATAGTGAGGAGTGGGAAAATCGGGTTAAGAGATGATTTTTTCCAGTATCGGTTAGTGTCATTTTTTAGCAACAAATTCATGTGCATTTAGTTTTTTTCAATATTACGTATTTTTATAGTTATAGCATTTGGCTACGCTAGCTTAATATCAAATAAAAGTGAGACGTGGGGAAATCGGAGTAAAGGATGATTTTTTGCAGTATCGGTTAGTGTCATCTTTTAGCAACAAATTCCTATGCATTTTGTTTTCTTTACTATTACACATGTGTGGCTACGCTAGCTCAATATTACCCTAGCATAGTTTGCGTTTTCTTGGAAACGGCATTAGCAACAAAATCAAGCTCAGCGTAACAAATTAGCAAAAAATTATTAACCTGGTCCGAAGGGTGCCCTGTAAAATGGCTACGCTAGCTTAATATACATGAAGCCTGTAATAACAAAGGCCAGTGACGCGGACCAATCAGAATACTAAGCTACTGGTCACCTTTGCTTTGGCTCTGTCATACTTTTCGGTCTGTATTCACTACACAACTGAATACGGAACTTTAGATAAGGGGATTTATGGACCTTTCAAATCTAAATGTAAAATTGCTTTTGATGACTACCTACGCAGCAATCCTGGTGAAGTTATTCGCATTCAAGACATAGCCAAGTTAACCGCGACACCCTTCTTACAGGCATTTACACCAACTGATATAAGCTCATTTGAGAGTGCAGGGATCTGGCCAATCAACAGACTGAAATATAAAGACGAATATTTTGATTGTACGTGTGTTGTACAGGAAAACGTGGAGCAATCATCAATAAACAACAAATACGGAAGGAACCGAGCCATCAACAAGTGAAAAATCAATATCTGTTCCATCAGTTTCTTCTGAACACCATGGTCAGCAATCAACGAGTCGTAAATCTATATCTTTCAAAATTCTTAGTTGACAAATAACACATCAGTTTCATACGATGATATCTGCTATTCAACAGCAACGTTCTTGTTTGCTTCTCACAAGAGATGAAACCAAAGATGTTTTGCCATTCTAATTTTAAAGCAGGCCAAAAACAAGATGTGGACAGAGGGTATGTACATGATCTGGTGATATAGGTTCTAAAACGTCTGTTGATAACGTCTATCTGGTTGCGCACTATGTTGGTTTGTCTGCTGGTGATTTCCATGTGTATAGACGGCGAGGTGGTAAGCAGAACCAAATATTAGTTATTTTCATATTCTCCTCTTGACAGAATTGCAATAGTCGGTCTCCTCTTTCATTTTGGTCCCCTAATCCAATAAGTCCAACTAGGTCCTCAGATCTGCTTTTGTTCTTATCAATCATTAAAGATGTATCCGATTCAGAGACTAGGCCTACGTCGTGCAGAATGCTAGAAGCTATGGCAGCCGTAGCTTGAAGCGATACCTCAAATCTTTGGCTTATTAAGGCGGTATTTGAAAGTTTCCTTCGCATTTGCGAAGATGATTAAGTGGACGGGATTGTCGTCGTAGTCATCAGATTCAGGTTCCTTATCCTCATCCATTGCCTCATCATCTTCTAATAACGTTGATGCTGATGAGGTCTCATCACCATCAGGCTGCGATGAGCAGGACGCAGTAGATTGAGAACTATGAAGGAATTTTTTTGTATTCCTTTCAGCACGTGCTTGGAGCTTTTTGGTTTCTTGCAAATCGAGCGATCCAATGCACATTAGGCGCTTTGTTCTCTGATCAGCAAGAAATGTTCCTTAAAGGGGACCTTGGATTCCTTCGGGCAATTGCAGTCTGTAAACGTGGAGCACTAACAAGCTGCTATATCAAAAATAAATCATGATTCTTCTTTAAACTTCTCCACCCTTGCTTTAGTTGCCATGTTTTTCTCTATTCTTTTATAAACAGCCTTGATATCGATATATTTCTTGTGATCTGCATGAATCATATCAAGGACACGTTTCTTTGAAACTGTCGGAATGGAAGCACAAACTTGCTCTGCGATGTAAGAAAATGCGGGTTTGTTTTTACCAGTTGTTTCAGATCCAAGACACCACCTTTCGTAAGTGCAGCATTTAATAACATCCTCTTTTGTTGGAAGCATCCTACCAAAATCTTTCGGTGATCCGAAAATTGGGCAGTCTAATGCTCGTTGCTTTGAAAATTTTGAAGATTTTACCATGTTTTGTTGCTCAGTAGTAGATCAGTTCACGACCTGTAACAAAAAAAGATTAATAATTAATAATCATTAATTAGTGGTAAATAATTAGTGGTTAGTGATAATCTGGAAAATCTGCTGTTAAAATAATTGTTAATAAATCATATTTATATCTAAAAGTATAATGAAAAAACAGTGTATTTGTCGATTTTTGGGTAATTTCAGACTCCTTGCCAGAACAGAATATGTTGTCCGTGGGGCGTAAAATACATACATACATAGGTGCAACTTTTGCACACTACCACAAAATACTGTGATATTTGAAAAAAATTTCAAAAAAAAATTACCGATTTTACTCAATTTTTGAAATTTCACGTCCCTTGCCAGAGCAGAAGACATTATCTTACTGTGGTGAAATTTTACTCAGAAGTTACTTATGTATAGAGGCAACTTTTCCGCTCCATCCCAAAAGCATCATAAAAAATTCGCTTTTTTCAATACGCCCTAGTGTGAGTGTTGACTTGAGCTCAAGTTAGCACCCCACAGTAAAAAGACTTTTTCAGAAAAAACTGTGAGGGTACAAATTCTAATTTTTTTGGTACAAATTAGTCCTACATTCGAAAATTTATAATTTTTAGTTACTTTTGATAATTTAAAAATTTATTTTCATTTTTTATAAACAAAATAATATAATGGGTACAAATTAGTCCTAAATTCAAAGTTTAAAGGTATGCTTTAAAAAGCGGGTTTTCCGAAAAAATGAGTGGGTACAAATTCTAATTTTTTGGGTACAAATTAGTCCTAAATTATACATTAGTTTTTTTATTTGAAAAAGTTGTAGTGACGTACCAATACTGTCATCGAAAACAAAATAAAAATGACGTACAATAGAGTCGAGTGCTTCCCCGTAAAACATAAACGAAAACGGTGTGAGATGGTAATCCCTACTTTTTTATTTAAATAAAAAAAAACAATGCTACGTAACGCGTTGTTCAAACCCCCCTCCTGCCCCTGTAATGATTCGTAACGTTTTAAAATACCCCCCTCCCACCAAATTGCGTTACGTAGTACTTGAACGTCCCTTACTGTGCCAATAGCCACAGCTGTCGAGGTACTTGAATTTTAAAAAGAATTATCTTGGTTTTTGTTTTTCTCTATTTTTGAATCCTTATGTCCATTGAATTTTCCTTAGGATTTCCGTTTAGATCTTTTTAACCCTCTACCTGATCTTCTTACTTTTACTTTCATATCCTATTTGTCTCTTTGTTGCCTGCTATTTTATTCCCATAATTTTTAATGGTTATTCATTTATGTAACATTTTACCTTGACCTTATTTTCTCACAAGTCAAAAGCTGTGCACATATCTTGTGATTGTATCTGACCATCTGCCACATTTATCAATTCTGCATCTAATCTCTGTTTAAAATGAAATATGACCTTATTTTGATGGTTTTTTTAATTCGAATTGTATTTGCGTTACTATTTTGGGTAATGTCTATGTTAAATAGGAATTATATCATTTTGCGTGATCGGACTGCTCGCCTACGGCAAGCACATTCTTATGGGTGTTGTTTTTCTGACAAGATACAATAATTAAATGTGTTATATCCATACGTTAAAAGGTGAGATCGCTATCTATTAAGTAATTGCTATACAAATTTGTAATGCGTAACCTTAAAATTTTAAGGTTAGGTTCACAGCTTTATAGTCGTTCGTATGAGCATAAATTGTGTGCCCTTCTACTGTCATAATTTCTGAAAGGATCGAGGGACAAACATGAGATTTCTAATTTATTTCCATTTTTTTATTAGAGTGTATGAACACACATGGCAATCAGTTAATAATTTTTATTTAAGGTTGGATACTATGTCAAATGCCGCAGTACATGTAATTAATTTATAAATAAATTATGCATGCTAATATATTGTTACGAAACAGCACACTGGTATAGTCCCTAAATCCGACTCTGTCTAAGCCAGGTATTAAAGTTAAAATTATGGCGGACGCGCAGAGTTTCCTAGAATTGTTTACGAATAGTGACTATATTATCTACATTGTTTTTGTGACTAGTCTTATCTAGAAAATGCCAGAAAGCCAATAGTTTTTGAGTAAACCGCAGTCCAGAATTTTATAGTAAAAAAGGCACTAGTATATATAAGGAAACGACCCGAGAGAGTTTAGTTAGTTGATAATTGGACATCGTGAGATAAACAAATAAATAAGTGAATATAAATTAGTGAACTGTTTATATAAATTAGTTTAAGTGAATATACTGTATATAATTAGTGAACAGTGTAGTGTTTAAATAAATTAAGTAAGTGAACCCACCGAGTGTTTAAAATTTATCCCACCTGTAATAAAAACTTTTAATAAATAAGAAAAACATTACAATATTTTACCATTTATAAGTGCAGTAGGCAAGAAGAAATTTTTATTCACGCGTAAGAAAAAAACGAGCAATAAGGCAATGCGTTTACCTGAAAATTAGGGATGAAACTATACGAGTAAATAAGTACTTCCTCGATACATTCCTTTCGATACCTACCAATTACTTTTTATATGGGTATGCCCAAGAAATTTTGACATTTTTAAACGCATAGTCTTAGTTTTTTGTAGATGGCAATCTTGATTGTCTATGCCCGAAAGGGAGCATTGCAAAAGGGCTTTTTTTATAAAATTATTTTTATTGTTGTTACTGTTTCTATTTATTTTATTCTAAATTTTACAAACTCGAACTTGTTATTTTTTGCTAATTTTTCTATTTAGAATTAACATTTAACTCTTGTGAAGTTGTAGACAAAAAATTATTGGTGGATTTAATTGCGTTGTAACTTAACTCTATTATTCCTTATCGAGTGCATACTCTTGCATCTATTATCTTTGGTACCTATTTAGTGTCAATACTGTCATTTATTGTTGTATTAGAGGGAAAATAAAAATGAACGTTTTACGTTTACGTCACGTTTTTTTATTTTTAACTAATTTTCACAATAATTGTTGTTAGTTGTGGTTTTAAGTGATCCAAATACTTTTCCCAACAATTGCATATTTGAACGTCGTTTTTAGTTCTCATAAACTTTTTTTAATAATAATTTTCGATATTGTGAAATATAAAGAAAGGTACTTTACTCTTATACCACATGTACGACTGAAAAAATTTGATATCTGAAGATTGTGCTTTAGATTTTAGAACACTCAGAACTTTTTATTGAGAATAACTTTTTTTATAAAATTAATAACAAAAAAGTTTTCCATGAGGTTTCAACTTAAGGGGGCACTTTGTATATAAAAATATCAGAAATTCCACTTATTATCATAGACGAAAATACAGACATCTAGACTCAATTTACGAAGTCTCCGAACATTGATTCGCAATATAATTAAACGTCGTAAGCAGCTGTTTATCCTTATAATAATAGTTAACTGGTTCCGTTGAATACACTCTAACCTACTGACTGTAGTTTAGTATTAACGGTACAGTTCGTAATGAAAATGTATTGGCGAGTCGTAAAACGATCACGATCACTTGATAACATCGAGGAATTCCGAAGACGACGGTGGCGACGTCCTTGGTCGTCGCACTTACTGCTAACTGTTTATATCGTGTGATGGTTCGTTTGTTATTTGTTACAATTGAGTAATTTTGATTACTTCCTTTATAATAAAGTTTTTCACCAAGATTCTATAGTTTCTTTAATGCACCTGAACGAGGCAGTGCCGTATGCAAGAATTTATTTAGGAATATTTAAATTTGTAAATGTTTGGCCAAAAAAATATCAGATAGCTTTGAGGCCAATACAGGACTATAACAAGGAGATCCGTTATCCACCACGCTGTTTAAAATTATATTCGAATGGATAGTACGCAAAACCAGTATGAACAGAACAAGGACACTAAAAACTAAGGCAACATACTGTAATGTTTTTCTAATTTATTTAAACAATAAACGGGTGGGATAAATTTTAAACACACGGTATGGCTACTTATTAATCTATTTAAACACTAACTCACTAACACTTAATTTATATATACTTAACCAATCACTAAAATGTAATTTATATGCACACAAACTTGATTATATTATCACTTTACTGTTCGGTGTATTTTTGTTTATTTCTGGAGATCACCTTATCAACTAAACTCATCCGCTGATCGGTTCTTTATTTATATTAAAGCCTTTTTTACCAGAAAATTCCGGACTGCGGCTTACACACACAAAAACAATTGGTTCTGGCCTTTTATAGATCCGGTCACAAAAACAATGTCTAGATAAGATAATCACAATTGTAAACAATTCATCCCTGCGCGTACGCCATAATTTTAACTTTTATACCTGGCTTAGACAGAGTCGGATTTAGGGACTATACCAGTGTGCTGTTTCGTAACATTGCCCCCTCCTTAAATGGAAGTTCCTCCTGGAACTTTTGTGTAGCCGAGACTGGATGTTTGAATTGGCAACTAGCCCCATTTCTACACTTTCCGATCTTATGGAAATAGCAGGACACCGTCTTCATCGGATACTGATAACGGGGGTTGTAGCTGCAAATTAATATCTGGACACCGGTATCTTGAAAGATAATCTCTACCATGTTCCTGATGATTCGCCGATCCAACTGGTTACTCGCTATCTTAGGCATAGCCAGTTTCTTCACGTTGGATTCCAACACATGGTCTCGGAGGTTTCGAAGTGCTTCCCACACATCGCGGCAGGTAGATCGATCTTGAAATTCATTTTTAGTTACCACGTAGAAGACGTACCGCGAATTATGTTTCAGTTTCAGTGTCTTGCCAGGGGCTGGAATCTGGTTTTCAAGTTTTTTTAATTGCCCGAACTTTTCTCGAAAGACGGTTGCCAACCCTCGTGCGTTTTTGATACGGGCGGGGATGTTGTATGCCAGTGAACAATCTTCCGGGAGAGTGAACAAATCTTGTTGTTGTTCCGAAGTGACTCCATATCTAGCTTTCCCGGTACCTCCATACGCGCCCATAATTTCATCGAAGGTGGGGTCAGACACATATCGAATAAGGTTTACTCCTTCCTCTAGGTCATGGTCTCCTTCGAGTGGCGCTAGTTGGTTTTGGTAAACTACTTTTGGTTTTCCGTTGGGGATCTTGCTTATGCGATATATAACATCATTTATCCTTTTCTAGATTAAGTATGGACCTTCCCAGGATTTTTGTAATTTTGGGGAAAACCCTTATCTCCTCTTCGGGTTGTGTAACCATACTTTCTCCCCTTCTTTAAAACCGCCATCTGTGGCCTGCGTGTCGTACCGACTTTTCATTCTGTCGCTGGCTACTTGAAGATTTGTTCGAACTAATTCATGAATATCGTTCAGTCTTCTTCTCAATTGGATCACGTAGTCTTCGCCTGCTAGATCTTCTCCAGGCCTACAGCCAAAATCTAGGTCACAAGGAAGCCTCATTTCACGTCCAAACAGGATTTTCGCCGGTGTTTCACCCGTGGACTGATTCACGCCAGATAGATAAGCCAATGCGAATAGGGAAAGATACTGGTCCCAATCTCTCTGATGGCTAGATACTGCTTTGGACAGGTATTTTCCAATAGTCCTGTTCATTCTTTCGACCATTCCATCTGACTGTGGATGTAATGCTGTTGTCCTAGTCTTCTTCATTCCCAGCTTCTCACAAATCTCCTGGAATAGATGACTTTCGAAATTTCTTCCCTGGTCGCTGTGGACTTCCAAGGGCACTCCATATCGGCTGATAAACTCTTTCACCAATACATCTGCTACAGTTGTGGCCTCTTGGTTCGGTATAGCGTAAATTTCCACCCACTTTGTGAAATAATCCATTACAACCAGTATGTATTTGCTACCATTTTCTGTCGTCGGAAATGGCCCAGCGATATCTAAAGCAATCCTTTCGAAAGGGCTTCCAACATTATACTGTTTCATAGGTGCCTTTCTCTTGCGATGTGGTCCATTACTCGTAGCACAAGTCGTACATTTCTTACACCATTCCTTCACATCGTCGGAGCTGTTCATCCAATAAAACCTTTCACGGACTCGCTGAAGGGTTTTCTTCACTCCCAGATGACCTCCCAATGGACTGTCGTGTAAATTCTTCAGTACCTCAGCTACTCTTGTTCTCGGGATAACTAGCTGTCTTCTCATCTCAGAACCATCATCGTTTTCAAGGACTTTTTTCAACAGCCCTTCTTCCAGGACAAGGGAGTTCCACTGAGCCCAATACGCCTTGAGTTTCGGTGAAAATCTTGACACTTCTTGCCATGTAGGTCGCTGATTTTCTTCCTTCCATTTCCGGATCATCTTTAGGTAAGGATCATTCTCCTGGTCTTCTCTGATCCTGGTGGGTGACCATTCTTCATTGACTACTGTAATTCTTGAAACTGCAACTTCCTTAGATTTCGACTTGTTGCATTGTGAATAGTCTACAGGGTATGGCCATCTAGGCAAGGAGTTGGCTTTTCGGTGATTCACATCAGCTGGATGTTCACCTCTGTCTGATTTCCCCTGTGTCTGAAGTTCTTGGGTTACAGGAGTCTTGTGACGCTTAGACGGATTGCGTACGTGCTCTAGCTCGCCACACTTCCGGCATTTGATCTTCATCGGCCTCTTGTCTGCCATACCTTTCAACAAGTAGACGATCTGATCAAGTTTGTCATCGTCATCTTTTTCCTGCATGGTCCTACCTTTGTTGTACCGCGAGCTTTTCTTCGCTGCTTTGCATTTAAGAGGTTCTTGGTTTACAGGAGTCGTAGGACGCTTACACGAACTGCGTGCATGCTCTAGCTCGCCACAATTACAGCACCTGATTTTCTTCGGCTTCTTGTCTACCATATCTTCCAACAAGTTGACGATCTGGTCAAGTCTGTCATCGTCACCTTCTTCCTGTATGGTCCTATCTTTGTTGTATCCCGAAGCCATCGTGGCTGCTTCATATTCAAGAGCAGCAGTCAATGCATCGACCAATCGGCTAAACGAAGCGTCCTCTGCATATCGGGGTTACGTAAGCCATCAATAAAGGCCTGGATGTCCAGACATTCCATCATGTTCCCTGGTGCTGACGGATAAGCAAATCGAACTAGTCGGGCAATGTCCACTTCATATTCTTGAAGGAATTCATCACGTTTCTGCCTTCGGTTCATCAGCTGAGATTGGTACACATGTTCTAGATGTTCATGACCATATCGCATGTCCAACCTCTTCTTCAGCTGCTCGAAGTTATCCGTTTCATCCAAAGGTATCGTCTGGAGTACATCTAAGGCATCTCCGCGAAGCGCGATAGTTAAGTTCACTGCCTTCTCTCTATCAGACCAATTATTCACTATAGCGGCTGCTTCAAATTGTTTCACATAATTGGTCCACGACATTTTTCCATCGAACGTTGGGGCCTTGACTTGGGTAAAACTACCAATGTCTTCTAACTTAGGGTGTGTTTCTGGCTTGCAAGGTTTTGTTTTCTCGGTCTTCTTTTCTTCTGCTGAAGTGTCTTGTGTTCTTAAATCGGCAATCTTTGTGTCTAACTCCTTGATTTTCTCGTCCATCTGATTTTCCATCATTGTCATTTTATTCTCCATGTCTGATTTTAGGGACGAGATTTTATTCTCGACTTCAGCAGCAATGTCATTTTTCAATGATAAGATATCTGCAGAAATATCAGTCTTCATAGCAGAAATATCGTTCTTCATAGCAGAAATGTTCTCGTCCATGTTAGCAGAAATGTCGTTCTTCATAGCAGAAATCTTCTCGTCCATGTTAGCAGAAATTGACAAGATTAAGGTGGATGCCTCGTCATTAAATAAAACTGTTTCTGGATCAAAGCCGTCGTTTTCCAGTGCCACTTTAAGTCTTTCTACTAATTCACTTTTCTTACCGGACGTTTCCAACTCACGATCTTCCAATTCTGCTCTTAATTCCGCCACTTTCAGATCACATAGTCTCTTGGCCATTTTTGCGTAGCAATTTATTTATATTATCCCACTTCTGACACCAATGTAATGTTTTTCTAATTTATTTAAACAGTAAACGGGTGGGATAAATTTTAAACACACGGTATGGCTACTTACTAATTTATTTAAACACTAACACTTAATTTATATATACTTAACCAATCACTAAAATGTAATTTATATGCACACAAACTTGATTATATTAGCACTTTACTGTTCGGTGTATTTTTGTTTATTTCTCGAGATCACTTTATCAACTAAACTCATCAGCTGATCGATCCTTTATTTATATTAAAGCCTTTTTTACCAGAAAATTCCGGACTGCGGCTTACACACTCAAAAACAATTGGTTCTGGCCTTTTCTATATAAGTCTGGTCACAAAAACAATGTCTAGATAAGATAATCACAATTGTAAACAATTCATCCCTGCGCGACCGCCATAATTTTAACTTTTATACCTGGCTTACACAGAGTCGGATTTAGGGACTATACCAGTGTGCTGTTTCGAAACAATACAGTGGCGTAGCCAGGGATTTCGTTCGTCAAAAACCAGGGGGTCCGGGGGAAATTTTTTGAAAAACAGGGTACTATGTAGAGGGTTTCAAACTAATTTTTTCTCCTCCCTATTTTGTAAACAACCCATTTTGACACAGTTTTGAAGGACGTAAATAACAATTACGAAAATGGTATCGATTCCCCTTGACGACGGGTTGTAAGTCAACTTACCACCCCTTAGGTGGTAATCATTTATGCCATATAAAAAGTGTATCTTATTTACTTAAGGAACGGCCTGTATTCACGAACATAGGAGATACGAACAGGTTTAATAGCTCCGTATTCATATAATAGAGGAAATAAGAACGTTGGTTTTATATGTTTTAAATTGTTATTATGTATCTAGGATAGATAGTATCTACTGTCATTTGATAAAATATCCTTTTTAATGGCTAGCCATTCGCTACTGCAACCGTAAATGGTATTGTGGATAAATCTTATTTTTTTGCTTAATTATATATTTTTGTATTGAATTATTTCTCTACTATTTTTACTAATTTTAAAGTTTCTATCGTATTCTCTTTATCTGTTATTTGTTTAGCAAGTTTAATCATATTTGTGTTTTAAAGAAACTCTATCTAATTCCACAATATAATGAAAAATGTTGAACATTCAAAAAAATTGACAATTGTTTAGATAACTAAATATCATCGTCAGAATGACAGAAGTTACATTTTATTTGATGCCTACCTGATGTTTAGTAGTTATTTTTGGCTAGACCAAGAGGTGACCTAACTTGTGATTGACTTAATATATGTTAATAGAAAAAAGAAGAAGATGTGATATTACAAATATTGAAGCTTAGATATTATCAGCCCTATGGTGATATCCTGGATATCATTTTTCCAATTAAGATCAGTATAACGTGTAATGATATAGAAAACCAGGAAAACTATATCTGCTGATCTTTACAATTATCACTTAAGAAGACAGTTTATTAGTGGATAATTCCCTAGATTTTTCTGTTCATTGAAGATTTCATAAAGTTTAAAATCACGGTGATTTAGAAATCACTGTCGCCGTATTACCGGTTACCGGAAAATCACCGTATTTCCCAAAACTAATTTGAATACGTCTTCCAAATTCTTCAGGTGTTCGTCAAATGTCTTCCCCAGTGCTACGATGTCGTCCAAATTGACCAGGCATGTCTTCTAAGACAACCCTATCAAGACACATCTTCCATGAGTCTTTCAAATGTCGCGGGCGCATTATAGAGCCCGAATGGCATGAAGTTGAATTGCCATAATCCAGATCCGGTGATAAAAGCAGTCTTTTCTTTGTCTTCTGGGTCCATTTCTACTTGCCAATATCCAGACTTCATGTCCAAGGTGGAAAACAGTTTGCTGCCGGTCGAAGTATCTAACGTATCATCGATTCGAGGCAGAGAATAGCTGTCTTTCTTCATCGCGTTGTTTAGCTGGCGATAGTCCACGCAGAATCTCGTAGTTCCATCCTTTTTCTTGACGAGCACCACTGGAGACATCCAGGAACTAGTAGATGGTTCTATAACTTTTTCTTCTGCCATCTATCGAATTATTTTTTCAGTTTCCTCTCTCTTCGCTCGTGGTAGCCGTCGAGCTATTTTCCTAATTGGCTTGGCATTACCAGTATCGATTTTGTGTTTGACGGCTGATATTTTACCGGTCTTCCCTCCTTTTGGTACGAATATGTCTCGATACTGCAAGAAAAAATCTCTCATTCTCTTTTTTTCAGTTCGATTTAAGGATTGACCAGCTACTGATAACATCTGTTCGAATCTAGCATTGGAATTGTCAATTGTTATTGTTTGGCGAACTATAGACTTCACTGGTACGCAGGATTCAATCTTGGTTTCCTTCTTGATGGTAATTCTTCACATTTATCACTGGGATCTCCTTCGCCGACGTAACCAATTCTTTTCCAATTAGTCTCGTTTGCCAACTTCTTCGTCGTGGTTCCTTGGCTCCATCATAACCGGTGTACCTTCCTCTATGATTCCCTGTAGCCGCGCTACTATCATGGTTTCGTGCCGGTAGAACGGTATCTTCCTGTACAACTGCCTGCATAACTTTTTAACACGTGTTCAATTAAACTTCTAATTTCATTTTTCCTGCAACTAAAGAGACTTTGTAAATATGGCAAAGCAGTGGAAGTACCCGCAAGTGAGCTTATAATGTGACTCGACGTTTGGGGCCAGAAAAAATCAAAACAAACATATCTATTGTATTTGTTAATCTGAGATATGAACAGATCCCGATGCTGTAAAAGAAATTCTCTCATTATCATTTTCTCAGCTCGATTTAAGGATTGACCAGCTACTGATAACATCTGTTCGAATCGGGCATAGGAATTGTCAGTTGCCGTTGTTTGGCGGACTATAGACGTCACTGGTACGCAGGATCCAATCTTGGTTTCCTTTTTGATGGTTATTGGGAAATCGTTCACATTTATTACACGTACTGGGATCTCCTTAGCCGATGTAACCAATCCTTTTCCAATTAGTACCCCTCTGCCAACTTCTTCGTCGTGGTTCCTTGGCTCCATCATAACCGGTGTACCTTCCTCCATGATTCCCTGTCACCGTGCCATTATCATGGTTTCGCTTCGTGCAGGTAGAACGGTATCTTCCTGTACAGCTGCCAACACCGTGCTGCCTTCATATGGATGAAGGAATACCTCCTCGGAACCCACTTTAATTGTTCTGTTTCTAAAATCCAATTGGAAATCATGTACATTCATTACGTCCATTCCCAGAATCACGTCTTCTTCGATATCAGCTACCATTACCGTATGCGTGAGTTTTTCTGCACCAACTCCCAATTGGATTTGTGTCTCTCCGTGAACGTTGGCACTCTTACCTGTGGCGGTCCGCAGTCGTAGTTTCGTTAGTAAAAAAACTTCTTGGAGTTTATGATCTCGTGTCGTATAATGGTTCTAGTTGTTCCAGTGTCTACCAGCAGAGTATATCTCTTGCCATTTATTTCGCCATCTACATACACACTATCGTTACGACATCTGAGAGAATTACAGGGGTTCTGGTGAGCTTACACGAACTGCGTACATGCCCTAGCACGCCACAATTCCAGCATCTGATCTTTCTCGGCTTCTTGTCCATCATACTTTTTATTAAACTGACGAACTGGTCAAATCTGTCTTCGTCACCTTACTCTCGGATGGTCCTAACTTTGTTATAACCCGAATCCTTCGTCGCTGCTTCATATTCAAGTGCAGCTGTCGATGCGTCAACTAATGTTTTGGGATGGGCTAAACGAAGCGTCCTCTGCATATCGGGGTCACGTAAGCCATCATTAAAGGACTAGATGTCCAGACATTCTATCATGTTCTCTGGTGCTGATGGATAAGCGAATCGAACTAGTCGGGCAATATCGACTTCATACTCTTGAAGGGCTTCGTCACGTTTCTGTCTTCGGTTCTTCAGCTGGGATTGGTACAAATGTTCTAGATGTTCGTGGCCATATCGCACGTTCAACCTCTTCTTCAGCTGCTCGAAATCATCCGTTTCTTCCAGAGGTATCGTCTGAAGTACATCTAAGGCATCTTCCCGAAGCGCGATAGTTAAGTTCACTGCCTTTTTCCTACCCGACCAATTATTCACTCTAGCAGCTGCTTCAAACTGTTTTACATAATTGGTCCACGACATTTTTCCATCGAACGTTGGGGTCTTGACTCGGGTAAAACTGCCAATGTCTTCTAACTTAGAGCGTGTTTCTGGCTTACAAGGTTTTGTTTGCTCGGTCTTCTTTTCTTCCTCTGGCGTGCCTCGTGCTCTTGAATTTTTATTAATAAGATATCGACAGAAATCTTGTCCATGTTAGCAGAAATATTATTCTTCATGGTTGAAATCTTCTCGTCCATATTAGTAGAAACCTTGTCCACGTTAGTAGAAATATCGTTCTTAATAGATGAAATCTTCTCGTCCATACTACTAGAAATATCTTTCTTAATAGATGAAATCTTCTCGTCCATACTAGTCGAAATATCGTTCTTCATAGTTGGCATTTTCTCGTCCATAGCAAAAATTGACGAAATTAAGGTGGCAGCCTCGCCTTTGAATAGAAATGTCTTTGCATGCAAGCCAATCTTTCTACTAATTCACTCTTCTTACCGGACGTTTCCAACTCGCGATTTTCCAATTCTCCCTTCAGTTCTGCCATTTTCAGGTCACATAGTCTCTTGGCCATTTTGGCGTAGCTATTTATTTATATTATTCAACTTCTGACACCAATGTAATGTTTTTCTTATTTATTTAAATGTTTTTATACGAAGGGTGGGATAAATTCATACACACGGTAGGTTCACTTACTTAATTTATTTATTCACTAAACTATACACTGAAATTTATATTATTTACACAGTATATTTAGTACAGTACTACAGAGTAATTTATATAAACACTTCACTACTATTTACTTGCTCACTTGTTCATTTTACGAGTTCACTTTATAAACTGACTTTACGTCAAGTAGGTAGTCTCTTTATATACTAGTCGGCCTTCTGGAATATTCTTTTTTCGGGATATTTCTCGAATACCGGCTCAATCCTTAAAATATTTTCGGGGAACATGTCTATAAAAAACGGTCACAAAAAATCCCAATAGACCTTCCCAGAATTCGGCGCGCTCGCCATTTTTAAAACACCGTTAACATAAGGTTACAGGACCGTACTTAGTATCTACTTCGGTGTACGAGTTCGTAACAATATATTTAATTTCAATAATAAATAAAACGTTATTATGGCTATTTTTTCTTGTGTTTATACATATACCTTTTACGTATGTCGTATGTACTGTCTGAAAGACGAGGAGGGGAGATAGATGGAAGGGGCGAAAAAAAATTATTTGCCCAGGGCGCAAAATATCATTAATCCGGCGCTGATTCTGGGGCCAAAAATAACTCGATTGAACTAAATTACCTCAGTCAAATGTGCGAAAGTTGATAGGGTTAAGAACCTGGACAATTAATAGGTGCATCAGAAGATCAGAGCTCCTTCCAATCCAGCGTTTAAGCTATAGCTTGAAAATAGGTTGCCTACCATCATTTAAATACCATGTTTTAGCCTGATTCTGATAAAAAAGAATCCGTATTTCTAAAAAGTACTTCAAAAGGATGTATTTTTTTTATACGGACATTTGTACTAAGTCAGATTCGATCGAGTTATTTTTGGTTCCATTATATGTGGTGTAATATATGCCACACCTTTTTGTTACTCCCTGTTTGTAATATTTTATTATATTTACAAAACTCTGTAAATAAAAGTTCGGCTTATCAGATACTTTAACAAACAGAATTTAAATTAACGAAACCATGATTGATTAAATGAGAAATTCCTATTGTTGGATGTATGTTTCAGATTACAACCATTTGTTATTGTAATAATAATAAAATTGTAATAACGGAATAGCGAAAATGTTATTAGTCACAATTTATCGAAGAATAAAATTTAGGTAAGATGTCAACAAACTTGTGACCTGCATAACGCAGAAACTGTATGACATACGCATACAAAATAGGAGTTTTGGAAACAATTTGATTATTTAAGAAGAATTATACGGAACGCAGTGCTTTAAATAGCAATTGAAATTGTATTTTTTTTTCAAATATTCGTGATTTAACTGTAAATCTATATAAATATATTCCAAATCACAGCTATTTCCCATCGAAATCTGCAGTAAATCAATTTTTTTGAATTATTTGTTATAAAAAAATATGCATATTCCACTCATGGACTATTATTATCATTATTCATTTTATTTCAAAATATTTTCAATTTATTTCCGTTAACTTTTACATCTGTTAATGTTATTCATCTAGTAGGCGAGTATAATTACATGTCATAAATAATTGGACGTTTATTTAATAATAATGGCGATTTATTCTCGCGCTTTCTGTCAAGAGTGTATTGTATTAATTAAGAACCTATAGCTAATGAAGTTAAATTTAGTGAAGTAATTAAGTGATAGAGATTTACATTTTTCTCAATTTAAAGCAACAGTATGCCACCAGATAAGACACTGCAAACATCAATAATGCTAGTATGGTCGAATCGGTTCAGAATAAAGGCAAAAATTAGTGCTCACTTATTGCTAATTTAGTACCAAATGCTGAATATGATGCTCTCATACATTAGTAAAAAATGAGAACAGTGCTAACTTTTAATTAAGCTAGCCAGTATACACACCCTAAAACGCCGAAAGAACTCAATATAGTTTGTTATATTTATAACATTTATACCTCCCTTTTTACCCGAATTGAAACAGGGAGGGAATGTAGTTCATCTTTTCAGTGCTACTTTGATTTCAAATGCCTGGCTAGCTACTTACTTTAATTATTTTCCGGAGAGTGGTGTGGGTTTATCAAAAATCTCTAGTTCAATGCTAGGTATGTATTTAATAAGAGTACCCATTCACATTACTGTATACAGTTGAAGAAATAGTGATTAATATACACTGAACAATAAAAGAGACTTCCCAAGTAGTACTATTTGGTGTACAATTTTGTTTAGATTAAGCCGAATGAAAAATCTGGTTGAAATTAATAAAACTAGTTCTCTTAGTATATAAGCTAGGAAATTTTAAGATGAAACTAAACCATACGTGAGGTGGTTGTATATTAATTTAGTGATTGAAATATAATGGTTTACACAATCTCATATAAAGTAGCTTGAGCTAGAGTTAAGGTACCAAAGGGAACAGTCTAGGAAACGGAAAGTAAAGGTTAGATCTTACTTGTTTGTTTCTATGAGTATCGCCTCAATATGTAGGTGTGCTTTTTCTCCACAATAATTATCAGGTACGAGCTAAAATATGTATCTGCCTCTCGAGCCCCTCTAGAAGATGATGGATTAGTTTCCGTATCTAGGAGGTTGTGGGATTTGCGTCCCGGAAAGTTTGCTGAGTAGCAATGAAGGATGACAAAAGAAGGCCTGAAAACCCATGGTTGTTTATAACTGTGCAAAGGAAATATAGTTGACGATGATGACTTACCGTAGTTGAAGTTTGGCCTTTCAGGTAGGTAGTAAAGTATATAAATCCACTAATGTGGGAATCAACCTATGATATTCTATATAAAATACCTTATCTACTTTTCCAGTTTTGGCTTTAAACATCCGATTCAAATCGAAATTCACAGAGACCACATGGCCCAAAGAAAACCAGCCATTTTACGACCAAACACAAAAAACCAAGAAACAGCAAACGGAAATTGTCAGTTCTTTTAACTAGGAAATTAATGGTGATCAATTGATGAATTAAACTTTAACCAAAGTAGGTACAATTATGTTAATTTGAAAACTTTGGAACAGAAGTTTCTTTCTCAAGGTCAACCTCTATTGTACTTGTCATCTTGACAATGTAAACATTGTAAAGGGTTAATACATAATTGAAAACAGAATTAGTAACTTGATTGATATCAGCGGTAAGTATTTACCCTCTTAATTCAAACTCGAATAATGGCAAATAATTTATAAAACTCTGTAAGTTTCTTCAAACCGTAACAAGTTCTAAAGCAAAATGCAGAAGATTTAGTGCTCAATGAGTGCTGGCGATATGTGGTAAGAGATTTAGCGAAAAAATAGTTTTTTTTCAGTTTAAATAATCAAAACTTCTAGTACAACAGTCTAAGCATATTCTAGGGGCGAATACACAGATCTGCAACCGTAATTAACTATGGGGTTCCGTATCTAGTGATCAATTAGAGAGCAGAAATTTATGAAAAGAAACTTAATTTATTTTTTGATAGAAGCTGCTAGTATGACAGTTTCAGTATGTTCTGGGGGTAAATACACATAACTCCATCTGTAATTAGTGGTTCTTGGGGTTCAGTATTAAGTGTTCAATGAGTGTTGGCCATAAGAGAGAAATTTATGAAAAGAAACTTTTTATTTTTTCATGATAGAAACTGCTAATATGACACAGTTTGAGCATGTTTTGGGGATGAATACAAAGACCTGCATAAGTAATTAATGATTATATGGGGTACTATTTAGTGATCAATAAGTGCTGGCCATAGAAGAGCAGAAATTAACGTGAAAATATTTTTCAATATTTTTTAATGATGAAAACTCTGAGCCCAGAGATCTCCATCAGTAATTAATGAGTCTATAGGGTTTAGTATTAAGTACTCAGTGAGTGCTGGCCATAAGAGAGGAGATATTTATGAAAAAAAAAATGTTATGGTAGAAACTGCTAGTACGACAGTTCGAGTATGTTCCTGGCACCTGGCGTAAATTCACAAACCTCCATCAGTACTGATTCTATGGGGTTTACTATATAGTGCTCAATGAGTGCTGGCCGTATAATAGCAATTTCTCAATATTTTCCATGGTCAAAACTGCTGGTAAGATATTGATAGAAGTAATATTTACTTAGCTCAAGTGAAGCTATTCTTTTATTAACCTATAATATAATAACAAATATATGTAATAAAATAATGAGTATCGATACTCTTTTCTCAAAAGATAAATAAATAACAATAATAAAATAAATATTTTTAATGGATTTCTCGAACAATGAAATTCTTGTTAGGGTAATATTAATATTTTTCACAGTGTACCCTGATAAGAGATCAAATTCTAAGGGCAGTTTCACCACCTTCTGATAAGTGTCTGATAGCTTAAACGAAAGTTTTATCCTTTCTTATTTTATGCCAAGTGGCTAAAACAAAAGTTGTGAATACGCTATCCGACACTTAATAGAAGGTGGTGAAACTGACCCTTAGTATATACACAGAACATCGTGTATATATGAGGTTTTAGCTAGTATATATCTCGAAAGCTATTTGAACTACGATATTGAAGTTTGGCAGTTATAAACTGTAGGTAGTGTTACACATTTTAAGCAAGCAGCTACTTTGTTACAACGTCACATTTCGTGTCAAATGGTATCATTTTTAGGAAACTTAATGAGACACCCTGTATATTGTTCTACTGCAGTAAAGTTCTCTTTTATACTATTTCGGCGATACTTATTTTTTTGTAGTAGGTTTATTTATTTATTTATTTAGCGTATAGCATTACACATGCAACAGGACCAATAAAAATAAACGGTTTTAAAGATTAAAACTAACTTTTCCGCATCTGTGGCCCTAAACAATATTCTATCATAAAATTGTTACTTGTTTACACTTCGGGGGATGTATCGTGCTAACAAACCGAAATTTCTCCAAAAATAACCAAAAATTTAGTATATCTAGTTTTATAGGACCCGCTGTACTCGCTCTAGTCAACTGAAAATCAATAGGGTACATCTGTGAGACACCTTGAACAATACTTATTCATAAAGTTGATCAATCGTATACTCTCTTGAGGCTGTATCGTGCTAGCAAACTGAAAATTCTCCAAAAATGACAAAAATTTGGTACTTCAAGTACCACAGCACCCGTTGTACTGGCTTTAGTGAGCTCAATATCAATAGGGTTCATCTTTAAGACGCTCTGAATAATATCCAATCATAAAATTCATCACTTGTATATACTTCGGAGGCTGTATCGTGCTAACAAACTGAAACTTCTCCAAAAATGACAAAAATATCGTACTTAAAGTACTGTAGCACCGGTTGTATTGGCTCTGGTGAGCTGAAAATCAATAGGGTTCATCAGTGAGATGCCCTGAATAATATTCAATCATAAAATTGGTGACTTGTTGAACTCCAATGGCTGTATCGTGCTAACAAACTGAAATTTCTCAAAAAATGACAAAATGTCGTACTTCAAGTACCATAGCACCCGTTGTACTGGCTCTGGTGAGCTGAAAATCAATAGGGTTCATCTGTGAAATGTCCTTAACAATATTCCATAATAAAATTGGTGACTTATTGCTTTCCTGAGGCTGTATCGTGCTAACAAGACTTGCAAGGAAAAGTGGCCGACGACAACGACGACGACATACACACAGGATTTTTTTTCTAAAAACCGTTTTTTCGTGTTGTTGTTGATGGATAACGTAAAAATCACTCAAAAAAAAATTTCAAATTTCCAACTTTTTTGTGGGTAAACCAATACTTTTCTCGCATATTAGATAGGTTGGCGGAAAAGTAAAAATAAAAGTTTAAGATTAAAATTAAGGTATATACAAAAACACAAACAGGAGTGTAAATGACAAAGAGCGAACAAATCAAATAAAATCAAAAACGAACCTTAACATTACATATATAGTCTTTTGCGGCGTCGGTTGCCATCAGAAAATTTGACAAGTTTCCAGCATAAGCCCTTTGTAATGTAATCTATCTGTGTTATCACGGTAATGTAATCGAGTCGGAATTATCCCTGTCCGACACCAGTGTAATGTGGTCGGTTATCTTTCGGGTTCCCTTTTTCTCTCGTTGGTAGTGACCGGAAGGACCCTACCGTACACTCCTATCCAAAGAACAAAATCGTTGCAGCGTGCTGTCACCAGTGCCTCGCGGCACAAAATTTAGAACCAGGAATCTCCCTGCGGGATTACCTCGAGGGAGGGGTTGTTCCTGGCTCGAGCGATCAAGGTCTTCGTGGGGCCTCTTGGGCTAATACAGTGTGCCAAGCCTGAGTTCGCAATGCAGGTCGAGTCGGCCCGTTCTATCGGCGGGTATGAGGGTGAGGGCTGAGGTTAGTTAAAGGAAATAAACTGAAAGGTTAAATGTGTACAAGTATATATTACAAAATAAAAAATATAGTAGTGAGTCATACGAAATTTATCGTAATCGAATGAAATAACCCGGCTATCTCCTGGATTTTTTGGGTAGCCTACGTGATATATATAAAGAAATAAAAAATAACGAGCCAGACTGTTGGTACTCAACTGTAATAATTACGGTACCCTATGCGCTACAGTAAATCTTATAATGACAGTAGTAAGTTGAAGTCACAAGAAAAAAATAGTAACTAATATAACTTTGGCGATAATTATGGTGGATATCCTGCACAAAAATTAAGGCAATAAATAGGAATCAAACGAAACTTTATGAATTTAGAACAAATACAATATTCCTGTAAACCATATATCTATATCGCCAAAATTTCTGGGATTGAAAAAAAGTAATTATGAATCTCGTGAAATTTAGGTAACCGGTACAATATAAAAAAAGAAAATCTATATCCCCCACTTTGAATTATAATTACGATTCTCGTAGAATTTAAATATGTAGAATAATATCTATATCAACAAAATTCGGAAGATTAATTATGATGTCTCCGGTATGTGGATGTCCTGTAATATGACCGAAAGTATTATCGGTTGAAACTTT
The DNA here is from genome assembly GCA_963921935.1 of Galeruca laticollis. Taxonomy (NCBI): domain Eukaryota; kingdom Metazoa; phylum Arthropoda; class Insecta; order Coleoptera; family Chrysomelidae; genus Galeruca; species Galeruca laticollis. The sequence goes on along the minus strand of OY998175.1, from coordinate 285,611,039 downwards.
AAAATAGGAATAAATATGATCCCTTGTACAATATAAATATCCGTGCACAATTTCAAATAATCAGATATATAGGGAGATGGTCCCTGAACATAAGATATCTCCGTAAATACCTATAAATTTTTAGATTCTAATAGTAGATGAGTACACTAGATATGACCGAAAGAAAATGTGGGCTCTCTTACCTTTTTGGCACACGTTAAGTCAATGAAAATATAATAAAGCAGATCAATACAATATATAAAAATTAATTGTACGTTAAAAACTTACGTTTTGGAATATCACTAGTCAAAAACTGCACAATATTACTGTTGAGGGTGAAGGGACCGTCCGTACTTAGACTGGCCACTTCGGGGAGAGTTACTGTCTCTCTCCCTTTTGATTTAAAATTTCTTGTTATTTATTCTAAAATTTACCTTGTCTATGCCCTGGTGTGAAGGTTAGTTTTCTGTATCATTATTTTAATTTGTAACGTATTGGTAAACAAAGCATGACACAATCGTCAGCTGTGATGTTTTATTAACCTTGCAATAACACACTTTGTTTCTTCTCTTTCTTTCGTTGAGGTCAACAATTATTAATTATTTCGAATTAAGAATAATTTGTCTATATAGGGCGTTCTTAAAATTTTCTATGTCATATCTCGTGTTTATTACACCTTGTTTCGCATTCGGACACTATGTGGTGAACGGTTTGACGTTCTGCTCCGCAGTCACAGCCGGGATTCGGTATTTTACCCCATTTATGGAAGGAATCAGCACAAATTGCATGGTTGGTACGAATACGATTTAGGGATGGCCATATACGGCGAGGCAGTTCATACCCAGGTGGTTTCTCCGTGATGCAGAGGAGCACTACCTGCCATTGTACTCTCCAAGATTTTATGATGTTAAACTCCGTTAGTTGCATTTCCTTGGCTGTTACTATTGCTGGGTGTCTGGACCGAAGTCTGCCGTTCTCCAGGCCAGGTATGTCGCGATGTATGGATAACTGTGGGTTGTCAATCAGTTTCTTGTATTCCCGAAGAAGAGCGTTCCTTCGTCGGAGATCCGCGGGTGGTATATGGCTCAAAACAGGTTCCGCTTATAATTCGCATAGTATTGTTGAGCTGCACATCGATTTTCTTTGTGTGAACACTATGCAACCATACCGGGGCGCAGTATTCCGCTGTCGAGTAGACCAGTCCAAGTGCTGTAGTGCGTAACGTGTCAACCGAAGAACCCCATGTGGTACCGCACAACTTATGGAGAATATTATTCCTCGTGTTTAATTTATCTGCAGTATTTTCCAAATGCTGTTTCTAGTTGAGCGTACTGTCTAAAGTAACTCCCAAATATTTCGGACGTGGATTGTTTCGAAGATGGATTCCCTCAAAATAGACGTTTCGTCTTCTGTTCGCGGATTTGTTGCAGAGATGGAAGCAGGTGGTTCGGTTGTAAACTCCATTTACGGAAATTTGTGCTCAGGGACGTTAAATCAGATGACAAAGTTGTTTCCATTGCTTCGAACGTCTTATGTTGTGTTGCCAGGACCCACTCATCCGCATATCCGAACCTTTTGGAAGTTATATCTGGCATGTCGGCGATATATAAGCTGAACAGTAGCGGAGCCAACACAGAGCCTTGTGGTAAGCCGTTATTTAAGACTCTTTGGGCACTTGACTGTTCTGCTATCACCTGGAATGTTCTATCGGCTAGCATGCCGTCAACGAGTCGGGTAATCCTCTGGTAATTAATCACTCGGATGAAGTTGTAAAGCAGGCCATGTCTCCAGACAGTATCGTATGCAGCTGACAGATCTATAAATACAGCTGATGTCTTTAATTTATTATCAAAGCCAGCCTCTATGTAGGTTGTTAGTGACATAACCTGATCTGTACAGTTGCGCTCGGGCGGAATCCAGCCTGTTCTATGAGAACCGCTGCCATTATTTTGGTAGCAATGCGGTTGTAAAGAAGTCTCTCCAGGAGTTTATAGACTGAGCTCAACAGTGCAACTGGCCGATAGCTCTTTGGTTCGTTACTTGGTTTTTCTGGTTTTAAAAGCGCAATGTGGCAGGTACTTAGAAACCACAAAGAAATTTTTATAAAGGTTTTTTATTTGCAAAACAAAGAGACCTGAGAAACAAAAAGAATTGGAATGCAATAACGCTATTACTACAGCTGATGCTCAAATTGATGTCCACCTTTATTAATACAGCATTTAAACTTCTTGTGCATGCTGCTTGAATACTTTCTGGTGTAACAGATTGGCAAGCTGCTCTGATTCTGTTTTTTAAATCATCTACATCGGTAGGAGCTGTAACATAAACTAATCCTCTTAAAATATCCTCAAAATCTAACGGGGTTATATCTGGTGAACGAGCCGGACAAAGTATGATACCATTTCTCTCAATCCCCAAATAGTTTGGAAATCCGTTTCCCACCTGGGATTTTCAACCGACCAGTAGTGACAATTAAGTCTACTAACTATGCACTTCAGCATCACAGACTAAATAATGGAAAGTAACTATATTACCTACATCCTTATAATAAATTTTAGTTTTGATAATTTACTTTAAATAATTTAGATTTTATTCTTTATTATTACGTCTTTCTGCTATTTTAATTGCGAATTTTAATTGTATATTAATATATGTAGTTAAATTTCCTTGTATGAGATCGTGATTGTCTTTATCTGTAATTCTTGTTTAATTAGTTAGACTTTCGGCTCTTATACTTGTTTCTGTTAACTGCTCATAAGTTGTTTTGTTACCACATTTTTTTAACGTTTTGGAATCTAGGGATAATAAAGTTCATCCACTAGAATGTCTATTTTTTCTACACTATAAGCTCTTAACTCACTCTTTGGTTAAGTTTAGAACTCCGTTTCGCTGGTGTATATTATGTAGTAAACAAAAGTGTGATGAATGGACAAGAAAAATAATAATGAAAAAGGTATGAATACTGAATATCAATTCCAATTGTCAAGTAGTATGTATTACGTATTTTTCATATATTAACAATTGCACAATCCTTTGAATTAGACTTTATTCAACTATGTCTGTAATTACGGCACCTACTTATGTAATGTCTGATGATGTGATACCGATATACCCGATGATCTCAGCACCATTGAACGTAATGTTCACATACTCGACGAACAATGTCAGGAATGTTATAGCGATCAGTACTATTTAATTGTACCTTGAATTCGATTTCAACTGCATTTATATTAATAGAGATTAATCTGTCATAAAAGAATTCAACGTTGCACAAGTTGTCGATATGCTAATCCTGAGCTGACAATTGGAAATTGATAAGTTGATGCAGTTTATTTTTTTGTCAGGAATATGTAGGAGGATGCAAAAGACAAGGTCTAATGATAAATAGCCAAAAATGGCCGACCAAAAACCGGCATTTGATAATAACAAATCGTTAAATGTTTTGCAAATTTATGTGGAAAATTCAGAGACGTCCATTTTGGAAAACTTTATTATAATGTGATATTAGTGTGGGGCCTGTATATTAAACTAACATACAGTAACGTATTTACAAGAATTGTATGATCACATATTAGAATTTTGTAAAACCATAACGAAGGATGTCAACTCTTCTTCTTTACCATCCTGTCGACAACCAGTCTTCGATATAGGTTTCTCCTGTTATTTTCCATGTTTCCCTGTCTTATCTATTTGATACCAGTTACGATCTGATGCCTCTCTAATATCGTCCATCCATCTTCTGAGCGGTAGTCCTACGCTTCTTTTATAGAGCCTCTGTCTCCACTGCATAATATGTATTGTCCAACGAGTGTCATCCAGTCTGGCAACGTGCCTAAGTCCACTTCATTACATTTTATTACATCCTCCACCTTTGTCTGCCGTCTGATTATTCGTTTCTTATGAGGTCCCTGACGTCCAACATGAGTTGCCCTTTGTATTGTTCGGAGTTTGTTAGCACCCCTGGAAGTGAGAGTTATTGTCTCTAACCCATATATGAAAACCAGGAAAGCACAACTGTCAAATACTTTGGATTTTATGTTAGTGGGAATTCTAGGGTTTTTAAGGGCGAAGGGCGAATTTGAAAACATAACGATGTCACTGTGTCTGTTCATTGACGTGAAACTTTATGATAGTATAGCCTAAGTATTTAAAAATACACCTGTTTTTGTTCCCTTCAAATCAAGCGAGTAGTATTGAACGACAATAAATAGTCACGTAAACGCGGCCAAGAGACTAAGTGTCCTGAAAGTGAAAGAACTAAGAGCAGAATTGGTAAATCACAAGTTGGAAACGTAAGAAAAGTGAATTAATAGAAAGACTAAAAATGTCACTGGAAAGTTACGGCTTGGATTCAGAAACATTTTTATTCAATGACGAGGCTCCCACCTTAACGTCGTCAATTTCTGATAATATAGACGAGAAGATTTCAACAATGAAGAACGATATTTCTGCCATGGAAGAGATTTCAATTAATGTGAAGAACGATATTTCTGCTATAAAGAAGGATATTTCTGCTGATATCTTATCCATGAAAAATGACATTGCCGCTGACGTCGAAAATGAAATTTCGTCTCTAAAATCGGATATTGAGGATAATATGACAACGATAGACGAGAAAATTGAGGAGTTGGAGAGAAATATGGCAGATTTAAGAACACAAGACACGCCAGCAGATGAAAAGAAGATCGACATCTGCAAGCCAGAAACAAAACCCAAGACAGAGGATATTGCCCGAATCAAGGCCCCAACGTAATATGGAAAGACATCGTGGACCAACTATGTAAAACAGTTTAAAGCAGCCGCTAGTGTGAATAATTGGTCCGATAGAGAGAAGGCAGTGAACTTAACCATCCCGCTTCGCGGAGATGCCTTAGATCTACTTCAGACGATACCTTTGGAGGAAACGGATGACTTCGAGCAGCTGAAGAAGAGGTTGGACTTGCGATATGGTCATGAACATCTAGAACATTTGTACCAATCTCAGCTGAAGATCCGAAGGCGGAAACATGACGAAACCCTTAAAGAGTATGAGCTAGATATTGCCCGACTAGTTCGATTTGCTTATCCATCAGCACCAGGTAACATGATGAAATGTTTGGGCATCCAGGCCTTTATTGACGGCTTATGTGACCACGGTATGGAGAGGACGCTTCGATTAGCCCATCCCAAAACCACGGTAGATGTATTGATCGCTGATCTTGAATACGAAGCAGCCACGATAGCTTCGGGATACAACAAAGATAAGAACAAGCAGGATGAAGGTGACGATAACAGACTTGACCAGATCGTCAACTTGTTGAAAGATATGGTAAACAAAAAGTCGAAGAATATCAGGTGCTGTAATTATGGCGAGCTAGAGCATGTACGCAGTTCGGGTAAGCGTTCTACGACTCCTGCACACCAAGAACTTCTTAAATGCAAAGCAGCAACGAAGAATTCGTGGTACAATAAAGGTATGACCATGGAGGAAGACGGTGATGATAACAAACTTGACCAGATCGTCAACTTGTTGAAAGGCATGGCAGACAAGAAGCCGAAGAATATCAAATACCGGAAGTGTACCGAGCTAGAGCACGTACGCAGCCCATATAAGCGCCCTAGGACTCCTGCAACCCAAGAGCTCCAGTCACAGGGCAAATTAGAGAAGGGAGCGAACATCGAGCTGATGTGAATCAATGAAACGCCGACTCTCTGTCTGGACAGTCATGCCCTGTAGACTATTCTCACTGCAACAATTCGAAATCTAAGGAAGTTGCAGTTTCAAGAATTACGGTAGTCAACGAAGAATGGTCACCCACCGGGATCAAAGAAGAATGTTCCAGAAGATTCGGGAATAGAAGGAAAAAGATCGGCGACCTACCTGGCAAGAAGTGTTAAGATTTTCACCGACACCCAAGACATATTGGCCTTAGCGGGACTTCCTTGTCCTGGAAGAAGGGCTGTTGAAAAGAGTCCTAAAAACGATGCGGATTCCGAGAAGAGAATACAGATAATTATCCCGAGAACGAGAGTAGCAGAGGTACTGAGAAAGTTACACGACAGTCCATCTGGGAGTGAAGAAAACCCTCCAGCGAGCCCGTGAAAGGTTTTCTTGGATGAACAGCTCCAACGATGTGAAGGACTGGTGTAAGAAATGCACGACTTGTGCTACGAGTAATGAACCACATCGCAAAAGGATGGCATCCATGAAACAATATAATGTTGGAAGCCATTTTGAAAGGATTGTCTTAAATATCGCTGGACCATTGCCAACGACAGAAAATGGTGGTAAATACATCCTGGTAGTAATGGATTATTTCACAAAGTGGGTGGAAATTTACGCTATCCCGAATCAAAAGGCCACAACTGTCGCGGATGTATTGGTGAATGAATTTGTTAGCCGATATGGAGTGCCCTTGGAAGTACACAGCGATCAAAGAAGAAATTTTGAGAGCCAGGTATTCCAGGAAATTTGTGACAAGCTGGGAATGAAGAAGATCAGGACAACAGCGTTGCGCTCACAATCAGATGGAATGGTCGAGTTAATGAGCAGGACCATTGGAAATACCTGTCCAAAGTAGTTTCCTGTCTCCAGAGAGGCTTATCGATCTGCCATAAATGAGTCCACGCGTAAAATACCTGCAAAAATTCTGCTTGGACGTGAAATGAGGCTTCCTTGTGACCGGGAGTTTGGCTGTCGGCCTGGCAAAAATCTAGGAGGAGAAGACTACGTGATCCAATTGAGAAGAAGAATGGACGATGTGCACGAATTGGTTCGAACGAATCTTCAAGTTGCCAGCGACAGAATGAAAAAACGGTATGATACCTAGGCCACACAAGGCAATTTCAAAGAAGGGGACAAATTATGGTTACACAACCCGACAAGGAGAAATGGATTTTCGCCAAAACTACAGAAATCATTCGAAGGTCCGTATTTAATAAAGAAGAGGATCAACGATGTCATTTATCGCATAAGCAAGATCCCCAATGGAAAACCGGGAGTAGTTCACCAAAACCGACTAGCGCCATTCGAAGGATACCCATGACAAAGAGGAAGAAGTGAGCTATGTACAACAAGAGTTTGACCCAGCCTTCGAAGAATTTATGGGCGCATACGGAGGTACCGGGAAAGCTAGATACTCCCGGAAGAGTATTCACTAAAACGTAGCATCTCCGCCAGTAACAAATACTCATGAGGGTTGGCAACCGTCTTTCGAAATAAGTTTGGGCAATTAGAAAAACTTGAAGATCAGATGCCAGCCCCTGGTAAGACACTGAGACTCTAACACAATTCGCGGTACGTCTTCTACCTGGTAACTAGAAATGAATTTTCAGATCGATCCACCTACCGGAATGTGTGGGAAGCGCTACGAAGCCTTCGAGATCATGTGCTGTAATCCCACGTGGAGAAACTAGCAATGCCCAGGATAGAGAGCAACTAGTTGGATTGGCGAGTCATCAGGGACATGATAGAGGTGCTCTTCCAAGATCCCGGTGTCGACATATTAATTTGCAGCTATACTCCTCGTTATCGGTACCCGTTGAGGACGGTGCCCTGTTATTTCAGAAGGAACTTTCTTTTGAGGAGAGGGTAATGTTACGAAATCGCACACTGGTGTAGTGCCTGAATTCAACTCTGTCTTACTATATATGAAAGTTTAAATTTTGGCGAAGGTGAAGGAATTGCTTCGAAACTATCATCATTTTTGTGACTATTCTTATCTAGACTTTTCCAGGAAGGACGATTGTTTTTGGAAGCCGCAATCGAGAAGTTTCCGGAATAGAAGGCACCTAATATATAAGCGACTACCTACCAACCGCAGTTTTAAATTTGATCTCATGGCAAAACAGTGAATAATAGTAATATACTGTGTATTTAATATAAATTAGTGAATAGTTAAGTGAATAAATAAATTAAGTGAGTTGACATACCGTGTATATAAATTTATCCCACCCCTCGTAATAAAAACTTTAAATAAATAAGAAAAACATTACAATACACTAATTCATTGCTTTGCTATCGGATGCTACCTATATTCTAATACAATAACTTCTTCAACTTATGTTTTGTGTGAATTAGTATTACAATAATGTTATATAAGTATATTAGATATAGATGATAGTTTAAAAAAGAACAACCTAATTACTTGCCTGGAATAAACAGGTTAATAGTTTGCCCACCAAGCTCCCTTGTATCCCATCCGTATATTTACAAAATTCAAGTCATCCTAGGACAACTCGCCTCAAGGAAATTCGACATACAAATGGCTTGGGTTAAAGCTCACATAGCCATAAAACAAAACGAGCACGTAGATATTTTGGCAAAAGAAAGTATCGACACGTGAGAAGCATATTTTGAGAATAATTGCCTATCGGACTGCATTAACATATGCAAAAACAATTTGTATAAAAAATGGACCATACACTGGGAAAACTATTGCAATAACAAAAATTCACATACTCTGTTACAAAAATACATACCAAAAAAATGCTGGTACAGGAATACAACTTACAGCCTAAGACAGACGGTCTCCTTAATAATAAAGCGATTTGGATATGCATCTTACCCCGCTCATCTCAACAAAATCAAAGTAATAACATCTGATATATGCGAAGAGTGTAATGAAGACTTAGACCACATCTTCTTAAAATACAAGAAATTAGAAACTCAAAACAACATCCTAATAGGAGATCGTAGAGAACTTGGGATTGAATTCCCAATCAACATGCCATTCCTCTTGGGCACCAATAACAAAAAAGTCCTTGACGTAATCATCAAATTCATCAATAAGACAAATATATTTATCTAGAAAGTCCACTGTTAGATGCTAATACCTATGTTTTGTTCCCTTATGTTTATATACCTTCCTATCCGTGGTCCACCTGTGTTGTTAGAATAATGCCTTGATTGACCCCTAGGCGAGAAGCGTGTGACCTTGTCTTTCCTCATAGTCGATGAATCCTTAAGCATGTACACAAACCCATACAATACTTATTGCGATTTTATCAACAGTGTTCATGGCTGCATGGATCCACTCCTAATGCCAAAAAAGAGAAAAAAAATAGTTGCCCACTATTTTTAAATTATATTTGCTTTTTCACATTCTATTCCTCTGAGTCTATACATATTAAACTGACAATACATTCCGTTTTGAATGGGACTGTTCCGTTTTCCGAAATTTGAAATATGTCTGATATTTTAAATGTTTTTTTTGACAAAAATCCGGCTAATTGTATAATGGTGGACAGAGAATTGGAGTTTTGGTTTGGACTTTTGGTGCTTTTGGTGGATATTTTGGTTTTTGGTGGTGTGCATTTTCCTTAGTTAGGGGTTAATGGGTTTCAGAAATTTATTTTAATTTTTCTCGGTAATGCGTCTGTATTTACTGTAGATTCAAAAAAGTTTTATCATTTATTCCATTTTAAACCTTTAGAGAAAATTTATGTTTTTTTGTAACGAGTTTTAGTGTCTGAATAAAATAGGTAAAATTGGGTAAATTTACATGGAAATATCTATCGAATATCTATACAAAAACAAAAGTGGAGAATATTGTTTGCCAACCCTGTAGTTTTGTAATGCCAGAAATGAATTAAAAATATTAAAAAAGGACATGCATATTCATTATTAGAATAAATATGAATATAATTATTATAGTGAACACTTAATGTATTATGTTACACTTTCTAAATAGACAACATTAAAAGTTGTGTTTATTTTCATTGTTTATCTGCCAATTGTCGTATATATAAACACATGTCCCGTTTTGAGTTATAAAAATATGGTGAGTTTAGTATAAAATCATGTTTTGTACTTGGGATTGAAGAGGAATCAGTGAAAGTAGAAATTGAAACTATATCCCTCAGTTGTTTGGACTGCAGAAGGTAGATAAATGCACTGCGATCATATAACACACTAACACACAGACCTTTAAAGTAAATGTTTGAACAGCTTTAATTGGAATAACTGTTATTAATTCGTTTTTTTATTGAATGCAATTTAAATGCTTGAAAATATTTATAAATACTACGAAATCAAATAGTTCCTAAAATTAGACATGTTGCTGGTAATAATTGCAATGAAATTTGGTTGCAGCGATGTGGATGAGGTTTTCCAAGGTAGATTGGAAGGATTGAAGGACCTGCGCAATTTCCAGATCTTCCATCTTTGGAAACGCCGATCTATACAAAATTAAAGATAAGCCTCTTTTGGATCGATTACAGATTTGACATTTGTAATGTTACCACATTTACCGCTTTTTGTTTTGTTTTCATTTTTTCACGTATTGAACGATCTTATTTCGTAATATTTCTCATAATGAAAGTATTTTTCTTAAATTCCATTCAATTTGTATGAAAATATGCTACCTCCCCACCACATTTTTCTTTTATTTCCAACCAGTCAGTAATATCAATCTAATATTCTCATTGAAAATGAAATTTTTTACCATAAATCTTCATTCCAAAAGTTTACCCTAGCGCCGCCGCTGCTTCAAAACAATTTATTTACTCTCACATTGTTCCTATTAGGTAGGCAAACGTATTAACACTAGCATTGTAATGCTGGTTGCCTATGATACAAGATCATTAATTTTTCACGTTTTGATTATTGAAATCATTGTGTGTTATTTATGTTGCATATAGTCAGTGAACGTTTCTAAAGGAATTATATAATTTATTGTTAGTTGCTTTACCAAGGAATTTACTTTTACTTTCGTGAATACTGTTATTTACAAATAAAATCGTGATGTTTCATCTTATATCAGTTATTAATGACAGATATTATCCTATATAATTGGGTAACCAATTAATCCTACCTTAATGTTAAAGTGGACAGGTTAAGATGAATTTATTTTATATCCTTCTATACAGGATGTTTCAGTTAATGTTGTTTATCTCACATTTTTGATGATTAATTGCTTTTTATTGTTTAGAATATTTTAATATGTGGATGATTTGTTTGTGGATCAATATATATGAGCGAAACGGATTTTTTCTAAGCTTTAATCGGCTTCTTAGAAAATAATAAGACCAATCATTTTAGCATATTTTGGTTAACACTTCATTGTTTAAAGAAATATGTGATTAATGCATATTGACCTTTTAATTTATGGGTTCCAGTTCAAAATCAGGGGCTCCATGGAATCCATCCACGTCGTCGACGATGTCCTGTCGGTTATATTTTCATAAAACTGATTGCAATCGTTCGGAATTAAGTGCATTATGGATTTGATGCCCTCTACTTTTTTCTTTCGAACCACATTGGTATTATCAAATCCTTAAATAATGATAGACGAACTATCTGCTTCTTTCTGATATTTATTTCATCTTCTAAATTAGTTTTCAGAAAAAATTGAAAACGATTTTTCTCTATTAATAAATATCTCAAATGTTTGTAACCAGCTCACTTTTTTGTTCTCAACATCTACTTTTCTATTTACTATTTGTTTTTATAGCTCAGCAGTCCCATAAATCGCATTCTTGAAACTTCAAATTTGTTTTTTGTTTGACAGACCTTCATGATTTTTATATAATCATCTGTCAGTTGAAGTCGCTGTTGGTATTTTACATTCCACGTCTGAACATCCGAATTGTTTGGGAGAAAACTATACCTATACAAGAAAACGGATACGAATGTTTTTTAAGGAGGTATGTGACTGCAGCTGAGTTTTAAGTTAAACACGAGTCTCATCTTAATGTTGCTATTCTGACCGCTACAAGAATCTGGCCATAAGATTAACTCAGTTATATTAGATAGGTTTTCTTTAATATACATATTTTAATAAACATGATCCAATTTTTTAGGCACCGTGACCTGCCTCGTTTTCCGTCCGCATATAAAAAATACCCTTGTTGGTTGAACCAGAATGAACGCCTACATTTCAGAGGCAAATATATCTCTTATAAAACAATATTCCAGTAGCTAAACGTGGTAGTGGCAGTGCTTTTTCAAGATCGAATATATAAAATTCTATTTCGTTATTTTCTTTAGACTTGTTCATATAATTTTTCATCAGGTTTCTGGCTTCTTGCCAATTCTTAATATGGTTGTCGTGTTCTTCTTTGATTTTTTCTTTTTCGTTAGTTGTTAGGGCATTCTGGAATCTGCTATGATAACTATCACACGTATTGCAGGTATCCTTCGTTAATTTTCACTTTCACAAAGAACCAAATAACGAACTCCCAACAACTCTCTTCTCTATTATGCAGAAAGGAACCAACTCTTGGATCGCTTCTGCAGGCAGAGTACTTGCTTAACTAACTTAACGGGCTGGTTCATTGACCAACAGATGGTGCTAGTTACCATAATGCGGTTAGGATTTTTTGCAGTAAACGTTACGGCTGTTAGTGCAATATTATGTGAAGAACATAAAATCACATAATTTGTGTTGGTTCTTTTCTGCAGAAATCCGTTCAATTTGCCTTCGATACTGTTTGTATTTAATGTGTCACTAATGAGATACGACTTTTTATCAGTGAAAAACTATTGTGTGCAGCAAAGTCAATGCGCAACGAGAAAGCATCTGATTCAGACAAGATCGAAGTTGATATAAATCCAGATATTTTGCTATGCCATGCTAATAGATGTTTAATGTCCCCACAGGACCGTTAAGTAAAATGCTACAGAATGGAAAGAAAGAGAAAGATAAAAGTTACTTCAGGTGCAGTTGAAGGTTCCGTTCTAGAAGCAGACCTATCTATCTATACAGCTTTAATCCGTCCATTTCTAAGATGCCTCCATTCTTACCTATCATTTGCGATGTTCATCCATTTAGATCCAACACGTTTCTTCTTATCATATGCCCGTTTCAATTGTGGTCTTCCTCTTTTACATACCCACGTTCTCCAATGAATTATCTGCTCGTTCCACCTTTCGTCTTTTTGTCTGATGTTATGTCGAGCAAATTTCCACTTTTGTCGTGCTGTAGGGATACCGCCACCTCGACAGACCCCCACTACTCCAATTTTATCGTAATGGCCACGCCCACTCCAGTTTTGCTGCTCTCTGATTGTGTGGTGTAAGTTATTATACGTGGTATGACATAATTATACAGGGTATAGTCGTCATGAAGATCATACCAAAAAGGACATTAACATGTTATTGTATTGGAGTGGGAGGCATACTGTAAGGTGATCTGTTCGCTAATTATACAGAGTGTATTCGTAATAAGGATTATACCAAAGAAAGCATTATTTGTTATTATTGTATTGGAGTGGAAGTATATATAAATTTATTGTGGCATTTTTAAGAGTATTTCTCATAATTTTTGTTTTTCTTAGCTTCTGCGTTTAGTTCGTTTAGCCTACTCGTTAATTTTATTTTATGTGAGATCAAAACTACGTCATCTGCATAATATTTTAAGTCGTTTAAGTATTGGCCGTATATTTTAATACCTCGTTCCTACTAGTCTAATTTTTTGAAAACATCTTCCGACACTTGCTTAAAGAGCTTAGGTGAAATCTTATCTGCTTGTCTCGCACCTATTTTTATTTCAACAGGTTCTGATTCTTCATATATTTTAATCATGTTGTGGCTTTGATGTATATTTTCGCCATTAATTCGGTGTGCCTATAGTCGATCCTGCTGTTCTGTCGAGAACTCTTTACTGCCCAATGTACTACACTATCGAATTCTTTCTCCCAGTTGACAAACGCCAGGAAACGTGGTATGTGGTAGCAGGGCAGACCTATAGAACATTAATTATGATGGTATCTTCCACATAGAAACGCTATGGATAATAAGGAAACAAGGGCAAGAGTAATTGAACGCCAACACAAAAAGGAAGAAGCCATATCTATTTGGTCACTAGAGGAGCTAACAATAATACCGAAAAGGTAGTCTCGGAACAGTCCTAAAAGGAAATTAGTTATTCATTGTGTTCTAGATATCATTTAACTTACCCAAGAATGCTTTTTTCTTAGAGTAGGTTCTTCTAGTACATTTAACTACAATAATTTTGCAAAAAGATTTCTTCATTAAATTGCATTTGGTCGTTTTTCTGCGAACTTTGTTGAACACAGTTTTTTGCTGGGGTTTTGCAATTCCGCAATCCTGCAATGTGTTTCGATATTTTTACATGCTAATCCACGATGAACTTTTTGTCGACGTAGATCTTAAACAACAGAAAAACGCGAGTTACGTGGTTTGATTATTAGGACGTGCCATGTGAAATGCAATATTTTTTTTATTTTGAAAGGAAAACAGCAATCCGAAACTACATTCTACGAGCTATTGTGTTGGCTTAGAAACTGTTGTTATAGTTTCTCCACTATCCTGATGAAGTTTTCCCACTGGGAATACCTCGTACACCTCACTTGAGGTTTATTGGCTATTTTATCTTCAATCTTCGAGGGATGTTTTCCTGTGTAAGTGGTTGCAGAAGGGAATTGTCAAGATATTCTAACTTCGTATGATGTTTTCGACTTCTTTCTTGGACTGTTTTGTGAATGGTTGGCATACAAAAGTCTTGATGGGGCATTTGGTGTGATGTACCACGGAGCATCAGTCATTGCTCGAAGAATTTTTGTGTGAGCTCTTTGTATGATGGCGATGCTATGTATATTATGCTAGCGTAGCCATTTTACAGGGCACCCTTCGGACCGTGCGAATAATTTGTTGCTAATTTGTAACGCTGAGCTTGATTTTGTTGTTAATGCCGTTTCCAAGAAAACGCAAACTATGCTAGCGTAGCCACACGCTCTAACTATAAAAATAAATAATATTGTGAAAAACTAAAAGCACATGAATTTGTTGCTAAAAGATGACACTAACCGATACTGGAAAAAATCATACCTTACCCCGATGTTCCCACCCCTGAATATTAATTGATATTAAGCTAGCGTAGCCACACGCTATTACTATAAAAATAAGTAATATTGAAAAAAACTAAATGTACAGAAATTTGTTGCTAAAAGATGACATTAACCGATACTGGAAAAAATCATCCCTCACCCCGATTTTCCCACCCATCACTATTATTTAATATTAAGCTACCGTAGCCACACGCTATAACTATAAAAATAAGTAATATTGAATTAAAATAAATGCAAAGGAATTTGCTGCTAAAAGATTACACTAACCGATACTGCCAAAAAAATCATCCCTTATCTCATATTAATTGAAAGTCATCGCGTTTTAGTACCCATAGCCTAGCAACAAATTGCCCTACTGATTTTAAAGCGATATAGTCGATATTTGGTCAGTAATACACCAGCAACAAATTCCCCGACTGATTTTCAATTGAAATTCGTTTTGTTTTAGCCGCAATAGCCTAGCAACAAATTGCCCTATTGATTTTAAAGCGATATAGTCGATATTTGGTCTGTAAAACACCAGCAACAAATTCCCCGACTGATTTTTAATTGAAATTCGTTGTGTTTTAGCCGCAATAGCCTAGCAACAAATTGCCCTACTGGTTTTAAAGCGATATAGTCGATATTTGGTCAGTATTACACCAGCAACAAATTCCCCAACTGATTTTTAATTGAAATTCGTTGTGCTTTAGCCGCAATAGCCTAGCAACAAATTGCCCTACTGATTTTAAAGCGATATAGTCGATATTTGGTCAGTATTACACCAGCAACAAATTCCCCGACTGATTTTTAATTGAAATTCGTTGTGCTTTAGCCGCAATAGCCTAGCAACAAATTGCCCTACTGGTTTTAAAGCGATATAGTCCATATTTGGTCAGTAATACACAAGCAACAAATTCCTCGAGTATTTTTTGATCGAAATTCATCGTGTTCACAGAGGTTTTAAAATCAGTTGAGCAATTTGTTGCTATGCTATGGCTACTAAAACACGATGAATTTCGATCAAAAAATACTCGAGGAATTTGTTGCTGGTGTATTACTGTCCAAATATCGACTATATCGCTTTAAAATCAGTAGGGCAATGTGTTGCTAGGCTATGGCTACTAAAACACGATGAACTTCGATCAAAAATTACTCGAGGAATTTGTTGCTGGTGTATTACTGTCCAAATATCGACTATATCGCTTTAAAATCAGTAGGGCAATGTGTTGCTAGGCTATGGATATTAAAACACTATGAATTTCGATTAAAAATTACTCGAGGAATCTGTTGCTGGTGTATTACTGTCCAAATATCGACTATATCGCTTTAAAATTAGTAGGGCAATGTAATGCTAGTCTATGGCTACTAAAACACGATGAATTTCGATAAAAAAATACTCGAGGAATTTGTTGCTGGTGTATTACTGACCAAATATCGATTATATCGCTTTAAAATCAGTAGGGTAATTTGTTGCTAGGCTATGGCTACTAAAACACGATGAATTTCAATTAATATGAGATAAGGCATGATTTTTCCGCAGTATCGGTTAGTGTAATCTTTTAGCAACAAATTCCTGTGCATTTATTTTTATTCAATATTACTTATTTTTATAGTTATAGCGTGTGGCTACGCTAGCTTAAAATCAAATAATTGTGAGGGGTGGGAAAATCGGGATAAGGGATGATTTTTTCCAGTATCGGTTACTGCCATCTTTTAGCAACAAATTAGCAACAAATTCCTGTGCATTTAGTTTTTTTTCAATATTACTTATTTTTATAGTTATAGCGTGTGGCTACGCTAGCTTAATATCAAATAATAGTGAGGGGTGGGAAAATCGTGGTAAGGGATGATATTTTGAAGTATCGGTTAGTGTCATCTTTTAGCAACAAATTCATGTGCTTTTAGTTTTTTTTAAAATTACTTATTTTTATAGTTAGAGCGTGTGGCTACGCTAGCTTAATATTACGCTAGCATAGTTTGTGTTTTCTTGGAAACGGCATTAGCAACAAAATGAAGTTCAGCTTTACAAATTAGCAACAAATTATGAGCCTGGTCCGAAGGGTGCCCTGTAAAATGGCTACGCTAGCATAATATACATGGCGATACTGGACTTACTGGCACATCCCCACAGTTCTATACCATACGTCCATATGGGCACGATAATTGTTTTGAATATAAGGATTTTGTTTTCAAGTGACATTTTTTATTTTCGCCCTAGTAACCAATATAGTTCTCTCATTTTTGAATTCATCTGCTTCCGTTTCTTAATTATATGCTCCCTCCAAATTAGTTTACTGCCTAGGTGAATCCCTAGGTACTTGCAACTTGTTGATCTAGGAATTTTAATATTGTTGATGGTGAGCACAGTTCTTTTTTTAAGGTAAAGGTTAAATGTTGGGATTTAGTGGTAAGAACTTGATACTTCTATGAGGTTAGCGAGTTCCCTACCTTTAGTTGTGGTTAATCTGGAACCCCACAAAGTGTTTTTATTATTGAAGTCTCGTCCCGTAATAAATTTGGGTCCGAGTGTCTCAAAATATTCTTGATAATCTTCTTGCTTCAAGTTATGTCGAGGTGGGCAATATAGAGCTGAAACTGTAAGTGCATATGGCATCGTTCAAATGAAATATGTAGCAACTTAGACATGCACGACAACGCTTTATCCACAATTATAGTCATTTATAATTAGAATGTCTGATGTAATCAAAAAATGATTTGACATTTCATTCTGAGAGCGGCTGTTATCTAAAAAAATTGAAATTACGCATCAAAAAAATAACGGCAGGTATTGCATCGGTTACTATGTGTTTTCGAATTACTTATTGACTCTATTTGTGAACATTTATTTTGAAAAAGTGGAAAAGATGGAAGACATTTGCGAGGTCGAGATTTTTCCCGAACAAATACTTGAGGAAGCTCAGAAAGCAATATTACGTGGAAGTCAAAGGACGCATACGAAAAAATATTTTCCGAGTTCAATAATTGAGTAGAACTGGTTTAAAAGTAGTAATAAACGAAGAGGTCCCTACTCCTACTCCCTACAAGGTTAATTATTAAAAGTTTGTTTAAGACGACATTAAAAGCTCACAGAAATATACAGTAGAAACGCTGAATCGTTTGCGACATGTGACTGATACGTCATCAACCGTATGCATCTAAATCAATACAATATGACAAATGCTTATATTGAGTTTCGTTCTTTTTCTGTTATCTCAAAATACATCAGGTTGATCGCCATTCTAATAAGCATCAAACGTCACGGGGCATAGAAGTCGTTTAATGTCACAGAAAGCTACGTTGGGAATTATTTATCAAACAAATTGAAAATAAAAACAGCGGAAATGATTCAGTAAGAGACTGCCAAATAAGTTGCAGTGAACCATAACGTAGAAACGTCTTGTGAAAGTTCAATGCCACGGTTGAAGTTAATTTGTCCTTGCCAATAAAACAAAAAAATTATGTTCTGTACATTAGCATGAATATTATTGTAAATCTTAACAAATAAACTAATTCATTTCAAGTGTTTTATGGTATGTTTTAGGACTATAAAAGACTAAAGTTTTATCTACCACATTAAAGGGCGAGAAAATGTTGAAGTATGACCTTATAATATAGTGATTGTGGTTATATCTATCTCCGAATTCGGAGTCAGATGAAAACTGGTTGTCCAAAAAATGGGCTCAAGTTTCGTTTAGCCAAAATCAGTTACATGGAATATCGGTTTATGGAATGATTCTATACAAGAAAGCTAGCACTACATAATTTGATTTTTGCCGCGGAAATTTTTCGTTACTGAGAAAACTCGAATTTTTAATTTTTCTACTATTAACTAAAATTCGAAACTTTACGGTGTTTTTAATAGTTTTTTTTTGTTTTAGAATGACGTAAAAACATTCAATATAACGATGTGAACTAATTTTTATTCGAAAATGTATTTTTCTACATTCACGCAAAAAACAACACTTTTGTGAAACACATTTAATGGTTCTTTTTTGCACTAGTGCAACAAAATTTTTGTTGCACTCATCTGTCATTCTTGTCAGTTTTGTGATGGTGTATGACAAACATGAACATTTAAATAAAATAAAAATCCAGAGCAAGTGTCTAATCCTGCTCTAATACAGCAACAATATACGTATATCTTACTACTAAGTCTCAACGAGTTACAATTATTGCAAAAATCTTTGATTATTTAAAATTTAAATGGTCAAAGCGAAAACCAGCTATGATTAAGTACTGACAAGGTGGAGGCCATAAAAATACAAAAAAAGAAGAACGGTTAAAATACAATCTGAGTAACATATTATATTCTAATTTTCTAGTTTTTGCATGAATGTAGAAAAAATATTGTATGCAACTCGTGCAAAACGTGTTTTTTGCACTCGACGTGTTGACGATTTCACGTCGCGTGCAAAAAACACTCACTTTTTGCACTTGTTGCATAAATAACTATTTTATCACAATAATTTTTATTGATTTTTCCAGGTTTAGAAGTGCCGAAATGTGATAGGAAGATAAAAACTACATATTTTTGTTTGATTAATAATTTGCAATAACTTTTCTATATAACTTTTTCCGCAGAAATTTATCATAAGGGCGGTGTAATAGAAAATCTTCAATATTTCGAAGTTTTCTATAGTATTCTCAACTTTTTTACATACTTTCTGGGTCGTGGAGTGAAGTGGGGTGCTGGGTGGGGAATATTATATATGTGCGGTTTTTTGCATGTATTGGAAATTTTGACATTCTTACTGCGCCTCATAATTCACAGAAAAACAGATTTCGTTGTATGCAAAACCAAACAAGACTCTAAAATATTTAATTATATTGTTATGAGTTTTTTAAAGAAGAAAACCAGTACCTTATTTCGATTTCGGGAGACAAATGGATGTGTTCAAACCATGTGTTTTTTGCGACAGTTTCATCTGGACGACACTTTGCTGATTTTGAACAACGGTATATGCCCAGATCTATTTCCCCATGGTAATAATGGGAAAAATATCAGGTTTGTTACCATGCCCTTTACATTTGGTTTTACATAAGGGGCGACAAACCATGTAAAAGACCGAATTCATAACCTTCTTGTCGCGAACGAGGAAGAGCCATTTTTACAGCTTGAGTCGACATTTTTGTAAATAATATGAACGAAATGATTTAACTCAACTGAATATAGAATATTAAATTCACATATATGTACAATGTGTACATACCCACCTTTTATCTTTATCAGGATTGTCGTTTTTATGCTTCATTGACAGTGTTTTTTGTCAACAATAGGCTACATCGTAACCAATAGACATATACACCCCGCACAGATACAAGAAGTAAGGACATTAAACTCCGCGAATGCAGGAAGTGACCACAGTTTGCTTCTTGGAAAAATCAAAGTGAAACTTAACCTGGGAAGGAATAGAGAACCAAGAGCACACACAGAAAAAATAAACATCGAATCCATGTGGGACACAACCATAAAAGAACTATATCAAAACCGTTTAAAAGGAAAAATCGATAAAAACCCGATAGAAGAAAATGATGACATTAACAACAGTTGGAAGAGATTAAAAGAAAATATCATAGAAGCAGCAAGTGAATCGCTTGGAACTCGGACTATAAGACCGCAAAAACAAGGAACGAACAAAACACCGTGATTCTCCAACAAGGTCAAGGAACAGTGCAAAAAGAAAAAGAGAGCGTACTTAAACTACATGTCGTCACAAACGGCAGAAGCATATGAAGAATACAAGAGAATCCGTAACGATACAAAAACACTAGTGAGACAAACGAAAGACAACTACTGGGAAACCTTCTCCCAAAGAATGGAAAGCGACTTCTATGGGTTACAAAAACAAATCTGGCGATTAATAAGAAATCAGAGAATAGAAGCAAATGAACTCATCAGAACCAGACACGTAGAAAGAGATACCTGGGTAAAATATTTAGAGGAACTATACAAGGAAGAAGAGACCGATACCGAGCCAAATACACCAGAGATAGTAATAAGTGATGAGACTAATATAAAAAAGGAAGATATAGAAACAGCACTTCAAAAACTAAAAACAGAAAGAGGCCGGTCCGGATAACATCGCGAACGAATTACTTAAATATGGAGGAGAGAAGCTAAACCAACAACTAACAACCCTAATCAAAAAAATATTTGCCCAACACAGGATACCAGATGAGTGGAGAAATAGCATTACGATTCCACTATTTAAAAAGGGAGATAAAAAAATGCCCGAGAACTATACAGGAATAAATCTACTATGCACAACGCTGAAATTAACCACAAAGATAATACCAAATAAAATAAATGAATGTATCTCACTAGCAGATGAACAACAGGGTTTTAGATCGGGAAGATCCTGCACGGACGCAATATTTGTCATAAGACAAATAACGGAAAAATCGATCGAATATAATCGACCGGCCTTCATGTGTTTCATTGACTTGCAGAAGGCCTTCGATCGAATACAATTAAAAGACATAATACACCTTCTCTATGATAGACAGATACCATACAATGTCATTAAAATAATCGAAAATATATACTCAAAAAATACGATCCAAGCAAAAATAAATGGTGACCTAACTGAACAGATACCTGCAAATAGGGGCATTAGGCAAGGGGACTCTCTCAGCCCGCTCCTATTTAACATAGTGATGGATGAAATCATAAAATAAGTACGCAAACAAAGAGGATACAAAATGGGAAATAAAGAGGTCAAAATCCTGTGTATGCAGACGATGCGGTACTGTTGGCGGAGAACGAGGACGATCTGCAAAGGCTACTGTACCAATTTAACAAAACAGCAAAAAAGTTCAATATGATAATATCAGCGGCAAAGACAAAATCAATGGTTACTTCCAAGACGTCGATCAGATGTAAGATTGTGGTGGATAACAAAATAATACACCAGGAAATGAAATTTAAATATCTGGGAATCAAAATATCTGGACACGGGGACGTAGAGACGGAAGTAAGAAACCAAGCTACAAGAGCCTCAAGAGCAGCAGCATACCTAAAAGACACAATCTGGCGAAATAAATACATTCGAACTGAAGCCAAAGCCCGCATAAACAAGACCGCAATCAGACCTATATTATCCTATGCAGCCGAGAACCGACCTGAGACCTCTAAAACGAAACGGATACTGGAGACTACAGAAATGAAAATAGTTCGAAGAATAGCGGGAAGAACACTAATGGATAGGGAAAGAAGTGAAAACATAAGACGAACATACGGGATAGATAACATCAATGACTGGGTACTGGATAGAAAGATAAAATGGAATGAGCACATTGACCGCATGACGGAAGAACGAATTGTGAAAATATCAAGGGACAAATCACCAGCAGGACAAAGAAGCCTTGGAAGACCTAGGAAAAGATGGAGTGACAACCTTCCAGGTGACTGAGCAGAGGCAATGCTGTGAAGAAAAACAGGCAATGATGCCTATACACAGCAGGAAGAAGAAGAAGAAGACAATGTTTTTTAAATTTTCGCATTTATTGACCATAGCGATATTAAGTTGATAAGAATAGATATTATTCATTGATCTATGTTAAAGGTCGGGAAGAGGATCACTGCATAGTGGTGAAACAACGCATTTCCGCGGATTTTCATTTTCGTATCGGTGCTTAAAAATAAGTCTACAATATAAAATAACACTAATTTTTCATGTATCTCATTTCGTTACTTCTAAACCGCATTCAAAAAATGGCAACAGCGCATTTTCCGCGGCAAAGTTTTTTCAGTAATATACTCTCCCTGAGGTATCTAAATGACAAAAATAGTTTTTTTCTTTTTCAACAGATTTCGGCTAAACGAAACTTGTCCCAAAAAATGTCTCATATGTCGGTTTCTTTGTTACCCCTAATTACTAACTATTAAAAATTTCTCTCTGATTTTCAGTCGAAAGAATTCACTCGTTTTTTTCTAGATATTGTAAGTAATTTCGATTTACTGATGATTAAGATTCTCCTAAAGTTATACTTGAGGGACTTGTTTTTGTGAATTGAATTGTCCATTTAAACGACAAAAATAAGAAAAAATGACAATGTTTGTAGTGATTCGTCAATGTTTTTTTTCTTCATTTGAAATCACTTTCTCTGTTCGATTGTAATGCAGTAGTTATTATAAAGAACGGTGTTTCGCTTTAAGGCATCAGGTGGTTGGATTGTGTTGCATTGTTTATTGAAAGAAATTACAAATATGACGTTTGAGTTGCATTGTTCGATGCTACCTACTCATTATACTGTAATACAGGTGTTGTTGTTAAGTGAATTTCGTTCTCACAAAAACAATACCAGAGCCGGAACAGTATTTTCTATGGTAGATCTTGTCATCAGTTTTCCGTAAGGGTATACATTTTTAAAGACATTCCATGTTTCTTGTTGACTTTTTCACTTATCCCCTATAACCTAATATCACTAAAATATTGATTTGTACTTTTTATGATAAACGATTCCATTTTGACGTAAACACCAATAAAAGTATTTTATTGAAACATTAATTTGACTCCGAAGCATTTCTAATTCTCTGTATTTTCCCCTCTATTCTCCTTGTATATAAAGTATAAAGTAAGTTGAATAGATGAGGCTTTTACTTGATGAAGATCCATACTGATGTGGTAATGTGGTAATGACAATTGTGATAAAATTTATATCGGTAGAACTTTTAGAAATTTTAAAACTAGAATTTCGGAACACAAACGTAGCTATGACAACAAAAAATTAGATTGTAACTATTCAAATCATTTATTAGAAAACCAACACATTTTCGACCCAAATTTTGAAATTCTCCATGTAGTCGGTAAATCCTTTAGTTTAAATTTATTAGAAGCCCTAGAGATTAACAAAAATAAATATTCAGGTAATCTCCTTAACGACCAAATAGATATCAATCAGTATCCTTTATTGAACCTCTTTACCTAGAAGATAGCTTAGGAATGTTTGTAGTGAATGAATTTCCAGGTAATATATTTTAATACCATTGTTAACCTTAGTAAATAGATTTAGCACTGTATATATTAAGACATTTTTATATTTTACCTTCATTCGTTTTGACAAAGCTACTGTGTTAATGAAACGCGTCAACAAGTTTAAATTGAACATTAGTTCAAATATATGAAGATTTAAACAAAATGTATTGTTTTATAAAGTAAGTATTCTAAAATTGATGTAGTAAAATATTAATTTGGACAATCAGTATTTTCTATTAGTTTTTGCTATAAGGGGGCAACGTGGCAAGTAAAACGGTAAACAAAATTTTATTTTTCGTCCGCAACAGTTTCGCATTGTAAGATAATATACTTTGAGTGTAGGTACCCACAGGTATATTAAAGTGTGTCTGAATTGCTTTGTGAAAAAACTGGAAGTGTAAGAACAGATTTGAAGTGAAAGTGATTAAATTAATATATCTAATCAGCTGAAGTTAGCAGATAAGAACGAATAAATACAAAAAGAATTCACGTCGGAATATACTACAGTGTTGCCAAATCGTGAAGAAAGTCTAAACTAAAGGGATTATAATATATAGCAGCTAGAATCCTACGAACCGTTGAGATGGGATAACTAGCTGTTTACCGCGGAATATGAACGATACAATTACAAATATAAAAAAAATTCAAAACATGTTTAAAGATGTAGGCAACACTATAAAATTATTGGGAGTTGTAATAAATGAATATATAAGTCAAAGTAGAAAATGAAAAACTGAAAGGAAAAATAAGAAAACAAGATGAAAAAATAGAAAAACAAAATTAAAACATTGCAACTCTGGAAAGAGCAAAAACCTGGTACTGAAAGGCATAGGGGACAAAATCATGGAAAAAACCGAGGAATCAATAGAAAAAGTAGCTAAAGTTATGGAGGCAATTGGAATAAAAATTAATCCAGAATTCGATATTGACGAAATCAGAAGAATGGGAAAACCTAGAGATGGAGTAGAAAGACCTGTAATATTGAAATTAGCAACGGGAAACAAAAAAATTGAAATACTTAAGCAAAACAAAAACTAAAAGGCACTGGATCGATGAGGTCTATCCTAAGGAAATTGTTGAGGAGAGGAATATATTGTACCCTCAGCTAAAAGAGGCAAGAAACAAAGGTTATAAAGCTGTTATTAAATATAATAAGCTGATTATAAATAATGATATACACGCAGCAAGAGATATGACAACAGAACTAGAGGAGGAACAAGGAAATTCCAAGGATCGAAAAAGAAAGGTTAATAAAAGGTCGCCGAAAACAAGCAGTCTAAAGGAACAAATAAGAAAAATAAAGAAGCATGCTTAAAAAAACTAACATCGCTCGACGAGAGCAAAAATGGAAACGGACATGGCATTGAAAAAGGACTCAACGGAAGATAACCGAATACAAAAAACAAATAAAACCGATAAGCAAAAACAGACAAGTAAAAAAAAGTACAAAAAGAATAAGGAGGATTTTAAAATAGGAACATGGAATATCAAAACGATGCTTAAACCAGGAAAAATAGAACTTATTGCAAAAGAAATGAAGAAATACAAAACAAAAATCCTGGTACTACAAGAAATAAGATGGAAAGAAGAAGGTAGGATCGACAAAAAGGACTATTCATTTCTTTATAAAGGAGAACAAAACCAAGGGCATAGAGGAACGGGATTTATGATAGACAAGATGATCAGAAACGAGTTGATAGAATTGATATCTTATATTAGAATAAAAGGAGATAAGGTAAATGTTTCATTAGTAAATACATATGCCCAAACAGAAGAAGCTGGCGAAGAAGAAAAGCAGGAGTTTTATGATAAACTAGAGGAAGTATGTGAAAAAATCCGTATGCACGATACTCTTCTTATACTTGGAGTTTTCAATGTTCAAATAGGGAAGGAAGAATTCCTAAGTGGTGTGGCAGGGAAGCATACAATCCATGAAATCACAAATCACAATGGTGTAAGGCTATGCAAACTAGCTGCAGAACAAAATATGTACACAAGACACAAACATAAAAGAACACAAAATTACATGGATGATACCTAGAAGAAACACGCGAAACCAAATAGATCACGCACTAATCTCCAAAAAAAGAATAAATATTATAAAAGACGTCAGATCATATAGAGGAGCAGATATCGACACTGATAACTTCTTGGTTTTGACGAAACTAAATCTAGAAATAAAATATAACAAGAAAATAAGAGGTAGGGAAAGGCGGAACCTAAAACAACTGAAAAATGAAAAGATTCGGAGAAAATATGAGGCGGAATTGAATGAAGGAATTAGAGGAAGGAAAGAATGTAGAAGAAAATTGGGAATGTATAAAAAAAATATTAAAAATGCAGCAGAAAAAACGGTTGGCTAACGAAAAAATACAAGGAGAAATAACTGGTTTGACGAAGATTATGGAAATATAAGTAATCGTAAAACTGAAGCCAGACAACAATGGATAGGATCAGGGACTGTGCAATATACAAAGAATTAAGGAAGGAGGCAGTAAAGATAATAAAATGGAAAAAAAGCAATGGGTAATACAAAAAATAGGAAGAAACTGAGCTAAATAACATGTCAGCAATTTTATGATTGAATATTGTTCGGGACATCTCACAGATGAACCCTATTGATTTTCAGCTCACCAGAGTCAGTACAAAGGGTACTATGATACTTGAAGTACATTTTTTTAATTTTTGGAGAAATTTCAGTTTATTAGCACGATTAAGCCTCCAGAGTGCAACAAGTCACCAATTCTATGATTGAATATTGTTCGGGACATCTCACAGATGAACCCTATTGATTTTCAGCTCACCAGAGCCAGTACAACGGATGCTATGGTACTTGAAGTACGACATTTTTGTAATTTTTTGAGAAATTTCAGTTTGTTAGCACGATACAGCCTCCGGAGTGCAACAAGTCACCAGTTTTATGATTGAATATTATTCAGGACATCTCACAGATGAACCCTATTGATTTTCAGCTCACCAGAGTCAGTACAACGGGTACTATGGTACTTGACGTACATTTTTTTTAATTTTTGGAGAAATTTCAGTTTATTAGCACGATTAAGCCCCCAGAGTGCAACAAGTCACCAATTCTATGATTGAATATTGTTCGGGACAACTCACAGATGAACTCTACTAATTTTCAGCATTTTTATAATTATTGGAGAAATTTCAGTTTGTTAGCACGATACAGTCTCCAGAGTGTAACAAGTTACCAATTTTGTAATTGAAAATTGTTTAGGACATCTTACAGATGAACTCTATGAATTTTCAGCTCACCAGAGCCAGTACAACGAGTGCTATGGTACTTGAAGTACATTTTTGTCATTTTTGGAGAAATTTCAGTTTGTTAGCACTATACAGCCTCCAGAGTGCATTAAGTCACCAATTCTATGATTGGATATTGTTCGGGACAGATGAACCCTATTGATTGTCAGCTCATCAGAGCCAGTACAACGAGTAATATGGTACTTGAAGTACATTTTTGTAATTTTTGGAGAAATTTCAGTTTGATAGCACGATACAGCCTCCAGAGTGCAACAAGTCACCAATTCTATGACTGAATATTGTTCGGGACGTCTCACAGATGAACTCTATTGATTTTCAGCTCACCAGAGCCAGTACAACGCGTGCTATGGTACTTGAAGTACATTTTTATAATTATGGGAGAAATTTCAGTTTGTTAGCACAATACAGCTTCCGGAGTGTACACAAGTGATCAATTTTATGATTGGATATTGTTTAGGGCGTATTATAGATGAAACTTTTTGATTTTTGAAAAAAATTCGCATTGTTAACACGATACAGCCTCCGAACTGTTTACAAGTGACAATTTTATGATTGGATATTGTTCAGGGCTTCTCGCAGATGTGGAAAAGTTAGTTTTAATCTTTAAAATAGTTTATTTGTTTTAGCTTCGCCGTCAATAAAAAAACAAAAATTCATTGAGCAATAAAGAAACAGATGCGATTCAATTAACTGTCGACCACTAAATTATACTCTGACAAATACTATTTATAATTTGTCGAGCACCTCCGACAAGTGAGTAATTTTATATTCTCGTACGGTATCTGATTATGCGACAAATTCTCTGAATTCATCCGATAAGCTACTGGTACAGAATAACAATTTCATTGCTATGTCACCTTGAGGCCGTCTAATACTGAACATACCTTTTCATTGTTCGCCGTGTTCGTTTCAAATTCATGTATTGTTTATATGTTTATTTTTATTCAGTTTGTATTACAGGAGACAATTAAATTATTGTTCTAGTCAATGGACGTTTAATTTCCTGATATTGTAACTACCGAATACTATAATATTAACAGATTAGAAGCTACACTAATCTAGTTCTTTAGGTATCGGAGGTCGGAAATCATCACGGCTATCATAACCTTCTTTATCACAATAATTTTGAATAGTTCTGTGGAGCTGAAGCTCCCTTAATTTTCATCCAACATTTCTTTTGCCGCTCTTTACATGTCAGAGTTATTTTATGATTCCACATTCATGTCCAATTCTTCTCCGAACTTCCGCATTCGGTATTCAGTCCACCCCTGGTATGTTCAACATCGGAGGCACCACATTTCATAGGCATTTAATTTTTTAAATCTAACTTTTTCAGTGTCCATGATTTAGCACCATAGAAGAGAGTAAAAATCGTATCCTAGTTTCTAAACCATAGCAAAGGCTACAGAATAAAATATATTTTATTCTGTAGTCTTTGACCATAGGTTCCCTAACATTTTTCCTTGTAGATCACTTTCAAAATTTTACTGGTTTCGGTAGACCCCCTGCTGCTACATTTCTACCATATTCCCAAAACTCGTCAAAAAATGTGATGATCAGCTCTAACGATTATTTATTCACACCAATGTAGACCCCTTTCGAGTCTCCCATGAACTCCAGGGGGCTACCTGGACCACTTTGGGAATCACTGTTCTAAACTAAGATCCCGATTGTTTTCGGTTTGACGAAGATATTTTGTTATTGTTTCGAAATTTAGGAACAAATAAACAATTGTTGTAATTGTTAGAATTAGAAAACTATTGGTTCCTACATTTTTAAAATTCTTAATTTGTTTGTTTGTGAATTAACCTCATTTACGTTTTCTTTTTTTTACAATTGCTGTCATTTTTTGACAAAGATATTTTGTTATTGTTTCGAAATTTAGGAACAAATAAACAATTGTTGAAATTGTTAGAATTAGAAAACTATTTCTTCATACATTTTTAAAATTCTTAATTTGTTTGTTTGTTTTTTCGTTTACGTTTACTTTTTTTTACAATTGCTATCATTTAACTGATTGTTCTTTTATATAAATTATTGCCTATTTCATATTTGAGACTGTCACAATTAATTTGCACTATTGATGTATTTGTTATTAATTTTTATAATACGATGCTTAAATTGTTACTTTCTTTAAATATTTTCATTTCATAACTTTTAACTTATGTCACGACTTATTTGTACATTGTTGCCATTCATTTTGATTCTTCTTCTTCTTTTTTCTTATATGTAAGCAAAATTTGCTTGTTTATCTTCGTCTCTTTGTTCACTTTAGTCCACTGTAAGATTGTCACTACATCGTTTGCGGGGTCTTCCGATGTTCCTCCGTCCCATTGGGGACTTATTCCTTGTTATCCTTACCAATCTATCGGGTGTCATGCGGCTAATATGCTCATTTCATTCTCTCTTTCTTTGCAGGATCCATTCACTGATATTATCAATTTTACATGCTCTTCTGACATCCTCACTCCTCTCTCGATCTAACAGTGTTTTGCCTGCCATTCTACTTTCATTTCTGTTGTCTCCAGTATTTTCTTCGTTTTCAAGGTATCTGGTCTGGTTTCCGCAGTATATGTTATAATGGGTCTAATAGCTGTTTTATATATTCTGGATTTAAACTCTATTCCTATGTGTTTGTTGCTCCATATAATATAATTAAGACACGCGGCTGTTCTCGATACTTTCATGGCTTGCCCTCTCACCTTCGTCTCAACATCACCCTACCCGGAGATTTCTATCCCACGATACCTAAATTTCATTTTCTGCTGTACAATATTGTTGTCTATTTCAAGTTTACATCTAAGTGGTGTTCTAGATGTGGTCATGCATTTGGTTTTTGACACTGATATATTCATTCTGAACTTCTTTGCTGTTGTGTTGAATTTATGCACTAGTCTCTGTAAGTCGTCCTCGTTTTCGGCTATGAGTACAGCGTCGTCGGCGTAGCATAGTATTTTGACTTCTCTGTCTCCCATTTTGTACCCTTTCAGTTTGCGTACCTGCTTTATTATTTCATCCATAATGATGTTAAATAGCATGGGACTGAGGGAGTCTCCTTGTCGGATGCCATTATTTACTTCTATTTTCTCCGTTAATTCACCCTCTATCTTAGCTTGGGTCGTGTTGTTCTTGTATATATTTTCAATTGTTTCAATTATGTTTTGAGGCACATGTTGTCGTACAGCAATTGTATCACATCCTCCAGCTGTATGCGATCGAACGCCTTCTCTAGATCGATGAAACACATGAAGGCTGGGCGGTTATATTCGATCGACTTTTCGGTTATTTGTCTTATAACACCGCGTCCGTGCATGATCTTCCTGAGCGGAATCCTTGCTGTTCGTCTGCCAAGGTAATGTGCTCATTAATTTTATTTGTGACGCTTTTTGTTGTTAATTTCAAGGAAGTGGAGAGGAGATTTATTCCTCTATAATTAGCAGGTAGGTACCTCCTTGTCGCCTTTTTTGAATAGGAGCGTTGTACTATTTCTCCATTCGTCGGGGATTCTATGTTGGTATAAGATTTTGTCAATAAGTATTTTCAGTTGTTCGATCAGACCCTCTCCTCCATACTTCAACAGCTCATTGGTAATACCATCGGATCCTGCGCTTTACCTGTTTTTTAACTTTTTTACAGCAGAATCTATGTCTTTCCTGCTCACATGTATGTCATCGTTAATCATTATTTCAGGTGTATTAAGTTCATTTTAAATGTTCTGTTTCTTGTATAATTCCTTCAGATATTTCACCCAATCCTCTTTCGGTATACGATTACTGTTAATCAGCTCATGTGTCTCTTTCTTCTGGTCCCTTATTAGCCGCCTTATCTGTTTTTGGAGTCCGTAGAAGTCGCTTTCCATCCTCTTCGAAAAAGCTTCGCAGTGTTTGTTCTTGACATGTCTCACTAACGTATTGGTGATGTTTTTAATTCTCTTATACTCTCTGTAATCCTCCAGGAACTGAGTTGATCTATATTTTACATAAGCTCTTCTTTTCCTCTCACATCGCTCTTTGATTTCTTCACAGAACCAGGGCGTCCTGTTGGGACCTGTCTTTTCTTGTTTTATCTTTCGTTTTCCCAGTGCTTCAGTTGCTGCCTCTAATATTTCGTCTCAATTTCTCCCAGCTGTTGTTAATGTCATCTGTCTCATCTATTGGTTCCCTCTCTATTTTTTCCGGGTTGATTTTGTGCTTTTACAAAGTTTTAATTTCATATTAATCCGTCCAAGTAGCAATTTGCGGTCGCTACCGATGTTAGCTGAATTAAGAGTTCTTATGTCCAGTTTTGATTCTTCTGTTTGTTAAATGTCAGAACATAATTTCTAGTTTCGACGAATTCTCAATGGATAATGTAAAAAGTTTTTATGTCTTTCGATTGTATTTACATAATTTCTCTTGATGAGTCTTAACTTGTGTCATGTTTTCTGCAAAATTTTTGTCACTTTTACTGTTAAAGGCTGTCAATAGTCCATGTCATTTGTCAATTCTCCAGCCGTCTTGTCTGATTCTGTATTAGAGGTGTGTCACTTCGCTTCAGCTACTATAATAACATTAAAAATAGCAATTTTAATAATTTTGGGGTGGCATTCTAAAGTTATTGATTGTTTCAGTATCCGGTTATGGACTTTACCTTATTTTATAAACACTCCGTACAATCATGTTCTCCATTCTCCTGTTACATTATGACTTGGACCATTATAAAAAGTTCTATTCAATTTTTTACAGTATTTTTTGCATTCTCATTAGGGAATTATATTCTTCCTTCACCCCTCTGTGGGAAAGATACTAGCCCATCTTTATTCATTTCGGGTTTCCTTTAAGCGTCATTAGCGTGCTGATTTTACCTTTGTACAAATAGGTTGTGCGAAGCAATTAACAAAACCGGTCGATAGTTTTTATCAGTGCCAACTTTGTTTTCTTACACGTGTTTATTTGAAATATTCCGATTAGAGTTTTTAACTAAATAATTTTCCCCCATCATGGGGGATAAAAAAGGGACGTCATTCTCGACGCAAGTGGAGTCAATTATGTTATGTGATGATGATCAAATGTTACCGATTCATAACTCTCCAAGCACCAACGAGGTTTCTGCAGTAAAACCAGTTCCAAAAAGGTTCAACTTATTGTCAGATAAGTACAATTTATCTACTATTTGGGTATACATTGAAAATATTAAAAGTAGTAATTTGGGAAGGCTACATCCCATGACTGTTGGTCACATACTTTTTAAACAATTAAAGCTAACTAATATATTAGAAATTAAAAGTATAGGTAAAAATCGAATAAAAGTTTTATTAAAATCGTTTCTTGAGGCTAATCAATTAGTTAAAAATCCTTTGTTGGAAAATCATAATTTGGTAGCTTATATTCCAAATCATCTACTCGAATCAAAGGGTATCATTAGGGACGTTGACACTAAATATGACGAAAAATATTTGTTAGAGAATGTAGAGTCTACCTCTCCGGTAATAAACATTTATCGTACTAAACGTAAAATCCAAAGAGAGGATAACACAATTGATTATGTACCAAAAAAACCATTATCATTACTTTTGAAGGTAATATTATACCAAACTATGTTGCATTTAATAAAGTATATTGTCAGGTAGAACAATTTATAGGTAGAGTAGTTCAATGTTATCGTTGTTTGAAGTATGGACATGTTTCTAAATAGTGTAAAAACACCCAAGAACGATGTATATAATGCGGCGAAATAAAAACAGAGGAACATAGTTGCAATAAGGACAAAATTTATTGTATTCATTGTAAATCTAACGATCACCTATCTATATCTAAAAAATGCCCTCAATATGAGAAACAGAAAAAAATTAAAACTATTATGGTTGAACAAAAAACGTCATTTCTGGAAGCCAGAAAATACTGTGAAAACTCTATTTCTTCTTTTGTAAGTCATGATTCTTTTTCAGGCTTATCAAATTATAATAAAGATTTCCCCAGTCTTACTAATCAAGTTAATAATAATACCACACAAACTATGATAAAAAATATTAGGGAAAGCAATAGTTTCATTTCGTCGCTACCAAGTACAGGTGGCACAAAAAAATACTCAGTTCCCATGAAAAAGAAAAGAAAATCAGACTCTCCGTCCAATCAGTCTCCTTCTGACTCGCATGTTTTCTTTTACTTTTGGTCCTAGTCAACCATTACCTGCTAACCCCTATAAATCCAATTTTAATAGTATGGAAAGTAAAAAACAGAATATTGCTGACATTGTCTCCAAATTTGTATTCAATCTATTGGATAATATTAGCTCAGTAGAAGACTTGCAATCAATTAATAAAAGTTCAATAATCAGTAGCATAAAACAAGTACTGGAGGATACTCTAACAGTTAATAATTATTAATGGCTCAAAAAGTTTCACTTAACATTATGCAGTGGAATGCTAGATCAGCTGTGGCAAATAAAAACAGTTTGCAACACTTTTTAAATTCTAGAAAAATAGATGTGGCACTTATTACTGAAACTTGGTTTAAAAAAAATATACAATATTGTTATAATGGTTATAATATGATCCGTAAAGACCGACATGACGGCTATGGTGGTGTTGCCATTTTAGTTCATCATTCAATAAGTTTTTGTGAATTCAAAATTAATAATAATGTGTGTAGAGGCGTGGAAATGTGTGGCATAAAAATTAAATATGGTAAATCGGAGCTAAGCCTTTTTTCTGTTTATAAACCACCTAAAATTAAATGTTCTGCTAATGATTGGTTTACACTTTTTTCACAAGCAAAAAATCCTATAATCGTGGGCGGTGATTTCAATGCACATCATTCGTTGTGGGGTGCACATCATAATGACACAGTTGGTATACAACTAATCCAAGCTGCAGATGATCTTAATCTAACAGTAATGAATAATGGACAACCCACCGTTTTAACTCGTCCTAATCAAAATGTTTCTGCGATAGATAACACTTTTTGTTCTCCTGAACTTGCTAATAGAATTAATTGGTCAGTATTAGATGATACATTATGATCGAATCATTTTTTTATTCTTATTGAGCTTCCAATTGACCAAGTTATCAATGAATTTACCCTTAAAAATAAATGGAACATAAAAAAAGCCAACTGGCCATTGTATACTGGGACAATTGAAAATACTCTTCAAGGAGATTTCTCATTAAACTCCACATCTGATAAATATCAAATCTTAATCAGCAGTATGAATCAAGCTGCACACATTGCGATACTACAATTTAAAAATATTAAAAACTTAAAACGTTACCCACCACCTTGGTGGAATTCAGATTGCGAAAAGATTTTGGAAGATAGACGTTTGGCTTTCTCGACTTATAAAAAAAATTCGAATTTTCAAAACTTTTTCCTTTGTCAAGAAATGATGGCAAGAACAAAAAGAAAATGTAAAGCTATAGCTAAACAAAACTGGATTGAGTATGTTTCTTCTCTTAATAAGTCTGTTTCGTCTTCTTCTCTTTGGAAACAAGCTAGAAAGATTTATAGAAAACCAATCTCCAACGTCAAGCCTTTAGATGATATCTGGATGGCAGAATTTTTTGAAAAAATTTCTCCTCCCTTCGCTGCTATGTTATTTCCTGATCTAACTTCATCTAGTGATGAGAACCATTTTCTTTCAAAACCCATAACTTTAACAGAGTTAAACTATGTTCTTAAAAATCGCATCAGTACTAGTCCAGGACTTGATGAAATTAAATATCCTATGATTGATAACCTTCCTGTTATTGCTAAATGTATGTTGATTGATATATTTAATGATATACTGAATAATCTATCCATAGTTAATGAGTTGAAGGATGTCATCATTATTCCTATTCTCAAGCCAGGTAAATATCCCAATCATGCTGAATCCTATCGCCCTATATCACTTATGTCTTGTATGTTGAAAACTTTAGAACGTATCATTAAGCACAGACTTGAATGGTGGTTATTTCAGAAAAACCTCCTTCCAAGAACCCAGTTTGGCTACAGAAAAGGTTGTGGTACAATTGACGCTCTAACAACTCTTGTTACCGATATTCAAAATACTTATTCCACCAATAGATATTTACCTACACTTTGCCTAGATATCGAAGGTGCTTATGATAGCGTCTGCTTACCCATTCTGAGAGAAAAAATGATTAATAACTTCCTAATATCGTTTCGATTAACTGATGCAATCATTAACTTTTATTCTTATAGAAAATTGTATATAAGAACTCATAATAATTACCTCATAGGACCTCGTTATAATATGTCAGGACTACCTCAGGGTTCAGTATTGAGTCCTCTGCTTTTTAATTTGTATACGGCTGACTTTCATAGTATTTACGTTGAAAATATCACCCCAAAAATAATTCAGTATGCGGATGATTTTTGCTTATATTCAGAGGCCAAAAAATATAATGATGCTGTAGAGACGTTAGATAAAATATACGGATTGGCTTATAAATGTTTCATTAAAAATGGTTTTAAAGTATCTCCCACGAAATCATCAGTTTGCATTTTTTCTAGACATAACATCCCGAATATCGATACGATTCAGTTAAATACACAAGCGTTTCCTTTTTGTAAATCAATAAAATATTTGGGAATGATAGTTGATAGGAAGTTAACCTGGAAACCCCATATCGAACATATATTGAATAGATGCAACAGAGGTATGAATTTTTTAAAATCCATTTCTAAAACTTGGTGAGGAGCTGATGTGTCGACTTCGCTACTTTTTTATAGATCATATATTAGATCCATAATAGATTATGGATGTACACTTTATGGATCCGCAAGTAAAAATAATTTACAAAAAATTGACGTATTTCAAAACAAAGCCTTACGTATTTGTATGGGTGCTATGAGGTCTACTCCCATTGAACCACTTCACTTGGAAGCTTAAAATATAGAAGAAATCATCTTAGCCATAAATTCCTCATAAAAATTATGTCTTCCAACGAATCTTTATATCACAATATATGTAAACTAAACGAATTTGATTTAACTAACAACTACTGTATCCGCAAAAATTCACCGCCTCTCTGTGATGCTTTCCGAAACTACAACAATCTATGTGTAATTAGATCAGAAAAAAATATGACTTTAGATGATTTTGAATACTTTTTTCATATGTTTAATGTCATTCAACCTAGGTATCATGTAAATCCTATGATAAGTCTTACAATTTTAAACTCCATATTAGAAAATTATTCTGATTCCATACAGATATATACTGACGCTTCCAAAAGTTTATATGGAAC
Organism: Galeruca laticollis; assembly: GCA_963921935.1. Lineage (NCBI taxonomy): Eukaryota > Metazoa > Arthropoda > Insecta > Coleoptera > Chrysomelidae > Galeruca > Galeruca laticollis. The sequence continues at coordinate 285,574,796 of OY998175.1, read as the reverse complement.
TGGTTGTGCGTTCTACATTCCAGGTGATAATGTCGAAAAATTGTTTAAGCTCCCCTCAGATTTCTCAGTTTTCAGCGCTGAAGCTGTGGGCATCTATGAATCGTTAAAATTTTTTTCTTCGCCCAGAAAAAGTTCTGCTATTATATTAGCTGATTCTCTGTCTATCTTAACAGCTATACAAAATCCAACTATACCTGCTTTATCAGATAATCTTTATATATTCTATATAAAAAAAATGTTATATTAATTAAAAAAAGATAATAAACATGTACAGCTGATATGGATCAAAGCACATATAGGACTTAAACATAATGAACATGTAGATCGTTTAGCTAAAAATGCAGCAGAAAATGGTACCTTATCTCTCTATCCACTAACTGTACCAGACGTATTTGCTAATTCTAGGCAAAAACAAAGTTGTTTATGGAAAAAGTTCTGGAACGATTATTGTAAAATATCTAATACCAATATTCATCAATTCAACAAGAAATTCCGAATTGTTATTGGTTCAATTCTTACTCCTGTCCACGTAAATACATTACAACTATTGTTAGACTACGCTTTGGACATGCATGTTATCCGGCACACTTATATAAAATAAAAATTCTTGACACAGACCTGTGTCAACACTGTCATATCAAAAGTGATCTGAATCATATTTTCTTTAACTGCATATATTCCCAAGAAACTCAAAACCTTATTAATGATTTAATAAGAATCGGATTTTTCCCACCCTTCAATATCTGCCATCTTTTAGCCTTAAACAAAATGGAAGTATATAATGTTCTGATGAAATTCATATACGAATCAAAGGTATGCTTGTGAATGTTTGAACTAGATTTGTTTACCTCTGTTTATCCCAATTGTAGTTATTCCTATCTTTCCGTGGCCTAGTTTTGTTTGTGATAAATTATAATGTCTTGATGGGCCCCTAGACAAGAAGCGAGTGACCCTGTACCTTATTGTATTTATTTTTTTAGATAGGTGTGAGTGAGGTGAATATATTTTTTTATATATTAATAGTTTGTTCCTGTTGTGACTGGCCGAATGGCGAGTGTCAAAGCCAAGAAAAAAAAGCGTCATTAGGTCTTCTCCATTGCTGATATTTTCCCATTACGACTCTGTAAGCACTAAACTTCTTGCCTCTTAACAGATTATTTCTGAAGACGATGTCCACATTTTCTACACTGTACATTAATTTAACTCAATTTTATTTTTCAATTATTTCCCTTAACGGCGACCAATTTTAAGTTTAAATCGACATTTTACACAATTAGGTACATTTTTTTAGTAGTAAGTTTTCCTACATTATATTATTTCCCGTATACTCTTAGATTTACCGACACATCTTGGATATGTGACAGCTCTCTTTTTATAAATCTTTCATATAAATTATATATACGTTTAGGGTAATTTCATATATTTGTTTATAATAATTTCTGAACTCTAGGCCTGATGATGGCTCAGTGAGCTGAAACTAGTTGCCCTTTAAACTTGTAACTAATATATACTGTAGTCGGATTTAGCGTTTTACTTACTGCTATTTAAATAATCCATAGATCAAATTTACCGTAATTAATACTATTACTCAGTATTTAAATATCACTTCTGATATGGTACTTCCAATATGACGATGCACTCTTGCGGCGAGCCAATCGTATATATACTGGGCGTTATTTAATTATGAGACTGCCATTGGTATTTATGTCGAAGTATAAATTATTGATAAGTCGCCTGAGAAAATTGTAAATAATATATATATTCATCATTTCAAGGACGGTACGCCCCTGCTCTTGTAGTTAGGTTAGGTTACATATCTGTGTACCTGGTGCATTAATTAGTTAATGTAAAAATAAATTAAATGGGCGTTCTTATTAATTTTTTAATAGGACTCTGCAAGTGTATTGAAAAAATATCTATGCCATACTTAATTTGAATAATAAGTGAATATTTTGATCAATGTTTGTAAGGAATCTAGTAGATCTAGATAACTTCTCTTCTGAACATATCTTCTTATGTTATAGGTGTTGTCCTAATTCCGAAAGTTGCCTATTATGGCAATTCTTATTTTGGAAACTACTGGTATAAAATAAATAGTTTTTTCTGCCACGAATATAGTCGTTTTTCTATCGCCCTCTTTCTACTAGCAGCTATCCCATGATGAGCTGAATCGGTATACAGTGTTGAGAACATTACGAGGGAACATACGTTTTACCGTCAATGTGTTAGAAAGAGTGTAACATTCTTTTTCGCTAACAGGATATCATAAAGTCGAAAACGTGCAACAACTGTATGTGTAAAGGCGTGATGGGAGTATACTCCCACCACGTGTAAAGGTATGTGTGGTGGTAGGCACCGCATTCGAGAGGCGTGCAAATACAGATTTGTAAAGAGGACAGTTTAGTTTATTAATTGAGAAATAATAAGATTGTACTAAACTGATAGCTTAATGCAATGAACAATAAAAAAAATCAACATTACTTTCGTTTATCCTTTCATGATTAATTTACAAAGAATTAATTCAGTAGTAATAATCTAATTCACCATATTAGTTTGTTTAGTATACATATGATTTGAACAATAAATTAAAACCTACCTAGTAAGTATTTGAAATAAATGCCACTCAAAAATCACTGGAGGATAGCGTTGATTGATGACTTATATCAATCAACGGCGAAAAGCTAAAAAAATTACTTTCGTCGATATTGAGGGCACAATTAATGAATATAAGCATAATAATTGTCATTAACATCATAAGGAATATTCTATGGCAACAAATACAGAGTCCAAAAGCGACAATATGTTGTAAGAAAAAAAATGTATTCGGTGTATCACCGTTTTCTTTAACAGGGTATCATAACATGAGAAATAAGTCGTATGCTAATATTTGTTCAACTGTATTTTGGTTTTAAAAATATCTCAATGTAAACCGCCTGTTTCCTACGCTTCTGATAAAACGACTTCGTTTACAGCTCTAATTATTCTATTTTAACTATCCCCTCTCTTCATTTTCAATCCACGCGTTAGAATTATAAGTGCCTTTAAAATTTTCCTTTTTATTTGTGAGAGAAATCAGTTACATTTAATTTCAACGTAAAACGATAATCCTCTCACGGCAAACGGGAAATTATAACAGTCACATGGCGTTACCAGTGTGTTAGAGAAAGGCAATCGTGAGACATAGAATCAAAAGCCAGCGTAGATTATTATACCAGACGAATACGAATTGCACGTGCGCCTCTTGAAGATGTTTAACTGTACAATCTGGGTACTTCACAAAACGTTTGTTTGCGAACGAGTAACGATCTTTTGCAAATCTTATAAAATGAGTATGCAAGTACAACATAAAGTGCCAATTGTAAAATGGTACTGCCAGGGTCATTCATATCGAGAAATAGCAGAAAATTTGTTTATTGTGGCATTCTAAAATGCCCAACCAATTAGCAAAAAACAAGTGAGAACGGTTATAAAAAATTTTGAAGGGCATGGATGTGTCAATCCTACTAAACATGGACCGCGTACACAAAATCGTCAAACCCAACCCGAAAAAGAAGAAAGAGATAATTTAATTTGTGCCAGTGTGGAAAATAATCCCCTACAATTGTCTAGTGGTAAGCCATCTCAGGTAGGCCTGTTGTCTTGAGGATGTGCTTCCAGAACATTTATAGGTCCCTTAGAGATTATACAAAGAAGCTTTATTTAGATTATTATGTCTAGTTCCAGCATGTGCCCTAGTGACGCACTGTATAATATAAACAAAATCTTTGACTTAAAGAAATTATGTTTTCTGTGTACATCTGTAAAATATCATACTATCAAAAATAAAATTAACTTACCTGCACATACATATGAATCCAAATTTAGCAAAGGATTTTGATGTTGATACGAAAATGATTCGACTGTATTAAAAAAAATCGTAGTTTCAAACTCAAAAAGAGCCATGAAATTTTTCCAGACGATCAATTTCGTAGAATGGAATTTTGTGAAATAGTTATGGAAAGAATACAATTGGACGCAAACTTTTCGAAAAATATTTTGTTCACTGATGAATCGACTTTTCCCACACACGGTGCACATAAGTCATCCGTTATTCGATATTGGTCAAGGACAAATCTACACAAACATTACAATTGTAGAACTCAATATCTCCAAAAGTTAAATGTTTGGGCTGGAATATTAGGTGAACATTTAATTGGACCATCTTTTATTGACGGCAATTTAATCGGACAAAAATATTTGGACATGCTGGAAAATCAAAATACTCCTGCCCTTATACAATTAGGTGTCAACTTCAATGATATCTGGTACCAACATGACGGTTGTGCATCACATAATTATCGACTAGCAATAAATTTTTTAAATACACAATTTCCCAATCGGATAATCTCCACGAATGGTAACATTAGATGGCCTGCGAGATCTCCAGATCTGGCTCCCAACGATTTCCTTTTCTGGGGTTATGTAAAATCGAGAATTTATGGATTCCAAGAAAACAGAGCCACTTCTCTAAATGAACAAATTTGTATGCAAATAACACCTGAAATGCTCATACATGTTCGTCAAGAATTTTACAACCGTCTCGGTTACTGTTTAGCTCAAAACGGGGGTTTATTCGAACATTTGATTTAAGCTCATTGAAGAATTAAGAAGTTTTATTTTTTAATTTATTACCTATCAGAATATTAATTTTATTTAAAAATTGTAGGCATTTTCATTAGAATTCGATTTTATGTTTATTTTCGAAAACGTTTTTTAATTTGTACTGTGTGTGTTTACACAGAGAATTCGTTCTCATTTGCATACAAACGATATACGAAAATTTTTTTACTAACATATTCGAACCACAGCAGATGTTCCGAGACCAATTTCACGTTGCCAAATCTGAAAAAAAGTAAAGGTTTTAACCGCTTTCAAACTGAAAACTAGAACAGTTTCCAGCATTACAATAAAATGTTCAACGAATAGATGGAATTCATTATATATTGATCTATTACAACCTCTTGAATTATCATAATTAAAAGCTTCTTATAACTTGTTCTCATATTAGAACAATGCATTTTACAATTAATATAAATATACAATGAAAATTGGCGACACTGTTAGTTAGACTGGCGTTGTGGGTTTGGGCATGTATTTTCCACTTTATGAGATCCTGTTAGCGAAAAATAAGAATTGAGATATTTAGAAACACATATTATTATTAATACAAATTAAAATACAACTTATTTCGCATGTTATGTTATCCTGTTAACGAAGAAGAGTAATACACTGAGTTTATGTATGTATTTTGTCTAACACATTGACGGTAAAACGTATGTTCCCTCGTAATGTTTCCAACACTGTATAGTAGATTGTTCAAAAATTAAGAGGACTATTTACATTCGATTCGATTCTATTTGATGGATACACATCTCTTCAGCATATCTTAACACGATCGGCCATTTTACATTGTTAATTTTCTTTTGAGAGATACAGGGTGTTTCAATAAAAAATCCCTGGCCGGATATTTTGTAAAGTAATAGATATATTTTAATTCTGTAAAAGCCAATTTGTAGAGCGCTAATAGAGCTTCAGGTTTGGATATAAATTGACTTATAAGTCAATATGTAGACGGTGCCTTTGCTGAAGAATTTTTTTTCGATGGCAGGATCTTTAAAATGTAGCACACCTTTTAGAAAATACATTTTTAAGTAAATTTGGTTCTATGAACTAATTCGGTAAATCTAGCCATTTTAGATACAGTTTGTCCACGAATGGAGTGCACCATAGGAGAAAAATCGTTTTCTTATATCAGATGTACAAAGTATTAATAACACATGAAAATGATTCAAGAGAAAACTACAATTGTTTGGGCGGGAAATAAGTGGACTGTATTTGCTTTGGTAATTAATTCAATGTATATATGGCGATATAAATGGCGAGAGAACAAATATAAAAAATAGGAAGCAGATAACACTTACCCTGATTCTGATAATAGGTCTTCTTGTCGGTACCGACTGATGATGTAGATAGGACCACGTGAATTGGAAAATCTGTAGCTATAGCGAGCGCGTGTATCTATTGTCAACTACTAGGCTACTACTTCTGGTCATACGATTAAAAATCTAGTCAACACGAACCGAACTCAACTGTCTATGTCGTCTTCGGCGAGAAACTTGGCTGAAATGCTAAATGCATCCAACATTAAATTGAATAATTTCTGTGGGGATTGAACAACCATTATTTATGATTTGAAGCAAAATGGTAGTCAGTTTGTTTTCTTTTAAAAAGAAAAATTAACATAACATAATATACAAATAAAAAGAAAATTCGTTTCTTTCTAAAATAGTCAGAAACTGTGATTGTAAGAACAATTCAAACATAAGAATAAGTATGGATCCGATTATAATACAAGGTAAAATACATATTCGGAAAACAAACAAAAAATATTATTGTCCTCTCCTTTTAATATCGTCGTTTATAAAATCCATTTTGATTTGTTACTGTTATTAGCCATAATTATCTAATTTATTAATGTGTCATAAAATATAAACATAACCTGGTAATAAGTTTTAATAACACGCAAATTTAACAGCGCTTGCCCAAACATACTGTCCTTTTCGGTTCTCAATTGAAACAATAACTGTTTTCACCGTTCTTGAACTGTTCTTGTTTGTTCGAACAGAATACTTCTTTAGTTCATTATCAGTTCGAATAGTACTTTGCAGACCCGCATGCGTTTGTAATGTTTTTCTTATTTATATATTCTTTATATATAATTACCTTTCTCCGGAACCTTCTAGATTTGCGGCTCACAAAAACAGTCGCCTCCCTGGAATTATCTAGATAAGACTGGTCACAAAAAATAATGGTAAGCAGTTCGAAGAAATCCCTAGACCTCGTCAAAATTTTAACTTTCATAGACAGACTGACAGAGTCGAATTCAGGGACTACACCAATGTGAGATTTCGTAACACGTTGTATAATTCCGAACTGATTATAGCATTTGTTCGAACAGTCTTAAAGTTATTTCCTTTGCTCACTTGTGATTCAATATGCTACTTTGCTCACTATTTTCAGTTGAATAATAATGAATTTTGGTCACGATTGTGGAAAAAATATTGTTTTGTATTATTTGCATGCAACCAATATGCAGTTACTTACCATAAAAAAGTTGGATGCAAGGGAAAAAATATTGCTAGGCAGCCAAGAAATTAGTCCTAATTTCTCATACACACCTTAAATGCTGTTTTGCTAGGTTATTCACAAGTCCCTTTAGGTCATACGCGGATTTGTTATGAGTTCAGAAGCAAGGCATCATCGTGGGTTTATATTATCAATACAGATACAGAAACTAAACTGGAGTTCTTCGCTGCTCTTATTTGAAACCTGTTTTGAATCAGTCACTTTGCGTTTCAAACCAACAAGCATTTGCGATACAACTATTTAGTTGTATCCCAAGTTTTATAATGATGTTACATATGTATCTTGGGCTTAATTTAATAGCTATTTATGTGAGCCAGAACCAGTACCTACTACCTACTGTAGTGATAATGCACAGAATAATTCCTAGACTTTACACTTTAACGTATATCTGGCAGGCGCTGTTTTTTTCATTTTTGTCCGAAAGACATAGCCACTAGCTGCTGCACTAATAATATATAAACTGTTAGTATCAACTTGGATAGGTTGAGGATATATGTTTCACACCCAGCGGTCTTTTAAGGTGGCTAAATCACAGACAAGGTAGACCACGGTACAGATGCAGGTTAGTTTAAGTAACAAAGGAGAAGAAGCTATCGAATTTTACAGTTCTAAATTGCACGCTTTAATGAATTTCAGTAAAACGTTATAAACAGGCTGCTTATTTAATGCCAGTAAGTTCATTACATTTGAGGGAGGTAGAACATCGATTTTTATGAATTTCCTATACATTTATTCTGTATGTTGTGTATATTTATTACATTAAAAAAATGTGTTGCTTATACGGTCACCACTGTCGCACAAGTTCGAATCTACGATATTTATTTTATTAAGATGTATGGGATAGCAGGCTTGTCCAAACTTAAGTCTACTCATTGTGACTATACTACTTGGCCATAATTGATAAGAGTCTATATCTTGTAGGTTTTTTAATGCAATAATCGTACCATAAGTGTTTCCATCTTTGAATTCAATTTTAAATTGATTCAACCATTAATCCACAGTTATTGTATTATTTATTGGCAGTTTCACGACTTCTTTTGCTAGATTGTCTACATGGTCATTACGACGTAGTCCAATATGTGCACATATCCATAAAATTTTAATATCGAAATCTTTTGGGCGTAGTTCGCCGACTTTCAGTTAATTTTTTGAATAATTTGATTTTCAAAAGTAGCATTACTATCAAATGGTTGACTAATGCCCGTGAAAACTGATAAGGAATTCGATATTATGATGGATTTTGTATAACCATGTCGTTCAATGAATTGGTGCTGGTTCTTAGTCTACATTTATTTACTTTTAAAATCGAATATGTTAAAACGGTGCTTATAGGCTTAAAGATTTTGTCAGTTACAGGCTGATAAATCTGAGTATTATAGTCTGACCTTTAAAGGAATTTAATAATAAAATTAAATATAAATTTTTATGTTTCTTTCCCTTGTACGTCAATGAGATATGGGTAAAGTGATGCTGTAGGCGGTGGATCGTAATAGTATCTCTTATGTTTCATTTCAATTACAGTTAATTAACTTCGAGAAATGTCATTGTAATACGAGGCATGTTTTTTAAGTAAGTACTGTTTTGGAATTAAAAAAAGACGTGCAAAGATATCGCAATAATTTTATTTTTACATGAACGCCTGTACCTTTATCTACTTTTATACATAATATCCGTGAATATTGAGGCACTTGTCATAACGTGGCACCAGTTTTTGAATACCCTCCTCATAAAATTCTGCCGCCTGACTTGTTAACCACTGTATCACAAATGTTTTGACTTCGTTATCGTCTTGAAGACGCTGACCGCCCAGGTGTTTCTTCAAGTGCAGGAACAAATGGTAGTCGCTGGGCGCCAGATCAGGGCTGTATGGAGGATGATCTAGAGTTTCCCATTGAAAAGATTTGATAAGATTTTTGGACCGATTAGCCACATGTGGACGGGCATTGTCATGCAGCAAAACGATACCCTTACTCAACTTGCCACGTCTTTTGTTCTGGATTGCACGGCGCAGAATATTGAGGAAAGCAGTCGCACAATGATGAAATTGTAAAGCATCAGTTTTCTCTCACCTTTTTGTCCACTTTCTGCACCAAATCTTCATTAACGACCGAAGGACGCCCACTCCGTTCTTCATCATGCACATTTGTGCAGCCATCTTTAAATGCTATCACCCATTTCTTTACCATTCCATCACTCATAATGTTTTGTCCGTAAACTTCACAGATCTCGCGATGAATATCGATCGGTTTCACGCCTTTAGCACTAAGAAATCGTATAACAGCCCGTACTTTACAATCGGTGAGACTCACGATTGTCGGAGGCATCTTAAACACTCAGTAAACAACGTATACAATGAAGAATCAGACTGTAATGGCGTCAGTGCATAGACAAGAGATGTAAGTAACCAGCGCGCATGCGCGGAACGCCGACCGTAGCGCTGCGGCAGCGGAATCGCAAAACGGTACTTACTTAAAAAACATGCCTCGTATTATTGTTAACGGTACTTACGTCCACATTTATTAAGTATTTAACGTTCATTTGATAGACACAACACATACAGTCTTACTTTTATTCAGTAGAATTATTTTGTCTATCAATTTTTTATTCAATATATAAGTTTACAGTTTATATTATTTAACCCGATTTATTTATAGAATAATTTCCTATTTACTCACGTATGGATGTTCCAATGTCGTAAAGGCACTGTTGAATACACTCTAAATATGAGAAACGATGTTATTCACTCCTGCCGTAAGTAACTGGCAATAAGTGGACTGTACAGATTTCTTCTATCGGTAGGTTTATTTTATCACAGTGAGACACATTTTCTTATAACACCCTGCATCTTGAAAATGCCGCTACGAAAATTTCTTACCAAGTAAACCCCTCTTTTTCCCTATTATTGCGATATAAACCCTTTTTTCCTAACACCCTGTATCTTATATATGGACGTCGTTACGTATTAGCAAATCCCGCTTATTTTACACTTTTCTTTCTATGCAGTGGGAAACTTTTTTAAAACACTCTATATTGTTAAAAAATAATACATTTTCACAAGAAATTTATGTTATAAAGAAACCTCACATCCTGACTACTTTTTGATAACAAAACATTAAATTAAACAAGTACCTAGTGTGTAATTAATTTAAGGTTTATTAAGGTTAATTTGACATAAAATAAAAGTTAACAATATCGTTAATATAGAAAGAATTTTATGGTTGTCAGTTTAAGCGTTCGTAATTACCAGATTTAATTTCTTTTCATGAAAATAACGTCTTTGGAACGACGTATTTACGTCACGTTTTTAATTGAACGTTAATTTTATTAGTAATGCGTCGATCTAAATTAACCATATTTGGCTGAAAGATTACGTAGATATTTTTCATGAATTCCACACATAACATTCGATATCCTCATATTATCCTTTGTTCTTATCAATTACCTTGAGTGGTTGTATTAAAATGGTCATATTCAATATTCTTTGAAAAAACTCTCATGAGTTATAGAACGAGAAATCTCTAGAAATAAATAAGACAGTGAATAAGATAAGAAATGCAGAGTTAGCATATATTTTAATATACATATATAGAAATGTTGTTCAGATTTATTAAATTATTAATATAGAATTATGTACATAATTATATCATTTCAAGTAATTGTTTCAAAAGTAGTAATTGTAATTTTGATCATATTGCGAAAATAAAGTTTTTAAAAATAGTTTTTAAAGTTAAAAAGTTATAATTCATGGAAACTTTAGTTGGTTCGTAATTTAAGCCATTTCTTGAAATCGTGGAAGAACTTCAACAAGCCCTTTTTTAAACGCATTCCAGAATAATAAATTTAAAATGTGTGTCTTTGTTTTTGTTGCTTTCTTAATATGATTGAGTAGAGTAATCTGTAGCAATAGAAACACAATTATATCAGAAACATGTTGTTCGTTTCTTATAAATTTTTGCTTCCTGGGGATCTTGTATATACAGTTCTATTAGTTTTTCTGTTTTTTTCGGAAAATATTGATTGATTGCTGTGATAAAGTTCAGTATCTCCTACGTCCTTTGAGATATAAATTTGAAAATTTGGGAGGTTATAGCCATAGTCTTCACATTCTAAAATTATTTACAATGTTATAGGGTGTTCCAGAGTGGGGTATAACAGGGTGAGAGGGAGTAGCAGCCAATTCCAAAATATTAGAAAGGGTAGAAGGGAAAAGTTATCACTCTGAAAAACTATATACAACTAGCCAGTTACAGTAAAAATGAAACAAGACTCGTCTGACTTTCTTACGAGGGGTCTAAAAGGGTGAAAGGGGGTAGCAGCCGTTTCCAAAATCTGAAAAATGGTAGAAGGGAAAAAGTTATCACTCTCAAAGTCGATATACAACTAGCTAGTTACAGTAGAAATAAAACAAGACTAGCCTGATTCTCTTAAGAGGGGTTTAACAGGGTGAAATGGGTAGCAGCCATTTCCATAGTATTAAAAAGAGTACAAGGGAAAAAGTTATCACTCTGAAAAACTATATACAACTAGCCAGTTACAGTAAAAATGAAACGAGACTAGTCCGACTTTCTAACGAGGGGTCTAAAAGGGTGAAAGGGGGTAGCAGTCATTACCATAATATTAAAAAGTGTAGAAGGGAAAAAGGTATCACTCTGAAAATAGATACAGAACTAGGTAGTTACAGTAGGAATAAAGCAAGGCTAGCCTGATTCTCTAACAGGGTGAAATGGGGTAGCCGCCATTTTCAAAATATTGAAAAGGGAGAAGGGAAAAAGTCATCACTCTGAAAATCGAATACAAAAATCAGAAAACTTTTGGATGTTTAATCTAAAAATTACAAAATTTTTATTACTTTTATATGCTTCCAAACATCGTAACCAAAAATAGGAACTTAACTGCAGCTCAAGCAAAATGGACAAGTTTAAATACTTACAAAATTTAGGAAAACGGCTTAGTAGATGACGGAAACTATTATAAATAATTTCCGAATAAAAGGGGCTACGTTGTTATGGCTGATAGTCACATTAAATTTTCTATTAGAGAAATATTGTTGGATGATTATACTACTCTAAATAATTGTGAATATCTAAGCAGCTTCATAATTGACCATTGTCTGAATAATTTTAATAAAAAAATTGGACGTAAGTACCAAATTATATCTGTTGCTAAATCATCCATTATTTTCAATCAAGATGAAGAACTATCAGATGTATTTGTAAATGGTATTAGCTGTACTGAAGACATGATAGTTATGCCCATTAATAAAAATGTTCACTATGTATTGTTAGTTATTTCGTTTATAGATAAAACATTAATACTAATTGATTCTATGGGAAACGAAGTATTAATTAAAAATCCATATTTTAGATATCTGAGTAAGGTTTTCATAAAGAAAAATATTTATATACAATCTTTTGAATTTGTGGTTCCTACCCACGTTTTACAAAGAGGCACATATAATTGCGGTGTTTACATAATCTACTGTTTTCAAAAACTTACAAAATCTCAAAGTTTAGACATCGCCACAGACATGAATCAGTACAGAATAGACTTGAAATGGCTTTTGCTTCATCATTGTTCGGATATGAAAGAACGTTGTTTATTTTGTTCTTTGGCAATAAAATCTAACGAGAAATCAATATTCACCTGCCGTCTCTGCAGAAGAAAAATATTCATCACAGATGCCTCTTAACCGCGAAGGAATTAAAACAAGGCTTGGATAGAGGCGAAAAAACAATTAACAATATTTGTGAATTGAGTATATTAAATATTACTTTATAAATATACTTTCACACTTTTACTTCTAGCTTCGTACATCTATTTTTGGATAAAAAGAAATATAAAGAAGAGTAAAATACCAGCAAAAGCTGCATTTATAAATCGGCCCATCACCATGCTATTTTATTGATATATAACCTTTTTCTGATTCTTACAGTTAGCAAAATTTGCCGGTTTGGTATTTCTACTGTAACTAGGTAGTTGTATGTCGATTTTCAGAGTGATAACTTTTTCCCTTCTAATCTATTTCATATTTTGGGAACGACTGCCACATCCTTTTACTCTTTTAGACCCCTCGTAAGAGAATCATGCTAGTCTCGTTTTATTTCTACCGTAACTAGGTAGTTGTATATCGATTTCCAGTGTGCCACGCTCTTTCTTTGTGCCTAGTCAAAGGAAGGGAGAAAAGAAAAGAAAGAAAAGAAGAAGAAAAAAAGAAGAAATAATGAAGTTAAAGGAAATATTAATGAAGGTGGATGAATTTAAAGAATTATGAAAAATAGGAAATGAAAGTTGAACTGATAGATTGTAGCTAAGTGGGCGTGCAATTACGCCGAGCTATCTCAAATGCCGGAGAGTAGGGGTGAATTAAAAAGGGCGCCACTGATTTATTTACGCTGAGCCAAAACAGAAGCTCTCCTTGCTGTTCTGGAACTCCCTATCAGTTAACGTCTTATATAAAAAGAAAATTATGAATATTTACGTAATCTATATCAATAAAATTAAAGAAAAGATATTAACAATAATAAGTTTTAAACAGTCACAAGCAGAGGTTTGGTGGTGAACAAATAAAACGAAGTAGTTCAAATATAGTGTGATCTATTAAACATAAAAAAAATAACAAGAATATAATAAAGTTGATGAATACACATAAATGTTAGTATCAAAAAAAACAGATTTTATATACAAAACTTAATTTTACATATATACAAAATAATGAAATTAAGACAGACAAATTTTCACCAAGTTTCCGATTGTAGCCAGGTAATGTCAACAGCTGGGAGCTGATGAAACGTAGTGAAGTAGCCGAATTGGTTGTCTCAGAAGCTACTTTTAGTAAGGGCTCGCTCAAAAGCCTTTATTGTCCGTGCTCAAAAGAAAAGCAAGCACTTTTTTCGTCCGTGCTCACAAAAGCACTTTGTTTGTCCGTGCTCAAAAAAAAAGCAAGCACTTCTTCGTCCGTGCTCACAAAAACCCCTGAGATGGTTTATAGGAGTTTGAAAGAAGTGTGTATTCGGTGGTCCCAAATCCTGAATATCAGAAAAATCTTCATGTAATTAACCAAAGAATCAATACAGAATCAAACATCCACGAAGATTACTTTGGAGAAAGAGCCCCAAAATCCACAAATAAGTGATAATATACGGGGAACTAAATCTCCGACCAGTCGAACACAATTCTTGATGTAAAGAGAAATCAAAATTCTACTCAAATTTCGTTCTCCAGGCACAGATAAAAATAACTCACATGAAAAGGACATTAAACGGCAAAAACTTATTGGCTTGGTAAATAGCAAAAGTGTCGAACGACAGTGAAGGCCTGTACACACGCTTTATTTCAAAACAATAAATTCCAATTTCCTTCATTTTAAAACCCTACCTTTTACCGAATAGATTCGTAAAAATAAGGAATGTTGATTTTGACAACCACAATGTCATTTGCCTGTATGCAACTAACATAAAAAGAAACGTTAACTAGATAACTGAATTATAAAAGTTAAATCATGATTTAATTAAAAGAGTTGCAGAAGTACAACGTGAACTGGGCATAACAACAGTCAGTTGTGGGTAAATCAACCAGATATTTCACTTGAATATATCGATAATATACTAAAATGATAGGAATTATAATTTGCGAATACGGGGTGACTCGAAAATGTTTAATAATAAAATCAAACCGTGACAAGTGTGATAACTTTTTACCTTCTACCCTTTTTCATCTTTTGGAAACGGCTGCAACCCCCTTTCACCCTTTTAGACCCTCGTAAGAAAATCAGACTAGTCTTGTTTTATCCCTACTCTAACTAGCTAGTTCTATATCGATTTTCAGAGTGACAACTTTTTCCCTTCTACCCTTTTTAATATTATAGAAATTGCTGCTACCCCATTTCACCCTGTTAAACCCCTCGTAAGAGAATCAGGCTAGTCTCGTTTTATTTCTACTGTTAGTAGATAGGTTTATATCGATTTTCAGAATGATATTTCTCTCTTCTACCCTTTCTAGTATTATGGAAATGGAAGCTACCCCATTTCACCCTGTTAAACCCCTCGTCAGAGAATCAGGCTAGTCTTGTTTTATTTCTACTGTTAGTAGATAGTTTTATATCGATTTTCAGAGTGATAACTTTTTCTCTTCTACCCTTTTTATTATTTTGGAAATGGCTGCTACCCCATTTCACCTTGTTAGACCCTGTTTAAACTCCCGGTAAGTATATAAAACCAGTGTTATTTTGTTTCTCTCGATCTCAATATACTATGTATAAATCTCGTTTGCTAAAACAGTTCCGTAGATATTATTACAATAAAAATAGTACAATTGTAGGATACATTATCAGTGGTGTGAGCAATGTAGAGTGGACTGTGTGGTCTGGATTGCTGATAAATAGACTCACCAATTTTCTATATACATATATTTAAAGGACCTATTTACACAAATTATTTACACAACTATTTACACTACAAAGATGGAAATAATCCAGAGCTTTGAAAGATGCCTCTAAGGCAGAGCTTTGGATATTTTATATTTTGAAGGGAATGAAACCCACTAAAATGCGAACATTTGTTCACTGCTAAAAATTAGCATCAGATCATTGCCATTCTTTGACACATCCCTCTAAGCTGTCATCAACTGTCAATCAGATTGACCAACATATATTTTTAAGCGACAAATTGTCAGTTGAAATTATAAAAATAATAAATAAATGTGTTGGAGGTTGTTTCCAACAACAATAAATACCTAAATCTCATTTTTTCTGGTCAAGTTAATGTGGTTTATAGTTTTTAATATATAATGTCATGATTTGTAAAATTTAAACGCACCCTAGTAATCCACCACTGATCGTTCTGGCGTCTTCGGTAAATGGGCCGCTAGATTTTGGCTGCTAGGTTCACACCGGTAATTGTTTTGGAGAAGTGCAAATGTGTGAATTTCGTAGTTTAAATATATATTTCCGGTTACACCTTTTTGTTCTATTAATACTTTGTGACATATATGTTTGCAAAACATTTACTTAAAAAAAACAAGTTCTTATCAATTTTATGTAGAATCTGGGCAATTTCTGAATGTGTTGTATGGTTCTGTAAGGTTTTACTTTAATAGTTTTTATTAGTTTTGTTTTCACCAAAATTAATAATGCTCACAGTATACCTACGAGTATTATTCATTCAACAATTTTATTTCTTGAGCTAATTTATATCAAATTTTATTACTAATTCATATAAAACATTAAAGTATGTGGGCGTGCTTCTAAAATGCTCTTGACAAGTTTTCAACATTTTTTTTATGGACAATACCAACTTTCTCACTTTAAATAGAACACCCTGTGTATTATTCATTTTTTATTCTTATTTTAATTTTTTCATGATTTGAAGTACCCTGTACTCTTTTGTAGTATTTATCATTTCACCCACTCTTACTCGTTCTTGTCACGACCATATGAACAAATGGCCTTTTGTCCAGGTGTAATAACGCCCTTGCTTCGATGTTTGCATATCATGTGGTTGTTGAAAGTAAGCAATTACTTATTCTGTTAAGATTTATTTCGTTTTATACCATAAAAAATAATTTAATTCCTAACTTTTACATTTCCGAACATTTCTAAATCAGAAAATCATCAATGAATCAAAATAGGACGCATATAATAGTATATTAAAGTATAAGTGGATAAAGAAGTCTTTCAAACACGTGCGATTTTTCGAGCACGACGGCGCAGCCGGAGTGCTCGAAATAGAGCAAGTGTTTGAAAGACCAGTTATCCACGAATACTTTACGCTATTTTTTTTTATTGGTGCACTTTGAAATCATAAAATATTATTATTATATTATTACTACAAAAAAATGGAAGTCCGTCCTCGATGCCCAGCCAAGTTTCGTGAAAGTCCACCCTAAATAGCATTTATTTTTATTTGACGTTACGAGGTACTGCTGTCAGATCAATAATCAAAAAGTTTCTTTATTTATATTTAAAAGGATACAATGTATATCAAGAGTGACTACTCGTCACTCGCGCCATGTCACGTCTCGACTCCGCCCTCTTTTATATATTTTTGCGCTAGACGACAGACACTCTTATACCGAAAATTTCGTCTTTCTCCTCTCCCCGCAATTCTATTTTTTTTAATTATTTAAAAAGTATATTATCTACGGGCAAAGTATGCATACATTTGCCATATAATCCATATATGATCTTCCATTTGCAGCATCAATGATAATTTTCCATGTATTTATTAAAAAGATATTCAGTTCTAAAAAATAAAAGTTGTAACTTTTGTAAAAATATTTCTAAAGTTTAAGGTTTCTCATGTGTGGTTTCGATATTTCGCTAAAAAAAATCAATGTCGCTAGCGGTGATTCATTTCTTGCAGGTGTGGTGGTCAATGATTGAGTTTCATCCGCACTGATGCCCTGAATCTGGAATCAGGGCGTTATTCTTGACGTCGTTCCCAACGTCATGCATACGCAAGCCTGTGATTGCTCTATTTGCGAATAGTTCCTAAAATTAATATTCTCGAGCACCGGTCCTAAAATCATTGAATTGTATCGTCCTCACAACTGCGTCAATTGACGTCACAACAAATGTCATTTGCCATTTAATAACGTCAAATTTAAATAAGTTTTTCAAATATGTTATCAATTTCTCCTATAAAAATGAATTCTACAATCAGTTAATCAGTAGTATTAAATCCAAATTGAACATTAGTATCCCGAACAACTTATGAAAGCCAATTTGTTAATTATAAATACTAAAAAATGTATGCCAGAGATGAACGAATTTACCTCAACATATGTTTTGGTAATTAAGAAAACACTATACCTAATTATACATAAAATGTATGAAGTGGATAGACATTGCAGAGAATGAAGAGATATTTCAGACGTTAATTTCACAAAACTTTTGGTTGTGTTAATAGAAAAAATTTGACATAAAGATTTTGTCATCATAGGAGCTTCATATTATTATTTTTGGATTCATATGTATGTGTAGGTAACTTAATTTTATTTTTCATAGTATGATATTTTACAGATGCACACAGAAAACATAATTTCTTTAAGTCAAAGATTTTGTTCATATTATACAGTGCGTCACTAGGGCACATGCAGGAACTAGACATAATAATCTAAATAAAGCTTCTTTGTATAATCTCTAAAAGGGACCTATAAATGTTCTGGAAGCACATCCCCAAGAAAATAGGCCATACCTGAGATGGCTTTCCACTAGACCGTAGTACAATATCTGCAAGTATTGACATTATACATAAACTTTTTTAAACACTTAAAGTTATAAAGCACAATCTCTAGTTTTTTTCTATAAAAAATATGTGAAGCTATTCTTATGGTCTCTAGAATTAAGAAATGACAAATTATGTTTTATTAAAATTTAGAGTAAGTAATTTATGATGAAACCAATCCTTAATTAATCTTTCAACTATTTCAAATCATACCAATTATCTATTTCATAAATAATGGCTGTATCGTCTGCGACTCTAATTGTATATATATATATATATATATATATATATATATATATATATATATATATATATATATATCCAGTACTGCTCACTGAAAACAATTCATTTATACAAAGATTGAATAACACAAAATCCAAAATTGTTCCTTTGTTATAATTATTTATTAAATAACGTATATTTTGTTGTTTATAGAATTTTAACAATATTAACAAGTTTGGTGTTTTTAAATGTGAAAAATTTTAATTTCTGTGTTGTTGGTCTCGAATTTCATCTTCATGTATAGTTTAATAATCATATTTCAAAAATAGAAATCTGAATAGTTTTTTCAAAATTGAACAGAGGGTTTTCCACTTTGGTTATGGTTTTCTAGGTGAAATCAATAAATAATTCTATTATGAAGTCTTCGTAAAGTTCTTTTATTACCATTATTCAACCTTATTCTTCAAGTAATTGTTCGATAACTATTTACATTATTAAATAACGTATATTTTGTTGTTTATAGAATTTTTTGTAACAATATTAGCAAGTTTGGGGTTTTTAAATGTGAAATATTTAAATTTCTGGTTTGTCGGTATCAAATTTCATCTTTCAGCATTTTAAATTTTTTTTGATGTATAGTTTGATAGTAATGTTTCTAAAATAGAAATCTGAATAGTTTTTTTCAAAATTGAAGAGAATGTTTTCCATTTTAGTTGTGGTTTTCTAGGTGAAATCAATAAATAATTGTATTATGAAGTCTACGAAAAGCTCTTTTATTACCATTATTGATCCTTATTCTTCAAGTAATTGTTCGATAACTGTTTGCATTATTAAATAACGTATATTTTGTTGTTTATAGAATTTTTTGTAACAATATTAGCAAGTTTGGGGTTTTTAAATATGAATTATTTAAATTTCTGGGTTGTCGGTATCAAATTTCATCTTTCAGAATTTTTTTTTGATGTATAGTTTGGTAGTAGTATTTCTAAAATAGAAATCTGAATAGTTTTTTTCAAAATTGAAGAGAAGGTTTTCCGTTTTAGTTGTGGTTTTCTAGGTGAAATCAATAATTAATTGTATTATGAAGTCTTCGAAATGTTCTTTTATTACCATTATTGATAGTTATTCTTCAAGTAATTCTTCGATAACTGTTTACATTATTAAATAACGTATATTTTGTTGTTTATAAAATTTTGTGTAACAATATTAACAAGTTTGGGGTTTTTAAGTGTAAAATATTTAAATTTCTGGGTTGTCGGTCTCGAATTTCATCTTTCAGTATTCTAATTTTTTTTTTATGTATAGTTTAATAATCATACCTCAAAAATAGAAATCTTAATAGTCTTTCCAAAATTGATGAGAAGGTTTTCCATTTTAGGCTGGCAACACTTTATATAGTTTGATTAAACAATATTTAAACAAGTGAAGAAAATATTTTGTAGATAGTCTAGTCTTAGAAAAAAAATATTTTCGATTAAAAACTATAATCTTGTCACACGTTGAAGAAATGAAACTAAATGAACAATAGAACGAATTAAAAGATTATACTACAAAAATAATTGAAATACTACCAAAACTGCTATCTACGGATATCAGTAAAACTTCGCGCCATGTACACGTCTCAAGTGACTCTAGAAAGAATAAAATTCCATTTAATAAACAATTCGAATACCTAATTAAATTAAAATCACAAAAAATTTTGAAATCACGTAAAATACCATGTCGTATATTAAATTTATCCACCTTTTTCTATTTTCAATTGATACTTACAAAGAAACATTCTTCCTAATAATTCTCAATTTATTGACTGAAATTTATTCAGATAAAATTTTTATATATACATAGTTATTTTCCAACTAATTTTAAGCTGATCTAAAAAATCATTTGGCAAGAAAAAATTTTATAAGACTTGGCTCAATTTTTGCAGCCTTATACCAAACATAGGTCCAAGTCTTATACATTTTTTTTCTTGCCAAATGATTTTTTAGATCAGCTTAAAATTAGTTGGAAAATAACTATGTATATATAAAAATTTTATCTAAATAAATTTCAGTCAATAAATTGAGAATTATTTGGAAGAATGTTTCTTTGTAAGTATCAATTGAAAATAGAAAAAGGTGGATTAATTTAATATACGACATGGTATTTTATGTGATTTCAAAAATTTTTGTGATTTTAATTCAATTAGGTATTTTAATTGTTTATTAAATGGAATTTTATTCTTTCTAGAGTCACTTGAGACGTGTACATGGCGCGAAGTTTTACATGGCGCGAAGTTTTACTGATATCCGTAGATAGCAGTTTTGGTAGTATATGAATATATAAATAAATTTTGCAGAGAAAACCAAATAAGACATTGGTTCACAATGAAAATATACAATTTAAAAACTAATCAAAAAGTTGTCATTGATACTTACGTTTCTCGAGTTATTGTTGTTACCACATATATAATGGCTTGATACCCCTTCTGGGGTTTCGCCGCTTCACGCTTTCTAGATCCATTTTTTTTGGGGTGGATCAATCCCCGTTTTTCCTTTTAGAGTTTCTCTGTCAATGCTCTCCATAGTTTCCTATCCTTAACTTTGTCCTTCCATCCTCCAATTCCGGCTCTCGTCATATCTTCCTTCACCTGTTCCAGCCATTTTATTCTAGGTCTACCTCTACGTTTTCTTCCCCCAGGATCCCATTGTGTCATTTGCGGTGTTATTTCTTGTTCTTCTGCTCTATATATGTGTCCCAGCCATTTCATTCTTTGCCTTTTTATTTTCCTTACTATGTCCTCTCCTTCCAGTTCTTGCTCAATTTCATAGTTCATTCTTTGTCTGTACTCGTTATCTCTCAATTTGATTGGGCCCAATATTGTTCTCATTATCTTTCTTTCTATTATTCTCAAGTCTTCTTCTTCCTTTTTAGTCAGTGTCATTGTTTCAGCAGCATACAACAGGACGGGTCTTATTAGCACTTTATAAATATTGATTTTGGTTTGTCTTGAGAGTAATTTGCTTTTTATAAGTTTTTTATTGGCATGGTAAGCCCTATTTGCATTAATGATTTTTTCTTCTATTTCATTTTCCTGTTTCCAGTGTTTGTTACTGTGACCCCTAAGTATTTGAATTTCTCCACTTTTTCAAATTCGAAATCTCCGATCTTTATTGCACTGGTTTGATGTATTTTACCAAAAATCATTATTTTTGTTTTATCTGCATTTATTTCTAATCCCATCCTACTTCCTTCACTTGTGATTTCCCTTATTGTGTTTTCCAGAATCTCTCTTGTCTTTGATATGATTACTATATCGTCCGCATAGGCAATTATCTGTCTTCCGCTCGTCCTGAGATTGCTTTTTTGTATTCGCCTCATTGCATATTCAAGTGTTAGGTTAAATAAAGTTGCAGATAGCGAATCACCTTGTCTTACACCCTTATTTATGTATATTTCATCAGTTTCTCCTCCTTGTGTTTTTATCGTAGCCCTTGAGTTTTCCATAGTCATCTTGATTAACCTTCTTAATTTATCATTAGTGCCTAGCTCTTTCAAAGCAGACAAAAGTTTGCCTCTGTGTATTGAATCGAAAGCTTGCCGAAAGTCTACAAATAACATTTCCAGTTCTATTTGATGCTCATATGCTTTTTCCATTATCTGCTTCAGTGTATATATGGCATCCACCGCTGATCTTCCTTTTACGAATCCACACTGATATCGTCCTATAGTATTTCCTGTAGTGTCTCTAAGCCTTCCGTTTATTGTAGCTGATAGTATTTTATATGCAGTGTTCAGTAATGTAATACCTCTATAGTTTTGGCATTCATGCTGGTCACCTTTTTTGTAGATTGTAATTATCTGGCCTATTTCCCATTCTATAGGCATTTTTTCTTCTCTCCATATTTTTATTATAAATTGGTATACTATATCATGAAGCTTCTCACCTCCGTACTTTATCAGTTCCATATTTATATTATCTTTTCCAGGAGCTTTTCCGTTTCGGCTGTTGTTAATAATCTCCATAATCTCTGCTCTTGTAGGTTCTTCCAAAATTTTTTCTTGTGATATTTCTTCAATGTCTTCTTCAATATCTGAATCTTCTACTAGTAAAGTCCTAAAGTGATCTATCCATATTTGTTTGTATTCATTTTCTTCTTCAATGACTTTGCCATATTGGTTTTTTATACCTTTCGTTTTGCCCTTATAAGTTCGGCTTTGTTCATTTATATTTTTATAAAATTTCTTGGTATTACAATTCTTTCTTTCTTGTTCTATTTCTTTTATATTGTTATCCATCCATTCTCGCTTTGATTTTCATATCATTTTGTTACATTCATTTCTGCTTTTTATGTATTCTTGCTTGTGCTTTATTTAGGTATTCGAACTGTTTATTAAATGGAATTTTATTCTTTCTAGAGTCACTTGAGACGTGTACATGGCGCGAAGTTTTACTGATATCCGTAGATAGCAGTTTTGGTAGTATATGAATATATAAATAAATTTTGCAGAAAAAACCAAATAAGACATTGGTTCACAATAAAAATATACAACTTAGAAACTAATAAAAAAAGTTGTCATTGATACTTACGTTTCTCGAGTTATTGTTGTTACCATAGGGACTTTAAAAAACGCGCGTGTTTGAAAGTTCGATTTAAACACGCTGGGCCGTGTTTTAAATAGGTAATATGAGGCATCAATAAAAAAAACGTACTTTGTTGGCATATTTCGTTATTATATGTCATTATCGGCCATGAACCATAGGCAAACGTTTTGAAATATGAATATATTATAAATAATAATTTCCAAGTTACATTTTGTATAATTCATAATAAACCATAATAATCATAATTCAGTCTATTATGGAGCTTTCAAAAATTCAAATATATCATAAATATAAACAAAAAAAAACTTGTTATTCAAAATTATTTGTTATATAACAGCAAATTTTATGAGTGCATTCAACCTTGAGTTTTGGTCGAAGAAATAAAATAAAAATAGGCAATAATTATTCTGGCACCAATGTAGTGGGCGACCATAATGAATTTGCAAGTCAAATGAATCGACGAAGGGGCGTCAACATTTTACTATCTATTGATTATTACCAAAGTATTAAGTAATACTGGTAATTGTAGGAATTATCACACCATGATTCAATTTTATATTATTCGGTTATTGATTTTACTGGGAATACTTTTTATTTATATTAATTAGAGTGTTACACGCAAATGCCTGTGAGGTTTAATGTGATAAAAAGACTAACACCGGGAGGTATTTAGAAAAGTATTAATCAAATACTATAAAGATGAAAAATTTCTCTCGGAAAAACTGCTTTTTAAAGTTGTCAACAATATTTAGGGTTGCATGCATTCTTCCAGACACCAACCCACGCAAGTTTTACTCGACAACAATTACTATGTAGTTACCATATTCTAGGCATCAAAAGTTCGCCGTCGATAACCTTTACACATTGTTATTCTATCTATGAACCTACATTATACAGGGTGTTTTCAAATGACACTTACAACGTTTGCATGTAGATACCTCTCGTAAAATTGGACAAGATGATATAGGGATTGAGGGGTCCAACCCAATTACTTTTCGAAATACAGGGTGTTAAAGTTATGGAAAATATAATGTTTTAATTTGATAACTTTAAAATAGAGTATTATATTGATCTGACATTTGGCAGGTTGTTTTTAAATGTAAAAGGGCATATTTTGATGGAAAAACATGTTTCAATTCTTGATCCAGTGGTGTACATTTGGAAGAATATGTCACCTTTCCCCTCCCATTTTTGACGCCACTGGCATTTGAAGCTATTTTTATTTGATTTTGTATTCCTCAACAGTTTTCACGTGAAAAACGCATAACCTTTACATATCAAAAAATTTGTAGTTTTCAAGATATTTAATGTTTTTATGAAGCCTGCAAGATCGCTTTTTAATAAAAAAAATATTTTTCTTGAATGTTTTTTAATAACTACCAAACTATTAATGGTTCGAATATGTAACAGGAACGAATTTGTGAAACAGCAATGCATATAAAACATTGAGAGAGGATTGTTGATAATACTTTTCCAAACTTGTGATTTTATTAACAAAAGAAATAATGACAATAAAAAATAAGATAATTACAAAGTTAAATAATATCCCATTCAAATATAATTCTTAACTAAGCAGCCAACAAACTACAAAATATGTTCAAAATTTTGTCCATTTACATTTACACATAATCTGCAACGTTTTCCTCATTGAAAATCGCATACCTTGGAAATACTAGCGATCGCCGGAAATAATTTCTGTAGCTGCATGGATTCTTGCTATCAGTTCCTCCTCCGTTTCTACTATTGTATCGTAGACTAGGGACTTCATGTAACCCCACAGAAAGAAATCGATTGGATTTAAATCCGGTGACCTCGCAGGCCACATATTGGGTCCACCTCGGCCTATCCAGTTGTTTCCGTATTGTTGCGTTATAAGTGGTCTGGCCGCTAGAGAATAATGTACAGATGCCCCATCGTGCTGAAACCATACATTATCCATATTCGCCCTAATATTTAATGGTACAACGTCGTTTAATAAATCTGGCAGTGTTTCTCTCAAAATATCACAATAAATATTACCATTGAGTTTATTAGGTAATAAATATGGACCCACTATACAATCTCCAAGTATGCCTGCGCACACGTTAAGCGAGAATTTTTCCATAAATCCACGTTGTCGAATAACATATGGATTTTCGTCATCCCACACGTGGCTATTCCTTGAATTAAAAAATCCTTGATGTGTGAATTTGGCCTCATCAGTAAATATAAGAAATTCGGTAAAATTCCTATTTTATAAACATTTTTGGGTGTATCAATTGGCAAACTCCACTCTTTGAGGACAATCTGTTGGTTTTAGGGCCTGAACTTGGGTATTCTTATAAGGATACAACTGCTGTTCATTTAAAATATTCCACACAGTTGAATTACTTACATTTAAAGATTTGCCGCGAGTGTTTAAATCGGGTCTACTTTCAATACGGTCTAGAACAGCCTCCTCTAATTCCATAGTTCGTACAGTTCGTTTTCTATCGCAACCTTGCAATTTTGAATTGAGTTGTCCAAATTCTCGCAATCTCCTGTCAATTTGAGAAAATGTGGGCCATGGAAATCTAGGTCGATTTGGATATCTTCCTCTATACAAGCGCTCGGAACGTCTATCATTCTTTCTGGATTCCCCGTACCTATATTAGTTGCATATCAGCCATTTCTTCAAAAGTATAATCGATCATAACAAAAAGTGTGAAAGTTGCACAAACCAATTTAATTACAAATAATTCGTTTTCGTTTTGACGTTAAACAAAATTACATTGACCATTTCATTATTGACATCCATAGCCTACCATACGGAGGAGCCACCAATAGCAAGAATCCATACAGTTACAGAAATGATTTCCGGCAATCGCCAGTCTTTCCAGGGTATGCGATTTTCAATGAGAAAACGTTGCAGATTATATGTAAATGTAAATGGACAAAATTTTGAACACCTTTTGTAATTTGTTGGCAGCTTAGTTAAAAATTATGTTTGATTGGGATATTATTCAACTTTGTAATTATCTTATTTTTTATTGTCATTAATTCTTTTGTTAATAAAATCACAAGTTTGGAAAAGTATTATAAACAATCCTCTCTCAATGTTTTATAGGCATTGCTGTTTCACAAATTAGTTCCTGATACCTATTCTACCTATTAGTAGTTTGGTAGTTATTAAAAAACATTAAAGAAAAATATTTTTTTAATTTTTTTATTAAAAAATGATCTTGCAGGCTTCATAAAAACATTAAATATCTTGAAAACTACAAATTTTTTGATATGTAAAGGTTATGCGATTTTCACGTGAAAATTATTGAGGAATACAAAATAAAACAAAAATAGCTTCAAATGCCAGTGGCGTCAAAAATGGGAGGGGAAAGGTGACATATTCTTCCAAATGTACACCACTGGATCAAGAGTCGAAACATGTTTTTTCATCAAAATATGCCCTTTTACATTTAAAACGACCTGCCAAATGTCAGATCAATATATTCATCCATTATAAAGTTATCAAATTAAAACATTATACTTTTTATAACTTTAACACCCTGTATTTCGAAAAGTAAATGGGTTGGATCCCTCAATCCCTATATCATCTTGCCCAATTTTACGAGAGGTATCTACATGAAAACGTTGTAAGTGTCATTTGAAAACACCCTGTATCAAAAACGCAAAGTTGTGTGAAAAATTTTGTGTTCAGACCTTCTTGACTGGATTAAACATCATCAATATCAATAAGCTACGAATAACAAAAACTTTTTTTATTCAAGCAATTAGTTGAACATTACAACCAAAAATAAAAATTTCGAAAATACAATTTTAGCGTTTTTATTTTGTTTATCGAATATTGTTTTACATTCTTTTTTTTAATTTGATTTTTTTATTTTCATATTATTAAATGAAGTAATATCAATTAATATGAATAATATTTTGTTTGTTTGCTATTTATGTACCTGATGAATGGATTGATTGGAATTTCCGACATACATTGATATACACCGTGTCCGAACGAAAAGTACTCACCCAAAATAACTGCGGAGTTAATAACTTTCTAAAAATGTCGTGAAACACGTCGAACTTGATTTCAAGGGAGACACATTTTACCATAATATTTGTATACGCAACGTCACCTTTCTACCCTCCACAGTCATCACCTTAATAATTTTTAAATTGCAAGGGGGATCGAGTGATAACTCATTTAAAAGATCTTCGAATTGAATTTACAACCGTCTATAATTCTTTTTATAAAATTTATCAATGGGTTTGTGCAAATAACTATTTTAATAATTTTGCTTTTTAAAAATGAAAACACGAAGGATAGAATGTAAATTGAGTGAATGCAAACGACGAATACTCAGTGTGTATTTGTTTATTAATCTCCAGCTAAGCGCTTTCGGCTATTAAGCCATTATCAAAGCTGTCCTATGAAAATTACAAAGTTTGTGAAATTTTGAAAAAAAAAATGTATGCGTCAGTCCAAAACTAACAGCGTCAAAAGTGAAACTTTTCATGTAATTCAAAAACTGTCAATGAGTGTACAAAAAAATACATTGCAGCAAAGAAAAATTGACTGGAAATTATAATAAAAATGATTTATAATAAAAATCAAGAAAAATCTACAGACTATCCCGAATTAATTACTACGGAAGTTTCACTTGTACGTACTATTATTTACATATACATAAAACTATATACATATACGTACAAGTGAAACTTCCGTAGTAATTAATTCGGGATAGTCTGTAGATTTTTCTTGATTTTTATTATAAATCATTTTTATTATAATTTCCAGTCAATTTTTCTTTGCTGCAATGTATTTTTTTGTACACTCATTGACAGTTTTTGAATTACATGAAAAGTTTCACTTTTGACGCTGTTAGTTTTGGACTGACGCATACATTTTTTGTATCTTCATTGACAATAACTGAGAATAAAAACAATATTAAAAAATTTTTAATATGAAATAATTTAATAGACATATACATATATATATATATATATATATATATATATATATATATATATATATATATTACATATACATAAACATTCTACATTAAGAAAATTTCACTATTTTTAATCCTATCAAATAATGAAATTTTTGAGAGTTGAAAAAATAAAATAAGACAAACATCTGAACAAGCAATTTCCATCGCCAACGACTGAAATTGAAGTTTTTTGTCCATTCATTTTCATTTATCAAAAAATAATTTTAAATTACAATTACAAAAAAAAATATTTCCATAAATAAAGCAACACTAGTTACAACGACTTTCTCTGATGAACTGAGACTTACTTGCTCTTCTACGTACAGGTTAGCAAATATAGCTGAAAGTTTGAAAGTGGACACGCCCACGATGCGCGTTGGTCTCAATGCGGAAAGTAGGAGATAACACAGTTTATGCTTAAACTTTAATGAGTACAGAACTTATCTGTACGGACAAGTATACCTGTTTATTTCCTTTTTCAATATATTTCAATACTCTTGTTACGTTTTATTACATATTTTTTTCAAAATAATACAAATAAATACACAATGCAAAGAAATTTCCTAGTTTTTATCGCCTTAATTTTAAAGGTAAACAATTTCTATATTAATTTCGCACTGGATTATACCAATATCGGCAGAAATTATTAAGCGCTTTTGGTATCCTTTTCCCCCCGAATGCGTTCTCACTTTATCGTTCGCGCAGCGAAGTGGGGATTGATAAACGGAATAACATGATCGCCATCAATAAACAATGCCCTGCGACTATTCTCGGCGTCTCCTCTTTGTGCGGATCTTCGTTAATTTTTTCCGCCTCTCTCACAAGGAGTTTAACAGTTTTGTTAGCTCGACGAGTTAACTCTCATGACAAAACGCTAGTGTCCCATAAAAAGTTTCATTTCAAAAACAATTTAAAAAGTTGAACTTACGTCATTAAAAAATAGGTGTCAAAACCATCCAGTTGATAAAGAATAAACAATTCTCAAAGTTGAATCATTGTTATGATGAAGTCATTGAATTAAAAACATTAAAATTACCCTGTTGAAAGGGTGTACAATTATAATTTACATGATGTAAATTCCATTCAGAAATGAAAACTGAATGAAAACCGGTGACAAGTTTGACGTTAAAATTACGGTGGCTAATAAGCCAGCGTGCCGTAGAAACAAGTGTATGACAGTACAACATATTTATGTGACGAACATTGAATCAAAAGCATGATTGAAAAGATGAAAAAATTCATATAGTGAACTGTAAATTGTAGGGAACCCTTACATTTATTTTTAAATTTGAAAATGAAGTTAAAGATGTGATGAAACCAAAAAATTGAAAAAACTCTATTCAAATTCCAATTCCCAACATTCATCTAATTTAGATGAATAGGAAAATCCCCTTCATCGCTTGGTTTTATACTGAAATTGAGTTAAGAGGTTGGATCCATTCCCCAGCCAGTCAAGAACAAGCGTAGTAACCTAAACGTGTGAAATGCTAGATAACATAAATTGAAAAACACTTAGTTGTAAATACATCCATGGAGGAGTTTACATAATCTAGTGACGAAGGTGGAAAAATACGCTGGCAAGGTGAACCCAACAACTGATGGCCTCCCATATGAATTAGATGTAAATGGTATAGTGATTGTGACCTAATGACCCAAACTATGTCCCATACATAGCCTGACGTCAAGAACACAATGTGATTATTGAATTTAGGTTAGTTGTTACAAACCTAGACCCATACTAGGCATGTACAAGAAGAGAAGAATTCATAGGAGTATGTTAAGAGTGAAAGGGTAGGACAGAATTTGATAAGAGCTAGGTTACACGGGAACAATGTGGTTAAGAAATTTTTGGTAAGTATGACAAACCTAGATCCATACTAGGCATGTACAGGAAGAAACGGGGTGGGGGTGTAAGGAGAAGACAGAGAAGGCGTGTAGTTATAACAAACCTAGATCCATACTAGGAATGTATAAAAGAGAAGAAACGAAGTGAAATTATAAAGAGAAGAAAGGATGGAAGCCATGCCATGGCTGTGACAAACCTAGATCCATACTAGAACCGTTAGAATGTAAATGATTGTATCCATTACTCATAATGATCTTCGTTGACTTCCATACCATGGTATAACCATTTTAAAACGCTTAGCGGACATTTATGAGCACATATGGAGTCAATAAACGGCATTCTCGAATAGAGTTGCACAAGTTTGGCCAATATAGACAAGATCAAACAGTTAAATACTATATACAAACACTCATTATATACAATAGACGTAGTGACAAATTCACCCGTTTCTGTATTTATTAATACAGAAGATTATTTTTTTTCTTTTTTATATAGTCGTACTTATTACAGAATTGGAAATAAACACGTTGCGCAATATGCTATTCAAACTTCGAATTGTTTGAAGCAGCTTGATTTCATGTCATACCTAAAGATACAGAAATCAAGTCAATTCAAAGTTTTTTACATAAAAAGTTTGATTTTCAAGTCAAGTTTGTTGAGTAAAATCAAACTAGTTTGACTTGACGCGTCTCTATTCTCGAATGATTCTTTGATGTAAATATTCTAGAGATTCATGTTGCGTTGCAAATACTTTCGATTTGAAATGACCTCAAAGAACGAAATCTAAAGGGGGTTAAATCGGGTGACCGGGCTGGCCATTCCGCAGGTCCTCTTCTTCCAATCCATCGACCAGGAAAGTGATTATTCAAAAATTGACGGACCGGTACAGCAAAATGTGGCGTGCACCATCTTGTTGAAAAACAGTTCGTGCTCCAAAAGGTCGTAGTCATCTTTAAGAATTTGGATAATCATTGCATGGATGTAAGTAACTGAAGCCACTTAGGTTACCAGAAATAAATAACCGCCCGACAGTGTGTTCCCCTAAAATACTAGCCCAAACATTTAATTTCTGATGCCTTATGTGGAATAGTTTCATTCCAATAACTGAAATTGTATGTATCTATTTCACCATTTAAATCAAAGGTAAATTCATCAGAAAAACATAAAAATGCTTTTCTTATTTATTTAAACTACTTTATCCTGACGGGAGGGACAAATTTATAAATTGAGGAAATGAAATCTTTGTTACCACCAACTTACTATTTGTTACCTGTTGTTCGATTTAACGTTTGTAGAACTGTATGAAAACCTTCCTTGCCTGTATGATGCCAAATCAAAAAGCTATCATAATAGAAATTTGGAAGCCAAAGTTTTGACGGAAATATGTGACAATTTAAAAGAACTGTTTCCTGATAAACCATTCACAGAAACACTTATAAAAGCTAAAATTCATATGTTAAGAAGCCAATTTATGTCGGAACTAAATAAAATTAAAAAAAACGGAAGCCTCGAAAGCTTCGCTTGATGATGTATACCAGCCCACACTTTCGTGTTACCAAAGCCTCCAGTTTCTGGAGGATACATGTGAAGTAGTAACTGAAGGTGACTCCAACCTAGAGCAAGATCACACACAGTATTCAGATACAGAAGGTACTGTTGTCGTGGACGCCACAGTAGATGAACTGTCTCTCCTATTCTCCATAGATGATAACCCTTCAACTTCAACAAGCAACAAGCAGATCTGCTTCAGCTGCTAGTACAAATAGAGAAGTTCCAAAAAAAAGGAACAGCAGCAAATCAACAAACTGCAAACTCCAGGTAAAAAATTAGAGAAGAAAAAGAGGAAGCTGGAGGAGGAAGATTATGCAGGGATATTGAAGGATTGCAGTACTGCTATAAATATTCTAAGTAGGCCTGCCTCACCGACCATAGTAGAACCAAAGGAAAATGATAACAGTCTTTTGGAATATACTTAATATCAGAAATGGATAAAATTAAAGATGATGATATTTTGGATGGGTTGAAGGAAAATATAATAAAGGAATTGTATGCAGTAAACATTCCTATGTATATTTCGATATATATGTCCCTTCCCTTAGAACATTCCACTGGTTAAGGAAGAAAAAAAATGTATAACTACACATAGGTAAAAGGTAGGTCTTTGTAAATGTATTGAAAACATACACTAAAAAATTAAGTTTTTTTGAAAACTAGAAACCTCTCAAAAAACATTTTACAGGTAAACGGAACATTCTTAATATTAATAATAGTATCAAAACCAATTAGAGGGTCTATTCACACTTTATAATCGATACAACATATTTTCCTGCCATGGCACACTACCTACTCCATTAAAATATTCTTTAAATTATTCTCTGGTTTGTGTTGACGCCATAGGTAGACGTCTTCTTTTAATTGGTGTAATGTTATTAACGTCACTCTGATTAGTCTACCAATAATGTATAGATGAAAAAGTACGTCGATGTTGATTTCTGTTTATTTAATTTCATAGAATAAGCTTTTGTTTCAATGATATATAAGAAATTGTTTAACTGTCACTGTCAATAATAATAAAATAATTCTTTTCTTTAAAAAAATCGTAAATGTTCTTTTAACAATATAAAAAGAAACTATAGAATACAAGGAGTTAAAATTAACAAAAGTCATTTTAATACAGTCTAACAAAACGATTCGAAGTCAGAAACATGGTCCTTGGTCGCTGGATTCAATTTTATTAGACGATTAAATTGGCTATAAATTGCGAAAATCGCAAAAACTAGAAGAAAGCTCGTGGAAGTTTAGGGTTGCCAACGAATCCTGTGAATTGTTTCCCATTAAGGTAGTATTCCTTCAATTGATACAGTTAATACTTGATTATATTTATCATTAACTATACTTCTGCACAAATTCTGTAAAAAATAATTATGGAAGAGAAAGGATTACAAGTATTAAATTTAAAGAGGGGTCAGATTAATAGAAAATTACTCCTCTAAACAATTTTATTCAAGGTTTAGAGTTTAGAGAGGGTTTAATATTAAAAGACAGTAATTTATATAGTACAATAGTCTTGAAAATAG
Source organism: Galeruca laticollis (assembly GCA_963921935.1). Classification (NCBI taxonomy): domain Eukaryota; kingdom Metazoa; phylum Arthropoda; class Insecta; order Coleoptera; family Chrysomelidae; genus Galeruca; species Galeruca laticollis. The sequence goes on along the minus strand of OY998175.1, from coordinate 285,541,698 downwards.
AAAAAGCATACCCCCTTTTAGATGAATTTGAGGAAATCCAATCAGTAATAGAGCAAAAGCTAATAAACAATGATAATAGGTATATTACAAGATCAAGATAAAGAAAGAAAATAATTTGAGGATTCTTATTTTAGGGCACTAGGATGTTTAAAAGAGATCATTAGTGTTAATGAAATGGCAAGAGTCTCTAATAAAAAAGAGAGCTCTATCAATAGTACAGTGTCATCTGTATCAGTATTACAAGGGACTAATAATATACAAGGGGCTCATATACAAAGGAGTAAAATACAGGAGGTTCAAGGGCTTGAGACACAAGCAAATGTAGACAACCAAATAATTAACAATACAGTACGCCCATTGGTTTCAATGCACGATATTCGTTTTCCAACAATAAGGTTGCCAGTTTTCAATGGCCATATAAATAACTGGTTAGAGTTTCGAGATATCTTCCTCGATATGGTACATAACAAAACCCATTTGAGCAATATAGATAAATTTCATTATTTAAAAATGTCTTTAGAAGGTGAAGCAAAAGATTTATTATTGGGTATTCAAAAAACAGTGGCAAATTATGAGATTGCTTGGAAATTGCTATGTAAATACTATGAAAATAACAATTTAATCATTTTTAATCATTCAAAAGCTATTTTTGAGCAATCGGCAATGGTAAAGCATGATCATAGAGGTTTAAGAGATCTCTATTTAAATACAAAAAATAATTTAAGAGCTCTGGAAAGTTTTCAAGAGCCATCGGTTGATACGATGCTTATTTATATTTTAACAACTAAGTTTGATGAAGAGACACAAAAAGAGTGGGAGTCTTATGCAATTAAAGCTGAAAAACCAAATATGAGTGATATGGAAGAATTTTTAATTTATAGATTGGGTTTGTTGAAAAAATTAGAGCATAAGGGAACAGTTGCTGAGGTTGAGATAAAAACAGAAAATAAATTCCGTAATAAGCGTCCTACAAGGAATATTTCCACCTCACATGTAAGTACGAGTAATCCAAAGTGCTATTTTTGTAAAGGCAATCATACGGTCTATGAATGTGATGAATTGTCAAAGATTCCACTAACAGAACGAGGTCAAAAATTGTATGAGAATAAATTGTGTCTAAATTGTGTGAGGCCAGGTCATTTATCAAAGAATTGCACCTACTCGGGATGTAAAAAATGTTTTCAAAAACGTAACACTTTAATACATATTGACCACAATCAAGTGCAAGCTACAATTAATAACAACTGTGCTAGCAATGAAAATAATACAATTGAAACTCAGCAAACGGTAGTGTCTCACACTAGAGAGGATTGTAGAAATGCAGAAGTTCTACTAGCTACAGCCATGGTACAAGTTAAAAACAAATATGGTCAATATTATCCAGCAAGAGTTTTACTGGATAATGGGTCGCAGTGTTGTTTCATCACTGAAGCATTATGTCAGAAACTGAAATTTGATAAATCAAATTTCAGTGTAACAATCAAAGGTGTAGGAAAGGCAAGATCCACAATTAAATATAAAACCACAATTGAAATAAGTTCCATAAATTCAAATTACAAAACTGAAGTATCCTGCTTAATAATAAATAAAATTACAGAAAAATTGCCTACTTTTAATATTGATAAATCTGTATTTGAAATACCACAAAATATACAGCTGGCTGATTCTGAATTTTATAAAAGTAGAGAAGTTGATATTTTGCTGGGTAGTAACATTTTTTGGCAGTTACGTTCAGTGGGGCAATTGAGTTTAGGCAAAAATACAGAAAACTTTGTTAGGATGGGTTATTTCGGGGAATACAATGTTGTCAAATGAAAATTATTATGCAATTTCCGGTCATTCAGCTATATTATCTGATAATTTTGAAAAAACCATAAGTGATCAATTAAGTAAATTTTGGCAAATAGAAAATTATGAAAATGTGCCGGTTTTAAATAAAACGGAACAAATGTGTGAAGATGATTGTTTGAAAAATACGTGTCGGAACTCGGAAGGACGTTTTGTGGTAAAAATGCCTCTGAATAACAATATTAATTATTTAGGTGACTCGCGAAAAACAGCGCTAAAACGATTCTATTCTTTAGAGCAAAAATTAAGTAAAAATGACACTTTAAAAACTCATTATGTTGAGTTTATGCGCGAGTATGAAGCTTTAAAGTATATGACAAAAATAGATAATAATGAGACTGAAGAAAATTTAAATTTTTATATGCCTCACCATGCGATAATTCGTGAGTGTTCATTAACAACTAAGTGTCGAGTGATTTTTGACGCTAGTTCAAAAACTACTAGTGGCATTTCCTTGAATGATGCACAGTATGTTGGACCTACGTCCAGTCAGATTTATTTGCTATTCTATTGAAATTTATATGTTATCCCTATATCATGAGTGTAGATATTTCAAAGATGTATAGACATATTTTATTAGATAGCGAGCAACGTTCATTGCAAAGAATATTTTGGAGGGAAAATCCTAATGACGAATTAAATTGTTTTCAATTAAACACCGTAACATATGGTACTGCTTCAGCACCATTTTTAGCCACGCGTTGTATAATTCAATTAGCTAACGATAATCAATCCGAATATCCTAGGACTGCAAAGGTGATAAAGGACGATTTTTACATGGACGACCTACTAACAGGTTGTAATTCTGTAGATGAGTTACTATCAATACAAAAGGAGGTGTCTCACATTTTGCAGTCTGCAGGTTTCATTTTAAGAAAGTGGTTGACAAACAAAAGTGATCGATTAAAAGATTTTAATGTAGACGAACATTCCGAGGTTAGTAGATTGTACTTAATGGACGATCAAAGTAATAAAACGTTAGGGGTATATCGGAATTCAACTAGTGACACAATATAATATTAATTTGGCTTCTCCTAACATTGTTACGAAAAGAATAATATTGTCAATTTCTTCACAAATCTTTGATCCGCTAGGTTTACTCTCTCCAATAACCATAAGATCAAAAATAATTTTACAACAATTATGGCAAGCAGGCCTTACTTGGGATGAGGCAGTTCCTCAAAAAATTTATTGCGACTGGCTTAATTTTCGAAAAAATTTAAAAATGCTAGAAATGTTAACAATTCCTCGTTATACACTTGCACATGAAACACGCATGATAGAATTTCATGGTTTAGCAGATTCGTCTGAAAGCGCTTATGGTGCATGCATATATTTAAGGAGCATTGACGAGGAAGGTAATATTTGTTCTCAGTTATTAACTGCCAAAACTAGAGTAGCACCTATCAAGCAAGTGACTTTACCTAGATTAGAGTTATGTGCCGCTAACCTTCTCTCCTCTTTGAGTAAAACAGTGTTAGATTCTATTTGTTTACCTATACAACGCAAATATTATTGGAGTGACTCCACTATTGGGCTGGATAAAGTCGTCAGCTAGATCTTGGAAGTCATTCAAAATTTAACCGAATCGAAAGAGTGGCAACATATTCGCTCCAATGATAATCCCGCTGACTTGTTAACTGGAGGTATAACAGTTGGTGAAATTATTGAATCCGACTTGTGGTGGCACGGTCCACAGTGGCTATTAAGTTATCAGGCCGAATGGCCAAAGTCAACAATTGATTATGCTACTCAAGAACTTCCAGAACGAAGAATGGTGAGTAATGTAACAAGTCAACAAGATTTTGAAATATTCAGTAGATATTCATCATTGAATAAATTAAAAAGAGTAATAGCTTATTGTTTTAGATTTTATAATAATTTGAGAATACGACCTTGTATTCAGCATGGAGCTTTGACAGTGCTAGAGTTAAATAAAGCGCTCAAGTCATTAATCAGGTTAGCTCAACAGGAATCATATCCTTTAGAATATGTAAATTTACATAATAATAAGGTTATCCCTAAAAGAAGCATTTTACTATGTTTACAACCATTTATAGATAATGACAGTATTATTAGAGTAGGGGGAAGACTAAGAAACTCTAGCCAATTTTTATATGATAAAAAGTGCCCAATTATTTTAGGGGGACATCAAAGTTGACACATTTAATACTAATTTACGAACATGGAAGACTATACCATTGTAGTTCCCAGCAGTTACTGGCTTCCATTCGAGAAAGTTACTGGCCTATGTCAGGTCGTAGTATTGCAAGAAAAATTGAACATTCATGCATAAAATGTTTTAAGGTTAGGCCTACTTTTAAACAACCGCAAATGGGTAACTTACCTGAATGTCGTATTACACAAAGTTTTCCATTCTCTGATGTAGGCATTGACTATGCGGGACCAATCCTTATAAAAGACAGAAAACTGAGGGGTGCTAAGCTTATTAAATTTTATATCTGCGTTTTTATATGTATGTTGATTAAAGCAATACACCTCGATTTAGTAACAGGGTTGTCTACAGAAGCATTTTTTACCACATTAAAAAGATTTATTGCCAGAAGGGGCAAACCCAAAAATATTTATTCTGATAATGGGTCTTATTTCGTTGGGGCATGCACTGAATTAAATAAACTATATAAATTTCTTGAAAATTCCTCAAAAACAATTTTGCAGAATATGGCAGAAGAAGGTATAACGTGGCATTTTAGTCCACCTTACTCTCCAAATTTTGGGGGTAATTGGGAAGCTGGCGTAAAAAGCGCTAAAGGTTACATTAAAAGAGTCGTTGGTAACTTACAATTGCCATGCGAAGATTTTTTAACTGTTTTGATACAAATTGAAGGAATACTAAATTCCCGTCCCCTTACTCCACTTTCTTCCAGTCCTTTAGACCTTACTCCTCTTACTCCTGCTCATTTTCTGGTTGGCAGACTTATTACAGCTATACCTGAACCAAATTACTTAGAAAAGCCAATAAATCGTTTGACTTACTATAAGCAGCAGCAACATGTAGTACAGTTATTTTGGAAGGAATGGCATGTGGAATACATTGCCGTGTTGCAGTCTCGGACGAAGTGGAAATAAAATGCCACCAAGTTAATGAAGGTTGGAGATTTGGTGTTGATAAGAGATGCAGATGCACCTCATCTCCAGTGGAGCTTGGCCCGAATTACAGAACTTCATCCAGGGACTGATTCAGGGGTCCGAGTCGTTAGCCTAAGAATGCCCAATGGAAAGGAACTTAAAAGAGCTGTGTCCAGGCTCTGTGTGCTTCCATATACAAATGTGTATCGATTATCTATTTCTTCTGCAGGGTCTCTTCCAGTATACTGAGTTTTCATTTCACGATAAAGAAAATTATGCTGAGCACAACATGCTTTTGTTACGATTTTCACCTTTTCAGGACGCAGAGCACTTACATTTAATAAACATCTAAAACGGTTGGTTAGGATGCCAAAGGCGTTTTCCACTACACGTCTTGCTCTACTTAATCTGTAATTGAAAATTCTCTGTTCATTGGTCATTTTCCTGAAGGGATATGGTTTCATAATATGGGTTGTCAAAGGAAAAGCTGCATCAGCTGCAATAACAAATGGCATCTTTTTGGTTCTCAGTGGTAGACTTCTTCAGGAAATTTAAGAGAATTTTTAGCGATGGCTTTACTGAGCTCACATTCTCTGTATACTCCTCCATCGGATATTCTTCCATTTATACCCACGTTAAAATATAAAAAGTTATAGTTTGCATCTACCAAAGCTAATAGAACAATGCTGTTCTGACCTTTATAGTTATAAAATGAAGACCCTTCTTAACGCTGTGCCTTAATAAGAATATGCTTTCCATCTAATGCCCCACGACAACTCGGCATATTCCCGGTTTCTTCAAAATTTCTTGCTACTTTTAACCATTCTGCAGTTGTATTCGGTACCTAAATGGCGTAAAAAACATTTATCAACAAATCACATTATTAAACGGTTTTATTTAGCTCACCCCGTTTGTTTTATTCTGGGGTCAAATTTAGTAATTCAAATTTCACCCTCTTCCTGTCAACCGATTAATCTGAAATTTTGTATACACTTTGGATTTTGGTGACAATACAATTATGCTTATTCATTATCATTATAAATTCAAGATGGCCGCCGCTACAAAATGGCGGATAATTTATGTTTTATTAATCCCATCAATATGGGTATCAAATGAAAGGGCTCAACAAGCAGAATACAATATACTATAAAAAATTGAAATCCAAGATGGTGGCCGCTACAAAATGGCGGATAACGTAGGTTTTATGAATCCCATCAATATGGGTATCAAATGAAAGGGCTCAACAAGCAGAATACAATATACTATAAAAAATGTAAATCCAAGATGGCGGCCGCAACAAAATGGCGGATAACGTAGGTTTTATCAATCCCATCAATATGGGTATCAAATGAAAGTGCTCAACCAGTAGAATACAATATACTATATAAAATTAAAATCCAAGATAACGGCCTCTACAAAATGGCGGATAACGTAGGTTTTATCAATCCCATCAACATGGGTATCAAATGAAAGGTCTCAACAAGTAGAATACAATTTACTATGCAAAATTGAAATCTAAGATGGTCGCCGCTACCAAAGAGTTGGACTGCAATAAACTAACGGGCAAGAAACCTTGCAATAATGAAGCACTAAATGAATTAAACAGAATGCGAAATAAAAACCAAAAAATAAAAATAGGTAAAAAAACTTTTTAAGTTAAACGGTTTTATGTTAAACATACATTGCAATGTTTAAGATAAATGTACTAAAAACCAAAAAATAATAAAATAGATACAGTCGTGGGAATTATAAACATATGCATAGACTAGACTAAAATAAAACCGCGGGGCTCGTCAATTGTCGGTTGAACAACTGCCTAATTATAGTGTAACATTACAAAACAAAAATTTTAATCAACGATTGTAGACAATTGACGTGCCCTACGGTTTTATTTTAGTCTAGTCTATGCATATGTTTATAATTCCCACGACTGTATCTATTTTATTATTTTTTGGTTTTTAGTACATTTATCTTAAACATTGCAATGTATGTTTAACATAAAACCGTTTAACTTAAAAAGTTTTTTTACCTATTTTTATTATAGTGATGTTCCCACAAATTATGGAACCAACAAGATCGATTGCATATTGGTATATTAACCTACATACTTACATGTAAATATTCTCCTTTCAGTTCATCATAAATAGCTTGACACACCAAAAGAATAAAACCTGATATCGCAGCTTGTGATACTCTAACATTATACTGCAGTGAGATGAAGCTTTCGCCAGTAGCCAAGTATCGCAGAGTAATAATTAGTTTTGTTTTTGGTGAAATGCTTTCTCGAAGTACAGTGTTCTTTTTCTGTATTCGAATTTGTACTTTCTGCAGTAGCTTACTGAATGTTTCCTCAGTTATTCTTACAAAATTTGTAAATGATTTTAAATCATTGGCAGTGATAAATTCATTGGTAAGGCGTAGATTGTCTAATTCTTGATTCATCCAAGGCTTCAACCACCATCTCCTAAGAGCTCTTTTTTTTGGTCTCTTCTTTTTAAAATAAGTGTTACAGTGGCCATAACAGTAATTAGTATTGTTTTCTGTAAATTCATTGTATCCTTTGTTGTTCGTGGCATCGTTTTAATCATTCAAAAATGTACAAACAATGAATCTAACCTCAAAAATCAATGTCAATGTTCCTTATGTTTGCAGCCCTGAAATTGCTGCTTGAACAATCAATAAAAAAGGCATGGTATAATAGTGCCAGTCATTTGGGGAAATTCAGCCAACAAAAAGGCATGAATATAGACACAAAAATAGGCACGAAAAAGGAATAGTATAATAAGTGCTTAATTCCAACAATCATCTGTTGAAGAAATTTATTTTTAATATCCAAAATTATTAAAAGAGTTATTTCCACAAAGCCATTGATAAATTTACAAAAAATTATAGACGATTGTAAAAAGAATTCAAAGATCTTTTAATAGAAGTACCACTCGACCTCCCTTGCAATTTAAATTTTTTAAGGGTGTAACTGTGTAGGGTAGAGGCGTGACGTTACGTACACAAGTATTAATTATGGTTGAATGTGTGTCCCTTGGAATCAACGTCGGCAGATTTTTTTAGAAAGGTGTTACCTTCACAGTTATTTCGTTGGGAAACTGTGTATACATACAGTAGAATACGTAAATACATTGTGTTAGGTAAGTCATAGATAAACTTGTTATTAAATATCAATTAGGTTTTTTCGATAGAAAATCCCACTTCGTGTGTTTTTCACATAATTCATTCTTATGCTAACATCCAGCACATCAGAAATATAACCAAGGTCGTGAAACCAGTTGGACGATGTCACAGGGCCGTAGCCAGGAAACGCTGCAGTTCATTACCATTTTTGATATTAATTAATCCTTGAGCAAATTGTTAGTTTTCAAATAAATCATCACTTTGGAGATTTATTACCACAATCTTCACTTTCATTTTGCCAGTCACAATAATGTATATAATGTTTATTAATTTTCAATTACAATAAAGACAATTAAACTTGACATCAGTTGTTGTATAGTCGCTATACACATGAGCTTTAGAATTTTTTCCTAGCTATTCAATGTCGGTTTATGCAAATCGGAATAGATATTTATTGCTTACTAGTGACAAACATATATCTATAATGCATGAAATATACATTACATTGTGCAAGTCCAAGTCTTATATTGTAGTAAGAAACAATAGTAATTGACATATAGATTGAAAAACTAATATGAAACAATTACGGTAACTATATGAAACAAACAAATATAACCACTATACAAAAAAATAAAATAAACGAAATATTAAAAGTGAAAAAGTAACATAGGAGAGAAAGAATTTGAAAAAAAAACAGAAATGCAACACATATTTAGACACATATACTCTAGGTACCTCCTTTATTGCATAAATTTTTGCAGCTGTAAGTGAAGCTGAAGTAATTTCTATAATTTCATTTGTGGATTAAACGGCGATAAGCACTTATACGACAATGTTGTTTTGTGCAGCGAGTAGCGAAACACATTTATCCATATAGTGCTATATGGATGTTGAATTTTATACTTTAAAAAGTATGTCATATTTCTGTAGACATAGCAAATATACTGTAATGTTTTTCGTATTTATTTAAAAGGTTTTTACTACGACGGGTGGGATTAATTCATACACACGGTAGGTCTACTCACTTATTTTATTCTTTCACTAAACCATTCACTTACACTAATTTATAAAAATACTTCACTATACTGTTTGTTTACTTAGACTTAATTTATATATTTACTTGATTACTGTTTATCTCACGAAATCACTTTATAAAGTGACTCCATGGTAGCTATGGCCTATCTTATATATTAAGTGCCCTTTTTTCTAGATCTTTCTAGATTGCGGCTCACACAAAAACAATCGCCTCCCTGGAATTGTCTAGATAAGACAGGTCAGAAAAAATTTTAACTTTCACACATGGCTTAGACAGAGTAGTCGGATTCAGATACTACACCAGTGTGCTATTTAGTAACATTACCTCCTCCTTATAAAGAAGTTTTTCCTGGAACTTCTGTGGCAAATGGACCCATGTTTGCATTTTTCGGTCGTATTGAAATAACAGGGCCCCGTCTTCAACGGGTACCGATAACGAGGGGTATAGCTGCAAATTAATATGTGGACACCGATATCTTGGAAAATAACCTCTATCATGTTCCTGATGACTCGCCAATCCATCTGGTTGCTCTCTATCCTGGGCATTACTAGTTTCTCCAAGTGGGATTCCAGCACATGATCTCGAAGGCTTCGCAGCACTTCCTACACATATCGGTAGGTGGATCGATCTGGAAATTCATTTCTAGTTACCAGGTAGAAGACGTACCGCGAATTGTGTTAGAGTCTCAGTGTCTTACCAGGGGCTGGCATCTGATCTTCAAGTTTTTCTAATTGCCCAAACTTCTTTCGAAAGCCGGTTGCCAACCCTTGTGCGTGTTTGTTACTGGCGGAGATGTTATGTGCCAGAGCGTGAACAAGTCTTGTCTTTGTTATGTAGTGACCACGTCTCTAGCTTTCTCGGTACCACCGTATGCGCCCATAAATTCTTCGAAGGATGGGTCAGACTCTTGTTGTAGATGGTTTACCCCTTCCTCTTTGTCATGGTCTCCTTCGAATGGCGCTAGTCGATTTTGATGGACAACTCTCGATTTCCCATTGGGGATCTTGCTTATACAATAGATGATGTCGTTGATCCCTTTCTTGATTAAGTATGGACCTTCCCATGATTTCTGTAATTTTGGAGAAAATTATTTTCCCCTTGTCCAGTTGTGTAACCATACTTTGTCCCCTTCTTTGAAACTGCCATTCTGTCGCTGGCAACTTGAAGATTCGTTCGAACCAATTCATGCACATCGTCCATCATTCTTCTCAATTGGATCATGTATTTTTCTCCTTCTAGATCTTCGCCAGGCCGACAGTCAAACTCCAGTTCACAAGGAAGCCTCATTTTGCGTCCAAACAGGATTTTTGCATGTATTTCACCCGTGGACTCATTCATGGCCGATCGATAAGCCAACGCGAATGGGGAAAGATACTGGTCCCAATCTCTCTGGTGGCTGGAAACTACTTTGGACAGGTATTTTCTAGTGGTCCTGTTCATTCTTTCGACCATTCCATCTGATTGTGGACGCAACGCTATTGTCCTGGTCTTCTTCATTGCCAGTTTGTCACAAACTTCCTGGAATACCTGGCTCTCGAAATTTCTTCCTTGATCGCTGTGTACCTCCAAGGGCACTCCATATCGATTAATAAATCCTTTCACCAATACATCCGCGACAGTTGTGGCCTCTTGATTCGAGATTGCGTAAATTTCCATCCACTTTTTGAAATAATCCAATACAACCAGGATGTAGTTACACCATTTTCTGTCGTCGGAAATGGTCCAGCGATGTCTAAAGCAATCCTTTCGAAAGGGCTTCCAACATTATATTGTTTCATAGGTGTCTTTCTTTTGCGATGTGGTCCATTACTCGTAGCACAAGTCATACATTTCTTACAGTCCTTCATATCGTCGGAGCTGTTCATCTAATAAAACCTTTCACGGACACGCTTCTTCACTCCCAGATGACCTCCCGAAGGACCGTCATGTAACTTTCTCATTACCTTGGCTACTCTCGTTCTCGGGATAACTAGCTGTCTCCTCATCTCGGAACCATAATCGTTTTCAAGGACTCTTTTCAGCAGCCCTTTTCCCAGGACAAGCGAGTCCCACTGAGCCCAATATGCCTTGTGTGTGCCGGTGAAAATCTTGACACTTCTTGGCATGTAGGTCGCCGATTTTCTTCCTTCCATTGCCGAATCTTCTTCAGGTGAGGATCATTCTCCTGATCTTCTCTGATCCTGGTGGGTAACCATTCTTCGTTGACTATTGTAGTTCTTGAAACTGCAGCGTCCCTAAATTCCACCTTGTTGCAGTGGGAGCAGTCTGTTGGGCACGGCCGTCTGGACAGGAAGTCGTTATTTCGGCGACTCACACCAGCTCGATGTTCGATGTTGAAATCGTACTCTTGAAGTCGTTCTATCCATCTAGCGATCTGACCCTCGAGATTCTTGAACTGCATCAGCCACTTGAGTGCTGCATGATCAGTCCTGATTAAGAACTTCCTACCATAGAGATACTGGTAAAAGTGTTCCGTGGACTTCTAGTGACGCAGTAGTTTCGGTCGGGTTTGGAGAGGACTGAAATATCCCAGCATTCTTTCTTGCCCTCCTTGGGGATCTGTGAGAGCACTCCTCCATTTCCTACGTTGTTTCTATAGTATGTGAAAAGTCCAAGGAAGCTCCTAATTTGATGTTTGTCGGTTGGTTGCAGTTATTGCTGAATGGAAGCAATTTTCTCGGGATCCACCGCCACTCCTTCATTGCTCACTATATGACCTAGATATCTGACTCGGTTTTGGAATAGCTGATATTTTTTCGAATTTAACATGAGTTGGGCAGCTTAGAGTCGTTTGAATACGTCTTTTAAATCCTTCAGTTGTTCGTCAAATGTCTTCCCCAGTACTACGATGTCGTCCAAATAGACCAGACATGTCTCCCAAGACAACCCTCTCAACACATTCTTCATGAGTCTTTCAAATGTCGCGGGCGCATTACAGAGTATGAGAGGGTCTTTGCAACGATCATGGGTCGGTAATGCCCCCCTCGTACCCGACCTGTTATAATTTTCCTGTAATTGGGGCTCTTCGTTTACATGAGTCCTGAGGCGCTTATACGAACTGCGTACATGCCCTAGCTCGCCACAATTCCAGCATCTGATCTTTCTCAGCTTCTTGCCCATCATACTTTTATATCAAACTGACGATCTGGTCAATTCTGTCCTCGTCGCCTTCTTCTCGGATGGTCCTAACTTTGTTATAACCCGAAACCATCGTTGCTGCTTCATATTCAAGAGCAGCTGTCAATGCGTCAACTAAGATTTTGGGGCGAGCTTAATGAAGCGTCCTCTGCATGTCGAAGTCACGTAAGACGTGGATAAAGGTCTGAATGCCCAGACATTCCATCATGTTCTCAGATGCTGATGTATAAGCGAATTGAACTAGCCTGGCAATACCCACTTCATACTCTGGAAGGGCTTCGTCACAGTTCTGCTTTCAGCTCTTCAGCTGGGATTGGTACAAATGTTCTAGGTGTCCGTGACTATATCGCATGTCCAACTTCTTCTTCAGCTGCTCGAAGTTATCCGATTCTTCAAGTGCTATCGTCTGAAGTATATCTAAGACATCTCCCCGGAGCGCGATGGTTAAGTTTACTGCTTTCTCCCTGTCGGGCCAATTATTCACTCTAGCGGCTGCTTCAAACAGTTTTACGTAATTGGTCCACGATATTGTTCCTTCGAACGTTGGGGCGTTGACTCGGGTAAAACTGCCAATGTCTTCTAACTTAGGGTGCGTTTCTGGCTTGCAAGGTTTGGTTTGTTCGATCTTCTTTTCTTTTGCTGGCGTGTCTTGTGTTCTTGAATTTGTCATCTTTCTCTGTAGCTCCTTGAATTTCTCGTCCATAATTGTCATTTTGTCCTCAATACCCGATTTTAAAGAAGAAATTTTATTTTCGACGTCAGTAGCAATGTCATTTTTCAACGATAAGATATCGGCAGAAATATCGTTCTTCATAGTGGAAATCTTCTCGTCCATATTATTAGAAATATCGTTTTTTTCATAGAGGAAATCTTCTCGTCCATATTATTAGAAATATCGTTTTCTTCATAGTGGAAATCTTCTCGTCCATATTAGTAGAAATATCGTTCTCCATAGTAGAAATATCGCTCTTTATAGTTGAAATCTTCTCGTCTATGTTAGCAGAAATATCGTTCTTCATAGTTGACATTTTCTCGTCCATAGCAGAAATTGACGAGATTAAGGTGGCAGCCTCGTCTTTGAATAAAAATGTTCCTGGATCAAAGCTGTCACTTTAAGTCTTTCTACTAATTTACTTTTCCTACCGGACGTTTCCAACTCGCTATTTTCCAAGTCTGCTCTTAGTTCCGTCACTTTCAGGTCACTTAGTCTCTTGGCATTTTTTACGTAGTCATCTATTTATATTACCCCACACCAATGTAATGTTTTTTCTTATTTATTTGTTAGTTATTATCACGACGAATGGGATAAATTTATACACACGGTATGTTTACTCACTTAATTTATTTATTCACCAAACTATTCACTAATTTATATTATATACACAGTATATTCACTTACACTGATTTATATAAACACTTCACTACTGTTTATTTACTTAGACTATTTACTTGTTCACTGTGTATCTCACGAGATCAAATTATAAACTAAACTCAGTTTGTAGGTAACCTCTCTTATATATTAAGTGCCTTTTTTCTGGATTCTTGTAGATCGCGGCTCACAAAAACAATGGACCTTACTGGAAATATCTAGATAAGAATAGTCACAAAAAATAATGGTAAACAGTTCGGAGAAATCCCTGCGCATTCGCCAAAATTTTAACTTTCATACGTCGCTTTGACAGAGTCGGATTCAGGGACTACACCAGTGTCAGATTTCGTAACAATATTCATGACTAGAATCATAATGAACATTATTTTGGTCCTTATAACATGAATATTAGTATATTAAAGTATAAGTGGATAAAAAGGTCTTTCAAACACGCGCGATTTATTGAGCACGACGGCGACGAATACTTTACGCTATTTTTTTATTGGTGCACTTTGAAATCATAGAATATTATTAATATATTATATTATTACTACAAAAAAAATGGACAATTGAATTTATGTGGATCCCAGCACATGTGGGTATCGCACAAAACGAAAAAGCAGATGACCTAGCTAAAAGCGCCACTTCCCAAAATGCTGAGATTGAGAATAAGACACCTCTTGCAGATCTCAAGCAGTTTTACAAAAGCATTATTACCTCCGACTGGCAAATATACTGGAACAATTCATCACCCAAACTCTCTGAAGTAAAAACATCAGTGAAAAAATGGAATAATATACCAGCGAACCGACGGCATCAAGTAATCTTAACCAGATTAAGAATTGGACATACATTCGCCACTCATTCGCACATCATCACAAGAACAAACCAACTTGTATGTGAATCGTGTCAAAAGAATATATCGGTAAAACATTTTCTTGTGGCGTGTCCGTCACTCAAGCCCGCAAGAACACAGTGGTCAATAGAATCTAACCTAAAAGTGGTCTTAGGGGAACAGTGTAACGTTGAAAACTTGTGCGCATACCTTAAAACGATTAACTTACTTGACAAAATTTAAGAAATAATTAGAAATGTAAATTGTACATAACTGTATTGTGTATGTATCTATATATTTGTATATGTATATATGTAATGTATATGTATTGCATCGTTGAATAAATACAGCAGTCGCTAATAACCCTCTGGGTGAATGCGCCTTTAAACAATAAACAAAAAAAATGTCCGTTCTCGATGCCCAACCAAGCATCTTAGAAGTCCATCCTCGATGCTCAGCCAAGTTTCGTAAAAGGCCATCCTAAGTAGTAGTAGTTTTTTTTTTTTTTTTTTCTTGGCTTTGACACTCGTCATTCGGCCAGTCACAACAGGAACAAACTATTAATATATAAAAAAAATATATTCACCTCACTCACACCTATCCACACCTAAGAGAAGACAAAATTACCTACCTAAAAAAATATATACAATAAGGATATACAGGGTCACTCGCTTCTTGTCTAGGGGCCCATCAAGACATTATAATTTATCACAAACAAAACTAGGCCACGGAAAGATAGGAATAACTACAATTGGGATAAACAGAGGTAAACAAATCTGGTTCAAACATTCACAAGCATACCTTTGATTCGTATATGAATTTCATCAGAACATTATATACTTCCATTTTGTTTAAGGCTAAAAGATGGCAGATATTGAAGGGTGGGAAAAATCCGATTCTTATTAAATCATTAATAAGGTTTTGATTTTCTTGGGAATATATGCAGTTAAAGAAAATATGATTCAGATCACTTTTGATATGACAGTGTTGACACAGGTCTGTGTCAAGAATTTTTATTTTATATAAGTGTGCCGGATAACATGCATGTCCAAAGCGTAGTCTAACAATAGTTGTAATGTATTTACGTGGACAGGAGTAAGAATTGAACCAACAACAATTCGGAATTTCTTGTTGAATTGATGAATATTGGGTATTAGATATTTTACAATAATCGTTCCAGGACTTTTTCCATAAACAACTTTGTTTTTGCCTAGAATTAGCAAATACGTCTGGTACAGTTAGTGGATAGAGAGATAAGGTACCATTTTCTGCTGCATTTTTAGCTAAACGATCTACATGTTCATTATGTTTAAGTCCTATATGTGCTTTGATCCATATCAGCTGTACATGTTTATTATCTTTTTTTAATTGAAATAACATTTTTTTTATATAGCATATATAAAAATTATCTGATAAAGCAGGTATAGTTGGATTTTGTATAGCTGTTAAGACAGACAGAGAATCAGCTAATATAATAGCAGAACTTTTTCTGGACGAAGAAAAAAATTTGAACGATTCATAGATGCCCACAGCTTCAGCGCTGAAAACTGAGAAGTCTGAGGGGAGCTTAAACAATTTTTCGACATTATCACCTGGAATGTAGAACGCACAACCAGTTCCATATAAACTTTTGGAAGCGTCAGTATATATCTGTATGGAATCAGAATAATTTTCTAATATGGAGTTTAAAATTGTAAGACTTATCATAGGATTTACATGATACCTAGGTTGAATGACATTAAACATATGAAAAAAGTATTCAAAATCATCTAAAGTCATATTTTTTTCTGATCTAACTACACATAGATTGTTGTAGTTTCGGAAAGCATCACAGAGAGGCGGTGAATTTTTGCGGATCCAGTAGTTGTTAGTTAAATCAAATTCGTTTAGTTTACATATATTGTGATATAAAGATTCGTTGGAAGACATAATTTTTATGAGGAATTTATGGCTAAGATGATTTCTTCTATATTTTAAGGGAGGTTCTAAAGCTTCCACGTGAAGTGGTTCAATGGGAGTAGACCTCATAGCACCCATACAAATACGTAAGGCTTTGTTTTGAAATACGTCAATTTTTTGTGAATTATTTTTACTTGCGGATCCATAAAGTGTACATCCATAATCTATTATGGATCTAATATATGATCTATAAAAAAGTAGCGAGGTCGATACATCAGCTCCCCACCAAGTTTTAGAAATGGATTTTAAAAAATTCATACCTCTGTTGCATCTATTCAATATATGTTCGATATGGGGTTTCCAGGTTAACTTCCTATCAACTATCATTCCCAAATATTTTATTGATTTACAAAAAGGAAACACTTGTGTATTTAACTGAATCGTATCGATATTCGGGATGTTATGTCTAGAAAAAATGCAAACTGATGATTTCGTGGGAGATACTTCAAAACCATTTTTAATGAACCATTTATAAGCCAATCCGTATATTTTATCTAACGTCTCTACAGCATCATTATATTTTTTGGCCTCTGAATATAAGCAAAAATCATCCGCATACTGAATTATTTTTGGGGTGATATTTTCAACGTAAATACTATGAAAGTCAGCCGTATACAAATTAAAAAGCAGAGGACTCAATACTGAACCCTGAGGTAGTCCTGAAATATTATAACGAGGTCCTATGAGGCAATTATTATGAGTTCTTATATACAATTTTCTATAAGAATAAAAGTTAATGATTGCATCAGTTAATCGAATCGGTATTAGGAAGTTATTAATCATTTTTTCTCTCAGAATGGGTAAGCAGACGCTATCATAAGCACCTTCGATATCTAGGCAAAGTGTAGGTAAATATCTATTGGTGGAATAAGTATTTTGAATATCGATAACAAGAGTTGTTAGAGCGTCAATTGTACCACAACCTTTTCTGTAGCCAAACTGGGTTCTTGGAAGGAGGTTTTTCTGAAATAACCACCATTCAAGTCTGTGCTTAATGATACGTTCTAAAGTTTTCAACATACAAGACATAAGTGATATAGGGCGATAGGATTCAGCATGATTGGGATCTTTACCTGGCTTGAGAATAGGAATAATGATGACATCCTTCAACTCATTAACTATGGATAGATTATTCAGTATATCATTAAATATATCAATCAACATACATTTAGCAATAACAGGAAGGTTATCAATCATAGGATATTTAATTTCATCAAGTCCTGGACTAGTACTGATGCGATTTTTAAGAACATAGTTTAACTCTGTTAAAGTTATGGGTTTTGAAAGAAAATGGTTCTCATCACTAGATGAAGTTAGATCAGGAAATAACATAGCAGCGAAGGGAGGAGAAATTTTGTCAAAAAATTCTGCCATCCAGATATCATCTAAAGGCTTGACGTTGGAGATTGGTTTTCTATAAATCTTTCTAGCTTGTTTCCAAAGAGAAGAAGACGAAACAGACTTATTAAGAGAAGAAACATACTCAATCCAGTTTTGTTTAGCTATAGCTTTAAATTTTCTTTTTGTTCTTGCCATCATTTCTTGACAAAGGAAAAAGTTTTGAAAATTCGAAGTTTTTTTATAAGTCGAGAAAGCCAAACGTCTATCTTCCAAAATCTTTTCGCAATCTGAATTCCACCAAGGTGGGGGGTAACGTTTTAAGTTTTTAATATTTTTAAATTGTGGTATCGCAATGTGTGCAGCTTGATTCATACTGCTGATTAAGATTTGATATTTATCAGATGTGGAGTTTAATGAGAAATCTCCTTGAAAAGTATTTTCAATTGTCCTAGTATACAATGGCCAGTTGGCTTTTTTTATGTTCCATTTATTTTTAAGGGGAAATTCATTGATAACTTGGTCAATTGGAAGCTCCATAAGAATAACAAAATGGTTCGATCCTAATGTATCATCTAATACTGACCAATTAATTCTATTAGCAAGTTCAGGAGAACAAAAAGTGATATCTATCGCAGAAACATTTTGATTAGGACGAGTTAAAACTGTGGGTTGTCCATTATTCATTACTGTTAGATTAAGATCATCTGCAGCTTGGATTAGTTGTATACCAACTGTGTCATTATGATGTGCACCCCACAACGAATGATGTGCATTGAAATCACCTCCCACGATTATAGGATTTTTTGCTTGTGAAAAAAGTGTAAACCAATCATTAGCAGAACATTTAATTTTAGGTGGTTTATAAACAGAAAAAAGGCTTAGCTCCGATTTACCATATTTAATTTTTATGCCACACATTTCCACGCCTCTACACACATTATTATTAATTTTGAATTCACAAAAACTTATTGAATGATGAACTAAAATGGCAACACCACCATAGCCGTCATGTCGGTCTTTACGGATCATATTATAACCATTATAACAATATTGTATATTTTTTTTAAACCAAGTTTCAGTAATAAGTGCCACATCTATTTTTCTAGAATTTAAAAAGTGTTGCAAACTGTTTTTATTTGCCACAGCTGATCTAGCATTCCACTGCATAATGTTAAGTGAAACTTTTTGAGCCATTAATAATTATTAACTGTTAGAGTATCCTCCAGTACTTGTTTTATGCTACTGATTATTGAACTTTTATTAATTGATTGCAAGTCTTCTACTGAGCTAATATTATCCAATAGATTGAATACAAATTTGGAGACAATGTCAGCAATATTCTGTTTTTTACTTTCAATACTATTAAAATTGGATTTATAGGGGTTAGCAGGTAATGGTTGACTAGGACCAAAAGTAAAAGGAAACATAGGCGAGTCAGAAGGAGACTGATTGGACGGAGAGTCTGATTTTCTTTTCTTTTTCATGGGAACTGAGTATTTTTTTGTGCCACTTGTACTTGGTAGCGACGAAATTAAACTATTGCTTTCCCTAATATTTTTTATCATAGTTTGTGTGGTATTATTATTAACTTGATTAGTAAGACTGGGGAAATCTTTATTATAATTTGATAAGCCTGAAAAAGAATCATGACTTACAAAAGAAGAAATAGAGTTTTCACAGTATTTTCTGGCTTCCAGATATGACGTTTTTTGTTCAACCATAATAGTTTTAATTTTTTTCTGTTTCTCATATTGAGGGCATTTTTTAGATATAGATAGGTGATCATTAGATTTACAATGAATACAATAAATTTTGTCCTTATTGCAGCTATGTTCCTCTGTTTTTATCTCGCCGCATTGTATACATCGTTCTTGGGAGTTTTTACACTGTTTAGAAACATGTCCATACTTCAAACAACGATAACATTGAACTACTCTACCTATAAATTGTTCTACCTGACAATATACTTTATTAAATGCAACATATTTTCGTATAATATTACCTTCAAAAGTAATAATAATGGTTTTTTTTGGTACATAATCAATTGTGTTATCCTCTCTTTGGATTTTACGTTTAGTACGATAAATGTTTATTACCGGAGAGGTAGACTCTACATTCTCTAACAAATATTTTTCGTCATATTTAGTGTCAACGTCCCTAATGATACCCTTTGATTCGAGTAGATGATTTGGAATATAAGCTACCAAATTATGATTCTCCAACAAAGGATTTTTAACTAATTGATTAGCCTCAAGAAACGATTTTAATAAAACTTTTATTCGATTTTTACCTACACTTCTAATTTCTAATATATTAGTTAGCTTTAATTAATTAAAAAGTATGTGACCAACAGTCATGGGATGTAGCCTTCCCAAATTACTACTTTTAATATTTTCAATGTATACCCAAATGATAGATAAATTCTACTTATCTGACAATAAGTTAAACTTTTTTGGAACTGGTTTTACTGCAGAAACCTCGTTGGTGCTTGGAGAGTTATTAATCGGTAACATTTGATCATCATCACATAACATAATTGACTCCACTTGCGTCGAGAATGACGTCCCTTTTTTATCCCCCATGATGGAGGAAAAATTATTTAGTTAAAAACTCTAATCGGAATATTTCAAATAAACACGTGTAAGAAAACAAAGTTGGCACTGATAAAAACTATCGACCGGTTTTGTTAATTGCTTCGCACAACCTATTTGTACAAAGGTAAAATCAACACTGTAAGTAGTAGTTATTTGTATTAAAAATGTTTGTAGAATTACCGGAATTGCAAAAAATAGCGTATACACCTCTCGACTAAAGTGACATTAATCCCTTAGGTGCATTGCTTCCCTCGGGCTCCGTTGCGCTCCGTCCTCTGGAATCAAACACCACCCGCTGGATTAAATGGTTTTCTTTAGTCGCTTGGTGTATAATATACTATTATTTGACGTTACGAGGTACTGCTGTCTGATCAATCATCAAAAAGTTGTCATTTAGACTTAAGTTTCTCGAGTTGTTGTTGTTACTATGGATTTAAATACGCTGAGGCTGAGGTAAAATGAGGTACCAATAAAAAAAGTATATATTAGGCTACTATGTCCTGAAATGCATTATTAGTGCCAGTTGTGGCTTAATCATATTGTTTCACCCATAGATAAAATGGACTGAAATTATAGATTATAATACAATATTGTATATCTAAGACTAAAATTATTTTTCATTTTTAAATAGAGTGTATTTATGTTAAAAGAAATTATACATAATATTTTATTGTGTTAATTCTTACTGTGTTTCTATAGAATTTTGAAAAAATTCCCAAAAGTTTTGTTACGTAAGTTATTAGAGTTTAAATTTTGTTTCGTTAATTTGTTCAGAAATGTATGATTATTCACAAATATTTTTGAGGTTGATTGACCTACCTCCCGACCTGATCACTTGAATTAACTTGTTTTGATAAAAACACAAGGTAGCTATTCCGGTTGTAATTTATTATATTGATATTAAAAATTCCGATATAGTTGTATCCACCGGGCCAGTACAGGTTTGCTTACAAGGCTATCATAAAATCATTTTATAAAATATAAATAGTTGGTTTTTACCGAATTGTTATTAGTCTGCAACGATGGTGTCGAAGTCGGTAGTTTTGCTTTTGTTTGCGTTTTTATCTCATGCAACATGTGAAAATTTAACAGTAATTTACAATTACAATCAAATGTTGTACGTTGATTCAATAGAAAATTTGAAACAAGTTTTGTTGCAAAGTGTACAACATCTTTACGATATTAAAATTCTTAAACAAAGTGTTCCGAAGTTACCGAAAAAATTCCTGGAAGGTGTGTCCCTCCAGCAAATACGTTTTAATGAAAACGAATTGAAGGAAATAGAAGTAGGTGCCTTCGATGGAGCTACATTTACTTCATTAAATTTGAACGATAACGACGTAGACACTATCCATAAAGGTTTTTTCGACAATAAGCAGATATGGGAGATAGCTTTTGCCAACAATTCAATCTCGAACATTGAAGACGGAGCTTTCGAAAACTCGGATTTTGGTGCGTTGATTCTTAACGACAATCAATTAGAAGAACTTCGAGCAGGTATGTTTCATGATTCGAAAATTGCAAATATAGTGTTGAATGACAATAAAATTCGAAACATCGAAAATGGTACTCTTCAACAAATATTTGGATTACGCAATTTTAACTTGAACAATAATTTTCTAAAAGATATTGGAAATCGTTTTAATGATTTGGAGACATTGTGGGAACTGAATTTAGTCAATAACACAATAGAGAATCTTCCGCCGAACAGTTTCACAGGTTCCAGTATATCGAATTTGAATTTGGGTGATAACTTTCTAACGAAAATAAGTAAAGATGTTTTCATTGGATTACCGTTAACTTTCCTAAATATTTCTAATAATCGTATTAAAGCTATTGAAAGTGATGCTTTTGCTGACATTTCAACTCTAAATACTCTAATTTTATCTCACAACAAGATTGGAGATTTGAAACCCAGTTTCCTTATCGGAATTAATTCGAAGTATCTACACATAGATTTGACCAACAACCACATTACCGATATTCAACCAGGTTCTTTCGATGAAATTACATTCTCAAGTATCGATTTTGCAGACAACAACGTTCAAGTTTTGAAAAAAGGTGTATTTGTTAACAAGGAACTGACTTCAGTGTCGTTTTTAAGAAATAAAATTTCCAATATTGAAGATGGAGCTTTAGCAAAATCACAAGTTCAATCCTTGACGTTAACTGAAAATTCTTTGGAAAAATTAACTAAGGGGATGTTCCAAGGATCCAACATAACGACTTTGAATATAGATAAAAATAAAATTGAAAAAATAGAAGATGGTACGTTCTCGGAAATAGCCGAATTGAAATACCTCGATCTTAGCAATAATAATATAGAAGATATCGGCAAGATATTCAATGACCTAAAAGAATTAATACAACTTACGTTGATTAATAATAAAATTAAAACCTTACCTGCTAATATTTTCTCTGGATCAAAAATAAATATCATTTTATTAAATAATAACCAAATTACTGAAATTACCAAAGGTGTATTCGATGGTTTGTATTTCACCAACATATATCTTTCCAAAAATGAAATATCCAAAATCGAAAATGGTGCTTTCGAATCTGCTCATTTGCAAGAATTGAACTTAGGAAATAACAAAATTGGTGATCTCAAAGCTACTTCCCTAGGAAAAATCGACAATAAAGAATTAGACTTAAATTTATATGATAATCATATTGGCGACATTGAAGCTGGTACTTTTGAAAATGTTAAAGTGAAATCGTTGAATCTTAAAAATAATACGTTGAAAGCAATTAGACGTGATATGTTCAGGGGTGCCGAAATAGGTTTTATAATTTTGTTCAAAAATCAAATATCCAGCGTTGAAAGTGGTGCTTTCGAGGATGTTAAAGACTTATTGTTCGTTGATTTAAGTTACAATAAACTGGCTACTGAAGTGAAGAAAGGTATGATTGATATACAATTTTATGTAAAACCAGGTGCCAAATTGGATAAATACGATAGCGAAGTTTTACGTGAGCTTATTCGTAGTACGTATCCTGGTGGAGACGGTTTCCAAGATGTTTTATTCCATTAATCTTTGTATTATGTTCTTGAAATAAATATTTTTTCAGAGTATGTTTGTTTCATATTAAAATAGTATATTAAAAGATCAAATATAGGAAAGTTGTTAATGATTGAAGTGTATGTATTAACAAAATTGTTTGACCGTTTTCTAAAGACAAAATACACCGAAATCAGTCTGAAAATGATTGCAAATAAGAAAAGAGACTATCACGTTTTCTGGAAATATAATTCAACGTCCATAATTCTTTTAGTGCGAGAAATATTTGCTTTTTTTCTCCAAAAATGGTCATATGTTCAGTAGAAATACTTTTACTTTTAACATATAAAATACGATGCAATAATCATTTAGTGATGAATTCAAGAGACATAGTATGAAAATTACGTAATGAATACGAGTGTTTTAATAACACTCTCACACTTATACAAGATGTAACGAAAAGGTAAGTCATAAATTATATCACATATTTTGGGGCAAAAAAATAAAGTACAAATGTTCATACAAAAATGTCTACATATTTCATTGTAATAAATATTTTTCTTAAACACACAAAAGTTTTAAGTTTTCATATGTATTGTAATGTTTTTCTTATTTATTTAAACGTTTTTATTACTTAACTTACTTAATTTATTTATTCACTACACTATTCACTAATTATATACACAGTATATTCACTTAAACTAATTTATATAAACACTTTACTAATTTATATTTACTGATTGTCTCACGATGTCAAATTATCAACTAAACTCTTCCTGGTCGGTCCCTTATATATTAGTGCCTTTTTCACTAAATAATTCTAGATTACCGCTTACACAAAAACAATTGGCTTCCTGGCATTTTCTAGATCTGGTCTCAAAAACAATGTCTAGATAAGATAGTCACAATCGTAAACAATTCTAAGAAATCCCTGCGCGTCCGCCATAATTTTAACTTTCATACCTGGCTTAGACAGAGTCGGATTTAGGGACTATACCAGTGTGCTGTTTCGTGACATTACCCTCTCATTAAATGGAAGTTCCTCATGGTACTTTTGTGTAGCCGAGACTGGATGTTTGAATCGGCAACTAGCCCAATTTTTACACTTTCCGAAATACCAGGGCACCGTCTTCATCGGATACTGATAACGGGGGTTGTAGCTGCAAATTAATATCTGGACACCGGTATCTTGAAAGATAATCTCTACCATGTTCCTGATGATTCGCCAATCCAACTGGTTACTCGCTATCTTAGGCATAGCCAGTTTCTTCACGCTGGATTCCAACACATGGTCTCGTAGGCTTCGAAGTGCTTCCCACACATCGCGGTAGGTAGATCGATCTTGAAATTCATTTTTAGTTACCACGTAGAAGACGTACCGCGAATTATGTTTCAGTTTCAGTGTCTTGCCAGGGGCTGGAATCTGGTTTTTCTAATTGCTCGAACTTCTTTCGAAAGACGGATGCCAACCCTCGTGCGTTCGTGAGACGGTCGGGGATGTTGCATGCCAGTGAATAATATTCCAGGAGAGTGAATAAATCTTGTCGTTGTTCTGAAGTAACTCCATATTTAGCTTTCCCGGTACCTCCATAAAGGTAGGGTCAGATACATCTCGAATATGGTTTACGCCTTTCTCTAGGTCATGGTCTCCTTCGAATGGCGCTAGTCGGCTTTGGTGAAATATTTTTGGTTTTCCTTTGGGGATCTTGCTTATGCGATATATAATTGATCCTTTTCTTGATTAAGTATGGACCTTCCCAGGATTTTTGTAATTTTGGAGAAAATCCTTTTCTCCTCGTCAGGTTGTGTAACCATACTTTGTCCCCTTCTTTAAAACCGCCTTCTGTGGCCTGCGTGTCGTACCGACTTTTCATTCTGTCGCTGGCAACATGAAGATTTGTTCGAACTAATTCATGAATATCGTCCAGCCTTCTTCTCAATTGGATCACGTAGTCTTCGCCTGCTAGATCTTCTCCAGGCCGACTGCCAAATTCCAGGTCACAAGGAAGCCTCATTTCACGTCCAAACAGGATTTTCGCTGGTGTTTCACCCGTGGACTCATTGACGGCAGATCGATAAGCCAATGCGAATAGGGAAAGATACTGGTCCCAATCTCTCTGATGGCTGGATACTACTTTGGACAGGTATTTTCCAATAGTCCTGTTCATTCTCTCGACCATTCCATCTGACTGTAGATGTGATGCTGTTGTCCTGGTCTTCTTCATTATCAGCTTCTCGCAAATCTCCTGGAATAGATGACTTTCGAAATTTCTTCCACGGTCGCTGTGGACTTCCAAGGGCACTCCATATCGGCTGATAAATTCTTTCACCAATACATCCGCGACAGTTGTGACCTCTATGTTCGGGATAGCGTAAATTTCCACCCACTTTGCAAAATAATCCATTACAACCAGGATTCATTTACCACCATTTTCTGTCGTCGGAGATGGTCCAGCGATGTCTAAAGCAATCCTTTCGAAAGGGCTTCCAACATTATACTGTTTCATAGGTGCCTTTCTCTTGCGATGTGGTCCATTACTCGTAGCACAAGTCGTACATTTCTTACAACAGTCCTTCACATCATCGGAGCTGTTCATCCAATAAAACCTTTCACGGACTCGCTGAAAGGTTTTCTTTTCTCCCAGACGACCTCCCGATAGACTATCGTGTAACTTCTTCAGTACCTCATCTACTCTCGTTCTAGGGATAACTAGCTGTCTCCTCATCTCAGAACCATCATCGCTTTCAAGGACTCTTTCCAACAGCCCTTCTTTCAGGACAAGGGAGTCCCACTGAGCCCAATACGCCTTGAGTGTCGGTGAAAATCTTGACACTTCTTGGCATGTAGGTCGCCGATTTTCTTCCTTCCATTGCCGGATCATCTTCAGGTGAGGATCATTCTCCTGATCTTCTCTGATCCTGGTGGGTGACCATTCTTCATTGACTACTGTAATTCTCGAAACTGCAACTGACTTAGATTTCGACTTGTTGCATTGAGAATAGTCTACAGGGCAAGACCGTCTCTGCAAAGAGTTGGCGTTTCGGTGATTCACATCAGTTGGATGTTCACCCCTGTCTGATTTCCCCTGTGACTGGTGCTCTTGGGTTACAGGAGTTTTGGGGCGCTTAGACGGACTGCGCACGTGGTCTAGCTCGCCACACTTCCGGCGTTTGATCTTCTTCGGCCTCTTGTCTGCCATACCTTTCAACAAGTTGACGATCTGATCAAGTTTGTCGTCGTCATCTTCTTCCTGCATGGTCCTAAGCTAGAGCAGGCACGCTGCTCTAGCTCGCCACAATTACAGCACCTGATTTTCTTCGTCTTCTTGTCTACCATACCTTTCAACAAGTTGACGATCTGGTCAAGTTTGTCGTCGTCATCTTCTTCCTGCATGGTCCTACCTTTGTTGTACCGCGAGCTCTCCGTGGCTGCTTTGCATTTAAGAGGTTCTTGGTTTGCAGGAGTCGTAGGACGCTTACACGAACTGCGTGTCTGCTCTAGCTCGCCACAATTACAGCACCTGATTTTCTTCGGCTTCTTGTCTACCATACCTTTCAACAAGTTGACGATCTGGTCAAGTTTGTCATCGTCACCTTCTTCCTGTATGGTCCTACCTTTGTTATATCCGTAAGCCTTCGTTGCTGCTTCATATTCAAGAGCAGCTGTCAATGCGTCGACTAATGTTTTTAGATGGGCTAAACGGAGTGTCCTCTGCATATAGGGGTCACGTAAGCCATCAATAAAGGCCTGGATGCCCAGACATTCCATCATGTTCTCTGGTGCTGACGGATAAGCAAATCGAACTAGTTGGGCAATGTCCACTTCATATTCTTGAAGGGATTCATCACGTTTCTGCCTTCCGTTCTTCAGCTGAGATTGGTACAAATGTTCTAGATGTTCATGACCATATCGCAAGTCCAACCTCTTCTTCAGCTGCTCGAAGTCATCCGTTTCTTCCAAAGGTATCGTCTGAAGTACATCTAAGGCATCTCCGCGAAGCGCGATGGTTAAGTTCACTGCCTTCTCCTTATCGGACCAATTATTCACTCTAGCGGCTGCTTCAAACTGTTTCACATAATTGGTCCACGACATTTTTCCATCGAACGTTGGGGCCTTGATTCGGGTAAAACTGCCAATGTCTTCTAATTTAGGGTGTGTTTCTATCTTGCAAGGTTTCGTTTGCTCGGTCTTCTTTACTTCCGCTGGCGTGTCTTGAGTTCTTGAATTTGTCATCTTTCTTTGTAGCTCCTTGAATTTCTCGTCCATCATTCATCATTCATCATCTGTCATCTTTTTTTCTAACTCCTTGATTTTCTCGTCCATCGTTGTCATCTTATTCTCAATCTTCTCGTCCATCGTTGTAATCTTATTCTCGATTTTCTCGTCCATCGTTGACATTTTATTCTCGAATTTCTCGTCCATCTTAGCAGAAATATTAGCAGAAATTGACGAGATTAAGGTGGAAGCCTCGTCATTAAATAGAACTGGATCAAAGTCGTCATTTTCCAGTGCCACTTTAAGTCGTTCTACTAATTCACTTTTCTTACCGGACGTTTCCAACTCACGATCTTCCAATTCTGCTCTTAGTTCTGCCACTTTGAGGTCACATAGTCTCTTGG
Organism: Galeruca laticollis; assembly: GCA_963921935.1. Classification (NCBI taxonomy): domain Eukaryota; kingdom Metazoa; phylum Arthropoda; class Insecta; order Coleoptera; family Chrysomelidae; genus Galeruca; species Galeruca laticollis. The sequence goes on along the minus strand of OY998175.1, from coordinate 285,513,740 downwards.
CCATTTTTACGCAGCAATGTATTTATATTACCTCACACCTGACACCAATGTAATGTTTTTCTTATTTATTTATACGGTTTTATTACGGGTGGGATAAATTTTAAACACTCGGTTCACTTACTTAATTTATTTATTCACTAATTATATACACAGTATATTCACTTAAACTAATTTATATAAACACTTTGCTAATGTATATTCACTTGTATATCTCACGATGTCAAATTATCAACTAAACTAACTCTTCCTGGTCGATCCCTTATATATTAGTGCCTTATTCACTAGATAATTCTAGATTACGTCTTACACAAAAACAATTGGCTTTTTGGCATTTTCTAGATAAGTCTGGTCACAAAAACAATGTCTAGATAAGATAGTCACAATCGTAAACAATTCTAAGATATCTCTGCACGTCCGCCATAATTTTAACTTTCATACCTGGCTTAGACAGAGTCGGATTTAGGGACGATACCAGTGTGCTGTTTCGTAACAGTATTATTAGTCTTCACAAACCACGTAATTCAAGGTGTGCATTAAGTACGTGGAAGTTTTTGTGTTTATTTTAAGTTTTTTAAAAATATTCTCTAGTTAATTAAACTTTATTTGGGTCCGGTGAACTATACGGAGGCCCGAATTTTTGACTGTTTTTGCGAAAAATCGATAGTACTCACCTCTGCTGAAGATTATCCGTCGAAAAATTTGCGGGTTATACAGAATTTACAGAGATAAATTCAAAAAAAGACTTTTTTTCGCCACTTGAACCATCACTTTTGAACTAGCTGTATCTGTATCTGTAAAAGATTGAAGGGTGGGTGACCCCACAGCACTTAGGCCACAATTGGCCCATTGTGCATCCTTCAGAGGTTCAAAACTTCCTTCTAGCTCGTCATCCAGCCTACTTCCTTGAAGTAGGCGATAATGTCGCCTGAATTAAGTTCCCTCATATTGGCGTATGTTAGCCTGTGCTCGCCGAATACTTGACTAGCTATTTTATACAAAAACCAGTTTAAATGTATCGCACTGTACGGGAAAGTCATCAACAATACGTTGCACTTAAATAAAAATTGATAGACTTGAAATGGTAAATTCAATGAAAATGTTAATTTTAATTTGTAAAAAAAATCCTTTACTTAAACTCTATACTAAATAAAGTGTTCATCTAGTAGGAAAAAAAAGTATGGATGGTTGCTATGAAAAATAAAGAGGGTGATGTCAAATTAATTTTTGAATGAAAGATGTAAAATAATTATCCTAATAGAAAAACCCAAGTTAAGATATTGATAAATCACATTATAATAGAGAAAGGAATTGTAAATTAAGAAGAATACCTACCTCAGACAAGTTAATAAAAGATACCGTCAAAAGAATATTCCAAAAAAAAATGTATAATTCGAGTAAATAATTGTGTGAAGCTGAACAGAATTGAACAAACCTTTTTGACGTTCAGTAATTACTGTGAGTATAATAATTTGAATTGTAAGAATTCATCTTAGAGCTTATGTTGTGACTAACCAGCCACTAGGCAACAAGCTAATCATCACATTTGAATATTTCGTCTGACATAACCATGTACTATTATTCGGGAGAAATGAAATTAAGTACTCTGGACATATAATTTCGGAAAATGGTTTGAGTCCAGATTATTCAAAAATTCAGGCAATTGCAAATATGCCACGTCCTCAAAATAAACAAGATGTACAGAGAGCATTAGGAATAGGAATGTTAACTTGAGCAGGTAATTTCATAAAAAATATCTCAGATCAAACTTATTCATTGAGAACATTGCTTAGAAAAGATACAGAATTTATATGGCAACCCGAACATGAAAAAGCTTTTCAAAACTTGAAGAACATGTTAATTGATAAACCAGTCTTGCAGTTTTACAACGTTAATACTGAGACAGTTGTGTCAGTTGATGCATCTAAAAATGGTTTGGGGGCGGTTTTATTACAAAATAAATTACCATGTGCGTATGCTCCTAAAGCAATGACGGAAACAGTGTGGATATGCGCAAATAGGGAAGGAACTTATAGCCATTACATTCGGATTAAACAAATTTCATGACTTCATATTTGGTAAAAGAGTTATCGTTGAAACGGATCACTTACCTTTAATTTCCATATTTAAAAAACCATTGAATAAGTGTCCTGCACGTTGGCAACGAATGCTATTACAAATCCAGAAATTCGATTTTGAAGTTAGGTATAAGGCAGGAAAAGAACTAATCATAGCAGATGCTCTTTCTAGGGCTACAGTAAATGAAAGTGAGTTTGAATTTCCAGATGAAGAAATTTCATCACAAGTTTGTCTTATAGTTTCAGAAATAAAAATTACCACCAACAAGTTCAATGAATTTAAAGACAAAACCGAAAGAGATAGTGAATTGCAAGCTTTAAAAAAGGTTATATTAGACGGATGGCCTAGTACTAATAAAAATTTAGACAATCAAGTTAGGAAGTATTGTAAATATAAAAGTGAATTAACAGTAATGGATTTTTACAAATAATGCCATTGTAGTTCCAAAAGTTTTACACAAAGAAATGCTTGATAGGATACATTATAATCATATGGGAATAACAAAATGTTTGAAATTGGCAAAAGAATCTCTTTTTTGGCCAACCATGCAAAATGAAATTAAACAAAAAATTCTAGAATATCAAATTTGTTATAAGTACTCAAATTCACAATCAAATGAACCGTTAAAATGTCATGAAATTCCAAAAATGCCTTGGAATAAGGTGGGCTGTGATATTTTTGAAATATAAGGTAAAAAATATCTTTTAGTAATAGACTATTATTCCAAATACTTAGAAGTTGAAAAACTGGAACAAAGTACAAGTAGTTACAAAAGAATTCAAGTAATGAAGTCCACTTTTGCTCGCCATGGTATTCCACTTACTTTGATATCAGATGGAGGTCCTCAGTTTGACTCCAGGGAATTCAATGAATTTCCAAAAAGTTGGGAGTTCAATCACATAAAGAGCTCACCGACATATGCACAAACTAACGGTATGTCAGAACGAAATATACAAACGGCAAAAATAATTTTTAAAAAGGTTCTAGAAGACGAAAAAGATCTATACTTAGCTCTACTCATGTATCGCAACATGAAAATCGATGGTACTTACTTTCCGGCAGAAGTACTAATGTCAAGAAGACTCAGAACAATTTTACCCCTTAAAAATGATATGTTCAAACCAAAATTCCTCAATTACAAAAAGTTCAATAATTTTCTAGATAACAGACAGAAACAAAGTGCAAATTATTATACTAGTAAGGTTGTTAAAAATCTAAAACCTCTTAATCCAAATACTAAGATTGTTGTTCAATTAAAACCCAAGGGTATATGGTATTCTGGTATAGTATTAAATAGAGTTCGGGATAGAACATACAGGTTGAAAATAAATAACGGCACAATATTGTATAGAAATAGAAAATTGATTAAACCTTGTATCCTAAGTTGTAACAATGAAACTTCAAATAATAACAATACTTTAGAAAGGAAGGAAGAGGAAGTAAGGAAAAGTGTTATATAGAAATAGAGAGTCCTGATGAGATTAGTAATGAAAATAATGGATTAGAAAATAGTACTAGTAATACAGTTAGTAGTAATAGTGATGTAGAAAATAGTATTAAGATGGAAAATGAAAATCAAGATTCAGACAGTGATAATAGTAAAAATTACAAAGATTCGCTAGAACACCCGTTAGACGTTTCTCAGGACAATGCTAATAATTTAAATGATGAAGTTTCATCATAAGGAAGAATTATTAAAAAACCAGATTAACTAAATTTATAAAATATGTAAAAAAGTGGATGTTGGGGTAGACATGACAGCAGTGAGAATCTAGTATGTGACTTGACGAAAGACATTGATTCCATGTAATGATTTATAATAAATGATTGAACTGAACTCCAAGATTATTAAAGAGTATTTACATAGAAAGTATAACAACAGAACAGTGGCAACGTACAGCTTGGATCCAACAAACCCATCTTACCAGAAAGCAAGCTAGGTTGGATAGTAACAGACCCTTTAGGTTGCTCTCGTAAAGTTTTCACGTCTTGTAATTTTTGTAAATCCATTGACATTTAATCTCAAAATTTGGGAGTTAGAAGAACTACCAGGTAAACGTATCCTGTCATGTGAAGAACAACTAGCTGAAGACCATTTTTGTGTCCCTTTCAAGCGAAGCTCTCAAGGAAAATACGTTGTTTCAATCACTATAAAGGAACACATTTCTAAGCTAGGTAATTCTCTAGAAAGAGCAAAAAATCAATTTTTATGTCTTGAGAAAAATCATACACTAAAAATACTATACTATTGTGACTCCATGAATGTATATAAAGCTCTCTCACACATGTCGTATCCTGTCATGTGAAGAACAACTAGCTGAAGACCATTTTTGTGTCCCTTTCAAGCGAAGCTCTCAAGGAAAATACGTTGTTTCAATCACTATAAAGGAACACATTTCTAAGCTAGGTAATTCTCTAGAAAGAGCAAAAAATCAATTTTTATGTCTTGAGAAAAATCATACACTAAAAATACTATACTATTGTGACTCCATGAATGTATATAAAGCTCTCTCACACATGTCGTATTTCAACGCTTTATCACATGACCAAATAACATATTTCCTCATCATTGTGTCTTACGAGACTCAGCATCATCCTCATCTAGATATTCTTACAACTCAATTCAGTTGGTAGGAACTACTATTCAAGAGGATCTTTATTCAATTCTTGTTCAGTTCAGACAACATTACTTTGTTGCGTCAGCTGACATTAGTAAAATGTACCGTCAAATTGAAATAGCTGATGAATTTTAAGTCTTTTCAGCTTATATATTGGCTCTAAAATCCTGAAGATGTACTTCAAATTTACTCTCTAAACACAGTAACATATCGCACAGCTAGTGCTTCTTTTTTGGCAACTCGTTGCTTATTACAATTAGCCATTTATCACGAAAATTCTTACCCAGAAGTGTCTAAAATAATAAAGAACATGTACGTAGACGACTTACTTTGTGGAACTGACTCAATTAATAAATTGACAGTTTTGTGTCAACAAGTATCTTCCATTTCACAATCAGCTTCTTTTCAACTGAGAAAATGGAAATCGAATAGTCCTGAGCTGCTAGAAAACCTAAAAAGGGAAAATTCCTCAGAATCAAAGTCTTATTTTTTTTCACCTTCTGAATCACGAAAAACAGGTTTGCTTTGGTCCTGTAAAGAGGATGTTTTTAAACGGTTTTATTTAGCTCACCCCGTTTGTTTTATTTATTATTTATTCTTGGGTCAAATTTAGTAATTCAAATTTCACCCTCTTCCTGTCAACCGATTAATCTGAAATTTTGTATACACTTTGGATTTTGGTGACAATACAATTATGTTTATTCATTATCATTATAAATTCAAGATGGCCGCCGCTACAAAATGGCGGATAATTTATGTTTTATTAATCCCATCAATATGGGTATCAAATGAAAGGGCTCAACAAGCAGAATACAATATACTATAAAAAATTGAAATCCAAGATGGCGGCCGCTACAAAATGGCGGATAACGTAGGTTTTATCAATCCCATCAACATGGGTATCAAATGAAAGGGCTCAACAAGCAGAATACAATATACTATAAAAAATTTAAATCCAAGATGGCGGCCGCTACAAAATGGCGGATAACGTAGGTTTTATCAATCCCATCAACATGGGTATCAAATGAAAGGTCTCAACAAGTAGAATACAATTTACTATGCAAAATTGAAATCTAAGATGGCCGCCGCTACCAAATGGCTGATAACAATTTTTTATCAATCCCACCAATATGGGTATCAACAAATAAAAGGGCTTGACAAGAAGAATACAGTGCACTATACAACCTCAATATTTAAGATGGGCGCAGCCACTAAATGGCGTATAATAATAAGATTTAAATTTAGAAATTGAATCTGTAATTTAGGTATCTGATTAATCCAGCCTAAATCCACCACCCAAGTCAAGATTTTGTATCGTGTTGAGGACTGTGTGGCGTTAGGGTGGCTAAAAATGATACGTCGTTAGCGGTACACCACCCAAGTTAAGGTGAAAGGTTAAAACGCGCCGAGAACTGTATGGCATTAGGGTGGATAAAAAACTAAAAACCAAAAAATAAAAATAGGTATAAAAACATTTTAAGTTAAACGGTTTTATGTTAAACATACATTGCAATGTTTAAGATAAATGTACTAAAAACCAAAAAATAATAAAATAGATACAGTCGTGCATAGACTAGACTAAAATAAAACCGTGGGGCACGTCAATTGTCTACAAATTATCGACTTAATGTGCGATAGAAGAATCGTTTAATTCGTCGTTAGGCAGTTGGCCCGCAGACGGTGAGGAAATTACTTACTATTTTCTTGCTCATGGAAATTCCAATAGTTATACACTCCATGTAAATAAAAGAGATGTTTCAAATAGTTTATCGTTGGACATTCACACTGCTGGCTGGCGAGGAATCGTTTCACTGCTCGTAGTTTGTCTTTAATCGACAAAACATATGATAAAAGTACTACTCGCTCACCACTATGAAACCCTAAAACTCGCTTATAATCGAGCTTGCTAGCTTGTTTCCACATTCTAGCCCTACTTATCACACATCCATCGTTGTCGGTTGAACAACTGCCTAATTATAGTGTAACATTACAAAACAAAAATTTTAATCAACGATTGTAGACAATTGACGTGCCCCACGGTTTTATTTTAGTCTAGTCTATGCATATGTTTATAATTCCCACGACTGTATCTATTTTATTATTTTTTGGTTTTTAGTACATTTATCTTAAACATTGCAATGTATGTTTAACATAAAACCGTTTAACTTAAAAAGTTTTTTTACCTATTTTTATTCTTTTCTAAATCAGTCAACTACCAATAATAAAAACCATATCACTAAAAGGTCAATCTTATCAGACATTGCAAAAATATTTGACCCGTTGGGCATGATCAGTCCAATTATCGTTTTAACAAAAATTATGTTTCAAGTGGAAATAGTCCCTGGCTTGGGATCAAAAAGTTCCATTAAATGGACTCGCCTCAGCAGAAATTCTTTGCTTAAACGTACTTAAAATTCAGAGATACATATCATGTTCAAATCATGTGTATATACAACTACACGGCTTTGCAGACAGTTCACAGAAGGCACTATATTTGCGTTCGCAAAATACTAGTAACGAAATTGTAGTTACTCTCATTCCTTCAAAAATTAAAGTAGAACCCATTAAAACGATAATAATTCCGAGATTAGAGCTGTGTGCTAATTTATTGCTTGCTAAACTCTTCGAGAAACTTTAAAATTGTTTAACAATTAAAATCGATGAATATTATCTGTGGTCAGATTCAACAGTAGCGTTAGGATGGCTACGTACATCTCCTCATCTTTTGTCGGAAATAGAGTGTCACAAATTAAAAATATAACAAAAATCGATAGATGGCGCTATGTTCCTACGAATTTCAACCCAGCTGACATTCTTTCAAGGGGAATATCTTCAAAAGGGCTTCTTAATTCTAGCCTTTGGTTTCATGGCAGGTTGTGGTTAAAAAATGAGAATAGCGATTGGCCAGAAGACGTCTCAAAGGGTGTAGTAGCCTTTGATGATCTTCCAGAAACCCGAAACGACTCAAAAACTTTCGTCCACATAAATAAAAAGTTTTTTCTTTTCAATAACGTTTCCTCTTTAAATCACATTAAACGCGTTTTTGCTTACGTGTAGCTGACAGTTTTGAGAAATTTTAAGAAACCCACAGGTGACTTGAATCTAGAGGAACTTAGATTATCGTTGAATATACTTTGCCAACTAGTACAACAAGGATCTTTTCCAGACGAATATACTGATCTTAATAAAAATAAACAAGTTTCTAATCAAAGTAAAATCCTAAGTCTTAACACACACATAAAGGAAAAGTTGATTAGAGCTAGAGGTCGATTAAGAAACTGTCCTTATCATTTCCATAAGAAACATCCAATCATTCTTTCACCTTACACTTCTTATCTTCAGAGAAACACATCTTTCTCAATTGTATTGTGGCCCTCAAATGCCCCTAGCATCGATTAGAGATAAGTATTGGCCAACTTATGGCCCCGAAAACAATGTTACTATTGATCACCAAGTTACCAGCTGATCGGATGGCCCATCTATGCCACAAGGTATTTTACCCGCTAGACTTCAGTCGAAGAAGGGAGGTCCGTATGCTGGTAACGAACTGAAAAAATATATAAGCTATAAACCCCAAGGCGCCAGGTAAACCGTGCCCGAGTAAATACCACAGGTTAATTACCTAACCGTAGTTTACCCCCAATTAGGAAAATAATGACTAAATCAAACTTCGTAACTCAATTCACAAGAGAAATAGTTTATTTAAGGTGGTGGTTTGGCTTAATACAATCTTAATGGTTACAGAAATTTTGGGAGTAGTTTCTCCCGCAGAGGATACTTCAAGTCCTTCAACCTATATGCCCCTACCCCAAAATTGTTAACGCAATGCTCAGAAGGATTTGAACCAGATACCAGTTCTGAGTTGAGTTTGTTCTGAAACTTGCAAAGTAACAATAGTTATATAATATCAAATCAATGAGAACCTGAAAGGTTAACCATACCGTGGCTTACTTACTCATATATTGTAACTATTTGAAAAACTTACCAAATGCTGTAAAATTTATAATAAAGCGTTAAGGACACGTTCCATTTGAGCTCAGACGCAACTTACTTACCCCGCCGGGAGTAATTAATGACAGAAAAATTACTAAAGACTACAAGCCACTTGTATGTTCACAAATGGTAGAGCTTGAAATTCACATAGCATACCAATGTTATATACTATCATAAAAACCCTTAAAAAATTGAAATGTTCAACTTGCGCTGGTGAAAATTTCTGACAATCCACAAGTTGGTTCCAGAAGTACAGGATCTACGTCATAAGCCATCCATCGGTTGGTTTTGAAGTAACCCTTGCCTTACTCTCTTAGTCCTCAAAATTCCTTGTGTGCGGATAACTAAGGCCCCTTCCTCACATAACAGTACGGTATCGGTGCAGTAAATTACATGCAGTAAAATTGTTACCGCTTCGTTACCGAGCGCCTATATTTGCATACACGCTTTCTGACTGGCGCGGGCTGCGCGGGAGCGGGGCGGCATATGTTCAGCATACTGGATTGCAGTACGGCTTTCCAGTAAGATCCTAGATACCGAGCGCGAAACTTGTGTGAATCGTACGGATGAAAAAGCCACGTGTATTAAATTGGTGGCTGAAGTAGAAAAATATCCACTTTTATATAACTACAAGTTACCGTAATATTCGAGGAACGACCTGACGGAAAAAGCGTGGACAGAAATTAGCAATGAAACAAAATTGACTGGTAAGTACGTGTTATTTATTATGTATCACTCACACATACACTCAAACTCACATAATATTATTTTATAGTACTCTTCTTATTAATTACAAAGTATGCATAGACAGTAATTATGTATGTAGTTCCAATTAAATACAATAAGTGTATTGCCACGGAAGCGCTGCCCTAGGTAAAACAAAGTAATTAGTTAAGTATTTTCGGACTGTTGACCCGGCTGATCTAGCATTAATGGGAATTTCGTCTCTTTCAATGTTAAAATCTCGATTCTGGTTGTGAGTACCCTCATTATCTGTGGCAGAATATGGCGCTCCATCTCGTAATCGTATAAAATTGTGTAGGACACATACAGATTTAATTATGTTGTTCACTGTAGTGTAATTTGTACACCGAATTGGCGTTAGAAGTACTTGAAACTTTTGAGTCATCATTCCGAATGTACACTTTATTGTTTTGCGTGCTCTCGACATTCTGTAGTTGTAGATTCTTTTAATATTGTTTATACCTGTCATGGGGTAAGGCCGCATTATATTGCGTTTCAAAGGGAAAGCATTGTCGGCAACAAAGAAATATGGCACTTGCTGTTGTGTATCATCATGTGGAAGTGCAGAAGATATAGGCATATTTAAACCAACTGTTTCCGTCCAGTAGCTCAAAGCCGAAGCTTGAAAAATTCCGCCATCACTATTTCGCCCAGCATACCCTGTGTCAATCATAGTAAACAATCCATCAGCATTACATATTGCTAATAGGACAATCGAATGATAGCCTTTATAGTTATAATTTGTGGATCCAGTATTCGGCAATTTTTGAATTCTGATGTGCTTGCCATCCATAGCCCCTAAGCAATTAGGGACATTCCAAAGTTCATAAAAACGATTAGAAATATCTTTCCATTTTTCTGTGGTTGGAATAGCCATGTACTCTGTCTTTAGTGTTGACCAAATCACGTCAGTCGTTTCAGCTATTATGTCAGATGTAGTGCTCACACCTCTTGCAAAATATAATGCCAATGCCGTAAATGTACTTCCGGTAGCTAAATATCTGCAAAATAAAAAAAGCATCAGTTTAATTTATCTGTTCTGTTTGTTTCAGTTGCTGAATGCAAGGAAAAATGGCGCAATATCAGGTCCACTTTCATCAGAAGTACCAAACCACCTCCAAGCAGCTCAAAAACCAAAAAGCCTTATTATTTGGCTGAACATTTAACGTTCATTTTACCCTACGTTAAACCAGTTAATAGAATTCCTAATCGTGGAAACATACCACCAAATCCAGTAGAAAACACGGTGCCAGATACAGAACCGGCAGATAATACCGAGGCAGAACCTGAAGAACAAGTAACAGACGAGGGCCCTACTGATTCATCAGATCAACACCATTTATCTGATTCACAAGTCCAATCTACGGCTTCTTCTTCTTCTACACCTATGCCCCGAGTTCGCCCCAAGGCAACATCTGCAGCAGCAGTAGACGCTGCAATGGTTAAGTTTTTAAAAAACAAAATCGACAAGACTGACGAAATTTTATTAAACAAAACCGAAAAACAAATGAACCATTACTTCCTCACTTTACTACCAGAGTTTTCCGATATGAATGCCCAACAAATCCGATCTTTCAAAATTAAAGTATTACAACTTATAGATGACATTAAGACCGCACCGATATCAGGACCTTCAAGAAACTCCACTGGTAGTTCTTCAATGGACAATTCTATATTTTCTCCAATATCATCAGTTGGTACTCCAGCACCAGCTGCATCTCCGCCAGTAATAAACTACCAGTCTAACTCTTTGACAGGCTATCAAAATGCAGATGAAGCCATGAACTACCAGTCTCACTCTACGCCAGGTTACCAAAATGAGGATGAAGCTGTTAACTTTTCTGTATTTCATTAATAAAAACTTTATTAATAAATAAATAATTATATTGGTTTTTGATGATTTATACATATTTATGCCTTTGTGAGGGATTTTACATCAGACAGATGCAGATGAAAGTGGGTACCCTGCATAATCCAAGGGCACGATACCTCGGAGAATATCAAATAGAAGAGGGAGATCTACCCAACCTGAAGCCTACTGACATCCTGAACTTTTTGAAAGTAATAGGAATGGAGGAACTGCTCTAATCGCTGAGACATGCTCAACGATTGGACAGCAGAAGGGGGCACAATAGATCTTATAGGTCGCAGTGTATCGACACCCCAACATTAATAGAATAGAATAGAAGTGGGTGCCTCCCTCAAGATGGACCGACAATCCTGAACGATTGGAGCACTATTGGTGAGACGTACAGTGTGCGACTCATCTACTTTATCAGGGAAACTAACATTTACTGTATTGACGTAAGAGCGTGACAGCTATCAAAATAGATGACTTGATGTATCGCAAACTGTACGTCCAGCAGTGTATTGCAAAGCACTCATTTAAAGAAATGTACAGGTTTTTACCTCAAAGTAATGAGTAATCTCTCTTCGGCACTAACACATTCTCTATATGTAGTATTTTGTTTCGTAATGTGGGGTGCAATAAGAGACAGGAGTTCACGATAACTTTGTTTTGACATTTTATACATCGCTCGGAATTTCACATCATCTTGCGAAAGTTGTTGTGCCGCAATGAAAAGTCTGCATGAAATATTTTTGGCAATATACGGGTGTACCCAATACTTATTTCTTCTTCTACGCAATCGTAAGTACATGTAACACGCAATGACATCTTCATCTTCATCCGATGACATCATTTCACGATGACAGCACAAACGCATCTGAATGTTTGCACCGAAAGCATGCAGACAACTTACGGACAGTAAACCGATAAGTGAGGAGATCTGGCCGACAAAGTTTACTATCGGTATACCGCATACAGATGCTGCACCGATACCGTACTGTTATGTGAGGAAGGCGCCTAAGGTGGAGCTGCAAGCATCACAGTAAACGCCACAATAATCAACGTTCCGACAACCAATCGATCACGGAACTAATCCAATACGGAAATCCAAATAACCGGAATCCCACAATAATCAAAATCCATAAAATCAAAACCAAACCTTGTGGGGCTAATGGGTAGTTAAAAGCCGTTAAATGATCTTGAACACATGGCGTTGTAGGTGACTGGGCTTACAAATCCATCTACATCTCACAGATGAGGTTTGGGAGGAAATACTATCTCCACAAACTGCTATAGCACACACTAATCCGGCAAAACCAAACTATCCCCTTAAATTTATATCTCCCTGCGGGATGAACGTGGAATCTTCATTTAATTCACTGGGGCTTCCAGTAACACATTTCTTGATGCCACGCCGATCAAAAGGAAAGACAAAAACAAGCCACAGGCTCCAATTTTTGACAACCCACCTTTCCGCCCGAGTCACTCTCACTCGAGCTGTACGGAGCACATACGTTCCGTGACCTTGGAGTGAATTACTCAATTTCATCAAGCGTTAAAACCCGCGAATATACAACTATTGTGTAACCAACATTAAACCCTATATTTCCTAATACCCCTCATTCCACGGCTATATTTACAGAATAAAACGTCTCCCATTGTACCCTGATGTACCGGGTAGCCAACTAAAAACGGCCGTCGGCCATATCTCAGGAGTGGATTATAGCACAGGTTCGGGAAAAAAAGTTTTATAACAAAAGTGGCCTCGAGAAACGCCTGGAAATTATTTTCAGAATTGTAGGTCCACCGCTAGATGGCGCATTTAACAGTTAAAATTTTAAAATAAAAATTTTTTCAAAATTTACTCAATTAAGGAGCATATTAAATATCATAATCAGATTCCTCGACAAATTCTGCATATTTTTATTATGACAAGTTTTAGTCTATCTCTTCAAATAAGGGGTGGGGGAGAGTGGGAACTTTGTTACGAAAAAATGCCTGTAATTCCGGTTCTGCTTGACCGATTTTAATAAACTTGATGTTGTTTAAAAGAGCTTTTGTTGAACAATCGAAAACTTGTAAATATGAAGTGATCCGATTAATAACTTGAATGCTAGAGGGCGCTGTTTTATTTTTTTTAAATATTGTGTTTTCACGTAACAATTTTAAATGGAAGCATACACATTGAAGTAGGTCTTTAAGAAGTAGACTAAATTAGTAATAAAACAATGCAAACCGCAAGGCGATATCCCTTTTCTATCCTGAGATATAGTAAGAAACAGGTAAATGGCGGGAATTGATCTTGCAACGTCTAGAAGGCTGGTGAAGTGAGTTGTGCTACATTTTTTCAATTATATAAGAATGTTATATTTGTTTTCAAGCGACGTGTTAGTAAATCAGAAGCATAACATATCAATAAAAACCGATATTTGCCCAGCAACAACAAATACAGTTTAAAATATGACTTACGATTTAGGTCGCGTTGTATCAAACACCTGAACTCTGTTTAATGATAACTGATGTTCAGACGAATGTAATTTATTGATAATAAATACATCAAACTGTCACAGTCTAAACATGAGTTATTATTAAACCGAGTTTAGGTGTTTGATACAATGCGCCCCCCTTACTGATGACAACAAAATTGGTAAAGATGGCCATGTAAGATACAAAATTGATTCCCATTTGAAAAGAAGCAAGCTATGATTTTGACGCAAGTCAAAAATTATTATTCGTGTTGCAGTTAATAGACTTTCTTTATCTTTTCGCACTAAAATGATTCTTACAAATGAAGAAGCATTCGATATGTTGGCTGTTTATTTTGAATGTATGAGCAATGCAACCGTTGCGGCTCGAGTGTATACACTGCAGTACCCAAACAGAGGGCATCACAGCAGAAGAATTTTTCTCCGACTCGCACACTGTGTGCGTACTACTGGAAATGTGAATCTTCCTGTGTACCGAAGACAACGCAGAGGTAGAACAGAAGAAAATGTCATTGATGTTTCAGCTTATGTCAATGTTAATCCTCATTCAAGCGCCAGAGCCATAACTAGAGACCTAGGTATATGTCGAACCACCGTTCAAAATATTTCTGGAGAACACAGACTTCGTAATAACATTACGAGAGTTAATGCATCTAAAGTCATTTTTCGTATACCAACCACGAAGGGCTTCAATGTGTCTTATTGATATGATTATACTATTTTAGATTGCACCCATATCACATGGTCCTACACCAAAGTTTGAATGCTCAAGATTTCGATACCAGGTTGGATTTTGCAACTGGCTCTCACATATAATACACGTCGATCCTGAAATACTTTCACGAATTATGTGGACAGCTGAAGTTACGTTTCATAATGATGGTAGTGTGAATCGGCATAATATGCACTACTGGTCTGATACGAATCCCCACTGGATGCATTAGGTCCAACATCAGGGTCGTTGGTCTATAAATGTGTGGTGCGGGATTTTAGGTGGAGAAATAATTGGGCCTTTTTTTTTAATGAGACTGTTAATGGAGAAAGATATTTAGATTTTTTCTTCAACGAATTGCCACTTCTTTTAGAAGACATACCTTTGGCCATTCGTCGTGACATGATCTTGCAACATGATGGGTGCCCGGCACATTATTCTAGAGATGTTCGGAATTTCTTAGATCAATAATACTCTGGAAGGTTGATAGGACGTAGAAGTTCATTTATTTGGCCACCGAGGTCTCCAGACCTAACTTGTTTATATTGTTATTTGTGGGGGCGAGTAAAAGATCTCATTTATGCCGATAGACTCGCAACAAGAGCTGACATGGTTGAAAGGATGCGACAGATAATACGAAGTTTTCAAAGGCAAAAATTGAAGCTGCTGTTTTCTCTACCCGTCACCGATTGATTTCATGCATTGAAAATGATGGACGACATTTCGAACATCTAGGGCGGCACTAATTACGTAGTTATTTATTAAATGTTGCAATTGTTCGATTTATCACATTATTTTAAAATTCGTTCTCATTGTTAGTAGCGACAGCATTACATTTAGGTAATCTAGTGGCAACCATAACATTAGTATAATAACAGTTTAAATTACTGTAGACCAATGTAAGATCTTTTCATTCAGGCTAAATTTAATAATTTCTGTTAACGCGAACCAGCCTTCTAGTCGCTGGAAGAACAATTGTGTGGACAACGATGGAAAAAAAAACATTCAACATTTAATTGGATATTACGTTTTAATGATCGAGATATTTGTATGATGTTTCTTTCACATATTTAATTTTAAGTTATAATACAGGGTAAGTCAATACTATACTAAACTATATGTTTATGCGTTTTTATTTATATCTCGAGTTCTACAAAAGCTATCAACATGCGGTTTGCGCCATTTTGTTACGAATTCAATCCAGTTCCATTATAATTTACAATAACAACTTTTAATTTTTTTCATTCGAATGTACCCTCTACCTATGGCAATTAAAACCAAATGCATTTGTTTTATAGTAGATGTAATTAATTCATCTACACTCTTTCTAACGACACTAATTTCGTTAAAATCGGTCGATCCAAATCAAAGTTCCCACTCTCCCCCACCCTTTATTTGAGAAAATAAAAAAACGTACTTAAACAAATTTGTGCGGAATTTAGGCCTCTTTCTAGTTTACTTATTTAACACTTGGTATAATTGGGCATATTTCACAAAAAACTGCTTTTTAAATTTTTTCTCATTCACTAGTCAGAACTCATTAGAGTCGGATCGTTAAGTCGTCAATATCATAGCAAATTAAAAACGTGTTTTTTGTCATCAATAAAATGGGATAATAAAACTTGTAAAAGTGCTGTTTTTCTGCAAAATTGTTAAATGCTTTTGAAATTTACTTATTTGTGTTGTAAATAAACAGGCCAGTCGCTGAGTTACAGACTGTCTTCTGTGATTTTGGTATCCAGGATCACATCAATATGTCAAACCTCCCCGCACAACCACTGCTCTAAAATACCACCACTTCTTCAACCCCCATTAAACAATCTATTTCAATAAACACAAATACCCCTTCAACACTCATAACTTATGACGCGGCTACTTTGGCAAGACTACCTCCTCCCCCGGTACCATCTCGAGATCAAGCCATCATTATACCTTCTATCCCCAACACTTTACTATTCGATTATATCAAAGAAATAGGAAACATTGTCTCTCCCATAAACGGTTCCAGAATCTCCCACTTTAAAATTTCCTCCGGCTCCTTTTCTGCCCTTGACCTCAGCTTATGTGACCCTAAAACTGCACTTTCCCTTTCCTGGCAAGTTTCAGATGACCTTCATAATAGCAACCATTTTCCTATAATCATATCCAATCATTATAATAAAGAAACTATAACTAGAAGCTTCTGGCACTTAAAAAACGCAAATTGGTCTGAGTTTACTTCTCTCTCCAAAACTTATTTATTCTCCTTAGCTATTTCTGCAAACATAAATGACACTCTAAAAATGTTTACTGACAACATACTTGCCGCTGCAGAGACTCACATCGGTAAATCAGATACTTCCTCTGCACAAAAAACTGTGCCTTGGTGGAATTCAGCTTGCGAAAATGCCATACGAGAGTCCAAACATGCTCTTAACAGGTTTAGACGAAATAGAACACAAGAAAACCTTCTCCTACACAAACAGCTCAAAGCTAAAGCTAAATTCTTAGTCAAGCAAAACAAAAAATCCTCATGGCAAAGCTATACTTCCTCGCTGAGTCATAATACAAATCCCAGTCAAGTCTGGAAAAAAATTTCACAAATTCAAGGCAAGAAAACCAATACTAACATTCCTTCCTTAATATTGAATGACACTATTATCTCCGACAACCAAACAATTGCCGATTCATTCGCACAAAATTTTGATGACAAATTTAATAATCGTAACCCCAATTCTGTTTATCACAATTCTCATATTCAACTTTCCTCCACTTTTCAGTCAAACCCTCATGACGTTGCTTCCGTCAACGCCCCTTTCAGCCTAAATGAACTGAAATCTGCCTTGTTTACTTGTAGAAATTCTGCCGCCGGCCTAATGTTCCTTATATTTTTCTCAAAAAACTATCCAATCCATCTCTCTCTAAGCTTCTCGAAATCTATAACCTAATCTGGAACACTAATCAGTTCCATGACACATGGCTCAAATCCATAATTATTCCAATAAAAAAAGCAGAGCAATCCACCTTATCGCCCAATTCCTTCCGACCGATTTCACTCACTTGCACTACCTGCAAATTCCTGGAGAAAATGATCAATAGAAGACTACTTTGGTTTCTTGAAAAGTACAAAATCATTCCTAATGCCCAATCCGGCTTCCGGCGTCATCGATCCGCTCGCGACAACCTTGTTCTTCTCCAAACACATATCTCTTCAACAATAAACAATCACCAGGACGTCATTGCAACCATCTTTGATATTGAAGGTGGCTTTGACTCGATATCTAGAACGGCAATACTAAATAAACTTTCCCAATATAATCTTCATGGCAACATTCTATCTTTCATTCATAATTTCCTAACTTGTAGAACCTTCAGGGTTTCTGCTAATGGCAAACTCTCCTTGCCTCACCCACAAAATGCTGGTGTCCCTCAAGGATCAGTATTAAGTTCTACTCTATTCATCCTCACAATAAACGAGCTCTGTTGCAAGTGTCCTGCTCCCATAAAGTATGTACAATATGCTGATGACCTAATTGTTTATTGTCATGGTAAATCGATCTCATCCACTTGCAAACTCTTTCAAACCGCAGTAAACCTTCTACAGGACATATCTTCTCACCTGGGATTATCCTTATCTCAAAGTGAATTCAAACTAATCAAGTTTTCAAGAAGAACATCTTCTCCTCTACCTCATATTTTCTTTAATAATTCACCCTTACCCACTGTAAATCAATGTAAAATTCTCGGAATAAAATAAGATTTAATTTCGTTAGAAATATTAATTTCGTTCGAAATATCTTGAAATATTAATATTTTAATTAAACTATTCGGACTGCCCTACATTTTATTTTAATATATCTATTATTTACTACCTTTCTTTAGTTTGTTGTAAATGAAAACAAGCGAGCGGACAAGTACGCTCTAGAACGGAAATAATGTCAAATTATGACAGATCACGGAAAACTTTGCGGTTAGATTTGAGTGTGCAAAAGTCTACTTTGAGTAGTGATCGTAGGAAAAAGTTATTGGCAATTTTAAAAGTTTTCTAACTATACACGATTCTCTAATTTATTCATTTTATACTTTTTCAAATATCTCCGAATATTTTTGATTTGTAAAAATTTTGCTATTCTGAGGTATTTTAAGTTTTAGTATACTGGCATTGGCAACAATGGTATCGGACTTTTGAATAGTTTTGTAAGGTTTTGCGGAAGATTATATGTAAATTTTATTTACGTTCCTTGATCATTGTCTACTATTTTATTCAGTTTTTGTTGACAAACTATTTTCTCTATTGATTATGAATTCTGAATGCAAGGAGTGCAAGAAATCGCTACCTCTCCAATTATAAATCTTAAGACAATTCAAAATTGTGACATTTTCCCATACAGAGATGGGAGATTAACTTAAAAAATTATTTATAAATTGACAAAAATTTCATAGGAAATCTCTTGCAGCTGACTAAAAAATGTAAAGGTTCGATTACACCCCAGAAAAAAATATCTACTCCGCTTATTGGAACTTTTTTGTGCAATTTAGTCTACGTATTTTTCCTTTTTTCATAGTTTTTATGACTTCTCATGTTATTTTTTTAGATGACGAAAATAGTCTTCATATGCACGTAGCCCAAGAAAATTTCATTGAAGAGGACTGCATTCTCAAAGAATTATGTAAAAAGAATAGTTCAAATTATTTGAATTTGAAGAGAAAAAAAAATGGAATTAAAATAAAGTTTTTGTAAATTCTTGAGGCTACAACTTCATTGGAGGAACTTGAGATTGTAGATAAAGCTATTGCCCCCATACCACCAATTGCAGCACTAGTGTCTAAACACCACTTTGTTAATTCTGCTTCTTCACAAAATATTAATATTCCACACAATAAAAAAATAGGTTGTTCAGTACGACAAAGAAGAAAAATATATCAAAAAGTGGTGTTAGTAAGTCCAGTCATGAAGAAGTCGAAAAAATAGCTTTAAATTTGTCATCCAAGAATGTATAAATAAATTATAATTTATAAGACAATCCCAATAACCTTGGTAGTTTTTTTGTCCAGTGCAATATTCATATTTCCTTATGACAACAGATATAGGTCAAAATAAAGCAGTGTTTTTCTCGTTTCAACTTTAATCAAAGTAAGAATTAGACATATATATTTTTAATGACCGTTAATACTCAATATTTCTTATATTTTCATGGGTTTCGGTCAGAAATAAAATCACTTGCTTATAATGGTAACGTTTCGGTCTATTTTATTTAAACCATTTTCAAACCCTTTTATTGATTTTGCCTCCGTAGAGGCTTGTCTACTACTGTTACCGTTATAAGCAAGTGATTTTATTTCTGACCGAAACCCATGAAAATATAAGAAATAGTAAGAATTAGAATTTTCTTAACCATTCCATTTTTTTTAAATCTCAGTTAATCTGCACAATTCGATCACTAAGTCATAACGACATATGCTGTTAAACGATTTTTTGTTGTTACTATACCAACAATTATTGCTAATATTGCTATAATAGTAAATTGATTGATGCAATGAGAAAATAGAAAAGTTAAATTATTTTGGCTCTCCTACTAAACGATTTATATTTTAATTTGAAAAATGAAATACCTATATTAGTTTAAGTTTTTTGATAACTTAAACATAAATGAGTAAATTAACATTCCAAAAAAGTTCGTTTAACCAGTAAACAGTTTTTTTTATTCAAATTTAACAGATTTTCTTAAGTTGAAATAACTGGATTGTACTATACTGATAGCTTAATGCAATGAACAATAAAAAAATCAACATTACTTTCGTTTATCCCTTCATGATTAATTTACAAAGAAATAATTCAGTAGTAATAAACTAATTCACTATATCAGTTCGGGTAGTACACGCTAATATGATTTGAACAATAAATTAAAACCTACCTAGTAGGTGTTTGAAATAAGTACCACTAAAAAATCACTGAAAGATGGCTAAAAAAAATACATTCGTCGATATTGAGGGTACAATTAATGAATATAAGCATAATAATTTTAATTAACATCACAAGGAATAATCTAGGTCAACAATACAGAGTCGAATAGCGACAATATGTTGTAATAAAACAAGTGTTTTCAGTGTATCACCATTTTCTTTCACAGGGTATTATAACATAAATAAGTCGTATGCTAATGTTTGTTTACTGTCTTGTATGTACAAAAATATCTCAATATAAACCGCATATTTCCTACGCTCCTGATAAAACGATTTCGCTTACAGCTCTAATTCTTCTACTTTTATCTGTCCTCTCTCTTCATTTTCAATCCACGCGTGCCCTTAAAAAGTTCCTTCTTATTTGTGAGAGAAATCAGTCACATTTAATTTCAACGTAAAACGATATACTCTCACGGCCAAAGGGAAATTATCATGGTCACATGGCGTTACCAGTGTGTTGGAGAAGGACAATCATGAGACAGATAATTAAAAGCCAGCGTAGATTATTATACCAGACGAATACGAATCGCACGTGCGCCTCTTGAAGATGTTCAACTGTACAATCTGGGTACTTCACTAAACGTTTGTTTGCGAATGAGTAACGATCTTTTGCAAATCTTATTAAAATGAGTATGCAAGTACACCATAAAGTGCAAATTGTAAAATGGTACTACCAGGGTCATTCAAATAGAGAAATAGCAGTAAATTTGTTTATTGTGGCATTCGAAAATGCCCAACCAATTAGCAAAAAACAAGTGAGAACGGTTATAAAAAATTTTGAAGAGCATGGATGTGTCAATCCTACTAAACATGGACCGCGTACACAAAATCGTCAAACACAACCCGAAAAAGAAAAAAGAGATATTTTAATTTGTGCCAGTGTGGAAAATAACCCCCTACAATCGTCCACTCATTTAGCAAAGGATTTTGATGTTGATCCGAAAACGATTCGGACTGTATTAAAAGAAATGGTTATCGTACTTTCAAGCTGAAAAAGAGCCATGAAATTTCGTAGAATGGAATTTTGTGAAATAGTTACGGAAAGAATACAATTGGACGCAAACTTTTCGAAAAATGCTTTGTTCACAGATGAATCGACTTTTCCCATACACGGTGCACATAATTCATCCGTTATTGGATATTGGTCAAGGACAAATTTTCACAAACATTACAATAATAGGACTCAATATCCCCAAAAGTTAAATGTTTGGGCTGGAATATTAGGTGAACATTTAATTGGACCATTTTTTATTGACGGCAATTTAACCGGACAGAAATATTTGGACATGCTGGAAAATCAAATTACTCCTGCCCTTATACAATTAGGTGTCAACTTCAATGATATCTGGTACCAACATGACGGTTGTGGTAACATAAGATGGCCTGCGAGATCTCCAGATCTCCAGATCTGGCTCCCAACGATTTCTTTTTCTGGGGTTATATGAAATCGAGAATTTATGGGTTTCAAGAAAACAGAGCCTCTTCTCTAAATGAACTAAGAGAACAAATTTTGCAAATTTGTATGCAAATAACACCTGCAATGCTCATACGTGTTCGTCAAGAATTTTATAACCGTCTCGGTTACTGCTTAGCTCAAAACGGGGGTTTATTCGAACATTTGATTCAAGCTCATTGAATAATTAAGTTTTATTTTTTAATTTATTACATATCATAATATTACTTTTACTTAAAAATTGTAGGCATTAGAATTCGATTTTATTTTTATTTTCGTTTTTTTTTTAAATTTGTACTGTGTGTGTGTTTACACAGAGAATTCGTTCTCATTTGCATACAAACGATAAAGATACCAAATTTTTTTTTACTCACATTCGAAACATAGCAGATGTTTCGAGACCAATTTCACGTTGCCAAATCTGAAAAAAAGTAAAGGTTTTAACCGCTTTCAAACTGAAAACTAGAACAATTTCCAGCATTACAATAAAATATTCAACGAATAGATGGAATTAACTATATCTTGATCTGTTACAACCTCTTGAATTATCATAATTAAAATCTTCTTATAACTTGTTCTCGTGTTAGAACAATGCATTTTACAATTAATATAAATATACAATGAAAATTGGCAATGCTGTTAGTAGCTACAAAGAATTTGTAAAACGCTGGCGTTCTGGGCATGTATTTTTCACTTTATGAGATCCTGTTAGCGAAAAATGAGAATTGAGATATTTGGAAACACATATTATTATTAATACAAATTTTATTTCGCATGTTACGGTTATTTTTTTCAATCTAACCGAACTAATAAAGTGAATTAGTTTATTACTACTGAATTCTTTCTTTGTAAATTAATCATGAAGGGATAAACGAAAGTAATGTTGATTTTTTTATTGTTCATTGCATTAAGCTATCAGTATATTACAATCTTATTATTTTTCAATTAATAAACTAAACTGTTCATATTACACATCTGTATTTCTAACATTAACTTCTTTCATTGCACGTTTTCCACTTTATGATATCCTGTTAGCGAAAAAGAATGATACACTGAATTTATATGTATTTTGTCTCTTTCTAACACATTGACGGTAAAACGTATGTTCCCTCGTAATGTTCCCAACACTATATAGCCGAGAGATCGGCTTATTGGACCACCCGGTACATACCACAATCAAGAAAAATAAATGTTAAGGTAAACCGTTATCTACACATCACACATACGGTTATGTAACATAAAAAAATATGACATCCCTTCACAGCAAAATGCGTTATTTTTGTTGGTACTTTCAAAATAGGGTACTCCCATTTGAATAAAATTATAATGACGAACAGTGATGACGTCATCAGAAATATGTGTACACCAAAACATGTGCAACTGAAAAATAAAATCGACGTGTTTGAGCCTTTTTGCCCCATTAGCCAAATCAAGCTTTTAACAAATTTGTTCCAACCTTTATGTGCTCACTTAAAACGGCAGACGCGATCACGTTTTAAACGCCAATTTTGACGTTCTTGTGCTTCTGGAAATGTCCAAAGGAATCATCGCAAGGGATAATGAATTCCCATGTCACCTATGGTAGGTCAATCAATATGCAGTTTGCTAAAATACCGTAAGTCTGCCGATCGCTGGCTCTCGGACTATTTTTGAAGCAGGTTTTTAAAAACTTGTTTGTTTCCTTGGGAAAAACAATCTTGTTGTATATAAATAGTTGATACACCCACGAAAAAATAGCAGTTTTTTACAATATGAGGTGTATGTCGTTAGTTTTAGTGTTATTTGCATTTTTTACATGTGCAACATGTGAAAACATAACAGTTAGTTTTAATCGGAATCGAGAAGTTGCATATATCGATTCGATAAAAGATTTAAAACATATTCTACTGCAAAGAAGAAAATCTGATAGTTTTGGAATTGTTAAACAAAATGTACCAAAATTACCGAAGAAGGTATTGGAAGGTGTGTCCATTAACGGGTTTTATATAAATGAAGATAAGTTAACGGAAATTGAAGCAGGTGCGCTAGATGGCGCTATAGTTTTTTCATTAAATTTCGATAACAATGAACTAAAACTTTTACGTAAAGATGTATTTAACAACAGGAACATGAACTTATTATCTTTTTCCAACAATTCCATCTCGACAATTGAAGACGGAGCTTTCGAACATTCTGATATAAGAATATTGAACCTCGGTAATAATAATTTGCAGAAAATCAACGTTGGTATGTTTAAGGATTCCAAAATTTCAAATTTATTTTTAACTAACAATAAAATCCTAGAAATTGAAGGTAATTCCTTTGGACAAACGGGCTTGAACCGAATTAAATTAGACCATAATTTGTTGACAAAAATTACGAAAGATATGTTTGAAGGATTACCATTAGATTATCTCAATTTGTCGAACAATAGTATAAGAGCTGTAGAAAGCGATGCTTTCACTGATATACCAAATCTAAGTCACATCGTATTATCACATAACAATCTTGGAAATTTACGACATGGTTTTCTTACAGGAATAAATAATAGTGAATCGCTTATTATCGAACTTAGTGACAACAATATCATTGATATTGAACCTGGATCTTTCGATGAAATTACGAGTTTTGTTATGGATTTGTCAAATAACAATATTAAGGTACTTAAGAAGGGTGTTTTCTCAAATTTCCATTTTATAGTGTTAACAAAAAATAAAATATCCAAAATTGAACCCAGTGCTTTTGAAAATAATCAAATTCGTCGATTAATTTTAACCGATAATTTATTAGAACAACTGACTAGAGACATGTTCAAAGGATCTAATATAATTAATTTGAGACTAGATAAAAATAAAATAAAAGAAATTGAAGATGGTACGTTCTTGGAAATAGCTGAATTGAAATATATGAATCTTAGTGATAATAATATAGAAAATATCGGCAAGATATTCAATGACCTGCCAGAATTAATTCATCTCACACTATCTAATAATAAAATTAAAACCTTATCTGCTGATATTTTCTCTGGATCAAAAATAAATACCATTTTATTAGATAATAACCAAATTACCGAAGTTACCAAAGGTGTATTCGATGGTTTGAATTTTACCACTATAGATCTTTCCAGAAATGAAATATCCAAAATTGAAAATGGTGCTTTCGAATCTGCTTATTTACGAGAATTGATATTAGGAAGTAACAAAATTGGAGATCTCAAAAATAATTCCCTAGGAAAAATCGACAATGAAGAATTAGACTTGAGTTTAGATGATAATCATATTAATGACATTGAAGCTGGTACTTTTGAAAATGTTAAAGTAAAATCGTTGAATCTTAAAAATAACAAGTTGACAGCAATTAGTCGTGATATGTTGAAGGGCGCTCAAATAGGTTTTTTAATTTTGTTTTAAAATCAAATATCCAACTTTGAAAGTGGTGCTGTCGAAGATTTTAAAGACTTACTGCTCGTTGATTTAAGATACAATAAAATGGCGACTGAAGTAAAGGAGGGTATGAGTTATATACAATTTTATCTAACACCGGGTGCGAAATTGTATAAGTTCGATAGCGAAGTTTTACAAGAGCTTATTCGTTCTACATATATTGGTAGAAAAGGTTTCTTATATGTTTTATTCCATTAATCTTTGTGTTATGTTTGTGAAATAAATATGTGTTCAGATTATGTTTGTTTCATATTGATATATTATATTAACAAGTAAATAAAATAAATAAAGTATATGTAGGTACTAACAATATATATGTTGATATGTTTTTTTCGAAATTATTTGACCCTCGTAACAAAAGGTTTCATCTTATCTGAAGGACATATGCCCCTATAAGCAGTCCTGTCTCGTTTTGACCCTGGTAGGTCTGTAACCACGTAACGGTCCTTAACCCTTTAAGGGGCAGAACTATTTTTGGCTGAAATATTTGTTTCTCAATAGGGAATAGTGTTAGGAGGATGATCAAGATCCATGAAAAAATGTTGAAAAATTCTTTGGAGAACCCATATGGCAGTCAAGCATGGTAGATATTGCTACCACTGGGCGTTAATGACAACTGAAAACACAAATTGGGCACTGGTATATATATATATATATATATATATATATATTAAACTGGATAGAACGGGGAGAGAAATAATGATTTATAGTTATTATTCTTTTAATTTACATTTAGTTTTGATTTGCCCGGTATATTGTAAAAATTTAAAATTTTATTACTAAAATGATTATATTTTAAAACATGAGAAACTCTTTAACCTCAGAGTAGGGTTCAGGTATAGAGAAACAAAAATTCAATTTATAATATGAGCGCCTAAATTTGATTAAATATCTCTGTCTTTTTAAAAATTTTGTTAATAAAAAAGTACTTGCTTGTTTAATAATACGTAATAAATTCTTAAGACGGTCCTGTGTTTCAAGTTGAACCTTTTTACTATTCACAGATGTCAGTTTAAACTACCAACGGTTCAAACTAGATGGAGCCATCACCACAAAGAAATAAAATATATCAAAAACAAATTTACAATGTTCTTCAAACTAGAAAGAACGTTATTTAATATTTTGAATAGACAAATACATTGTTCTTTTACAAGACACAAATTAATAAAAAACCTACTATCTATTATGACCACTCATTCAAACAAGATCACGTTCTCACATGAAAAAATTATCTCTATATACAAATCTAAAATAGGCAACATTTAATACAAATCTTGTAATACTGAAACTTCTATATAAACGATTGTTATATCAAAATGGCGAAACACAATGGTTGTAAATGTTTGTTTAATACCAAAGTTCAATTTTTTTCACTAAATTGGTAAGTTTTATTCAACCTTTTTTATGTATAATGAAAATAGTCTAAATACCTTATTCCTGTATAGTAATTCACTTCAATTATCCTTTACTTTATTTTAGGTTACCTTCTGGAAATTGTCACATCACTGGTCCAGCTTACACAAAATCAGGAATCAATGCTATGTTCCGTCCACATCAATACATTTCAGTCCAATTACATAATCAAAAGCTTTCTAAAAGGTATGGTGGATATATCCATTCCACCATACAAATATTAATCAAGTATTATATATCAATTATACGGTTAGTATTCAAACATAATTACCAAATTGTTTCTTAGTTTCTACATCTGCTTGTTTAAATATATAATCTACCATATCATAAGTACAATGTATCTCTCTTTTCTGAATTTTGATGCCAAATATCTTATTTTTCGAAAAGTTTTCTTAATTCCCAAAATTTTGCTGCTTCTCAAATTTTCTACCACCCAAAAAAGAAAAAGAAATAATAATGTTTATATCTAGACATTTTAAATGTGAAATAACAGAGACAATCACTATTCAGAATGTTAAAAATATAGAACAACTTAGTAGTTATTTACAACGATTAGAGAGAAATAGAGTGGACAATAACAACTATAACAGAAATAAAAACAACAATAATAGTAACAATTTTAACAGAAATAATCAACATAATAACAATAATAACAATTTTAATAGAAACAATCAATATAATAACAACGATAACAATAATTATGATGATAATACAAATAATCAAATTAATAGAAGAAATAATTATGAACAAAATTTTAATAGAACTAAAAATATGAATAATAGAAATTATAACAATGGATATAATAACAGAAACAATAATAATAACAATAATTCAGGAAATAACAACAATTATAACAGGAATTTTAACAATCAAAATAATTATAACAGAAATTTTAGATATAAAATAATAACAACAATAACAATTATCGAGAGCAGAATTATAGAGAACAAAATAATAGAGGTGGACAATATGATAACCGACAAAGAGAAGAAATTAGAGAACAAAGAAAAGACTATAGGGAGGAAGATAGAGGAAATGGAAATGGAGCACAAAGAAGAGTAAACAATATCCAAAGAAGAGAAGAGAGAGTGATATCGGTAGAACCGGAAATTATTACTGAACAAGAGCCCGACCAAAATTTTGGATCGAGCACATACCAAATGTAAGAAATATCATCTGTACATATGAACATCCAAGGGAATACATTAAATTTGGGGAAGATTTGGAATTAAAAGAAATAATGGGATTAATAAAAATTAAAGGAAAATTAAATGGGAAACAAGTTAAAATATTAATAGATACAGGTTCGGAAGCGTCCATAATAAAAACAAAATTGATAGAAGAAAATATTAAAAATTATGAAAACAAGCTAGTCAAGATACCGAAAACTACATTAATAGGAGCAAATGGAAAGAAATTGTGTGAAGTTAGCAGATCTATAATACAAAGCATTGAATTAAAGGATGGGAAAGAAGTTGAGATGCAATTATTGCTAGTGGATAATTTAGAAACAGACATAGTTATAGGAATAGATGAATTAACGAAATATAAAGCAAGAATTGATTTTGAAAAGATGGAGATAGAATTAAATGGTAATAAGATTGAATTTGAAAAAGAAAATATGGAAGAATTAGAATTTGAAGAGGATAATAGGCAGTTATGGAATATAGAAAAGAATGGAAATATGGAAGTATTGGCAATTGAAGAGGATAATAGGAAGTTATGGAATATAAAAAGGAGTGGAAATATGGAAGAATTGGAAATTGGAGAGGATAATAGGCAGTTATGGAATATAGAAAGGAATATAATTATGGAGGAATTGGTATTAGTGTGTGGAAATAAGGAATATGAAGAGAAAGTGAAGAATTTGATTATGAAGTATGAAGGATTGATTAAAAAGGAGATGAGAATGGCAAATAATTATGTACATAAGATAGAAGTTAGAGGAATAGAAAATTTCAGAATAAGAACATATCCCATACCTTATAAATATAGAAAAGAAGTTGATTCAGAGATACAAAATATGTTAAAAGACGGTATTATAGAGAGATGTAACACAAGATATGTAAACCCTATTGTGGTCGTAAAGAAGGCAAATGGTGAATTAAGATTATGCCTAGATGCAAGAAATATTAATCAATACACTGTACCACAATACGAGGCTCCGATGAATGTGGAAGCAATTTTTGGGCGCATTACGAATACTAAAATATTTTCTAAAATTGATTTAAAACACAGTTTTTGGCTGATTCCTTTGGATGAAGATAGTAGAGATTACACAGGCTTCTCTATTGATGGTGTGTTGTACAGATTTTGTGTAGCTCCATATGGTATACAAAGTGCTTGTTCGGCCTTGGTTAGAGCATTACACCAAATACTAAATAAATTTGAAGACTTTGCACTTCATTATATCGATGATATATTAATCTTCTCTAATGATGAAGAAGAACACCTAAAACACATTGAAATTATTTTAAAAGAATTAGATAGAGCAGGTTTAAAAATAAATCAAAATAAATGTAAATTTTATCAGGAAGAGATATGTTTCCTAGGTTATAGAATAGACCAAAATGGAATGTCTATGGATGAAGAGAGGATACAAGCAATAGTAGAATATAAGAGACCATCAAACCTAAAATCTCTTAGAGGATTTCTAGGGATGATGAACTATTTTAAACGTTTGATACCTGATTTGAGCATGAAACAAATACCTTTAATTAAGCTTTTAAAGAAGGAGAATAAATGGAAGTGGACTGAGGAAACTGAAATAGCTTTTAATGATTTGAAGGAAGCATTTACTCAACAATTGAAGGTTTATCATCCAAATTATGATCTACCATTTATATTAAGAACAGACGCATCCAACGAAAGGTTTGCAGGAGTTCTATTACAGATGCAAAATGGCATGGAAGTACCCATATGTTTCGTATCAAGGGTGACGAAAAATTATGAGAGAAATTATGGGGTATCAGAATTAGAATTGGCAAGCATAATTTTCTGTGTGACTAAATTTAGATTTTATTTATTAGGAGCAAAATTTACGATAGAAACCGATCATTCCTCACTTACAACTATTTTGAAAAACAGATTTGGCAACAGTAGAATTCATAGATGGGGTTTAATATTACAGGAATATGACTTTGAAATTAAATTTATTCCAGGAAAGACAAATGTAGTGGCAGATGCGCTAAGCAGAGAAAGTAAGGGGGATGATAATAAGAATAAAAGAATTGTAAAAATTGGGGTAAATATCATGAAAGATTTAGATGGGATATTTTCTTTAAATAGCATCATAGAAGACCAAATGGAATTAACTGAAAAACAGAAAAGGAGAGGACAGTTAAAAGAAGATATATGGATAAAGAAAAATGGGAAAACAGATTTATTTATAATAACAGAGAATTTAGCTAAGAAAATTTTGGAAAATTTACACAGAAGAAATGGACATATAGGAGCTAGGAAATTATGGCTACTATTCAGAGAAAATTATATTAGTAAAGGGGACCAAAGTATAGCAAAATTGATCACCAGTACATGCCATATTTACCTGAACCCTACTCTGAGGTTAAAGAGTTTCTCATGTTTTAAAATATAACCATTTTAGTAATAAAATTTTAAATTTTCACAATATACCGGGCAAATCAAAACTAAATGTAAATTAAAAGAATAATAACTATAAATCATTATTTCTCTCCCCGTTCTATCCAGTTTAATATATATATATATATATATATATATATATATATATATATATATATGTATATATATATATGTATATATATATATATATATAGCTACCATAAATAAAAAAAGGTTTATTCAAGGTTTAAAGTTTATTGCACGAAATATAAAATAATAACATACTTTCTAAAAAAAATTAACTAAAAACTTCAAAAATGTGTACAGTAATCCTTACATAAAGCAACTTGACAGATCTGACATATTATATTGAAACGTGTTTGCTTTTCTTTTGATGAGCTACATAGTACACATCTCTGATAAGTGCCTTTGATTGGAAGATGGATGCAATGGAGACTTCTGTCTTCGAGGACCAGATTTCTTCCTTTGAGTAAAGTTACCGATAAGTTCATTTGCTAGAATGTTGCGAAACTGTAACGCCGTTAGGGGTTTGGTACCTGGTTGTTTTTTATTCAAGGTTTATTTATACAATATATAGCTATTAACAATTGATGCAACATTCAGATAATAGAAGATTTTCATCCACCAACGTCTGGATTTCCACGAAATTGAGTAATAAGCATGATGTTGATCAAAAAGATCTACTCCCCCCATGTATTGATTATAATCAGCTACAGATTGGGGGCACGGTACTTTCACCCTTTCGCCTATTCTATTTGTTCGTAGAACTTCTGTTACTTCATTATAGATGTATCTGTTACTCACTACGCAAACAGTTTTTTTCCGCGATCTTTCCATTTGCAGACAGATACATCACCAGAAGCAACATAATCAGATTGACTTTTAGCAAGCTGCCTGTCAGGCAATAAATGTTGCTTAGGAAAATGTTTACGATCCATTCGAAAAGTTCCGCAAGCATATAGATCTTTCTCTAATAATTTCTGCATGATGGGAATTGTAGTATAAAAATTATCAAAATAAAGGCAATAGCCTCTATTGTAAAATTTTCTGCTAATTGTAACACAACCCGTTCACCCAACTTAACATCTTTTTGTGTATCAGTTTTACCTTGAGTAAGTACCCCGTTTTAGAACACGCCACTGCGCATATTTTGATGCCCCGTTTGATGGGCTTCATGGGCATGTACTGCTTCAAGGTTGTGCGTCCCTTGAAAGGGCACATACTATCATCAACAGAAACGTGCCTGTAAGGTGTAAAAGCACTGTGGAACTTATTGGTTAGATGGGCAACCAACGGTCCAAGTTTGTATAACTCAGCAGTATTAGGTTTGGGCATTTTCTCATTGTAGAAATTCACAAAATTCCTACAATAGTTCGAATATCAACCCTGCCCAATCGTCGACCTTCGTTCATTCTCGTAAGCCTGCTATGCCTTATTTAAGGGCAGTTCGCGCTCATCTCATCCTCATTCCTCAACAATCACCGACCTGAACAGACGAAAAAGGTTTAGTGTACAGTTCTTTCAAATTTACACCCGATAAAATGGGTATTTTGCAAACTAACAATTAAGTGAAAAGTAACCATCCTAAATTCAGTGCTATTTAAACTGTGAGTACATTATTTATTGTATAAAAATTCAACCATCTCCGAAGTTAGAATAACTGGGGAGATATTTCTACATCCACGTGCTGAATCAACTTTAATATCACCATCAGCCCCATTAATTGCAGGGTTGCCGGTTTCATTTGTTCTACCATAAGTTTGAATTTAATTTACCTATTTGTAATTATTTAGCTGAATGTATATTGTGTATATATATTTACATTGTTGTCCAAGAACCACTGTATGTGAACGTTTTAGATTACATGTGTTTGTAACGGTAGTTTATAGTTGCAATTCCCGCCTGCTCCACGTGTTCAATTATATTAAAGTATTTCTAAAGGAAAGGTTCTTTCAATATTTGTATCTTACTCCACAGTTTCGTGACATGAGTCACTGGTCCTTCGAAGCTTTTATTACACATTTAATAACTTATTTTAAGAATTCTCACTAGATACTTCTAGTCGCTACCAAATGTAGAGAGGTGATAATTTGACAACACATTACTTTCACAAAACCAGCGATCCTACCCTACACCTTCTTCTACACTCATTATAATTGAGATGCAGGAAACGAAGAATTTTCAAGAAGCGTTTCAAGGTAAATACTTTTGTAATACGTTCAACATGATAATTTTCATCTTTGGACAAATACATTCTCAAACTGGGAAACCCATTATCACTAATACTCCTAGAAACGCATGCAATTCTTCTGAATTCAACCCCAGATGTGTACCGTTCTGAGTAGCATATACATCTGATTCGTCGATAACTTTTTGACGGATCTCCTCGTCGAAATAAACTCGAAAATAATCTATAGGTTTGAAAGAATCAACTTTAACATTTACACTTGAATATTCTTTGAATGAATTTGAGATTTTGTGCTCCTTCTTTGAACCACTTCAATGACTTATTAGAACGGTTGACTCGTGAACTCAATGATGGACATCCCAGTTTATCTTGTCGTTCCTCTTCCACCTCATCTTCCCGTTCCTCCTCGGAATATGATTCGCCACCTTGAGGAAACAACCTCGCAATCTTATTTGGCGGACGAGTGTCATTATCTTCTAATACATAATCAGCATCAGCATCGTCGTCATCAAATGCATCGCTGCTACCACCGTTATCTACTAGAAAGGATTTCCTGTGAACCCTTTTTCTCAAATTTGTACCGGCTGAAGTACACGGCTGGATATCACGAGCGGGTGACAAAGATGCTCCCCGTGATGATGAACAGCTATCATATTGTAATGTTTTTCTAATTTATTTAAACAGCAAACGGGTGGGATAAACTTTAAACATTCGGTGGGTTCACTTATTTAATTTATTTAAACACTACACTATTCACTAATTATATACACAATATATTCACTTAAACTAATTTATATTCACTTATTTACTTGTTTATCTCACGATGTCGAATTATCAACTAACTAACTCTTCCTGGTCGGTCCCTTATATATTAATTCCTTTTTCACTAGATAATTCTAGATTGCGGCTTACTCAAGAACAATTGGCTTTCTGGCATTTTCTAGATAAGACTGGTCACAAAAACAATGTTTAGATAAGATAGTAAACAATTCTAAGAATCCCTGCGCGTCCGCCATATTTTTAACTTTCATACCTGGCTTAGACAGAGTCGGATTTAGAGACTATACCAGTGTGCTGTTTCGTAACAATATTGTAATGCATCTTCCGCATCTTCATCTCCATCAAAATCAGATGCACAATATGCCATGTCGCTCAAATTGGCAGCTTCTTCCTGAAATTCGGCTTGAGTTAGAGGTCGATATATCTGTACATAACTGAAAAAAATTTAAGTCTCACTAATAATTTCCTGAAACTGATACAAATCTACAACCGCTTATATTAGCATCAGTGAAAACTAAACTACATATTTTAATTTTGCCACTGGTTTCTTTGTTTCAGGATCTATAATAGAGTTATTAAGCATGGTTGATATCAAAGTCACTGCTTTGTCTTTTCCAGGAACATATGATTGTAATATCTTTTTTAAATCCGAAAAGAGATGACTCAACGTCTTTTCCTTTATGTGGTAGGAACTCCAACGGCATCTCCCGTTTATTTTTCTTTAGTGTACCACCAATGAGTAGCTTATACAGTGCTATTCAAAAGTCCCCTCCCCCCCTCCTATCTTTTGAGCGGCTACACTTACATTAATAAAATTTGGTGGGTGAAAATAAAGTGTTGTACACTTCTCTACGAATGGTAACAGGTGACGTAATAGTAATAGATGACGTCACAGTGCCACTCTGGCCAATAATTTTAAATAGGACCTTATGGCAAGTGGTATCTCGTTTGAAAGGCATTGACATTGGCTACATAGCCATATTAATTTTGTTTGGGTTTAAATTAATTTTGACGGATAAATTAAATAATACCAAAATTATTGAATTTATTTTTTTAAATTTAATTAATCAAATATCAACAATGGATTCTTATAGCAAGTGCTCCGTCTACTTCCTGACAGTAATACATCCTATTAGTAAACTCTTGTCGTACTCGTTCGAATGTGTCAGTTGAAATAGCATTGCATTCTTCAGTAATTCTTTCTTTCAAAACGCCAATGATATATGGTGCCGTAGTATAAACCTTGGATTTCAAGTACCCCCATAGAAAAAAATCTAATGGTGTCAGATCTGGTGACCGAGGTGGCCATTCTATAGGACCTCGCCGGCCGATCCATCTACCTCGATATTCTTCATCCAGGTAACGTCTTACTGCACCATAATAATGTGCAGGAGCACCATCTTGTTGAAATGTTCGAATTCATATTGATTATCTTCCAGAATTTCAAGAATTAACGGCTCAATTGCATTTTGTAACATCTCCAGATACACTTCACCGCCTCAATTTGAATTTAGGAAAACAGGACCAACTATGTGGTTTCCTAAAATACCTGCCCAAACATTGACTTTTCTGGAAATTGGGTATGTTGTTCACGAAAGGTGTGAGGATTTGTGTCATTCCAATACCTTACATTTTGTGTATTCATATTTCCATTAAGGCAAAAAGTACTTTCGTCACTAAAACAAATTGTTTTTGTGTAATGTGGTTTTTGACTAATTTTATTTGTCATAAATTCACAGTCTTCTGTCGAGGTCGTCATCCGAAAGGTGGTGCACCATTTTTAACTTGTATGGATGAAATTTATTTTTAGCCAACACTCTCTGTACTGTACTTTTAATTACTTCACAGATATACGCAACTTTAGTTGAAGAGAAAGTAGGGTTTACTACCATTTCAGCAACTATATCACTTTTTTTATCATCAATAAATGTTGGTCGACCAGATCGTTTGGCATCTTGAACACTACCTGTTGCTTCAAACTTGTGAAGAAGCTCCCTCAAATAAATTCTCGATATATGGCGATATGGATATCTCTCATTAAATAAACGTTCCCCTTCATGGAGAGTCTTTCTAGATTCACCAATTATTAAGATAGCTGCTACTTTGTCGGCTTGAGTACGTACCATTTTGCCTATGTAAACTCTTAAACGTCTCGTTAAACAATAATAAAATTAAATATTTAAGCTATTTAGAAAAACTTTGCAAAGCAACAAATACTATTAAATTAAAAATCTCAATTTTTTTGACAACTAACCAGAGGCGGACTGAAAAATCTTCAATATTTAAATGTGAAATAATAATTTTGGTATTAATTTAATTTATCCGTCAAAATTAATTTAAACCCAAACAAAATTAATATGGCTATGTAGCCAATGTCAATGCCTTTCAAACGAGATATCACTTGCCATAAGGTCCTATTTAAAATTATTGGCCAGAGTGACACTGTGACATCATCTATTACTATTACGTCACCTGTTACCATTCGTAGAGAAGTTTACAACACTTTATTTTCACCCTCCAAATTTTATTAATGTAAGTGTAGCCGTTTAAAAGATACGAGGGGGGGAGGGGACTTTTGAATAGCACTGTATACCATTTATCACATGTCAAAATTCGATTTTTGTCTTTCCAGTCTTGAAGTAGACGATGGACAATATCAGCTGGTTTATTTCATTTGTTGTACAGTCCTTCTGGCTGAATACCACAATATACCTCTAAATTTGTTACATGAAATGTAACGCAGAATACAAAAACTTTCAGTCCATATTTTGCAGGCTTGCAGGGGATGTATTGTAGAAAGCTGCATCTACCTATGAAAGGTATTAACATTTCGTCAATGGTGACCTATTCTCCCAAACAGTAGTTGTTGTTGCAGTTCTCCACAAAACGATCCAATGTAACCCGAATAGCAGAGAGTTTTTTATCGTCAAATTTTAGAGCTGCAAGTAAAAATAGAAATCGATTAGCACTCATGCTCGTTCTAAATATTTCTGAATCTGTATTATCTTTGCTCCACACTTGTGTGTGTGTGTATGGTTTTGCTTTTTAGTTCCTGCAAGAAGTAGTAGTCCAATGAAGGCCAAAAGTTCTGTTTTTAGCTTTTCTCGGTCGGATATACTTGATTCGCGTCTTTGCAATTTGTAAATTTGTACTATATTTTCAATGATGTCACTAAAATTTTTTTGAAAGCACTCTCTCATTGGTAACATCTTTTGCACATTGTCTTGGCCCAAGAAATATTTTTACAATGTATTTGCTAGTTTTGCTAAATTTGCTTACCACTGGATTTTTATACCACTTTGTTTTGTAATCTTTCTCTATAAAGTACTCGTCTTCATCGCTTTGTGAACTGTTACTACTATCGGCACTGTTCTCGTTTTCCGAATCGGAAGACATGTTGTCGTTCATCAGTTCTATTTCTGAATCGGTGTCATGATCACTTTTTTCTATTATTTCTTCTTCTGTTGAACTATCCCACTCTCCCCTCTCTTCTTCCTCAATAACCAAAAATGTAGTATATCTGGATTTATAGGACCCGCTGTACTCGCTCTAGTCAGCTGAAAATCAATAGGGTACATCTGTGAGACACCTTGAACAATATTCAATCATAAAATGGGTCACGTTTATACACTTTGGAGGCTGTATCGTGCTAACAAACTCAAAATTCTCCAAATATAACAAAAATTTGCTACTTCAAGTAACATAACACCCGTGGTATTGCTGAATAGCAATAGGGTTCATCTTTGAGACGCTCTGAATAATATCCAATCATAAAATTGGTTACTTGTATATACTCCGGAGGCTATCGTGCTAACAAACTGAAATTTCTCCAAAAATGATAAAAATATCGTACTTAAAGTACTATAGCACCTCTTGTACTGGCTTTGGTGAGCTGAAAATCAATAGGGTTCATCTGTGAGATATCTTGAATAATATTCAATCGTAAAATTGGTGACTTGTTGAACTCCGGAGGCTGTATCGTGCTAACAAACTTAAATTTCTCAAAAAATAACAAAAATGTCGTACTCCAAGTACCATAGTACCCGTTGTACTGGCTCTGGTGAGCTGAAAATCAATAGGGTTCATCTGTGACATGTCCTTAACAATATTCAAACATAAAATTGGTGACTTGTTGCACACCGGAGGCTGTATCGTGCTAAGACATGTAACGAAAAGTGGCCGACGACAACGTCATACACACAGGATTTTTTTTCTAAAAACCGTTTTTTCGTGTTGTTTATGGTAAACGTAAAAATAACTCAAAAAAATATTTCTAAATTCCAACTTTTTTTGGTGTAAACAAATACTTTCCTTAGTGTTTTTAAATGAAACTCAAGGTATCTAGTTAATTCCACAATATAATACAAGTTATTGAAAATTCTAA
The DNA here is from genome assembly GCA_963921935.1 of Galeruca laticollis. Classification (NCBI taxonomy): domain Eukaryota; kingdom Metazoa; phylum Arthropoda; class Insecta; order Coleoptera; family Chrysomelidae; genus Galeruca; species Galeruca laticollis. The sequence goes on along the minus strand of OY998175.1, from coordinate 285,476,079 downwards.
AAAATTGACAATTGTTTCGATAAATCAATATCATCGTCAGAATGACAGAAGTTACATTTCATTTGATGCCTACCTGATGTTTAGTAGTTATTTTTGGCTAGACCAAGAAGTGACCTAACTTGTGATTGACTTAATATATGTTAATAGAAAAAAGAAGATGTGATATTACAAATATTGAAGCTTAGATATTATTAGCCCTATGGTGATATCCTGGATATCATTTTTCAATTATGATCAGTATAACTATGCAATGACATAGAAAAACAGGAAAACTATATCTGCTGGTCTTTACAATTATCACTTAAGAAGACAGTTTATTAGTGGAGAACTCCCTAGATTTATCTGTTCATTGACGACTTCATATTGTGGATTTCTTAAATGTCTTCTAATTTCCAATTCTTCAAGGAAATCCAGTTCTTGTTTCTTTTCACAAATATGCGGCACTTCTAGTTCTGTGTTAGGTGTCAATTAATGATTGGTGTCAAGTAGATGTTTTGCGTAGTGGGATTTATCTGGTTGTTTTAATCTGTATGCTTGTAAGTGTTCACTGTATCGGATTTCAAAATTTCTAAGGGTCTGACCCAAATAGACAGCATTACATTCTGGACATTTGAGTTTATATATACTTATTTTCTTTAATGGTGGTATTTTTGTTTTTACATTTAACAATTTTGTACTAACGTTACTTTATGTTTTGGAAGAAATTGTTGTATTCGTTGCTAAAGATATTATCTTTGAAATATTATTAGAAATATTTCCTGCTTATGTGATGGTTTTATAAGTTTTTATTTCATCAGTAATGGATAACCGTTGGATGTTGCTATTTGTCTAATTGTATTAATCTCTCTATCAAAATTACATTTGTTCATAGGAACTGAAAAAGCTCTATGTACCATTGAGTTATATGCCGCTAGTTTATGTGACATGGGGTGATTGGAACTATATGGAATTATCAGTGTGTGTTGGTTTTCGGTAAATTGAATAATCAAGTACATTATTAACTCTATGAATTTTTAAATCAAGAAAATTGATTGAGCTATTTTCTTCGATTTCTAATGTAAATTTAATTTTTGGGTGTAAATTATTAATGTGGTTGAAAAATGCATCTAATTGTCGTTCACAAACTTGTTGAGCACATTTTATAGCTTATTGTGCTTGTGGTGTTTTAGTGTGACATTTCATATTCACATAATTTGGTATTTCCTTTTTCCTAAGGCATTCTTGGTTAAACCAAATGTTTTGTGATATCTTGTAACGTTTTTGTAGTAACTTCTGGTACAGTCGGGTCAAATCTTCTCTCGAAGATTTTTTAATGAAATTAACTATCTCGACCCTTACTTCATGGAGTCTACTCATATTAGTGTTTTAAATGAAACTCACTGTTTCTAGCTAATTCCACAATATAATGAAAATTGTTGAAAATTCTAAAAAATTGACAATTGTTTCGATAATTCAATATCATCGTCAGAATGACAGAAGTTACATTTCATTTGATGCCTACCTGACGTTTAGTAGTTATTTTTGGTTAGACCAATTAGTGACCTAACTTGTGATTGACTTAATATATGTTAATAGAAACAAGAAGATGTGATATTACAAATATAGAAGCTGAGATATTATTAGCTCTATGGTGATATCCTGTATAATAAACAGTTAATGGAAACGAATTATATATAGTGACACAGCAACTTTCACAAAAGTTAATAGGAAGCATTCATGAAAAGTATTTACACACAGGGATAAGAAAAACTTGATGATTTATAGAGTCTGTAACATAGCTTACAATTTTCTATAAAAGAAAAAAACGATTACAAATTAGTTTATATGTCTCAACTATGTAAGATATTTGCCTTTGAATATGTCTAATCAAAAAAGGACTTGTAACCATTCAAGAACAAAAACCGCTCGTTATGTTTAAATTATTTATTATTGGTTTCTTAATGTCCATATTTTTATCATGTTTTTCTTTGTTTCAGGTAAGCACAGCCACTTATCAACATCCACTATTGACAAACAGATAAACAGCGGTGTGAGTATCATTAAATCTCCAAATTATTGTCACATTTGTCTCATACAACACAATATATACAATTGATTTATGAATAGTGTTTGACGATTTTATCCCTTGCTGCTTGAAGAGCTTCTATAATTTGTTCGTCGGTTGTATCCCTAGTTGGGCGATTGTCGAGCTCAAAAACCCAGGTTTCCAATTTGTCTAGAAGCATATATTAATTCCTAAGACGACCATAGGTATTATACAGTATTCTTCTCCTTGAAATAAATCTGATGTTTTAAAAACTTGATGTCATCAATTTGTTCATCAACGGTATATTCGGTTATATAAATTGACAAATATTAATTTGGACTACGAATCATGAAATTAGTATTAATAACTGACGAAATGGCAAAGACAACTAAATGAGACAAGATGTTTGCTTACCATATTCGTCAATGCGTTTTCACGAGTTGACACCATGTTCTGGACGGTCTTGGAATTGGACTGGAGAAAACCATGATACAATAAAATAGAAGATATGATTTCGCGCATGCTCACTCTGACGTCACGCCGAGAGTGAACGCCTTGAATTAGTTTGCAGTTACATTATTGGATATGTTTATGTCGGTTAATTTTACATTTTTATTGTTGAAAATTAGCAAAAATTAGTCAAAATGAGATGTGTAGTGTATGGTTGTGATTCAGACAATCACGGGAAAGGCTTTGCACACGATGTCAGCTTTTTTACCTTTCCAAAAGACAAAAACATGATACGGGAGTGGATCCGTTTGTCTAAACGTGAAGATAAATTTAATACCATAGAATATTAGACCATATAATTATGCTGAAATTGAAAAACAAATGAAATTAACTGTCTCGACCCTTACTTCGCGGAATCTACTCATATTAGTGTTTTAAATGAAACTCACTGTTTCTAGCTAATTCCACAATATAATGATATTGATTTATCGAAACAATTGTCAATTTTTTAGAATTTTCAACAATTTTAATTATATTGTGGAATTAGCTAGAAACAGTGAGTTTCATTTAAAACACTAAAATGAAAAACAAATGTAACTAGCTCCTTTTGGTAATCGTAGAGATATGTTGGGGGCTATATTGATATTTAAACTCCTAAATGGGCAGGTTGATTGTGCGGATCTTTTGAGTCATATGGGGATTAGCATTCCTTGTCAGGGTATTCCCCATCAAGTTACCTTCCATGTACCCTTTCATTGAACAACATATGGTGCTATGAGTCCTATAAATAGATATCTGTGCTTTTTGAATAGCTTTAATTTTGATAATTTCAATACGTCTTTGGGCCAGTTCCAATATTGCTTAGGGCTGTGATTTGTTGAGTTATGTTTTGTTCTTAATTTTTTTTTATTTATATAAGTATTGTTTGTTACCTGTAGCTACATGGAAAGTGTTATGTATTTCAAATTAATTGTTTATGCTGTATCAGTCTTTATACCTGTTCTTATTGTATTATTTATTGTTGTATTGTAACAGTTAGAGGGGTTTTCCCGTAATAAATAAATCTTTTCTTAAATCCAAGTTGACAAATAATATTTTTAAATCTTAATTTGATATTTTGTTATTACCAATAACAATTTCATTATTATTATTATTTTGAAGAATGCTCCACAGTACCTGAGTTGTACTTTATTGTTGTTCTGTAGTTTACCTATTCTGGAATAAATAACCGATTAAGTATTAAAATTTGCTAATTGTTTTATTCCTTATATTTATTTACATATTTAAAAGTTTATAAAATCATGTCAAAAAATCCAAAAAGTATAATAATATGTTGTTTTTTTGTATCAGTACAGTAATTATTTACTTAACGAAGTGAGCAAACAGATTTCAATCAGATCTTAGAATTATTGTTTTGCTCTGGTAGGCTCTCCGATTCCATATAACACTTTTACATGAATTCCCGTTGCCTTTGTAATACTAATAATATCTCATTCAACCTGAACCATCCTCATTTTCCTTCAAAATGCATTAGCAACGCATCATACGCAAGTTCTATAACATCAAATCACTGACCTATAAACAACAAATGGAAGGATAATACAATTTGTCAGTATTACGCTAAATTGAATTCGCGCATACCACGTGATCTCTTGGAAAAATTGGATCCGGAGCATGCGCAGTCAATCAACCGTACAGGACCGGCCTTGCAAATAAATAACTCTATTGAACTGGTACAGTACATACTTATGTTTTATTTAAATAAACTGAGAAAGTCTTATTTGTAAGGACTGAATTAAAATTATAAACTTGTTTATATAAAAATAACATAAAATAATTACAGAATGAATTTAGACAGATTGTGATTTATATTTTAGATTAGTAACCTCTCATACATCATAATTGAGTGGGTATATTTAACTCTACTTATACAGAAATTTTCATTTCTATTTTATAAATGAACATTTGGTCAGACATAAGAGTTCAAAAGTGATAAATGTTACTTTTTTACCAATTTTTTCTGTGTACATATAAGTTAATGTTGAATAATACACACCTTTTTCAAAACGAAATATTTATCCGACAGCAATTAATTGCTGATAAATATATTTCACAAAAGTAGAAAAAAAATCGATAATCAGAATTACTGATTAGAAAACAATATTATGTTGCTCAGTTTTTCCGAATCAAGGTACCTCTCATACTTTCGGTTTATTTTTTAGCAATGTAGAAAAACCTAATTCGAAAATAAATTTCCATGGTAGTTTTTATAATTTTTAGTCCATGACTTTCCAAAACAGACTGTTCAAACATGTGGTCCATCTAGAACATCAAATAATTTGTGATTATTCAATAATTGTTTCACTGATTCCTTTACAACTACTTTTAAAAAGTTTGATTCTTTTGGAACTCTATTATCATTTGTTATGATGATATGCCTTATTTTTCGTTCACAAAAAGTACAAATTTTTATAATATCAGCTGATGGCTTTACAAAACCACCCATATTTTTCCTAATCAATAATTTGAAATGATCTCCGTCAGTGGAGCTATGATTTCAAAGTTTCAATGTGCTTCAAACATTCGAAACATTTGATTTTTTTTCTGTTTTACCACTACAAAACCACTTATATATGTAACCACATTTTCAGTTAACATAGTAATTGATGGTAAAAACTGAACGACGTATTCTATATTGCCTTCTGTTATATCAATGTCAGAAATATCTAAATTATATTTTTTTAACAGTGCTATATCATCAATTGTTGTTCCTGATATCTTATGCAAATCAGACTGCATATCCTATTACTAGGATGGAGTTTTTCCAGAGTAGGATCTCTTCCAATGGCTCTCATCCATGGCCTATAGCGCTTAGAAGTTAAGCTGTAATCATAAATGGGTTGGAATAAGGTAATTGGGGGGAAGACGCGTAACATTTTTTTAAGAATAAAAAAAAATAATTAACTTTATTCAAAACTTACAAAAACTGTGTATTCTATTACAAATACAATAAACAAATGATTAAACACAAAAAAGGTTTTATTTTCTTAAAAATAAACGAAAAAGTTGGATAAACATTGACAGCTGTCATTTCGGCAACTTACCCCAACTACGGGGTAAGATGCCGACAGACTTGGGGTGAGATGACAAATTTGGGGGTGTGATGCCATACACAGAAAACATTGTATTGGCCACCATACTCCATCTAAAGTGCCATCTTACACCAAGTCTAAAGTTTTGAATGTTTTATTTAGTGACTTTTGCGCAGGGATTGCACATATTCGGCCCCGAAGCACAGGTTTCGTGTAGCCACTTGTTGCATACCACACAACAAATCCAGTCAACTTTGGGACCCTTTTTGTCAACAAAAACCATCGCAAATTGCACAAAAGTCGTCCTTGTCACTGTCAGGTTCATCAGAGCTATGGTCTGAGACAATATTTTCATCTACACTGACTTCTTCACTACTGCTATCGTGTGCTACATTCTTCTTTTTTTGTTACATTTTTTACGAAGTTTCTTCTCTAACTTAGCTGCCTTCCCTTGTTGCTTCTTTTGTTTTTCTTCAATTTTTTTGCGTTTCTTTTGGCGGTAGTCAGGAGAAGTAAGGACTTCTGCATGTTGTTTTCTAACGTTTGGCCTACTAGGACCAGCTACGGATGGAGTTGGTGCAATATCATCAACATTAACTACAGCTACGTCGCCGCTATGTTCGTCAGAGTTTTCTGCATCGACATGTTCCACTTCTTCCTGTGAATTTCCAGTTTGGTGCTCAGCTAAAGCATATGCATGGTCAGGAATTGCATCTTTGGAGCATGGATAAATTCCACAAGCCCGAAATCCAGAAACACCATTCTGAACCGTTGCGGCTTGAGACCACGCTTGGTTTAATAGTTCCCCAAACTGATACCTGTAAAGCACAAGAAACAAAGAAATCTCTTTCAAACTTCTTTACTTGAATCAAATTACCTAGTTATTCGACGCCCTGGATGATTTCTTATCCACTGATTACAAGTGCTATTCCAGAAAGTCTTTAAAGCTTTCAAAAATGAACGGTCGAGAGGCTGAAGCCAGTGAGTCGTATGACTTGGTAAGCAAACCACATGAATTTCATTTTCAGCCAAAAAGTTCAAAAGTTCCACGTCATTACAATGGGAAGCATGACCATCTAATATTAGTACTGCAGGCCCTGGCCCCTTACGAGGCAAAAAATGATCTTTAGTCCATGATGAGAAGATACTGGTTTTCACATAGGCGGACTCTGGAGACATCACTACTACCGATCCAGAGGGCATGTTATCTTCAAACTCCTTTTTTTGTTTTTGCCTTCAAATATTACGTAGGGAGGCAAAAAGCTACCATCTGCATTACAGCAAGCGATGACGCTAACTGTTTCTCCTTTTTCTGAGCTTGTGACCGACTGAACATCTCTAGCTCCTTTTGTGGCTACGACTTTGGTAGGTTTATTGCATAATTGCAAGCCAGTCTCGTCCATATTGAAAATATTTGCCGGTTTATCAATCAAATTGAGCGTCGTAAATGTATCGTTCAACATTTGGAAGTATGGATCTACTTCTGCGGCAGACATACCAAGTGAACGAGCAATTGAACGACCTTGAGCTACTCTCATAGTTAGGGTTGGGTGTCGTTTTAAAAAAAGTTTAAACCAATCGTAGCCTGCCAATTTTTTTTTCCTTGGTTAAATCTACATTTTAACCCATTCCTTTGCGAAAAGGTAAAAGCAAGGTGTCTTACGTCTCTTGAAGTTGGAGCATAGCCAATTTTTTCTAACCGTTTTATATAAGACACCAGTTTAAGCTCATTTTCAATACCTAAGGACGCGGTTGGCCCAAGACTGCCCTTTTCAAGATTGTTATTCTTTACACGTCTCATCAAGGTTCGTAGAGGGATTCTATATTCTTTAGCAATCGCATTTGCACTCTGGGTTGGCTGCTGACGTAAAGCGTTTGCAGCTGCTCTAAGGTCTTCTTCAGTCCATTCGCCTCTAGTTGATTTTCTGACGTCCGTTCGTGGCATTTTACCTAAAACAAACAAGATAAATTAAGAAACTATTCAATTAGACGTACTGAAAGGAAACCACTAACCAAAATAGACGCAAACCTGAGAAAAAACAAGAGTTACAAAGTTTACAGTGCAATTAAGATAAATGCATCTTACCCCGCACGGATCTTGGCGTTTTACCCCAACCCTTAGGTATAAGATGCCAAACCCACAAATCAAAATAACAAAACCCTTTTTCTCATTCAAAATAGGACAGGAGTATTGTAATGAATGCCAAAACCCTACATAAATTATATTAGCACAAACAAAAAACATTTAACACTGTATATCACATAATTAATTTCTATCGTAAAAAACTTACCGGCATAAAAAAACACAACATCACCTCAAGGAACAGTTGCATGCACTTAAACGCTTCGAAAACTATGATGTTCTCTAATAATAAACACAATAACAACGTAGCCGTGTATGTGGCGCGATCTATTGAGTATTGTCCAAAATACTTAGATTAGGCATCTTCCCCCTTTTGGCATCTTCCCCCCAATTACCTTAATTTTGTATGATGTAAAAATAAATTCATTCCAACACTGATCCATTGTTTGAATAATTAAAAATATATCGTACCAGAAATAATCCACTCCATCAATGTCTCCTTGGTTCTTACAAAACCATGCACCATGCAGTTCTTCCCCATTATGGAAAAACTGATGAAAAAAGTCTCAAAGAGTTCAGTAACGATGATGACTGTTTTTAATGAAACACAGTTCCACACACAGTAGTAAAATTATAATGGCAAAACGAAAAACAAACACAAATTTTAATAACGTTGGTTATAATCCAACGATTCAAATGTACGAGAACGACTAAATATGAAAATGGATGTGCCAGCTATGGTAAAATCTGCAATAAGAATTAACATACGTATCAACAGCACACCAGATAATTGATTTCAGACATCCACTGTGACGTAGAATAGATAATGCGCATGAGCCGTATCCAATTTTCAACACTCGCATAGTGGCCGAAAAAATTATTCGCGCATTCTAATGTATTGTCATTCCATTTGTTGTTTATAGGTCAGTGCATCAAATGCATTAGCCCGCGCTCACGGTTTTAAATTGTACTCTCTGCGTTACGTCATGCGCGAGGCGAACGATATTTCGAACGGCTAGAGATCATATCTTCTATTTTGTTGTATCATGGGAGAAAACCACTTCAAGCTGCAGATTTCGTCAGGCTGAAGACGATCACGTGGGGGTCACTTATCATTTGCGTTTAGGGGGCGCTGCAACCCGTCAATGGCTTCCAACGTTATTTTTTTTACCAAACAAAATTATTTTTAATAAATCCACATTTCATCTTGGCTTGGAAGGACTATAATTATGTCATGGATATTTCCTGAGCTGCAGTTAATGGCCGTACACTTTTAGAAATTAAAACACAACGTTTCACTTCAACTTGTGTAAAATGTCCGAAGGATTTGCGCTGTTGTCACGTTGGTATAAAATCATTAGATATAGGAAGTTATTTATATTTAAATTAATTTACAATTCTTCACAGATGTTTTGAACTGAATCCAAACAATTTTCTCAGATTCTTCAACCATGAAATTCATCTTCTTCTCAAGCTTCTTTTGTCTCTTATTTTAACCTGCATTATTAGTCGTAAGATGTTGTACTCGACACGCCTTGTGTGCTCCAGATACAGCATCTTTATCTGTTTAACTGTAAGTTTAATTTCTTTACCGATTTTTCTTAGCACACGGAATTCTCAAAATTCAACATTTCGAAAGATTAGTCGTCTCATTGCGTTCCATTTAGCGTTCAGGATTCTAACCCATAGTAAAGCAAACTATGTACGAACAAATTGTTAATTGTAGTTTGAGGCTTAATGTCAGATCTTTTCATTTTTATGAAGTCTACACGAGCTTTTTCGGTTCTAGTTTTTTTGGCGGTATAGACATTGCTCTCCGTAATAACTGTTTCTAAGTGAGTGTCTCTTTAATTGTTCAATCTGGACAACTATTTAGATTTCATTAGTGTTTGTGTATTACAAATTAACATAAACTAGGTTTTTTAAATGAAACTCAAGGTCTCTAGTTAATTCCACAATATAATACAAGTTATTGAAAATTCTAAAAAATTGACAATTGTTTCGATAAATCAATATCATCGTCAGAATGACAGAAGTTACATTTCATTTGATGCCTACCTGATGTTTAGTAGTTATTTTTGGCTAGACCAAGAAGTAACCTAACTTGTGATTGGCTTAATATATGTTTATAGAAAAAAGAAAAAGATGTGATATTACAAATATTGAAGCTTAGATATTATTAGCCCTATGGTGATATCCTGGATATCATTTTTCCAATTAAGATCAGTATAACTGTGCAATGATATAGAAAACCAGGAAAACTATATCTGCTGATCTTTACAATTATCACTTAAGAAGACAGTTTATTAGTGAAGAATTCCCTAGATTTAACTGTTCATTGACAACTTCATATTGTGGGTTTCTTAAATGTCTTCTAATTTCCAGTTCTTCAAGGAACTCCAGTTCTTGTTTCTTTTCACAAATATGCAGTACTTCTAGTTCTGTGTTAGGTGTCAATGAATGATTGGTGTCAAGTAGATGTTTTGCGTAGTGGGATTTATCTGGTTGTTTTAATCTGTATGCTCGTAAGTGCTCACTGTATCGTATTTCAATATTCCTAAGGGTCTGACCCAAATAGACAGCATTACATTCTGGACATTTGAGTTTATATATACCTGACTTCTTTAATAGTGGTATTTTTGTTTTTACATTTAACTGGATACTTTAGACAGGATATTTCTAATTGTGTTTGCTTCGTTTTTTATTGTAAGATAGTCATTTTAGGAGGAAGTAAAAACAAATTACAGTAATTTGCTCTAAATTTGGCAACGTTAAACAACCCGATCCTAAGCTCTAAAAATGTAAATGATCGCGAATCTTTGCTTCAATACGTCTGCTCATATTATTTATTTTAGATTTATTTTTAAAAGTATTGTTACCAATCAACTTCGCAAAGTATTTAAAATAAAGAATAAATGTGATACAATTTAACCTTTGATCTAAAATTTAGTGATTATTCGAATGTTGATGCCTTTTTAACAAGTAATTCGGTTGGTGATAACCTCAGTATTAATAAACTATATGGACAGGTCAGTATTGAAAGGTATAATTTCTTTAAAACTTCAATATTTTATCATCTAATCTATTCTGTTCCAACCTGGGCACCAACTAAAGAATTTTCTCAGTTCTTAAAAATGTATTTCTTCAATCAATAAGAAGCTTTACTTCTATTCCGTGTTTTGTGATTTTTTAAGAGCCTTTGACTGTATAGACAAATATTCAGTCCGTCAAACCTACCTGAAGTGGTTGCACTCCTGAAAAGAAAAATGTCCAGATATTCCTCAGGGGGTGAGCGTCGTACCCTTGAGCAGATTTAACAAAGAGTTTAGATAGGAGGAGTGCAGCTATTGCGTCGATGTCTGTATGATACTTGGTATATTTTTAGTTTTTTTCTTTTTTACCATTGACGCTGCAAATTGACTGGGCAAAGGTGATTACCAATCCGCGCCCGTCCAGCTCACACCGGTCGTGCTGCAACGACTAGTCTCGAGGCGAGAAAATCGATTTTCAAGAGAGAGTGCCGCGAATAATGTCGGGAGAGAACTGTCAAAACTGACAGAACGTAAAAAGGTGAATGAAAGACTCGTAATAATTCTGAATGCAAAAGGTTAGTCACTCAGTAATTTATTGTGGTACAAAATGTGTTTTTCACCAGCATTGTAAACCAAGAAAATAAAATAAATAGGTGTAAAATTGACCGAATGCTGAGTATTGAAGAATTATTTCTGGTTCCTCACAACAGGAGTCTGTGAAACCTGAAGGTCAGATTTCGGCCTACAGACAGGACACGGAAAAGTGGGCAAGGCCGATTCAGGTCCCCAACAATGTCCTCCCGGTTTATTTTTCCAAATAATAAATTAGTTGTAGTAATTTCAGCTGAAACCAAAATAAATTCTGAAACAATGGGCTCCACCTATCCAAACTCGGTGCCCGTCGATTAGAGGTTGTTAAAAGAATAAGGCAAGATGTAAAAAAGATATCACAGCTTTTATTTCCTATCACAACATTAAATATTACAAAAGTTGAACTTGACAAATTTTGACTGTTTGGATCTACAAAAAAAATTGACTGTTAATTTTTTTTAAAAGAGCCTCTACGTTGGTAACTATTCTAAACATTTCTACTTATCTTGGAGTCTTGAGCCGCTCCTTCTTGGGTTCAGATTAGTAACTGTGTTTTCGATCACACTTCCTTGGTCTTGGGGTATTATGGGTGCTATTATTACAGGAAGAGCCTATTCAGCTCACGGAGCTCCGCCAGGCTAGGACAAGTGCTGGGTGCCAGAGGGTAAATGTGCCTAAAACATCACAAACGGGGAGAATCTGATATGACTCAAAAGCATATGAATGATAGCAACGTTCTGGTAAAAATGTTTGAATTTGTCACAAACGTAAACCATGTTACAAGTGAACAAGACTTTAAGCTACAACTTTGTTTAATGAAATTGAACACAGTTTGTATATCAAAGGTGATCTGAACGAGTTAGGATTAAAAAGACTGTGTATAAATTAGTGTTTTAAATGAAACTCACTGTTTCTAGATAATTCCACAATATAATGAATATTGTTGAAAATTCTAAAAAATTGACAATTGTTTCGATAAATCAATATCATCGTCAGAATGACAAAAGTTACATTTCATTTGATGCCTACCTGATGTTTTAGTAGTTATTTTTGGTTAGGCCAAGAAGTGACCTAACTTGTGATTGCTTAATATATGTTAATAGAAAAAAGAAGAAGATGTGATATTACAAATATTGAAGCTTAGATATTATTAGCCCTATGGTGATATCCTGGATATCATTTTACTTTTCCGCCCAACCTTTCAATATGCGAGAAAAGTATTGGTTTACCCCAAAAGAAGTTGGAATTTTGAAAAAATTTTTTGAGTTATTTTTACGTTTTCCATCAACAACAACACGAAAAAACGGTTTTTAGAAAAAAATCCTGTGTGTATGTCGTCGTCGTTGTCGTCGGCCACTTTTCGTTACATGTCTTGTTGGCACGATACAGCCTCCGGAGTGCAATGAGTCAGCACTTTTATGATTGAATATTGTTAAGGACATGTCACAGATGAACCCTATTGATTTTCAGTTCACCAGAGCCAGTACAACGGGTGCAATGGTACTTGAAGTACCAGATTTTTATCATTTTTGGAGAATTTTCAGTTTGTTAGCACAATACAGCCTCCAGAGAGTATACGATTGATCAACTTTATGATTGAATATTGTTCAAAGTGTCTCACAGATGTACCCTGATTTTCAGTTGACAGATATACTAAATTTTTGGTTATTTTTGGAGAAATTTCGGTTTGTTAGCACAATACATCCCCCGAAGTGTATACAAGTAACAATTTTATGATAGAATATTGTTCAGGGTCACAGATGCGGAAAAGTTAGTTTTAATCTTTAAAACCGTTTATTTCCAATTAAGATCAGTATAACTGTGCAATGATATAGAAAACCATGAAAACTATATCTGCTCATCTTTACAATTATCACTTAAGAAGTCAGTTTATTAGAGGAGAACTCTCTAGATTTATCTGTTCATTTACAACTTCATATTGTGGGTTTCTCAAATGTCTTCTAATTTCCAATTCTTCAAGGAAATCCAGTTCTTGTTTCTTGTCACAAATATGCAGCACTTCTAGTTCTATGTTAGGTGTCAATGAATGATTGGTGTCAAGTAATGTTTTGCGTAGTGGGATTTATCTGGTTGTTTTAATCTGTATGCTGGTAAGTGTTCACTGCATCGAATTTCAAAATTTCCAAGGGTCTGGCCCAAATAGATTTCTTTAATGGTGGTATTTTTGTTTTTACATTTAACAATTTTGTACTATCGTTACTTTCTGTTTTAAAAGAAATTGTTGTATTCGTTGCTAAATATATTATCTTTGAAATATTATAAGAAATATTTCCTGCATATGGGATGGTTTTATAAGTTTTTATTTCATCAGTTTGTTTAGGAAATATTAGTTGCAATGCCACTTTTTCCTCTTTTTTATTAATTAGCTTATTTATCATTTGTAATGGATAACCGTTGGATGTTGCTATTTGTCTAATTGTATTAATCTCTTTATCAAAATCACATTTGTTCATAGGAACTGAAAAAGCTCTATGTATCATTGAATTATATGCCGCTAGTTTATGTGACATGGGGCGATTGGAACTATATCGAATTCTCACATCAGTGTGTGTTGGTTTTCGGTAAATTGAATAATCAAGTAAATTATTAACTCTTTGAATTTTTAAGTCAAGAAAATTGATTGAGCTATTTTCTTCAATTTCTAATGTAAATTTAATTTTTGGGTGTAAATTATTAATGTGGTAGAAAAATGCATCTAATTGTCGTTCACTACCCATAAAACAAGCTAATATGTCATCTACATATCTATTCCAAAATAAAACATTTTTCGAAATATTACTTTCAAAGATCTTTCTTTCTAAACTGTCCATAAAAATGTTTGCCAAAATAGGTGATATAGGGCTTCCCATTGGTAAACCTTCATTTTGAATATATATATATATATATATATATATATATATATATATATATATATATATATATATATATATCTTATTGTCAAAAGTGAAATAATTCTGATTAATACATACATCAAATAAATTAAGTATATCTGATATTATTCCTGGATTAATATTTTTATCTTCTAGCAATTTTCTAACAAGTATTAGACATTCTTTAGGAGGAATTTTAGTGAACATATTAGTAACATCAGACGAAATAAGTTTATAGTTATCTTGCAAGTTGATTGCTTTTAATTTTTTTATTAGTTCTATTGAATTTCTAATTTAGTATTGTTACCAAACAGCACCCTAGTATAGTCCCTAAAACCGACTCTGTCTAAGCCAGGTATAAAAGTTAAAATTATGGCAGATACGCACTGTTTTTTTTATAACTGTCTGTTTGTCAAGTAGATGTTTTGCGTAGTGGGATTTATCTGGTTGTTTTAATCTGTATGCTCGCAAGTGTTCACTGTATCGGATTTCAAAATTTCTAAGGGTCTGACCCAAATAGACAGCATTACATTCTGGACATTTGAGTTTATATATCCCTGATTTCTTTAATGGTGGTATTTTTGTTTTTACATTTAACAATTTTGTACTAACGTTACTTTCTGTTTTAAAAAAAATTGTTGTATTAGTTGCTAAAGATATTATCATGGTTTTATAAGTTTTTATTTCATCAGTTTGTTTAGGAAATATTAGTTGTAATGCCACTTTTTCGTCTCTTTTATTTTGGTAGAGATATTAATACAATTAGACAAATAGCAACATCCGACGGCTATCCATTACATATGATAAATAAGCTAATTAATAAAAAAGAGGAAAAAGTGGCATTACAACTAATATTTCCTAAACAAACTGATGAAATAAAAACTTGTATGTAAGTAATAATATCTAAGCTTCAATATTTGTAATATCACATCTTCTTCTCTTTTCTATTAACATATATTAAGTCAATCACAAGTTAGGTCTTTTCTTGGTTTTGCCAAAAATAACTACTAAACATCAGGTAGGCATCAAATAAAATGTAACTTCTGTCATTCTGACGATGATATTGATTTATCGAAACACTTGTCAATTTTTTAGAATTTTCAACAATTTTCATTATATTGTGGAATTAGCTAGAAAGAGAGAGAGAGAGAGAGAGAGTTTCATTTAAAACACTAATATGTGTAGATTCCACGAAGTAAGGGTCGAGACAGTTAATTTTTTGTGTATAAATTGTCAATTTAAAAGCAAAGTTAACTAAATAACCAAGGAAAAAGTGGATGGTTAATTTACTAGAACAAGAAAAAAATAAACGGTTTCAAAGATTAAAACTAACTTTCCCGCATCTGTGGTCCTGAATAATATTCTATCATATAATTGTCACTTGTATACACTTCGGGAGATGTATCGTGCTAACAAATCGATATTTGTTTAAAAATAAACCAAAAATGTAATATATCTGGATTTATAGGGCCCGCTGTACTCGCTCTAGTCAGCTGAAAATCAATACACCTTGAACAATATTCAATCATAAAATTGGTCACTTGTATACACTCTGGAGGCTGTATCTTGCTAACAAACGGAAAATTCTCCAAAAATGACAAAGATTTGGTACTTTACGTACCATAGAACCCGGTGTACTGGCTTTAGTGTCCAATCATACAATTGGCGACTTGTTGCACTCCGGAGACTGTATCGTGCTAACAAAACATGTAACGAAAAGTGGCCGTGGCCGACGACAACGACGACAACATACACACAGGATTTTTTTTCCAAAAACCGTTTTTTTGGGTTTTTTTTGTGTTTGAGCATCGACATCTAGGTCATTGTGCTCGTCGATATATCATTGGGGTAATTTATATTTTATAAAATAAATTTGTGGACTTTAGATGAGTTATCACCTGGTTAAGCTCGTCATTTTGGTTTCTAAGAATGTTTTCGATCTGGGGTATTTTGAGGAATTGTCTGTGAAAATTGAAGGCTGCACAAGTAAATATATTGGGTTGTTGTTGATGGAAAACGTAAAAATAACTAAAATAAATTCAAATTTACAACTTTTTTTGGGGTAAACCAATATTTTTCTCGCATATTACATAGGTTGGGCGGAAAAGTAAAAGTAGTTTTATTCTCATTACCAGAGCCAAGCTCCAATAAAATATGCTTACTCTTCATTATACACAGAGTAAAGAATTCTAAATAAATCAGTTATCAGAACAAACGAGTGAGTATTTATTCCTCATCGCAAATTATTTTCCCTAAACATAATTTAAAATGGTAACCTTTTCTATCTGAGGGATATAAAAGTACCAATACCTTAAGGTAGATGAAAGAATAT
This sequence comes from Galeruca laticollis, assembly GCA_963921935.1. Taxonomy (NCBI): domain Eukaryota; kingdom Metazoa; phylum Arthropoda; class Insecta; order Coleoptera; family Chrysomelidae; genus Galeruca; species Galeruca laticollis. The sequence continues at coordinate 285,459,582 of OY998175.1, read as the reverse complement.
TTAAATTTACCAATTTATTTCTTGTGTAAATTCCCAAAACATTAATCACGGATATTTTTAATCCCAATTAAAATATCTCGCTATCAGAAGAAGATGACAAAATTTATAATTTAACTAAAATACCTATCTGTCTATAGAAATAGGGCTCACCATCCTCCACACATTCGGCCGAAAAGTATGTGTCCCATAAAAACCATGTTGAACAAAAAAAGCATCGAAAGAAAAACTCGAATGTCTTTTTTATGGAAAAATAACTGTACAATGTGATTCCATGAAAAGAATAAATTTTAATCTGATCGCCACATTACAAAGTAATTATAAACATACCTTTTTTACTTTCCCTAGGCAATATTTTCCATTTTCTTTGGACAAATGCTTCTCGTTCAAGGTTGGAAGTTGGAGAGAGACCCCAAAAACTCATTTTTATTCTCAAGGTACCTCGCTTGGAACTATCCCACGAGTACTATAAAATAGTTCAACCTAGAATTGTAACTCTTATGTTGTCAGCGGTGACTACAGTTTTGAGTGCCATCTGAAGTCTGACCGCAGGAACTATATTCATAGATACTACAGATAGAAGCAAAAAACTACCTCGGAATCCGTCAGCTTGTAAGAGAGATCCATCTAGGGATGTTCATCTGAATTATTTGGACGGGGAATTCAGCGGGAATTTTAAATATTATACCGAGGAAGGATTTTATCATTTTTAACAAAAGAACAAAGAATGCAGCGGTTTATTAAAAAAGATAAAATATAACTGATAATAAGTACTTCGCCAAATCTTGCATCAGAGTTGAACTTACGAAAATATTTGGCAATAATTAAAACTCTTGATGATTCTGGATTTGGTGAAACACTATCATTTGTAATTTATATTTTAATAAGCAACAACAATCTTCGTTGTCTTGGTAAACAGTCATTCAATTTATAAAAAAAACTTGTAGCATAGAATTTGTTTGTCTAGCAAAAATTATATGGTAAACCAGGAATAGTTTCAATAAAAAGAGTTTATCAAATTAAATATTTATATAGTAATAATAACTACATTTTTATAACACATATATATTGTCACATACAGGTTGTCCCACCATGGTAGTGACATGTTTTGATAATACATTTTATATTTAATTACTTAAAAGAAAGTTGTATTTGTGAAACACAATATTGTAACGAGAAATTTGCTAGTGTAGGTCCTACACGAAGCTGTGAAACTCGCGCTAACGTCTGACACAAGTCTTCGGGAATCAGAAATAAGAATTGTGTTAGCTAAAAATTTATTATCATTTGAAAAGAAAATAGTATATTCAATGCAATTGTGTTATTAGTATTTTATAAATTAATTTCCATTGGTGTTTTTAAATGAAACTCAAGGTCTCTAGTTAATTCCACAATATAATACAAGTTATAGAAAATTCTAAAAAATTGACAATTGTTTCGATAAATCAATATCATCGTCAGATTGTCAATTTTTTAGAATTTTCAATAACTTGTATTATATTGTGGAATTAACTAGAGACCTTGAGTTTCATTTAAAAACACTAATATGAGCATATTCCACGAAGTAAGGGTCGAGACAGTCAATTTCATTAATTTCCATTGAATAAAATCCAATATTGAGATGTTTTGTCCAACATTTTCTACATTTTTATCACCAAGTTCATTCATACCTCTTGTATATGTCGTCTGTCATTTCTTGTATACCAATTTATAGTTTTTATTACGTGCACAAACTACTTCTGAAAGATTTTTCACAATATCCTTTCCATATTTTTATATTTTCATTGTATCGTCAAAATTTGTAGTATGTTTTATTATTAATGTCAGTAGTGAATGTGGTGTGCAGCGTATTTGTCGATAGATGGATCAAACGTGTGGGAATGGAGGACGAACTGTGCTGACTGCTTGTCGAATGTTGATGACAGCGGCTTGTGGATTATATTCTTCATGTGATATGTACAAACCTATGCAGATGTTGAGTGAACCTCCAGGATTTTTACCGTCACATAGTTATGTTTGGCTGTTAGTTTTGCAGAGGGCTGAAAGTATAATTTATAGAATTATGTGAGAATATTTATGATGTTTTAAAGTTTGACAGTACATGACATTTATTAAAATAGAAATTTATGCAAACAATCCTTTTACAATTAAGTAGTGAAGTGAGGATGGGAGTTTGTTGAAATCCCCTTTCAAGCTAGGTACTTGACAAAATTTTTGACAAGAAAAAATTTTTGGAAAAGAAAATAAAAATATAAAATATATTGGATACGATTCAAATATTGAAAATTAACAACATTAAAGTCAATACGAGTAATATAACGAATATAATTCGAAAATAAAACAGTATATTGAAAACTGAGATGAAATATTTTTCAATGATGGAAGGTTGATGAAGAAATACATGAGATTAATGTAAGGCAGTTATTATACATAAATAAAACATATTATTTAGAAGATTTTGACCAATAGGAGAATAATTTGAGAATCTAATAAATAATTTGAAAATAAAAGATTATATTGATAAATGAGATAAAATATTTTGGAATGATGGAAGGTTTGTGAAGAAATACATGAGAGTAACATAACACAGCTTATATTCACAAATAAAATATATTAAGAAGAGAATAATTTGAGAAAGGTCTGGTTAATTTTATAGCAGTTTCGTAGTTGTGTAATTTTTTTATTTCTTGGATCATATGACATTGAATTTTTTTTGTTAATTGTAATTTTAATATATTTCTTTTATATGGTAATCTTAGTATTGAAAAAAATAGTCCAAAACAAAGATCTTTGTTTAAGGAATACAAAAAAAAGAAGCAGTTCCTGTATAAAAAAAGGTAAGAGATTTGATTATAAAAATTGAGATTGAATTAGTAAAATATTGAATATAATAAATTTTGGTTAAACTAAAGAAATTAGCATAGTTTCTTTAATTAAAATTTAGAACATAAATATATAATTGAAAAATTGTATCAAATTTTAATTTAATTTAAAAAAAAATTAAACAAAAGATATAGTTTAATACTGCAATTCTTTCAAGAAACGACTCCCTGAAAATAAGAGATTTTGTATAGAGCCGGAGGAAATATATTTACATTTTTTTATGGTAATTTTAATAAGATCTGAATAATTATATTAAATTTTACTTTCCTATTAATGGTAAGTTGGCGTTCTATAACTTTTAACTTCGTAGTATATACACCTTATTTATCTAAATTGAATTTAAAAAAATAAATTGTATACATACAATATTTATAATTATAACAAATTTGTCCCTGCAACGTGGAGCAAAATAAAATTTTAAATATAATATTCATATATTGATAATTATAATATTATAATATAATATAATATAATATATTATAGTATATCTCGACTATGTTTTTAATTATAATATATTATATTCTATATTGTTTTATCGTTGAATTTATTTGTAGCTGTAACTACACTAATATGAAAACACCTTTAGCTAAATATAACCTATAAAATTTTTAATGACAGCAGTTGTCAAATTAATATGCCCGGCTAAATAAATATTAAATTTTATATCCTGAAATATAAATTAATACACAATATCAATCAACTCACTCTTTTCTCAGGGAGGGATCAAAGGTTTCAAAGAATAATTCAAAATTTATAAATTTCCAAATAATTTTCCAAATCACGTATTATACTATTGAAATCGAAAGTAACTGTTTGTCCAATACACTATAAGACAATTAAATTATCTTATGACACATATGAAATTACTGTCAGAAATTAAACCAAATGTTCTTGTACTAAATTTTCTATAGGATGAAATTATCAAATGTAATGAGAATGATTATGAAAAGAGAGCCAAAAGGTGATTAGAATTCAAATTTATATATTATATTATCAAATAAACACTTACAAAAATTAAAACTTTTCAAAAAATATCACAAACGAATACGCAAAAATAGAATTTTCTATCAAAACCTTAATATTATAAACAATCTAAAATTAGAAATTCTTATCTAAATACTTTAACTAAAAGTCCAAAATGACTTATATGTCAATGTAACATTCTCCAATTTCCTTGTAAATTGTCTTTTTCAAAATTTGTCTTGAGTTTACGTAGAATGATATATCAATAATGTTACTATAATTTGATCAAATATTTAATTCATCAGATGCATCTACTTTCGAAATATTTTTTACTAAAGGCCTATTAATTCTCGAGAAATAATATATAATATGGACTGGACTCACCAAACTGGATACAGATAGACTTGTTTGTATTCTAAAAAACGTTTTAGAATATCAGGAACAATTTTCTAAATGACTTAATTTAGAAACTGGAACAACACTCGCACTTTACCGCTGTAATTCTCTGCGAATAATACACGCACTGGCTTTCAAAGGCAAATTGTGTTAATTTGATAATAATGCTACAAATTATTCTGATATTCTCAAATAAATTTGAGACAACTCTTATTCCGATGTTGTCTCTCGAGATATTAAAATTCAACTCTATTTAAAAAATTCTGAGATAACTCTTATATCGATGTTGTCTCTCGCGATGTTATGAATCAACTAACTAAACTGTTTCCATAAATAACTCTCTTCTCCTTTGGTTACCAAGAATTCTTTTTTTTAAAAAAAATACAAATTTACGTTTTTATATACCAAGAGAGATTTTCATTATTTTTTATAAGTGCCAATTTGCTAATAGAGACATCTGTATTCTGGTTTTTCAAATCGTTTTAAAATCTATTTGTCATTAAGTCTATTCTGCAGTAATGTCATATGAAATTGAAATGTCAAATTTTATTGGTATATTGAACCTTTCAAATTATTGATAATACAGTGTGTATCACTAGTATTACATCTAAATATACATATTTTCTTTATTTCAATGTTTTCTTTAGAATTTAGATAGAGGATATGTATTAATATATATATATATATATATATATATATATATATATATATATATATATAACAAAGAGATTTATGGGTAATTCACGCAAAATAAAGGACTACTGAAACAGAGTGGTAACCGCGGACATGCATGTTTCTGGCTCATTTGCCTCTTCAGCACGGTATAACCAAATAAGGATGTGAAATTTGGGAGCAAAGATGTTAATCAAAATATGGGAAAACACAAAACAACGGATTTCAGCAGAGAAACCAAACGCTCATTTATGCCTTCAATTGGAAGATCCCGAGTTTTCAGGACAACAACCAAAATCGACACGGAGGCGCATATAGAATACAAAGAATGGGTTTACTTGCTGGAGCAGTCTTTTGGCAGGTATTCAAACTATCAAACAGCTCATCAAGGAATAAAATCAAGTCTGCAGTATCAGCAGCTCTAGGTGGTAGATCAATATCAGCATCTGCAAATTTAAAGATAAAAACTTATTATACCTAGGTACACATAATACAATTTGATATTTACATTGAATATAGAGATTCAGTAATGATGCAAAAATGACATTAGGAACAATTCTATGAGAAAATGTTAAATTTTAACGCATGGTTAAAATTTAAATCCTAATCTTGACTATGTATAAATTAAAACATTTCTAATAGCGGTTCGGCCAGAGATGGCGTGATTGGCCACTTTAAAATTTTCCTGGTCTTGCTATAACCATTATATTTCAATGACAAATGGCTGATTATTCATTGTCTCTTATATCGAATACGAATGTAATAGGCATGATCTGAGGTAAAAATTTGATAAAGTCATGACATTTGTATTCTACTCAATGTTGGCGTTCTATGTTCCAACTTCTGAGTATACTGCTTGGCGGGTGACAGATGACTTGAAGTACACATCTGCCAATTTCTGTCATTTATTCTTGAATCTCCGTGTTGAGTTGGATGAAGATTGGCTGAGTCGAATTTCCAAACCCTTCGCTAGACACTTTCAATTATATAGTTCATCGTTGCATGGTTCTGAGAAATTTCTGACTGAGAGATTTCCTTATATTGTTTGCGATTATAGACGCTGTATATTTTAAAGAAAATCTTTCCGATTTACGGGATTTTGGGGGTCAAGGAAGTCTATTCGTTAATTGATTTAATCACGGAAAAGGAGCTGGTTGTCAGACGGCAAATAGACCAATAGGGCCGTCCAAGAACCCTCTATTACATTGAGGGTTCATTCGACCATCTGGTCGTATTCAATCCACGTTCTACCATCAAGTCAACGTACAACCTTCACATCAGGTTGGAGATTCATATTCGGATATCGAGTTTGAAGCCACTGCATTCGAATTTCAACTCCCAGCTTGGTGCCAGCTCCATCTTCAACGTCCACTCATCACTGTCAACGTGTATTGTCTCCGCAGTCCATAGTATTTGTCCTCACACGATCTACCTTCTACTTCCTTCGTAACTACGTGCTTGTCATCGTGTGTTGTACACCTCTTAGAGTCCACACACTCACCAAGGTGCTGGATTCATTGGTAAACATATTGAGAAGCTGAGAGGCCACTACCACTACCATACAGTAACCACAGCTAAGTCTTAGATCGCCCTTAAGGCATTTTTTTAGTACATGGCTGTTAGCTATCATAGTGACGTCACAGATAGTCTCAATTCAGCTGTGATATTTGTTTATTGAGCTGATACATCCTTCTTATCCATAGTTTACCCACTCATTTGGTGGGGTACTTATTTACAACCACAGAATATTGTTGTGTGCTCCAATTGTGCCGGTACATTATATCATTTTCAATATATTTTGTGTACTAAGGTTAATGAATATTTCTTTGTTCTGATCCAAGTTAATAATGCCAGGTACCCCGGTAATCAGAGGTGAGCAAGAACCTTTTCTTATTTTTTTTCAATGAGATTTACATAACCTTATATCCCATCTTTATTATTAAGTAATATTAGTGCAGTGGGTTATCCCATCCCACCTGGGTGGTTTCGGATTTTGACTGGCTGGAAATCCGTGGCGCTCTGGAAAATTTAACCCTATACATTTCAGTAAAATCGAAATCAATTTTTATTGTCGAACCTACGCCCGACTGAGCTACTGGGGCAGTTAGAGGCGAGGAACACTAGTGCACAATCACTGCTATCATCCACTAAATTTCGCCCCTAACAAACTGGCGCCCAAAGAAAGAGCGAAGTCAATGAAATGAAAATAGAAAATGTATCCATCTGATACTATAACTGAAAAAGAGCAAAAAAAATAAATAATACTTAAGATCTACACAATTAGACAACCGAAACTATAAAAATTAACTAAAGTATTTACAAAAACATTCAGTGATTGTAAATATATTGCGCCAGTAGATTGATGTCAAGTGGTCAAATGTTTATATGATAATCCATCTGGGTTCTATAATGTGCATTAACATAAGCCAGTGCCGGTCATACCAACAAATAAAAAAAAACCAGCATCTCCAAATACCTAGTGAAATAAAATAAAAATATGTCTTTACAGAACGCGGATAATTTAATCAAACAAATCTCTCCATGGAGGATATCAGTACGAGTGCCACAAAAACAGCTCGAATATGCAACTAAGGCAAAGCTCGTTACCAAAATGCACGAGTACTGAAACATGTTGCAAGAGAACAAATCCCGAAATTACAAATATCAACACGGATCAACGAAGTATTCTTTTGACGAGCATGATTAAATTATAACCAGTCCTCAACAAAAAAAAATAAGGAGATATTAGTGGCATTAAGAAAGTGTCGGAGTTACATGACACTGTCGATCAGAGGTTTATCTGTCGTGGTTTTTATATAAATATTACAGCAAGAAAAAAAACGCAGTTTTTCTTGCTGGCAATGGCGCTGATATTCAGGTAGCTGAAGGATACGTGGAAGAAAGCATTGATAATAAAATGAAAAATTATCAAAGGGTATTCGACAATGTCCAACTGGGATTACCCCAAGAAGTTCCCATAGGGATTGTTATGCATGAAAACAATTTTCAGCAACAACTAGTGAATGCGGCGAGGTCAGAATATGCATCCTTTTCTTACTTAAATAATTGTTCTTTTAATATTCATTGCAATAAGATTTAAAATAAACGAATTTCTTTCTTGTTAAATTGTCTTTTGAATGGCATTGACGTTTTATCCAGTAATGGTTGCTATGCTGAGAAGTGGCCCATTACTGTACGATTTTGAGGTCATTAATCTAGTGCAATACTGTATAAAATGTGAAAAAATAATTTCCTTAAAAGATATGGGGCATTCAATAAAAGGATGCCTATTAGGGCAGTCTCCTCTTCTCAGCGATCTCAAAATCCTCTGAGTACCAATTTTTAGGAGTAAATACCCAATAAAAGATGTTTGTCCCAATGGGTTCAATGTAAACGACGTTAGAAGGACATATCTCGTAACTTGGAGAAACAAAATCGAAATTTGCGACCCTGAAGTTAAACAGAAAATCCCAAAGAATGCTATGCCTTTTATACATAATCTCAAAATGAGCTGTTTGTAATTATATATAATCTCAAAGGTTTACAAATCCTAACGTGAAGGTCCAATTCTGTCTGCGGATTCGGATTATACGTAAAAAACTGCATTAGAAATATATCTTAATTTTCCAAAACAAAATGTATTCCATACGCTTTGAAAAATTCCTAAGCCACTACTGTATTATTTTCTCAACTAAATTCCACTTATAATGTCATTATTAACTGATAATATTTATATATTTGATCGTACATCACTTAATTTGAACAGTTAATCATGTCGTACAATAAAATAGTGGTTTTAGTGACGCTTGCATTTGTGGCTTTTGGAAAAAGTGAAATTATCGTAAATTTGAGCGGCTGGGGACTTCCTTATAATGTGACTATTGATTCTATCGAAGATTTTAGATACAAAGTTTCCGTTTCTAATAATGAGGTCGTCGAAATTAAAAACCAGAATGTTCCGAAGTTGCCAAGTACACTATTTCATGGTAAAACATTTTCCAAACTAATCATTATCGAAGACGGATTGCTGGAGATTGAACCCGGAGCTTTCGATGGATCATCAATTAATAGGATTGAAATTAATGGTAATCCACTGCAGATCATACGGAAAAATGTTTTTAACAACGTACATTATTATTGGGGACTTTCATTATCGAATAATTCTATATCGACAATAGAAAACGGCGCTTTTGAAAATGTAAAAATATCTAGCACTCTATCACTAGACCATAATAATTTACAGCAAGTCAATGAAACAACGTTCAAAAAAGCTAGAGTAAACCGTCTTATTTTAAACGACAATCAGATAAGAAAAATTGAAGGTAAATCTTTCCAGCATATAAATACTTTACAAAGCATCGATCTTAGTAATAACTTCATAGAAGATATTGAAAACGTTTTTAATAATGTAGAGGGTCTCACTAATCTTATATTGTCCAACAATTCAATCAAGTCACTTCAACCTAATACTTTCGCCGGATCTCAAATTAGATATTTACAGTTGGGAGACAATCAGTTGACAAAACTTAGGAGAGACATTTTTACAGGATTACAATTATTGTCGGTCAACATTTCAAATAATCAAATTTCAAATATCGAAACTGATGCTTTCGCTGATCTCGATCGTGTGCACAGCATGATTCTATCACATAATAAACTTCAAGAATTAAAACCACGTTTTCTTACGGGAATCGAAGCAAAGGGACTGAGTTTGAGTTTAGATCATAACCTTATAGTAAACATAGAACCGGAGGCGTTTGATGACATTACAGCTTCTGTACTTGATTTGAGTTCAAATCGAATAACAGTTTTGAAGAGAGGAGTATTCAACAAACAACATTTGAACTCCGTTAATCTTGCCAAAAACATTATATCGAAAATTGAAGAAGGTGCTTTCGATGGCTTTTCTGTTCGTGTTTTGACTTTATCTGAGAATGTATTAGAAGAACTAGTCGGTAGTATGTTTAAAAATTCCACTATATCTCAGTTAAAATTAGATAACAATCTCATCAGCAGAATCGAAGATACAACTTTCCAAAAAATATCAGGTCTGAATCATATCGATCTAAGTAATAATCAGATTACAGATATCGGGAAGGTTTTTAATAACTTGAAATTACTCGAATTAAAATTAAGTAACAATAAAATTGCTAGTCTGGAAACTAGTAGTTTTTTGGGTTCGGATATTGTGCAGATTTTGCTAAACAACAATCATTTAACTCATATTAGTGAAGGAGTTTTCAGCGGCTTGCCTTTTTCGACTATAAATCTGGTTAATAATCAAATTTCGAAAATAGAAGATGGATCTTTCGCCTCTACGAAATTACGCAGTTTATTATTGGGCAGCAATAAAATTGGTAATCTAACTCCTTCGACATTAGGAGTCATCGACAACGACAATTTGGATATCAGCTTAGACGACAACGGGATCAACGATATTGCGCCTGGTTCTTTAACAACGGTCAAAGTAAAATCATTAAATCTCAAAAATAATACTTTAACAGTAATTAATAAAAATATGTTCCAAGGTGCTCAAATATCATTTTTACTTTTGTATAGGAATGCTATTAATAAAATAGAGCCCTACGCTTTTCAAGGCGTCAGAAATTTGACTTTCGTTGATTTAAGTTTTAATAAATTTAATCCAAATGTATGTAGCAAGTTTGAAAATTTCAATTATTTTATCAAACCTCATGTAGGTTTCGCTGATTATCGCAGTGAAACTGTGCAAAAGCTGTCAACTTTGAGTTATCGATCTTACTAACTTGTTAATAAAAAAATGTATAGAATGCAACGTTTGTGAATAAAATTGGAATAAACGATTTTTTTTATAATGTGTTTTATTTGGCTGTTAATTATTCATCGAGTTGAGAAACTTATTTTTTCACTTGTTTGCAATCTCTCATTTAATTCCGCATAATTTAGGTCGTTTTTTAAACATATTACTATTGGCTTTTTGGCATAATCAATTTTAACACACTTGGTGTCAGTTTAAAGAGCTCGATTTCTCTTCAAATAATTTTCGTTAGATTCTATATTTTGAAATTGAATAGATGAGGCTTTTACTTGATGAATATCCATACTGAACGATGAAATAAAACAATATAGTTTGTTTAAATCTTCATTTATTTGAACTAATGTTCATTTTAAACTTGTTGACGCGTTTCACTAACACAGTAGCTTTGTCAAAACGAATGAAGGTAAAATATAAAAATGTCTTTATATATATACAGTGCTAAATCTATTTACTAAGGTTAACAATGGTATTGAAAGAAAATACCTGGAAATTCATTCACTACAAACATTATTAATATTTAATGGGACTCTTAAGAGTCTGTGTATCATACTATTGAAAGCTGCTAGTTTATGAACGAATGGGTGGACCGAACTATTATGAATTGTCCACCCATTCAGTCATAAACTAGCAGCTTTCAATAGTATGATACACAGACTCCTTAACAGTCCCATTAAATATTAATAATTATACCAAAGAATTAAATATAATAAAACAAATAGCAGTTAATAATAATAACGATCCAAATTTAATTGACAATATCATAAATAAAAAGATAAAAAAAACAGACTTTAGAACAAGTATTCCCTTCAGATGAAAATAATAAACAATTTAAAAGCTTAACATACTTTGGAACACCATCCTTAAAAATTAAATCATTTTTAGAAACTTTAGACATGAATATTTCTTTTAAAACTGATCACAATTTATCCAAATTCATTAAAAATAATAAATCTAAATCTTCAAAATTAAACAAATCAGGAGTTTATAAATTAAAATGTGGTAATGACAATTGTGATAAAATTTATATCGGTAGAACTTTTAGAAATTTTAAAACTAGAATTTCGGAACACAAACGTAGCTATGACAACAAAAAATTAGATTCTAACTATTCAAATCATTTATTAGAAAATCAACACATTTTCGACCCAAATTTTGAAATTCTCCATGTAGTCGGTAAATCCTTTAGTTTAAATTTATTAGAGGCCCTAGAGATTAACAAAAATAAATATTCAGATAATCTCCTTAACGACCAAATAGATATCAATCAGTCTCCTTTATTGAACCTCTTTACCTAGAAGATAGCTTAGGAATGTTTGTAGTGAATGAATTTCCAGATATTTTCTTTCAATACCATCGTTAACCTTAGTACATAGATTTAGCACTGTATATATAAAGGCATTTTTATATTTTACCTTCATTCGTTTTGACAAAGCTACTGTGTTAGTGAAACGCGTCAACAAGTTTAAATTGAACATTAGTTCAAATAAATGAATATTTCAACAAATTATATTGTTTTATTTCATCGTTCTATATTTTGAATTTTTAGGTCGCCGTTAGAAGGCGATATCTTGAAAAGCAACCCATTCTCTTCTTTTGCGACAAAAATCAAATGAAATAACGTAATTATTTTTTCCTACGACCACCTATGAAAACTACACATAACACCACTGTCTTGATATTTGGAAAGTATCGATATCACATTAGAGTGTGATATAATATCACCAGAGTGTGATATAATATCACCCTAGTGTGAAATAATATCGCACGGGTTGCATGTATGATGTGATAAAACTTTGCGAAAAGTTTATCATAAATTAGTATATAGTTTATTTACGATATAAAGACGACGACGTTGCAAAGCAAAATATTGTGATGTTGCCAAGCTGTAGTTTTTCCCTTTACTAAACGGAAACTAGAAAAGTCAATCTGATGTTATATTGACAGTTCTTCTTTTTCATTGTTCCGTGACTCGTAGGGCGTAAGTCAAAAATATTTATTTAAAAATAAAAGGCTGGTTTGATAGGCTTGATTAATTTAATATAAATATTTATTCATGAAAAACTATGAATAAGATACAAGAAACAGTAACCAATCATTCTATATTCGAATTAACATTCAATTATTTTACATAGAAGAGGGTTAAATGACGAACTATAGGTCCTTATACCTTATTCTATGCTCTATAGAACCATCTTCAAGAGCACTGCAAGGGTTTACTCCAAGAGGAATCAATACAAGCTATAATCATCTTCATGCAAATTTAAATATCATTTCTTTATACAATATCTATTATAATAAAAATAGAATGGAAAATAAAAATAAAGATACACTAAATAAAATTTTGTTACAAGATATAAAAATAAAAAATCTCCCATTTTATCAGTATTATTTATGTAGAGATACTGTGGTCGTTGTTTTAATTTGTGTATTATAAAATAACTGTACCTAATTAATTTAATAATAGTTATTAGTGATTTTGAAAAGGTGGAAATAAAGCAAATTGGATAAAAATGTACAAAAAATGAAACACAAGATTTCCACTACTCCACTACAAAATCATCACTATCTTCATCGTCACTGTCAAAATTAATAATAAGTGGAGGCACATCCTGTCCATCAAATACTACTTCTCTATCCCACCCATCTTGTATAATTTTTTCAGTGTGCTCTACTGTCTTTGACCAAATATCAGGAGTCACTTTTTCTAAAGACTTTCTCCACACACCTATTACTTGTTCTGTTGAAAACCCATCAGTTCCCACATGATCTCTATAAAATTTTTGAACTATGCCCCAAAAATGTTCAATTGAGTTGAATATACAGTGGTAAGGGGGAAGTCGAAGCACTTTGTTTCAGATAATATGTCAGCTTTCATATACTGTTGGTGGTTTATTCCTACAAAAATGCATATATCTAAACAAAATAACTTATCTACGTATTACCATAATATATTGAAAAATGTTTAGATCAACTTACCGTTGTACTAAATTCAATAATTGGGTTTTGAGGAAAGTATTTTCAAAAGGAATATCATTTTGTATCAATCAGTTCTGTATATCAGCCTTTTTGGTAGCTGTTGTTGGTACTTTATTGATCACTGTACTGTGATAACTTGCATTATCCATTACTATTGTGGCATGTTCTTCCAAGTTCGCTAAAAGCTGGTATTAAAACCAATGCAAAAAATTTTCTCGGTTCATTTCACTGTGGTAATCACCATCTTGTTTTTTGGAATGAAAAACCAGCCCTGCTTCAGGAATAAATCCAGAAGAGGAACCAACATGCAATACTATATACCTACAATAAGGAAATAACATATTACTACTAGGTTTCCTAGATAGACTGCATAGCTCAAAACAACTATTAATAATTATATAGATTTAAATAAAATAGTGTGACTAGTAAATATTTGAAAAGGTCTTAAAATGGCAAGAATGTTAGTACATCATAAATTAATTGCTAAATTTTATTATTCAATTACCTTGGACCACCAATTTTGGTTTTATTCACGCTTCTATGACTAGAATCTTGCCAAGAACGTCCAACAGTACCGTCTTTAAATATCCAGGTCTCATCCAAAAACACAAATTGATATAAACCTTCCGTTTTTATCTTGACATATTCATGTAGAAAATGTGGCAACTCCATTAAACCAAGACGAGGATCATCTTTTTGGTATTTGAATCCAATATTTTTCACTATCTTCCAGAGTGATGTTAAACAACCAATAAAGAGTTCACGCTCCTGGAGTTTGTCTCTTAAAGTTTTCAAGTTTATGTGTTCCTCTGAAAAAATATTGTGTTAGTTAATTGTGAATAAATTCAGTAAATTCAATATACTCACTGTTTTCATACATTTCGTATATAATATTTCGGAAACCAATTTGATCAAAGTTATCAATTTCAACAGTAGGATTTATGCGTGGTCTCTGTTTAGGTGGGCTTTTAGGCTGTTCACCTCTATTATGCTTGGCGGCAATACGGTTAACAGTGGTAACGCTAAGTTGTAAAGCTTCTGCAACTCCCTACAATATAATTACTTCAATTTATGCAAGAATAATATATTATCAAGTTTAATTAACCTAACCTAACATTAAAAACAGTTAATCATTTACATTTAAATATGTAACAATAATATTTATAATGATGAATACAAATAGCGAATACTATTACTTACGTCTCTTACAGCAGTAAGCGGGAGAAGCAGGCCCCCATTTCGGCATTCTCGTTCAAAATAGCTCAACAAAGATGTTACCATCTCTTGACATTGTCTGCTCAGCTGCTTCTGCATTTTATTAACCACACACTGCAGATTTGCCTAAATAATTACTTACGAAAATAATTGTTTTCTTAATCTTAAAGAAGCAAGGAATTTAAAAGCACCAAAAAAACTTGTAAATATGATCGAATATGAGGAATTTTACCAGTTGATTTGACAACGTCTTGAAGTTTTGCCAAATCGTTAGCTGTAAATTGCCCTGACTGTTGAGGATAAAATATATTCACGGTTGGTAAATTAATATTTATTCTGATAAGCAGGAAAGTAACTAAAAATGACATCATCTTTTTATCGTAAATATTACGTAAATATTACGCAACGAGTGCGGAGAGTGACATTTTTCACACGAGTGTGAAAAATCACTTTCGCACAAGTAATGTACACTATTTTTCCTACGACCATGCGATAATAATTGTAACAAATAAGTATTGTTTAATGTGATGGTTTTTTAAAAATAATGTTGACATCGGTGAGTGCGGAAATGAAATGAGTGAAATTCACTTTCCAACGAGTTATGTACAGTATTTTTCCAATGGCCATAAATATTTAAAAAGTACCTTAGGTTTTTGTGTTCGCATATGACACGAGAGGGAAATCATATCTAATAATAGTATAATGAAATAAAAACTAGAGTAACGAAACGAGAAATTTATTAGAAACAAAACTAAGCACAAACGATGTAAACTTATTGCAAGAATATAAAAATTAAACTCATGAAATCGATATTAAGTATGTTATTTTTTTTCTGGAGCAGCATAAAAATTAAACATAAAATAATTACCCTAGCAGTTTGTAAAAGTTATAGGTGATTGCATAGATGACGATGTGATATTACTGTCATTATTTTCATCGATGTTTTGAATGCTGCTACTGGTCAATATTGTTGTTGGTGCTGGGTTTAAAATTGTTTTTATTGGTTGGGTTACTTGTGGTTGGCTTAATATTTTTGTTGATGATGGAATTTCAGTGTCATATAACAAATCTGTAAATGAATTGTTCCTTGCTTGAATATTTTCTTTAGATGAAGACGCTATCGCACCCATTATTTTATTGGCAATATGTAATCGGTGTGTGGCAGAGTCATCGACGTATCCCTTTGCAACAGTTGAGGACTTCCACCCTCCGTGTCTTTTAAGGGTTGTCACGTTTGCTCCTGCATCTACTAAAATAGTTGCTGATGACCTGCGAATATAGTGATCTAATTCTGGATTATTCAATTTTAAAAAAGTGGTCACCGTTTGCGCTACGCTACCTATTTTTTTTAATTCCGACCACCTGTTGAGTACATTTTTCGTTTTGAAAATTCATAAAAAATCTTTTCTGGTTCGTTTGCGGACTCAAATTTACATATTTCTTATATATATTATAAAATAAACCGGAAATAGTAAATTAACTTTGTTTTTAGTATTTTCTATTTTTACAATAGCTGTCGTTTTTAAATCTTCTATATCATCCATTGTCAGTTGAACGAGTTCTTGCTTGCGTCATGCTCCTGATATCCCCATAATTAGCGCTAAAATTTGAAAAATATTTTTTGACTAGGTATAATAAGCTATTTTTTTATTAAAATTTACCTTAGCAAACAAAAACTTTTCGTCGGGTGCGATGTTTATAAACTCATTTATTTCTTCACTGCTCAAAGTTTTGGATTTTTTCGGCTTATATCCATCAGATAACCTCTTCAGAAATGCTCTTAATTTAAGGTATTTTGAGATGTCTACATTATGGTTAACGTAGATCGTACTACGTAGCATTGAATATTGAGTCCATAATGTGGGAGGTTTATTTTTATTTTTTGATAATTCATCAATATAGAATAGGACATTTTCTGGGAATGAAGATTTTATTCCTTTGTTTCTTCTCCAAGCCAAAAACTGGTCATAAACGCGTTCATATCTTTTTCTTGATTTTGGAGGAAGTAACTTTAATGATGTTGCTTGAGCCGCTTCGATAACTTCTGGTGGTGTATATTCGCTACTATCAGTATCAACTTCCATTAGAATAAAAAACCGAGACTATTACCTTTTATTTTTAGTTTATCTCACAATTATAATTCGTTTACACTTTTATGTAATAAATATTTCACTTACACTTACACTTCACAAAAACTATTTCTATGCTCTGTGTATAATTTGAGAATTTTGACATAAGCCTATTTTATTATTTTTCACTTTTATAATTAGTATATATTTTTTACGATCACGCGATAAATTTACGAAATATGATGATTTTATTCATTTGAAAACATCGATAACTGTACCTACAACATATGATTATTTTTAAAATAATCAGTTTGTAGTGCAAAATATTTTTGAAATAACGCAGAAGACATTTTAATTCTTAATAATTTGGCTTTTAAAAATTCCTACAGCTATGCTATAGATATACCTAAAATTAGTATATAATGCAACGATCATGTAATGAAGGTTATTAATACACGAGCATTAACCGGGATACGAAACGAGCCGAAGGCGAGTTTCGTATGGTTTATGCGAGTGTATTAATAACCATTACATGAGAGTTGCATACACTATTTTTTCTACGACCTATAAATAATAAAATGATAACAAGAATTAATTTCAAACAAGCTCCCATAATTCCCATAATTAAGGCAACCTGTAAAAAAATAGCTTTAATTGCAATGATTCCACTTTGATAAAGAGAAATATACAAACAATGCAATTCGTTTTTCTTTCAAGAAAATACATTATATTCTAAAAAAAAATTTCAGCCCGCCCAGGATCTGAACCACGATCTTCAACGCACTCATGCGCCACGACCGCAAGCGTTACCAACTAAGCTACGAAGACTTGTATGAAAAAGTACGCACATTATGCATATACAAATTAAATCATTGTATCAAGCGGAAATAAACAGAAAGGTTGATAATTTCTGGTGGTGTACAAGATAATTCTTCACTACTCGTCATGTTTATAGTTATCTACTTTTGACGCGTTGTGAAATGTCAAATAGTTAAGTAGGTATGTAGAAACATAGACCACTTGATTATCCCCAAGTACTTATTTCTATTGGCCGAAAATTCGTTTCATAATGAAAAGTACGTATTTTCATTGGCCAAAATCTGTATCGAAATGAAAATCCGTGTTAAAATGAACAATATTAATGAATCGGAAGCAGATAATTCGCGTATTATAATACGGGAGTAGAAAAAAGAACTTTTGATAGCTATCTTATAGTAGCTCAATGGTTAACGTGTCATGACAATTTGGAGAATGTTGGAGTAGACCGCGGTTCGATTCCCGGCCGTATTTGTTTTTTTATTACAAAATTTGGCGAATTTTAATAATTTTTGAACAGATTTTGTGTTTTGTGCTATATTTGTAGTTATTACATAGGTAAATTTATATAAGAAAACCACGTTAATCGAGTTCATGCGAACCGTGTGATATCATATCACACTAGGGTGATATCATAGCGCACGGCTCGCGTCACTATGATGATATGAGAAACCTTCCGCCAGATTTATTGAAATTGGCTGGGCATCGAGGACGAGCATTTATGAAACTTGGCTAGGCAATAAATATTCTGTTCCTAGATTATTGTCAAATTATTGGTGGTCAAAAATATTGTATGAGCCACACTCGGAAAGTGTATTTACAGGGCTCGCATGCTTTCAGGGCTCCGCCTTCATCGTCGACCTGAAACTTGCATGCTCGCCCTATAAAGTATTGTAATGTTTTTCTTATTTATTAAAAGTTTTTATTACGGGTGGGATAAATTTTAAACACACGGTATGACTACTTACTAATTTATTTAAACACTAACTCACTAACACTTAATTTATATATACTTAACTAATCACTTAAATTTAATTTATATGCACACAAACTTGATTATTAATTTATATTAGCACTTTACTGTTCGGTGTATTTTTTGTTTATTTCTCGAGATCATTTTATCAACTAAACTGAAAACTCTCGGGTCGTTTCCTTATTTATACGAATGCCTTTTTTACTGGAAAATTCCGGACTGCGGCTTACACACACAAAAACAATTGGTTCTGGCCTTTTCTAGATAAGTCTGGTCACAAAAACAATGTTTAGATAAGATATTCGTAAACGGTTATAAAAAAAACAGTGCGTATCCGCCATAATTTTAACTTTTATACCTGGCTTAGACAGAGTCGGATTTAGGGACTATACCAGTGTGCTGTTTCCTAACAGTATGTAATTGAATTTGTTCCCCAGTTGTATCTAATAAGTACTTACTTATTGTAATATTTTCAAATAAACATTAATTATCGTTATTTCTATATTTCACTATGAAAGTGATTGTAAATTCATGTGCACTTTTTATAGAAACAATATTCAAACATATACTGTCACAAATAAAACGTACCATTATTCAGGCAACTCAATATACACGATCTGATATTGTTTAGTCAAATGGGTAGTCGTACGAAAAATGTTGTACATTACTTGTGCGAAAGTGATTTTTCACACTCGTGGGAATGTCTCACTCGGCTTGCGTCTCGTGAGGCAATACTTCCCACAGGTGTGAAAAATGTCACTTTCCGCACTCGTTACGTAATATACTATTATTTCATACTGTATCATCATACGACATATTTTCCTTTGACATACTTGATTTTAATCCTGTAAACTTATTACGGTATTGGGTACCGTAATAAAAATTTTACCGGACTAGCCAGTATTACTTTAGATGTTTCCTTAACCACTTTTTCATTTTTTACGAGATCGTTATACTCAACCCAAACATTGGCTCTCAAACACATTGCCGTATATGTGTGTTACCTAATTCATCAGTAGGTAACAAATAAATGCTTATAACCGGGCGGTCCAATAAGCCGATCTCTGGGCTATATATCAGAAACTATTCATGTAATAACTTTAGGAGAAAAAATTCCTTAGTAAAAGTGGCCAAGAGAAATCGCTGGAAATAACTTTCAAGTTTCTAGGTTAACCGCTAGGGGACGTAACCTGTGAAGAAAAAATTAATAACTAGATTTTTGTGAAATATGCCCAATTATACCAAGTGTTAAAAAATAACTAAACTCGAAAGAGGCTAAATTCCGCACAAATTTGTTTATGTACTTTTTTTATTTATTCAAATAAAGAGCGGGGGAGAGTGGAGAAGTGTTTGTGGATAAATACCTATAACTTTCGTTTATATCAACCGATTTTAAGGAAATTAGCGTCATTAGAAAGAGTCTAGATCGATTAATTACATCTACTATAAAACAATTGTATTTAGTTTTAATTGTCATAGGTAGAGGGTACTTTCGAATGAAAAAAAATTGTTTTTCTTAAAAATGTTTAATGAAAACACCTAATCATTGTAAATTATAATGGAACTGGATTAAATTCATAACAAAACGGAGCAAACCGCATGTTGATACCTTTTGTCGAACCCGAAATATAAATAAAAACGCTTAAACATAAGTAAGTATAGTATTGACTCACCCTGTATTATAGCTTAAAATTGAATATGTGAAAGAAATATCATACAAATATCTCGATCATTAAAACTTAATGTCCAATTAAATGTTAAAATTGTTTTCCATCGTTGTCCACACAAAGATGCGCTTAGACATAACAGCTGCTTCAATCTCAGTTGTTGTTATACTATTTATTGTGTTTCTAATGCGCCGTTTCATGTCGTCTCGCGTGGTTGGTCGAGTTTGGTACACTAAATCCTTCAATCTTCCCCACAGATAAAAGTCCAGACATTTTAAATCTGGAGATCTAGCTGGCCATGAAAATATACTGCCTCTTCCAATCCATTTATTTGGATAACTTACAGTCAAATAATCTCCAAGTCGTCTGGGAAAGTGCGCAGGATACCCGTCATGTTGTAATATCATCTCTCTTTTTGATTGTAAGGAAATATCTTCCAATAAAACAGGCAACTGATTTTCCAGAAAATCCAAATATGTATCGTCATTTGAAGTTCCATCAAAGAAATATACACCTACGATCTTTCCATCAACTATACCACACCAAACATTAAGACTCCATCTACCTTGAAGCTGCACTTCCTACCTCTGTGAAGCTGGCTGAACCATTTCGGCAGAATCAAATAAAACCTATTACGATTTTTAGTACTCATTTTGTACTAATTTGTACCACAAAAAATAATTTTGTACCTTTACCCATTAAAGAAAAAAAACATGGCGCTGCTAGCTTCATGTTAACCTAGAAAGCCCAAATTAAAAAGAATTTGAAAAAAATGAAAATTAATACAGGAAATTGAAGAACTGAATTTGTACCACAAAAAAAATAATGTCAACCCCCTCAAACAGCGATAAATTGAATAGTAAGCCCATACTTCTCCGATCTTTTCAGTATTTCTTGAAAAACGAAATATTTAATTCGATTCTATTAGTACTAAATGTGTATTAATTTGAAACATGACAAATCTTCCATAATATTAAAGTCAACCCACCTAAACAAGCCCAGCTTTGATAAATTCAATAGCATGCCCATTATCCTCTGATCTTTTCAAAATTTCTTGAAAAACGAAATATTGAAGTCGATTCTATTAGTACTAAATTTGTACCACGAAGAATATTCCAAAATATTAAAGTCAACCCACTTCAACAACCCCTGCTTAGATAAACTGATTAGCAAGCCCACTATCCTCCGAACTTTTCAAAATTTCTTGAAAAACGAAATATAAAAGTCGTCTCTATTAAAACTGAATTTGTACTAATTTGTACCACAAAAAATATTAACGTCAACCCCTTCAAACAACCCCTGATCGATAAGTTGAATAGCCCATTCATCTCCGATCTTTCCAATATTTTCTGAAAAACGAAATATTAAAGTCGATTCTATTAGTACTAAATTTGTACCACGAACAATATTCCAAAATATTAAAGTCAACCCACTTAAACAACCCCTGCTTTGATAAATTGAATAGCAAGCCCATTATCCTCCGATATTTTCATAATTTGTTGAAAAACGAAATATAAAATTAGAGTCCGTTAAAACTGAATTTGTACCACAAAATATTTTAAACACAGATTTATACTGAAGTACCAAAAATTTAAATAAGCCCTTTTGGCGTTGTGTACACTGCTTAATTACTCCAAAAAATTCATGCTAAAATTTTTCTAACCACTAGAAAAATTACTAAGAATTATTAAATTAAGGCATCAATCAGCAATAGGAGCGGTAGATCAGACGTCAGACGCCTTCATCTGAAAAACAAAAAAATTGCCACACTGACTCCTATCGGTTTTTGCTACAGGGTAACAAAAAAATGCTTTTCAATTTTTCATCCAATCATCTTTACTAAGCCGCCAAGTAGTCAAGTATGATGCCATTCTTATCTTCTAACTGTCTAGAACTATTTGTGCCTTATTATGCACCTGCAGGAGGAAAAGAAAACTTAATTTTTTTGTCTCGTTAAAGAATTGCCGATTACCTCAAAAGAACTCACTGAAAATAAGAGTATGTATATATGACAAAAAATATGGATTTCTAATTGTAATTATAACAATATATTTATTATTAGAGGCAAAACAATACATAATATCAAAACAAAAACGACTGGGAAGTAGTTTATCTAGATTTTGGTCCATTTTGAACTTACATCAGGACGACTGCTGTGAGGTGAAGACACTACATTAAAAAACCTTTTTAGGGAAAACTGTGTGGGTACAAATTAGTCCTATATTCCAAAATTAATAATGTTTAGTTACTTTAGATACTTTCAAATTTTTTAACGATTTACTTGGAAATTATTAAAACACGTGGTCTAATTTATTATATTTTAGAAACAAAATAATAATAATAAAAAAACGCTTTTGGGTACAAATTAGTCCCAAATTCAAAGTTTAAAGGCAGGCTGTTATTTGTTTTTGTAAAAGCCTTTTACAGGGAAAACTTGGTGAGTAAAAATTAGTCCCAAATTTAAATGTATACTATTAAAATTTGATTTTGTAATAGTGGGGTGCTAGCTTGAGCTCAAACTAGCACCCCCACATTAAATAGCGGTTTTTCAGAAAAACTGAGTAGGTACAAATTCTAATTCTTGGGGTACAAATTCGAATTTTTTTGTTACAAATTAGTCCTAAAATATACATCAATTTATTTTTAATTTGAAATAGGGGGGTGATAGCAATAATAACATGTATAAGTTACTTGGAATTGTCACATATAAAAAACCTCTATTTACAAGGACTACACAATCAATACCGCAATGTGTTTGAGAACCAGTGTTTGGATTGAATGTAACGATCTTAAAAAAAAAAGGAAAAATTGGTTAAGGAAACATTTAAAATAATACCAGAATCGACTTTAATATTTCGTTTTTCAAGAAATATTGAAGATATCGGAGAAGTATGGGCTTGCTAATCAATTTATCGAAACAGGGATTGTTTGAGGGGGTTGACGTTAATATTTTTGTGGTACAAATTAGTTCAAATTCAGTTTTCAATGTAGTCGACTTTTATATTTTCGTTTTTAAAGAAATTTTGAAAAGAACTGAGTCTATCAGTTTATCAAAGCGGGAGTTGTTTAAGTGGGTTGACTTTAATATTTTGGAATATTTCTCATGGTACAAATTAGTACACATTTAGTACTAATAGAATCGACTTTAATATTTCTTTTTTCAAGAAATATTCAAAAGATCGGAGAAGAATGTGCTTGCTATTCAATTTATCGCAACAGGGGTTGTTCGAAGGGGTTGACGTAAATTTTTTTTGTGGTACAAATTAGTACAAATTTCCTGTATTAATTTTCCTTTTTTTTCAAATTCTTTTTAATTTGGGGTTTCTAGGTTAACATGAAGCTAGCAGCGCCATGTTTTTTTTTTTAATAATGTGATTTCTGTTTGACTGAATGAGGCGTCCTAATATCGTGCACCCAAATGTGCCCTATTATCGGATATGTGATATTAGGATATCATATTTAGTTTTTACAAAATGTGTTAATTCTTTGTTTCTTATTCATACAGAGGAGTTCTGTTTATAGGCTTATTTCAGAATGAAATAGGGTTATTGTAGAGAGTAACATGATGCGACTTCGGAAAAATTTCAATGCAGTTTTTCGTTTTGGTGTTCCATGATGCCAAAATAATCCACTGTTCCGAAGGTTATATATACAGAGTGAATTACGACCAACGGGATGGACGTTTATAGCGAAACTGTAAAAGTTTTAAAATGTTTGTCACTTTAGTAGTTTGTACATTCATATAGGCTACATTTTAAAATTATTTTGAAATATACAGGATGTTCCAATAAAGTGTGGCGTATCAAAGTTATATTTTTTCTTATGGGACACCCTATATTTTATTCCATTTTCTGATTGCCCCTAAAAAATAAAATATTCCTTCATAATGGTTCCCTATACCTAAATACAGAGGGTTTTTTATTATCTTTACTGCATTTAAGAAAATTACAAAATCTTATTGCAAGGGTCCTAACCACAAATAAAATCAATAAGTAAGTAATAGTATTTGACATTTCGATATTTCAGGTTGTCACTCACCAAATATAAATGATCTAAGTTTTATGGCATTACTAATAAAATGAGCTACATTTGTCAATTGCCTCGAGGTCCCAGTGTCAAGGATCTTGACCAGAAAGTCAATATTTGCAATATCTGTCAGATAGATCGTTCTGTACGATTGGTATAGAGGGCACTCAAAAAAAATGTAGTAGCCGGACTCTGGCGCTTTTAGATTACATCTTGTGCAGATTTCTTCGCGGTTTGTTATGTATGCTGAACCTTTATAAGTAAACTTAATTTTTTGCTACCCGTTCTGATTTGTGCTATAATTTTAAGGACATGTGATGGTAGGTTTCGTTTTAAGTAAGAGTTATTATTTAAAAATTTAAATAACCAGAGAGATTCAGAAGAAGCCAGGCTATTAAGATCATGTGATCTTAGCTTATTTTCATATAAGGCAAGTATTTCATTACGGATTTTTAAAGATTCAGTTCTGTCATTTATAAAAAGATTCCACAGATCAATTCTGCTTAACAAAGTGAAGACAGATTTTACTTGTGCCACCCAGTTATAAGTATTATCACAACGATCATCGTCCGATAGTTGGAGTAGACGTAGAAAACAAATTTTTGGTAGACGTAAGTCGTCCATTGCTATAACTTTTGATAGCCAACAGAAACAATTTTATTACTGAAGCTTCCAATCTTACAACTTCGTAGCAAACCAAGTAGGTTTACAAAAACCTACTTGGGCTCGTTCAAGGATATTTCCATATCTTATACCCCAGACACCAACGCAATATGACAGCATGGATATTACACTAGAATTATATAATTTCAATGTTGACTCCCAAGAAGTCATTCTGGAGCGAACCATTATGTTAGTGACGGCTGCAAAGGCTTGTTTCACTTTAGTCACTGTCATAACAGACATTTCAGAAAATAACGAAGACGAAGTAAAAAGTATTCCAAGATAAGAAATTTTTTTAACAATATCAAGTTTTCCATCATTATAATAGAAATTGTAATTATTATAATTATTGTGGAAGCCACCTCTCCCGAATATCATGATTTTAGTCTTTGAAATATTTACTGAAAGTTTTTTAGGGACCGAGTATTCATGGAAAGTTTTAAGTTTAGTATTGAGATCAATCTGCGAATCACTAGCGATCATCTGCGTACATGAGCAACATTAATGCTTTAGTATTGTCAATGTTTAACCCTAGGTAACCCCGCTCTACGAAAAATTTCTCGATATCAGCCACAAAAATAGAGAACAATAATGGGCTTAAGGTTTCGCCTTGTAAAACACCCTTGTCTATCCCGTATGGTTTTGAATGCTGGCCATTTACTCTTATTGTCAATACAGAGGGTTCCGAGTTATGCTGACTTTTTTTAAAATGTGAATATTTCGATAAAAATTAATAACTCATTGATATAACAAATATTCTAGCAAATTTTCTCTTACATCTAAATAGGTGGACATTCGTTGAATGTATTCCACGATTGAGTACTAAATATCTCTTTACAGAGTGTTCAGAATTTTCAGTTTCATTATTAGATCGATCATTCAATGTGTAATATCGGACTTATTTTAAATGGAAACCCTGTATTTTAATAATCCACCATGTTCAAAAAATGTCCTCTTTCGAATGATATAAGGGTGTCCTATACCTAGGTATTATACTTTTCGGGCAATTTACAATTTTCTTAAATTGTGTAGTAAATCGATAAGAAAATTCACAAATTTACCAGATTTTTATTTTATGTTCTTGATTTGATGCCAAAATGTTATTTTATTTTCGATTCGATGTAAAAATATTACTGAAATAAGCCTGTCCAATTGGTCCTGTAGCCATTGAGATTTTTTAATAAACTTTTGATACCACTTGTTGTTTTATTGATAATCACATATATTGGAAGCTTATAATCAGAGCTTTAAAATAATTTCCTTAAAAGAAATGTGCATTCAAAAAAAAGGTGCCATATTAGGGCAGTCACTTCAGCGATCTCAAAAGTCTCTGAGTACCAATTTTTAAGAGGAAATAGCCAATAAAAAATGTTTGTCCCAAAGGGTTCAATGTAAACGAACGTTAGAAAGACATATCTCGTAACTTGGAGAAGCGGCATCGAAATTGAATTTCACGACCCTGAAGTTCAACAGTAAAAGAATATCCCAAAGAATGCTGTGCCTTTTGTACATAACTTCAAAAGTAGCTAAAAACGCTTTTTTTATTATATAATCTCAAATGTTTACAAATCCTCACGTGAGGGTCGGATTTTGCCTGCGGATTCGGATTATACCTAAAAAACTATATCATAAATACTTCTGAATTTTTCAAAAACAAAATAAATTGCATATTCCATACACTTCGAAAAATCCCTAAGCCACTACTGTATCATTTTCTCAACTAAATTTCAGATAGAATGTCAATATTAACTGATAATATTTATATATTTAACCGTATATCGCTTACTTTCAACAGTTAATCATGTCGTACAATAAAATAGTGGTTTTAGTGACGCTTGCATTTGTGGCTTGTGGAAAAAGTGAAATTATCGTAACTTTAAGCAGCTATGGATCTACTTCTAATGTAACTATTGATTCTATCGAAGATTTTAAACACAAAATTTCCGTTGATAATAATGATATCGTCGAAATTAAAAACCAGAATGTTCCGAGGTTGCCAAGTACATTATTTTATGGCAAAACTTTCTCCAAACTAAACATTATCGAAGACGGATTGCTGGAGATCGAACCCGGAGCTTTCGATGGATCATCAATTAATAGGATTGAAATTAATGGTAATCCACTGCAGATCATACGGAAAAATGTTTTTGACAAGGTACATTATTATTGGGACCTTTCATTATCTAATAATACTATATCGACAATAGAAAACGGCGCTTTTGAAGATGTAAAAATATCTAGCACTCTATCACTAGACCATAATAATTTAGAGCACGTTAATGAAACAACGTTCCATAAAGCTAGAGTAAACCGTCTTATTTTAAACGACAATCAGATCAGAAAAATTGAAGGAAAATCTTTCCAGCATATAAATAGTTTACAAAGCATCGATCTTAGTAATAACTTCATAGAAGATATTGAAAACGTTTTCAATAATGTAGAGGGTCTCACTAACCTTATATTAACCAACAATTCAATCAAATCACTTCAACCTAATACTTTCGCCGGATCTCAAATTACATTTTTACAATTGGGAGACAATCAGTTAACAAAACTTAGGAAAGATATTTTTACAGGATTACAATTATTTTCGGTTAACATTTCAAATAATCAAATTTCAAATATCGAAACTGATGCTTTCGCTGATCTCGATCGTGTGGATAGCATCATTCTATCACATAATAAACTTCAAGAATTGAAACCACGTTTTCTTACGGGAATCGAAGCAAAGCAACTGAGTTTGAGTTTAGATCATAACCTTATTGAAAATATAGAACCGGAGGCGTTTGATGATATTACAGCTTATGAATTTGACCTAAGTGCAAATAGAATCACAGTTTTGAAGAGAGGGGTGTTTAACAAACAACATTTGAACTCCGTTAATCTTGCCAAAAACATTATATCGAAAATTGAAGAAGGTGCTTTCGATGGCTTTTCTGTTCGTGTTTTGACTTTATCTGAGAATGTATTAGAAGAACTAGTCGGTAGTATGTTTAAAAATTCCACTATATCTCACTTAAAATTAGATAATAATGTCATCGGTAGAATCGAAGATACAACTTTCCAAAAAATATCAGATCTGAATCATATCGATTTAAGTAACAATCAGATTACAGATATCGGGAAGGTTTTTAATAACTTGAAATTACTCGAATTAAGATTAAGTAACAATAAAATTGCTAGTCTTCAACCTGGTAGCTTTTTGGGATCGAATATTGAGCAGATCCTGCTAAACAACAACCAATTAACTCATATTAGTGTGGGAGTTTTCAGCGGTTTGCCTTTTTCGACTATAAATCTGGTTAATAATCAAATTTCGAAAATAGAAGACGGATCTTTTGCGTCTACGAAATTACGCGATTTATCATTGGGCAGCAATAAAATTGGTAATCTAACTCCTTCGACATTAGGAGTCATCGACAACGACAATTTGGATATCAGCTTAGACGACAACGGGATCAACGATATTGCGCCTGGTTCTTTAACAACGGTCAAAGTAAAATCATTAAATCTCAAAAATAATACTTTAACAGTAATTAATAAAAATATGTTCCAAGGTGCTCAAATATCATTTTTACTTTTGTATAGGAATGCGATTAATCAAATAGAGCCCAACGCTTTTCAAGATGTCGCAAATTTGACATTCGTTGATTTAAGTTTCAATAAATTGAATCCAAATGTATGCAGTAAGTTTGAAAATTTCAATTATTTTATTAAACCTCATACAGGTTTCGGTGAATACAGCAGTGAAACTGTGCACTCGCTGTCATCGATGAGTTATCGATCTTACTAACTTGTTAATCAAAAATATATGTCGAAAGATATCAGAATTTATACAATGTTTGTGAATAAAATTTGAATAAATGAAATTTTTTTATAATGTGTTTTATTTGGCCGTTAATAATTCATCGAGTTGAGAAACTTATTTTTCACTTGTGTTGAAAGGGAAATTCAAATGTTTTTTAAACCAATTAATTCCTAATGACGTATCAGAAACTTCATTTTACATATCAGTCCTTTGACAGCTACCCCTCACTTTCTATTTTCAAATGGCACCTCCTGTATATTTTCGTTGAAAATTGCTTGTCACTGTATTTGGATACGTCGATGTAACATACTTGTTGGATTTTTATCAAGAGTGACTGCTCGTCACTCGCGCCATGTCACGTCTCGACTCCGCCCTCTTTTATATATTTTTGCGCTAGACGACAGACACTCTTATACCTAAAATTTCGTCTTTTTCCTCTCCCCGCAATTCTTTTTTTTTAATTAGTTAAAAAGTATATTATCTACGGGCAAAGTATGCATACATTTGCCATATAATTCATATATGATCTTCCATTTGCAGCACCAATGATAATTTTCCATGTATTTATTAAAGAGATACTCAGTTCTAAAAAATACAAGTTGTACCTTTGGTAAAAATATTTCTAATGTTGAACGTTGGTCATGTGTGGTTTCGATATTTCGGAAAGAGAATCAATGTCGCTACGGGTGATTCATTTCTTGAAGGTGTGGTGGCCGATGATTGAGTTTCATCCGCACTGATGCCCTGAATCTGGAACTAGACATAATAATCTAAATAAAGGTTCTTTGTATAATCTCTAAGGGACCTATAAATGTTCTGGAAGCACATCCTCAAGACAACAGTCCTACCTGAGATGGCTTACCACTAGACCGTAGTACAATATCTGCAAGTATTGACATTATACATGATACATATATTTTTTTAAACACTTAAATTTATAAAGCATAATCTCTAGTTTTTTTCTATAAAAAATATGTGAAGCTATTCTTATGGTTTAGAATTAAGAAGGTGCAAATTATGTTTTATTAAAATTTAGAGTAAGTAATTTATGATGAAACCAATCCTTAATTAATCTTAGATCATTTTCAACTATTTAAAATCATACCAATTATCTATTTCATAAATAATGGATGTATCGTTTGCGACTCTAATTGTATATATCCAGTACTGCTCACTGAAAACAATTCATTTATACAAAGATTTTGTTGTTTATATAATTTTAACAATATTAACAAGTTTGGTGTTTATAAATGTGAAAAATTTAAATTTCTGGGTTGTCGGTCTCGAATTTCATCTTTCAGTATTTTAAATTTTTTTTTTGATGTATAGTTTAATAATCATATTTCAAAAATAGAAATCTGAATAGTTTTTTCAAAATTGAACAGAGAGTTTTCCACTTTAGTTGAGGTTTTACAGGTGAAATCAATAAATAATTCTATTATGAAGTCTTTGTAAAGTTCTTTTATTACCATTATTCATCCTTATTCTTCAAGTAATTGTTCGATAACTGTTCACATTATTAAATCACGTATATTTTGTTGTTTATGGAATTTTTTGTAACAATATCAGCAAGCTTGGGGGTTTTAAATGTAAAATATTTAAATTTCTGGCTTGTTGGTATCAAACTTCATCTTTCAGTATTTTAAATATTATTTTGATGTATAGTTTGATAGTAATATTTCTAAAGTAGAAACCTGAATAGTTTTTTCAAAAGTGAAGAGAAGGTTTTCAATTTTAGTTGTGGTTTTCTAGGTGAAATCAATAAATAATTGTATTATGAAGTATTCGAAAAGTTCTTTTATTACCATTATTGATACTTATTCTTCAAGTAATTGTTCGATAACTGTTTACATTATTAAATAACGTATATTTTGTTGTAGAATTTTTTTGTAACAATATTAGCAAGTTTGGGGTTTCTAAATGTGAAATATTTAAATTTCTGGGTTGTCGGTCTTGAATTTCATCTTTCAGTATTTTAATTTTTTTTTTGTATAGTTTAATAATTATATTTCAAAAATGTAAATCTGAATAGTCTTTTCAAAATTGAAGAGAAGGTTTTCCGTTTTAGTTAAGGTTTTCTAGGTGAAATCAATAAATAATTCTACTATGAAGTCTTCCGAAGGTTCTTTTATTACCATTATATTCATCCTTATTCTTCAAGTAATTGTTCGATAACTGTTTACATTATTGAATAACGTATATTTTGTTGTTTATAAAATTTTTTGTAACAATATTAACAAGTTTGGTGTTTTCAAGTGTAAAATATTTAAATTTCGGGGTAGTCGGTCTCGAATTTCATCTTTCAGTAGTTTAAATTTTTTTTTTGATGTATAGTTTAATAATCATACTTCAAAAATAGAAATCTTAATAGTCTTTTCAAAATTGATGAGAAGGTTTTCCATTTTAGATGTGGTTTTCTAGGTGAATTCAATAAATAATTGTATTATGAACTCTTCGAAAAGTACTTATATTACTATTATTGATCCATAATCTTTAAATAATTGTTCGATAACTACTTATATTATTAAATCTCTTTCTTCTACTAATTACTGTTATTTATTTTTGCAATTGATGAATTAAATGTAACTTTACTAGATTGTGCTTGATGGCAGATCTTCTCCATGAAGGACATTTCGATAATTTGATTGCCGAATTAGGTAGGTACATATCCCTCTCTATTTTATAAGTATTCAACTCAAGACACAATAAAGAATACAAAATTAATCAACTTTCAACTATGCTCTATTTGTAAACAAACTGTCCACGCTGAAACGAAATTAACAGAATTCGTCAGGATCCAGTACGCTGAAACGATCGTATTGCGCTGTCAAATTGAGTCCGCTTCAAATCCGCCCATGCAGACCCACCTTCAATAAGTACACTATAACGTTTTCGATTTACCTGCTTCGGCTGAACTGAGTGCGCACTCAGTTCAAAAGTTGTGTTCCAGTTTCACATTTTCGATTTACAAGCGGCACTGTCGGAGAGTCGGAGTGCGCCTTCAGTTCAATATTATTTGCCCTGAAATGAAAGACGGTGTAGTCCTGTTAATCCAGTTTTAAGTGGCGCCAAATACGAAAAAATCCGAATAAGCAATGCTAACCAAATTACTTTCATCTTCCGATTCTATAGTTCGTATGACGAAATGTTTCTGATAAGTCCTGAAGAAAAAATCATGATACTCGATTTTACTAATATGATAGGAAATATTCAGTTAAAGATGAAAATGTACCATTTTTCGTTGAAAGACATTTTTACATTTTGATTAAAGTTTTTTCTCTCTACTTGAAGAGTTAATTTGTATGTGTAATTTAATATAAAATATATATTTCTCATGCTGATGTTCATGTTCATATGGTGTCTTGGTCCTTACTGTTTGTTTGTTTTCCGCTTTTTGACCGAATGTTGGGTTTGAAACACTGCACTCGCAGTTGAATGGATGTTCGATTTAAGAGTGAACTGAACTAGCATGCCCTCGCCAAGTTTTGTGACGTCATTTTTGGGCAAACTGAACTTGCCCTACTTGTAATTTCCACAATTTTTTTACAAGTGCTCAACTACTGATGACACTTGGGTGATCACGTAATGAGAATTCGCGTAGTTTCCGTCAGATATCGCGGCTTACCAAACATGGAAGAAATATGTATGTTTAGGGTACGAGTTTAACCATGAAAATGTGCGAGAAAAAACATTCATGCGCAATATGAACTTGCATAGAATAGAGATTTACTACAATGAAGGGCTAAGTTCATTAAACATGAATTGCAATAAAGTAGTTTAAAACTTGTCAGGTACTGAGATGGCGCAGGTGTCGACTGATTAATTAAATGAAAGTTTTCAAAAGATGAATTTAGCACTTTTATTCTGACATTAAGACAATAAAAAAGAGGAAAGTTAACGACGAGGGTAGAATCCTCATAAGAAAAAAATTGTGAACGCGAGAAGATGTTTACACCAAATGTGAATATCGATTTTCAAAAACAAATTTACGCCGACAAGTGCCATATTTCATGAAGGCAATCACAAATCTGATAGTCATTGTTACAGTATGGTGAAAGATTAAAAATCCTCATCATGGACAATGATTAATGACGAGACAATCATAAAACAAAGATCGCCTGTTGAAAAAATAGAACTTAAGATTTCAATCACACCTCTGTAGAATAAATATTCATAAAAAAGTTGTTATTTAAAATTGATTATATTGTACATTTATTGACACATTAATTTATCTTGAAATTAACATTCATGAAGAATCGATATACAGCAGTAAAAAAAGTTTATACTTGCCAGATTATCAATAACTGAGTTTTAGCAGACGATGTAGATTCATGTGAATAAAAGAAAAAGAGTTTGCTGGATGGCAGTCAGTAATTTAAGGAAATAATGACTCCATGTTAGCAAACTAAAAATTGTTCGTGAGGATTGTGGTGACTTAGAGGGGTGGAGGAGGCCACACTAAAATGTTCATACAAAAATCTGAAAAATACACTTCAAATTTGCTAGAAAAAAAGACTGGCCACACTTTATATAGTTTGATTGACAATATTTAAACAAGTGAAAAAATCATTAGGCAAGAAAAAAAATTTATAAGATGATTTTTTAGATCAGCTTAAAATTAGTTGGAAAATAACTATGTATATATAAAAAATTTATCTGAATAAATTTCAGTCAATAAATTAAGAATTATTTGGAAGAATGTTTCTTTGTAAGTATCAATCGAAAATAGAAAAAGGTGGATAAATTTAATATACGACATGGTATTTTACGTGATTTCAAAAATTTTTGTGATTTTAATTAGGTATTTTAATTGTTTATTAAATGGAATTTTATTCTTTCTAGAGTCACTTGAGACGTGTACATGGCGCAAAGTTTTACTGATATCCGTAGATAGCAGTTTTGGTAGTATTATTTTTAACTGCATTTTTTGTTTTTTAAGTTATGACACACCTGCCTATATTCACTACATACAAGTATGTACAATACTTCTATGGATGTATAGTTGTTTATTCAATTTTATTTGTATTTTATCACTGTATTTGTTAAATTTTTGAATAAACGTTATTATTATTATTATTCCTCTCTATTTCTCACAATTGTGGTTTCTTGTAAATAGCAGACGAAGTTTGCACTCAAGTCTACTTTTACTCTATCTTTGGTTTAGAAATGATCTGGTGATATTGCATGTGTGTAGGATGACTGCTTTTTGTATCTGGGTGTGAGTGTAATTTGGAATATTTAACTTCGTGAGGTGTGTGATGAATGTTTTTGGGGTAATTCCTGTAACAGATATTATAAAAGGTATTACAATTATTTGTTTCTGTTTCCATATTCGTTCTATTTCTATGGCTAACTGCTGGTATTTATCTTTCTTTCCTCTGTATTTGTTGTTTATATTATTGTCAGATGGAACAGCAATATCAATAATGTAGGTGATCTTCTCTTTTTTGATTTGTAATGTTATATCCGGTCTATTGTGCATTACAGTTTTGTCTGTATGAATAGTTATATCCCAATATAACTTGTATTCTTCGTTTTCCAATATTGTTTGTGGTGTGTAATATGGTTGTGTTTCGGTGATGAGTTTATGTTGTAGTGCAAGCTGCTGGTGTATGATCTTTGCCGCTGTATTATGTCTATTAGTATATTCAGATCCAGCCATCAACTTACATCCTGCCGTAATGTGGTCGATTGTTTCGGGGAATTGGTGGCATTTTCTGCATTTGTCGTCTGTGGTGTTAGGGTCTTTCATTATGTATTTTTGTAATTTCTTGTAGCGATCGCTAATGTCAAGCCTTCTGTTTCAGGACAGAGTTCACCTTTTTGGAGCCATTTGTACGAGTCAGTCTTACTGATGTATTTGTTTTTCATGTTGTAAGTATGTTTACCATGTAATTTTTTCTGTGTCCATTCTTCTATCTTCTGCTGTTGTGTTGGTGTATTGTATATTTGCTGCGTGCGAGAGAGGTTGAGAGGTGTGTATTCTCTGTCTGCTTGTACCGGGTGTCCCAATAAGAATAGCTCTCGGCCATATCTCGGGAACCGTTTATAGTACAGCTTCGGGAAAAAATTTATAACAAAAGTGACCTCGAGAAAAACCTGTAAATTATTTACAGAGTTGTAGGTCCACCGCCAGAGGGCGTAATTAAATACCAAAAATTATAAAATGAATAATTTACAAATTTTGCCTAATTAAGATGCATTTAAACTATGATTATCGTATTCTTCAAGAAATTCAGCGTATATTTGATGTTACAAGTTTTAGTCTCTCTCTTCAAATAAGAGGTGGGGGGAAGCGGGAACTTTATTATGAAAAAACGCCTATAATTCCAGTTCTACTTAACCTATCTAAGCAAACTTAGTCTTTTTGAAGAGAGCTCCTTTCTACCAATGTAAGAGTTATAATTTCGAAACAACCTAATGAGTAACGTATACGCTAGAGGGCGCTAATTATTTTTTTATTAAATCTAGCTATCCTTGAAAAATGTTGAATGGAAACATGCAGTTTTAATTGAGGAATATAAAAGTAGACCAAATTAGCAACAGAATAGCGAAAACCGCATAACATAAATTACTCCGGTTTGACTGAACGGATTTTAACATTTTTTGACTCCTCAAAATTGTCTTTTCCTGTTCTAATAATAATAGTTCCAATTATTATGTCAATATTACTTATGCTGTCACCGGGAAACTGCGTTATGGAAGTTAAAATGGAAATATAACTTAAGGTACCCCGCTAGTGACGATCTAAATTTTCAAATTGTCGCCTATCATTTTCGATACAAGCGTTTATTCATTGAGGGGTAGATTGAACAGCAGTCTCAATTTCAGCTCTCGAAATACTCTGAATGGTGTTTCGTATTCTTTCGATCATGTTAACTCTAGTAGTGGGCCTAATTGCACAAACAAGGTCTTTAATCCGGCCCCAGATATAGAAATCTAAGACGGTTAAGTCTGGTGACCTGACTGGCCAAAAAAATAGGCCTCCACGTCCTATCCACCTATCAGGGTAAGCATTATCTAAAAATTCTCTAACTTGTCTGGAGAAATGCGCCGGACACCTATCGTGCTGAAACAACATAGACCTACGAGTTGCTAGTGATATATCTTCTAGAAGAAGTGGTAATTCACCACTTGTAAAATTTAGGTAGCGTTCCCCGTTAATTGCGTTGTCAAAAATAAAAGGTCCAATTAGTCCAATTATCTGACCATCTACAATACCACACCAAACATTCACCGACCATCGCCCCGGATACTGAACTTCTTCCATCCAGCGTGGATTATTCTGTGACCAATAGTGCATATTATGCCGGTTAATCGTACCATCACTACTAAATGTAGCTTCGTCTGACCACTAAATACGTGACAGTAATTGAGGGTCGTCATATATACCATATGTAGTAACCAGTTGCAATAATCCAACCTTCTGTCGTAATCACGATCAACCAATTATTGATGCAGTACTATATGATATGGATGAAATCTAAAAGAAATATAATGTCCTATTAAATATCTTTCCGGAATGATAAATAAATTATTATGTCAACATATAAACATGCTCACAAATAATATTATGCGGGTATATTTTGTTTAAGAAACATATCTTTTTACATCATAATTTACCTGTGTCCTGTCAAAATACGTTGAACGGTGGTTCTGCTTATTCCCACGTCTCTACTTATTGCTCTAATACTTGAATGCGAATTAAATTGCACATATGCCAAAACATTCATTGTGTTTTCCTCTGAACGACCTCTGCCGCGTCTTCAAAATACAGGAAGATTTACTTTTCCAGTCGTTCGTAAACGGTGTATGAGTCGACGAAAAACTCTGCTACCGGGATGACGTCTTTGGGGGGTATTGTATTGCATATACCCTAGCCGCAACAGTTGCATTTCTCATACATTCAAAGTAAATGCCTATCATATCAAATGCTTCTTCGTTTGTGAGAATCATCCTAGATATAACTTTTAAGTAAATTTTATATCGAATTTAATGCACACAAATCGCAATGACACGTAAATGAACAAATTACTAGGTTTATTAATTTGACACAAGACATATCTTTTTTTTTTGTTCATGGCCCACTACTTGTTTTTATATATTTCCATTTTAACTTCCATAACGCAGTGTCCCGGTGACAGCATAAATAGTATTGACATAATAATTGGAACTATCATTAATAGAACAAGGAAAGACAATTTTGAGGAGTCAAAAAATGTTTTAAATCTGTTCAGTCACACCGGAGTAATTTATGTTTAAAGGAAAATGCTTAAAACTTACACATTTTTTAGGATATCTCGTAATACGAAAAAGATATCGACATGCGGTTTCCGCTATTCTGTTGCTAATTTGGTCTACTTTTATATTTCTCAATTAAAACTGCATGTTTCCATTCAACATTTTTCAAGGATAGCTAGATTTAAAAAAATAAATAAATAGCGCCCTCTAGCGTATATGTTACTCATTAGGTTGTTTCGAAATGATAACTTTCACATTGGTAGAAAGGAGCTCTCTTCAAAAAGACTAAGTTTGCATATATAGGTTGAGTAGAACTGGAATTACAGGCGTTTTTTCATAATAAAGTTCCCGCTTCCCCCCACCTCTTATTCAAAGAGGTAGACTAAAACTTTTAAAATCAAATATACGCTGAATTTTTTGAAGAATACGATAATCATAGTTTAAATGCATCTTAATTAGGCAAAATTTGTAAATTATTCATTTTATAATTTTTGGTATTTAATTACGCCCTCTGGCGGTGGACCTACAACTCTGTAAATAATTTCCAGGTTTTTCTCGAGGTCACTTTTGTTGTAAGTTTTTTTCCCGAAGCTGTACTATAAACGGTTCCCGAGATATGGCCGAGAGCCATTCTTATTGGGACACCCGGTACAATTGCTCTATGTAATAATGCTTGTTTACTATAGAAGAAATTTCTGAGTTTTTGTATCTGTTTTGTGTGTACTGTGACAACATCCATCATTCCTCTTCCTCCTTCTTTTCTTCCTATTGTTATTCTTTCTTTGCATGCGTGTGGGTGGTGGTTTCTATGTTTTGTTTGTTCAGTTCTCGTAAGTCTGTTGATGTTTTCAAGGTCAGTTTTCGTCCATTTCATAATCCCGAATGAATATGTAAGGAGGGGAATTGCGTATGTGTTTATTGCTTTGAAGAGGTTTTTGGAATTCAACTTAGTGTTAGTCGTTTTTTGTATTCTTGTACAATATGTTCTTTTATTTCTGTATGGTTTATCCTTGTGTTCTGTTGGAATCATAAGTATTTGTATGTTTCATTTTGTTGCAGGTTTCTTAGTTCTTCATCGTTCAGTATTTCTGACTCTATCTCTTCCTTCCATTTTACTCTTTCTATGTGTAGTATTTTGCATTTGTTGATTCCGAATTCCATTTTTATGTCGTTTGTGATATGTTCTGTAACTTTGAGCAAGTTTTTCATTTGTGTTTGAGATGGAGCATATAATTTGATATCATCCATGTACAGTAGGTGGTTGATGGTGTGTTTAACTGTTTTTTGATGTTTGATTTGCAATCCATGATTTGTGTCATTTAATGCATTTGATAAGGGATTCAGGCACATACAGAACCATAGGGCGCTGAGCGAGTCTCCTTGGAAGATACCTCTATTGATTTCAATATTCTCTGTTATTATTTCTTCATCCTTTGTTGTCAAATGTATTCTTGTTCTCCATGTCGTCATTACGTGCGTAAGAAACGATTTAATCATCGGATGTATCTTATATATGTCCAGTATTTTTATCAGCCAGGAGTGAGGCACAGAGTCAAAAGCTTTCTTATAGTCAATGTAGCATGTGTGTATGTTTCTTTGTTGTTTTTCTGCTTATTTCATAATGACACTGTCAATAATAAGTTGTTCCTTGCACCCCTGGCTTCTTTTTCTGCAACCTTTCTGTTCTTCTGTTATGATGTTGTTTGTTTCTAAATGTTTTTCTATTTTCTTGCATATCAGTGATGTAATTATTTTATATAATGTTTGGAGGCATGTTATCGGTCGGTAGTTGGCAGGGTTTAGTGTTTCATGACTCTTTGGTTTTATGAATGTTCTGCCCTGTGTGAGAAAATCTGGTGTTAGCTGGGGATTTCTTATTATATTATTTATTTGGTTTGTAATATATTTATGTGCAGATGTTAGTTGTTTATACCAGAAATTTTGTATTTGGTCAGTTCCAGGACATTTCCAGTTGTGTGTGTTGTTTTTAATTGTGTCTGTCAATTCTTCTACTGTTATTATGTGTTCCTGTTGATCTATGACATGTTTGTGCTTTTTTTCTTCTTCTATAATCCATGTTGCTTTTTCGTTATGTTGCTTCCTATCAGACCATATTCCTCTCCAGAATTCCGCTATTTCATTTCGGTTAGGTGCTATTATCTGTATTTAGTCCCTGATGTTCAGTTTATTATAAAATAGTTTCTCGTTTTGTGTGAATAGTATGTTTTCTGTTTTTCTCTTGTTGGACTCTTTATACCTTCTCAATCTGGCGGCGTATACTTTAAGTTTTTGTTTTGCGGTGTCAAGCATTTCAGTCACTGTTCGTTGGTTGTTGTCATTTGTTTTCTGTTCTATATGTTTTACAATTTTTTTTGATCTGTTTCCGTTGATATATTGTTGTATCCTACCTATATCCTCCCTAAGTCGCTGAACAGCCCTCTCCAGTCTGATCTGCCACCTGGGTTTAGCCGCTTTTTTCTTTCTCTGTGCCGGTTCTCTTATTTTTTGGTTGTTACATGATATAACCGTTGATGCTGCAGCATACACGATTGTTTGTATATCTTCCAGTGTGTTTGCATCTTTAAGATATTCTGTTATTATTTCCTCGTTTACAATTTTTATCAGGCTCTTCGTTTCATGTCTAAACTGTAGTTTTGATATTCTATTTCTTTTTGTGGGGTCGCTATTTTCCCAAATTGCAAAATTCATTCTCATTTCCTCTGTGAGTATTTCTCTTACACTATGTGTTTCGGTGTCTTCGGGTAATTGGGGTGTGTGTGGTTGTGTGGGTGATTGGGATCTGTATGGTTGTGTTTAGGATATTTCGATTTGGTTTTGTTGGGTTATTTCAGTTTCTTGCTGTTCTTGGTCTGTATATAGATGTTTTGCCACTTTTTGTTTTATTTGTTCTATCTCATGTGCAGTTAATCTGTTATTTTTTATTATCACCCTCTTCTGGTCTATTAGACGTTGTTCGGTTATTTGATCAACTAAGTGAGGATATTGATTTATGAACAAGCGGTGAAGGTCAAATATATATCCCGTTGTAATGGTTTCTAGGTGTGTGGCTGTGAAATAACAACGCATGACATCAATGTTCATTTCCGTGGTCCATATCATGCGTGTCTGGGTTTTCCTGCCTTCGTGGTTACCGGTTGTACCGGTAAACATCTTGGGCAAATTCCTGCGTTCCCATTGAAGTGGTTGCAGGGCGGATGTCCTGCAAAACGTTTTCAGCGGGTACTGGTTGGTTATATGTTGCCGGGTCGTCATTCGTTGCGAGCTGAGCATCACGACGGTTCCGAACAG
The DNA here is from genome assembly GCA_963921935.1 of Galeruca laticollis. Taxonomy (NCBI): domain Eukaryota; kingdom Metazoa; phylum Arthropoda; class Insecta; order Coleoptera; family Chrysomelidae; genus Galeruca; species Galeruca laticollis. The sequence goes on along the minus strand of OY998175.1, from coordinate 285,419,111 downwards.
GAGCAGCTCGCTCCCCTGCAGCGCCTTGTTTGCTTCTTATATTTTTCGGAGCATGACTTCACACTTCATGGGCAGCTAACCCATGGAGCGGTACCAGAGCCCAGTTAGCCGGTTAAACCGTTGTCCGCCTCTCACGACGGGGACGTTGGGTTGACTTTGGAGAGGCTTATTATTATTATTATTATTATTATTATTATTGGGTTGAATATTGTGCTCTTGATCAAATTTCGAAATTTTATTGAAAATACGTTTCTTTAAATAGTGAAAAGTGTATCATAGTGTTTATAAGTTCCTATTTGGTTGATAAACGTGTAGGCAAGTACAATTTTTATGTAATAGGTACCTATATAAAGTATTTCGTTATGTTGAAATCTGGTTATTTCCATCAAAACAATTTGTCACAGCACCTATTCCACCAGTGGTCAGATTTTAAACGAAACTTCTCTCTTCTATTCGATATTACTTGATTTGTTCGGCATTTGCAACGGAATATGGACTCCATAAATAAGTGTAAAAGATGCAAAAAAGATGTTACATCAGGATTAAAATGTGTGACGTGTGGGGTTGTTTCCCATAAGAGTTGCTTGAAATCTGTCAAGAATGCAAAAATTATAGACGATTCTTCTTGCAACTGTTGTATAGACAGTGGAATTACTATAGAAACATCACCAATACCCACTTATAGTACCAGTGTTACATCAGAACTTCAACTTAAAGTGAAATATTTGGAAGAAATAATTAAAAACAAGGATAAGATTATTTTTAATCAAGAAATTGCGATCAGATCGCTTCAAGATCAGCTTAACATAATTAAAACAGTTAACTTTAGAACACCTTTAGAACCATCAGATACTAAAGCACAAGTGGATAATGAAAATTTAAAACAGCCTTTTAGTAAAATGAAGCCAATGGTAAATTTCGAAGCTCCGGGTGTTTTCACATCATCTGAAGTTTCCAGTGCTATTGCCAATGCTCAGTCTTCCAACTTATGTCATTCTGTTATCAGTTTGGGAAACGATACCATACCTCATAAAAGTAATACCAGAGAAAGAGCAGCACCCAAAATTTTAATTACGGGCAACAAAGATGACGAATCATTTCATTTAAGATCGGCAAACAGACAGAGAATGAAACACCTCCATTCTACAAATTGGGATCCACACACATCAGAAGAGGATTTACTCAAGTATTTAGAAGAGTTTGTTCTCGATATTAGCGTTCAAAAGTTGAACTCTCGCCAACCACTTAAATATGCTTCATTCAAGATAACAGTTCCTGTTCTTGAACTAGAAAAAATTTTAATACCGGAAATATGGCCTACAGGAGTAATCATCAATCAGTTTTTTCAGCCAAGAAGAGTCATGTTCAATTCCGTGGAGCAGACGAATAAACAGTAAATATAGACAGCATCTTTCGGTTTTCCATATTAACGTAAATAGTCTTCAAAATAAGTTACATGAACTTTCAGTTTTCTTAACCGAACATCCATTTGATATCGTATGTTTTTCAGAACATTGGTTAGATAAGAATAACTTGGAATTAATCAAATTAAATGATTATAACTTCATTTCCGATTTTACTCGTTCTAGAAAGCAACATGGGGGAGTGGCAATATTTTCAAAATCGCATCTAATATGCAAGGCAGTTGATCTGAAGCAGTTTTCTGTTATCTACGATGCCGAGTTTTGTGGAGTAGAATTGAAAGACACCATAATAATTGCTCTTTATAGATTGTCAAGTAGAGATAATTTTACCATATTTAAAGAACAAATTATTAAACTTCTTGAATATATTCATAGAAAATACAAAAACATTGTCTTGGTAGGGGACTTCAATTTAGACATTTCAAAGAACGACGATAAATCCAAAGATCTTAAAACAGTCTTCACAAGTTTCGGATTACGCCATACGATTGAGGAGCCCACTAGAATAGTCCTGAATAGTCAATCCTGTCTAGATAACATAGTTACAAACATAGACCCTAGTCTCACTAAAGTGGGAGTAGTAGATCCTCTAGTGTCTGATCACAACGGCCAATACATATATTTTAATCACCTATTGAATGAAAATGTCCCCATTATTAAACGTGTTATTAACGACGCAACAATAACGGCTTTTTCTGATAAACTTTCTGAAGTTTCTTGGAATGATTTGGATGTTCATAATATGGGTGCAGATAATTAGGCAGAAAACATATTGAATACGCTGAAACATATCTCTGATACTTGTTTTTGTGAAAAAACTGTTAAAACAAATAAATCTAATATCAAATGGTTCAACAACACATTGCGTAGTATGAGAAAAAATGTCATTACAGCAAAAAACAAATTTATGAATACTTATTCGGAAGGTGATTGGGTGAATTACAAAAATTTAAACAAAATATATAAAAAAGCAATTCGCTCTGAAAAGAAGTTAGCCTACTCAAAGATAATAAAAGATTCGGATAATAAAAATAAAACATGTTGGACAATCGTAAATTCGGAAAGAAGAACTAAAATTAATAAAACCAAACAGTCCGATATATCACCACAAAAATTCAATGAATTTTTTACATCGGTATCGGAAATAGTATTAAAATCTCTTGGTGATTCTCAATACGAGTCGAGTTTCTTTTTAAATAAACTAAATAAACCTGCATTTTCATTCTTTATGAGTGCAATCTTGGAAAGTGATGTCCATGAGGCTATATTGAAATTAAGTCATTCGTCATGTTTAGATTTTTACAATATAAATAGCAAAATATTGAAAGGTTGTATACACTCATTGACATATCCACTGACCATTTTATTTAATAAATGCTTAGAGGAAGGATCTTGGCCTGACTCCTTTAAAATATCAAAAATTATTCCATTATATAAAAATGGTGATATAGATTCTCCAGAAAATTTTAGACCCATAGCAATTTTACCGACGATTAACAAAATATTTGAATTGATAGTCAAAGAAAAATTAATCAATTATTTGGAAGATAAGTCTCTTCTAACGGAATTTCAATTCGGCTATCGCAAAAATAAATCATGCATACGTGCTCTTCTTCGACTCTTAGAGGAAGTTGTACAGAAACTAGAGGAAGGCGTCAACTCTGTTGCCACGTTATGCGACTTAACGAAGGCTTTTGATTGTGTTCCAGCGGATTTACTCCTAAATAAACTGGAATTTTATGGTATTAGAGGAAATGCACACAAATTACTGACATCTTATTTAAGTAATAGGAAACAGTATGTAGTTTGTGGAAACAACCAGTCTGATTTACGTAATATAGACAACGGCATTCCTCAGGGCTCGATTTTGGGTCCAATACTTTTTATAATATTTGTTAACGATTTACCAGAGGCTATTGACACTTTTTGTATTTTATTCGCTGATGATACTACAACTTTATCTGATGGCACACAAGCTGGTGATAATATTTTCTTGAATCAGTGGTTCCTGGCAAATAAGCTGAAACTCAACGACACTAAAACGAAACACATTCTTTTCAGTTTAGATAAATGGGCTATAAAATCAGAGCCAGTTAAATTACTGGGCATTCATTTGGATACAAACTTAAGTTGGTCACCTCATGTTGACTACCTTTGTTCAAAATTAGCGAGCCAAGTTTTTGTAATTCGTCAATTAAAATCATGTATACCAACTCATTTGTTAAAGTCTGTATATTATTCACTTTTTCATAGCAATTTAACATATGGTATTATGCTATGGGGCAGCAGCACATCAGTGCACAAAGTATTTGTGCTACAGAAAACTGTAGTTAGAATAATTTACAACGCACCAAGAATCACCAGTTGTAAAAAAATATTCAAAAAACTTGAAATATTGCCGCTTCCGTGCTTGTATATTTTCGAAGTGTTAATTGAAACACATAAAAATCGATATGTTCTGACTAAACATGCAGATGTTCATAATTATGATACTAGAAATAGTAAAGACATTGTCATTCTCAAATCAAGACTGAAAACAACGAAAAACAATAAGTTGGATGTTACATTGTACAATTCATTTGTAAAATATTTTGAACATATAAATATAAGTGATATGACGAGAGTTCAATTTAAACATTTTGCTAAGTCTTTTCTTTTAAATTATTGTTTTTATACAGTTGATGAGTTTTTGGAGGAATTGAATACTTGGGCTTAATGCTTATATGTTTGTTTGTTTTGTTTAATTTAATTTTTACTTTCTATTATTTTTTAACTTATTTTATATTTTAAAATTGTCATATTTTCATCAATATTTTTACTTTATGAAATGTATGTCTGTATTTATGTAAAATTTTTACTTTCTATTATTTTTATTATATTTTAAATTTGTCATATACAGCACTATACAATCTTTAATATTTTTAGTTGGTAAAATGTATTCATATGTACTACTTTCACTGACTTCTAATGTACTATGTATGTGAATGGGGTCAATAAACCATCTATCTATTATTATTATTATTATTATTATTATTATTATTATTATTATTATTATTATTATTATTATTTTTTTTTTCACGTTAACCGGATGTTTAGCGTGAGAACCGGCAAGGTTAGTTGCAAGGTTTCCAGCATTTCCTATGTATTTTTGTTCAACACTTTTCTGATTATATTGCACGTGCTCAAAATGACCGCTTTTTGTAGCTCGTAGAAAAGATTTTTCTGGAGTCCTAGGCTATCCAGGTTCTTTTTCAGGTCTTTCGGTATTTCTCCAGTGGCTCCAATAATAATTGGGATGGTTTTAACCGTTTTCGCCTGCCATGTCTCTTTCAGGTCCTCGCACAATGGTAAGTATTTTTCTATTTTTTCCATGCCCTTTTTTTGTATGTTAGCAGCCGCTGGAACCGAAACATCCACCAAGAGTATTTCTTTTTCAGTTTTATTGAAAACCAGTATGTCGGGTCTGTTGTGTTGTACAGTCCTGTCTGTTTGCTCTGTCCCAGTATAGCAAAAACTTGTCGCTTTCTAACACATGTTGGGGTGTGTACTTGTAGTATGGCGTTTTCGCCTCAGTTAAATCTAGTTTGCAGGCAAGTTCTGTATGTATGATTTTAGCGACGTTATTATGTCGAGTAGTGTATTCTCTAGGAGCAAGTGTTTTGCAACCGCTAAGGAGGTGTTCAACATTTTCATGTTTGTCTCCACACATTCTGCACTGTGTTGATATAATGCTTTGGTCTTTGACTATATATTTAAGATATGAACGAGTAGGGATGACCTGGTCTTGGATGGCGCACATGAATCCTTCTGTCTCTGGGAAAAGATTACCACTATTGAGCCATGCTATGGAAGCAGCTTTGTCTAAGGAAGTATTATTTAGTGTATTTGGATATCGTCCATGCAGCTCTTTTTCTTTCCATTGTGATTCCAGTGCTAAGACGGAGTGCTGCGGGTCGCATGCGTATTCTGTATCAGTTAGGTTTAGCGGGGTTATATTTTTATCGACATTTATGATTGCATGGTGGAGGGGGGAATCTATTGCTCGGTTGTAAAAATAGTTGCGCATGAGTTCTATTTGTTTTTTGTGCATAATGCGCATGTCAGCTATACCTCTGCCTCCTTTATTCCGAGGTAGGTGGAACCTCTCCTTGCATGCTTTGGGGTGATGTTTCCGATGTTTAGTAAAGCATACTCTAGTTGCTCTATTTAGGTCTTCGAGTTCCGTAATAGTCCAGTTTATGACACCAAAGCTATATGTTACTACAGGAATAGCATAAGCATTTATTGCCGTCGTGATGTTTTGTGCGGATAATTGTGTTTTGAGAATGTCTTTGGTTCGCTCTTTCAATTTATTTTTAAGCTGATTTTTTACATCCCGCTCTTGGATGCCTAGCGATTGAGCAAATCCCAGATATTTGTAAGTATCACTTTTTTCCATGCGAGAGATGATTCCACCACCTGATGCCAGTGTGAGCGTGTAATCCTCTGTTTCGTGCCATTTTCCTTTCCGAATACTGTTGATCTTGCACTTCTCTAATCCAAATTTCATTCGTATATCATTCGAAAAGTTCTCAATGCATCGAAGCTCTTTTTGTAATCCATTTTGAGTTGCCGAGAATACTTTGATGTCATCCATGTACATTAAGTGTGAGAGTTGAACATGTTCATTTATCTCATATCCATTTTTTAGATCATTAAGAGCAGTAGAGAGTGGGTTGATGGCTAGGCAGAACCAGAGCGCACTTAGGGCGTCACCTTGAAAGATTCCACGCATGATTTTTATATTGATTTCATCGCTGTCTGCGGCTCCATCAATTAGTCTGGTTTCCCATTGTGCCATCATCACTTTCAGAAGCTCAATTATGTTGGGGTTTACTTTGTACATAGATAAACATTCAATAAGCCAAGAGTGTGGAACGCTATCAAACGCTTTCTGGTAGTCGATGAATGCCATATACATATTGTTCTTTTTCTTTATTGCATGTTTTGTTACAGTGTTGTCTATTATAAGTTGTTCCCGACATCCTTGCGCTTTCTTCCTGCATCCCTTCTGTTCCTCAGCAAGAAGTTTATGGTCTGTGAGGTGTTCGTAGATTTTGTTACATATAATACCACTTAGAATCTTATAGAGGGTGGGAAGGCAGGTGATTGGTCTGTATTTCGAAGGGTCTTCTGACGGCTGATCTGTTTTGGGGATAAGGTATGTCACACCCTTCATCATAAAACTCGGTACTTTCTCTGGGTTGGCTATTAGGTCATTCAAAAGATCCAGAAGTTTTGATCTGATATTGGTAAATTTTTTGTACCAAAAGTTTTGAATTTTGTCAGGCCCCGGTGCTTTCCAGTTAGAGGTGTGGTTCAGTGCTTCAGTAAGGTCCTCCATGGTGATCTTTTGGGATATCATGATCGGTATTTTGTTTCTAATCTTCCCTTCCGTCTTTATCCAATTAGCGGAGGACTTGTGTCTTATAGAATTTTCCCATATTCCACCCCAGAATTTCTTTATGGCTTCAGTTGTGGGGTATTTTGCATTACCATCGTTAGTTTGGTTGTTGTTTAATTTTCTATAAAAGTTTCTTTGGCTCTGGTTAAAAATCTTGTTGTCGGCTCTTCTTTTGTACGATTCTTTGTATCTGTTGAGCCTATTGGCAATGACTCTTAAGCGCTGTTTTAGGAGGTCCATTATTTCTATTTGTGATGGGTTGTTTTTATCTTTGTACGTTTGTATTATCTCTTGTGCTTTACGTCTTAATCTCTTATTTTGTGCGTTATGTTTTTGATCTTCTGTTAATATACCAATTTCTCTCCGTGTATTGTTGAGTTTTTTTGTCAGTCTTATTTCCCATCCTGGCCTGTTGTTTCTCTTCACGTCCACTTTGGTTTGTGTTGTTGTGTATCCGCATATTTTTACAGTGGTCTGAGCTGCACAGTAGACTAGGTCGTGCAGCTCATTTATGTTGTTGCAGTTAGTTATCTCAGTCTGTAGTAAGTCGTTGACCTCTTTTATCTTTGCTTTAGTTATTTTATCAATGCGGATTTTTCTAATGGAAGGTCTAGATGTTGGGTCTAATCCAGTATATTTGGCTATGAATTCTTTCAGTGTATTGAACGCTTCTTGGTTTTCAGCCATTATTATTTGGATTTGTGTCACCTCTGGTTCTGCTTCTCGATTATTATACGTATTTACTACTGGTGTAAATCCAAGTTCCCGAGCCACCTCTTCCCTGATGTTCTGGATTGTTCCCTGTGGGAGGCGGTTCTTGAGAAAAATTTGACGCCTCTGATCCAATATATTTTGAAGTGTTTTGGTTTGCAGTTCTGGAAACTGTCTCACCATTTCATCTCTCAACAGATTACCATATGGTTTTGAGTTAGTTTCCATTTCTGTTATTAGCAGATAGGTCCGATATAGGTGACGGTTAATGTCTTCTGACCATTTGAATCGGGCCTTTCTGCCTTCGATACAGCCTACAGGTATGGGAGGGCCTTCACGTTCCTCAACATCTGCTGTAGGTGGAGTAGTTGGCTCTGAGTTCGTTTTTCTACTCCTAAGGTTAGCTTTGGTGGTTTCCTTACACAGGTTAGCGCCACCTGTCTCACTAGATCCTGCGCCAGCCTGGGGATCATCAGGACGGTTCCGAATAGGAGGAGGCTGGTCTCCTACCCCGCCCGAGTAACGCTGTCTTCTTGTGCGCACAGCATTAAAGTCACATTTAGGGGTTGCTAGCCCCTAGAATGGTTGTTCTCCCTCTCGCGTTAGCCCAACTGCTGTTGATCCGCCACCGGGGGTTGGTTACCCGATCTTGAATTTCCAGAGATGGTTACCAGGGTCCACCGACGTAGAGGTGCGAGTAGGAATTGGTAGGAGAGGCTATAAGAGTCGCTTCACTACCCTTTAGACCCCCATATTATTATTATTATTATTATTATTATTATTATTATTATTATTATTATTATTATTATTATTATTATTATTATTATTATTATTATTATTATTATTATTATTATTATTATTATTATTATTATTATTATTATTATTATTATTATTATCCAGTATAACACAGCTCATTTGCTGGGTCTAATGTATATAAACCAATTGTCCTCCCGACATCTGAGGTTTATAATACTTTCCGTATAATATGTGCTGTTCCGTTTAAAGCAGTTTGCTGTAAGACTGCTGCATCTGGTTCTCCTGGTATCATTGAAATGTACTTCACATGGTTGGTCGTTATCGTCCCGAGAGCTCCTATCACTACTGGAATTACTTCTACTTTTGTGTGCCACATTCTTGAAATTTCAATAGCTAAGTTTTTGTACTTAAGCAATTTCTCGGCTTCCTTTGAGACTGTATTATTGTCGCATGGTACAGCTACGTCTATTACTTTGCATACAGAGTCGTTGTTGTTTCTTATCACGATGTCTGGCTTGTTCGCAGGTATTGTTCTATCAGTTTGAATTTGTTGATCATAGAGTATTGTAACGCCGTCTTTACTAATAACATCTTGTGGTTTGTGGTTGTACCATTTTGTGTCACATTCTATTCCAAAGTTATTACAGATCTTCCAGTGCAGATACCTGCAGATGTTATTGTGCCTCTCTAGATACTCTCGTTTTGCCAGTTCTGGGCATCCTGATATTATGTGGGTAATATGTTCTTCACCCTCATTACATAATCGACATTTACTGTCTGTATTCAATTTGAGAATATGTTTTTCATAGTAGCGAGTTCTTATGGCTTGGTCCTGTGCTGCAGTTATAAGAGCTTCAGTCTCACCTTTCAGTGTTCCCTTCCTCAGCCAGTCTAAACTTCCTTTTGTGTTGATATTTGACTTTTGTAGGCTTTGGGGAAATTGTCCGTGAAGGGGTTTTCTGGTCCATGTTTCTTTCAGTTTTTCGAATATTCTTGTTTTTATTATGTTTTTTTGGAGGTTCGTTGTGTTTTGTTGCTCATGTGTTATATTCAGCTCCTCTTTAATACGTTGGACTTTGTATTCTATTGTTTTAGTTGGCTGAATTTGTTTCTGGAGGGTCCTTATCATTTCAACTATCTTGTTGTTCTTTGTGTAAATATAGTTGTAAAGTGCTATATGTGCCATATTGTACACCGATTCGATGTCTCTAAGTCCCCTTCCACCTTCGCGTCTTGGTACATATATTCTGTGCACATCCGCTCTTGGGTGAAGAAGTCCATTTGTCGTTAATAGTTTCCTGGACTTTGTATCTATTTTCTTTATTTCGCTGGTGGTCCACTCTACCAATCCAAAGCTATATTCTAAGACGGGTATAGCTAGAGCACTTATTGCGCTAAGTTTGTTTTTTCCTGTTAATTCCGTTTGTAAAATTTTTCTTATTCTTCGCAGGTATTCTTTATTTAGTTTTTCTTTAATAAGATTGTGTTCAATTTGTACTCTTTCGTCCATTCCCAGATATTTATATGTCTTTCCGGGTTCTAAGCTTTGTATTTCAAGGTTTTGATCAATTGTTATGCTGCTAGTCTCTGTCATTTTTCCTCTAGTGAAGGTTGCTGAGGCACATTTGTCTAAACCAAATTCCATTTCAATGTCTTTACTAAATTCATGGACTATTGTTAATAAGCCCTCAAGATCATTTTTGCTTTTGGCGAATAATTTTAAGTCGTCCATGTAAAACATATGAGAGATCATTTCTGAATTTGTTGGTGTATAACCCCTTTTCGAGTTGTTGAGTTCTTGGCTCAGCGGTATTAGACTCATACAGAAGAGCAATGGAGATAACGAATCACCTTGAAATATCCCTCTGTTTATTTTGATTGTATCAGTTTGGATCGTTTCTTCAGGTGTTGTGAGCAGTACTTTGGTTCGCCATTGCTTCATCATATTGCAACAGAAATTCACAATGTCCGGGTCTAAGTGATAGATTTTCAAGGTATGCTCTATCCAGCTATGTGGAATGCTATCAAAGGCCTTTTTGTAGTCTATCCAGGCCACAGATAAATTTTTTTATTATTATTATTATTATTATTATTATTATTATTCTATTATCTGATTAAGGAATTTTGATAACTACTTAGTAATTTAATATTAGGACTACACAAATGCTTTTGTATTTAAAACTGGTCAATAAATAGTATCGTATCGTATCGTATTATTATTATTATTATTATTATTATTATTATTATTATTAGGACTACCCAGGCGAATAAACTAAATGTTGAGTATTACAATGTTTTTAATAGTTTTTATAGAGGTATCGATCTCCAAAATAGGAGTCTTCGTGAATTTTGTAAATTCGCTAAGATGTTTTTATTGGAACATTGTTTTTATTCTATCGAAGATTTTTTAAAATTTACGCCCAGAGACCGCCGTTGTTAATTTTATTTTTTAGTTGATGTTTTATTACCTTTAACCCAGTTTTAAATTATTGTTACTTTTCTTTTATTAATTGTTTCAAATATTGTTTTATTCCTTTCATGATGACTGACTTCAAACATAATACATATGTACATGTTGTCAATAAAAGTATATCTATCTATCTATCTATTATTATTATTATTATTATTATTATTATTATTATTATTATTATTTTGGGTCCAATACTTTTTATAATATTTGTTAACGATTTACCAGAGGCTATTGACACTTTTTGTATTTTATTCGCTGATGATACTACAACTTTATCTGATGGCACACAAGCTGGTGATAATATTTTGTTGAATCAGTGGTTCCTGGCAAATAAGCTGAAACTCAACGACACTAAAATGAAACACATTCTTTTCAGTTTAGATAAATGGGCTATAAAATCAGAGCCAGTTAAATTACTGGGCATTCATTTGGATACAAACTTAAGTTGGTCACCTCATGTTGACTACCTTTGTTCAAAATTAGCGAGCCAAGTTTTTGTAATTCGTCAATTAAAATCATGTATACCAACTCATTTGTTAAAGTCTGTATATTATTCACTTTTTCATAGCAATTTAACATATGGTATTATGCTATGGGGCAGCAGCACATCAGTGCACAAAGTATTTGTGCTACAGAAAACTGTAGTTAGAATAATTTACAACGCACCAAGAAACACCAATTGTAAAAAAATATTCCAAAAACTTGAAATATTGCCGCTTCCGTGCTTGTATATTTTCGAAGTGTTAATTGAAACACATAAAAATCGATATGTTCTGACTAAACATGCAGATGTTCATAATTATGATACTAGAAATAGTAAAGACATTGTCATTCTCAAATCTAGACTGAAAACAACAAAAAACAATAAGTTGGATGTTACATTATACAATTCATTTGTAAAATATTTTGAACATATAAATATAAGTGATATGACGAGAGTTCAATTTAAACATTTTGCTAAGTCTTTTCTTTTAAATTATTGTTTTTATACAGTTGATGAGTTTTTGGAGGAATTGAATACTTGGACTTAATGCTTATATGTTTGTTTGTTTTGTTTAATTTAATTTTTACTTTCTATTATTTTTTAACTTATTTTATATTTTAAAATTGTCATATTTTCATCAATATTTTTACTTTATGAAATGTATATCTGTATTTATGTAAAATTTTTACTTTCTATTATTTTTATCATATTTTAAATTTGTATACAACACTATACAATCTTTAATATTTTTAGTTGGTAAAATGTATTCATATGTACTACTTTCACTGACTTCTAATGTACTATGTATGTGAATGGGGTCAATAAACCATCTATCTATCTATCTATCTATTATTATTGTTATTATTATTATTATTATTATTATTATTATTATTATTATTGTTATTATTATTATTATTATTATTATTATTATTATTATTATTATTATTATTATTATTATTATATTAGGGCAGTCTCCTCAGCGATCTCAAAAGCCTCTGAGTACCAATTTTTAAGAGGAAATAGCCAATAAAAAATGTTTGTCCCAAAAGGTTCAATGTTAACGTAGGTTCGAAAGACATATCTCGTAATTTGGAGAAGCGACATCGAAATTGAATTTTACGACCCTGAAGTTCAACAGTAAAACAAAATGTTAACAAATCCTCACGTTAGGGTCCGATTTTATCTGTGGATTCGGATTATACGTAAAAAACTACGTCATAAAAATATTTCTTAATTTTTCAAAAACAAAATAAATTGCATATTCCATACGCTTCGAAAAATTCCTAAGCCACTACTGTATAATTTTGTCAAGTAAATTCCAGATAGAATGCCAATATTAACTGATAATATTTATATATTTGACTGCATATCGCTTACTTTCAACAGTTAATCATGTCGTACAATAAAATAGTGGTTTTAGTGACGCTTGCGTTTGTGGCTTGTGGAAAAAGTGAAATTATCATATTTTCAAACAGCTACGGATCTACTTCTAATGTAACTATTGATTCTATCGAAGATTTTAGACACAAAGTTTCCGTTTCTAATAATGAGATCGTCGAAATTAAAAACCAGAATGTTCCGAAGTTGCCAAGTACATTATTTTATGGTAAAACATTCTCCAAACTAAACATTATCGAAGACGGATTGCTGGAGATCGAACCCGGAGCTTTCGATGGATCATCAATAAGAGGGATTGGAATTTATGGTAACCCACTGCAGATCATACGAAATAATGTTTTTAACATGGAACATTATTATTTGAAACTTTCATTATCGAATAATTCTATATCGACAATAGAAAGCGGCGCGTTTGAAGATGTAAAAATATCTTTCAGTCTATCACTATACCATAATAATTTAGAGCAAGTTAATGAAACGACATTCGAAAAAGCTAGAATCAACCGTCTTATATTAAAAGACAATCAGATCAGAAAAATTGAAGGAAAATCTTTCCAGCATATAAATACTGTAAAGAGCATCGATCTTAGTAATAACTTCATAGAAGATGTTGAAAACGTTTTTAATAATGTAGAGAGTCTCCACCAACCTTATAGTGTCCAACAATTCAATCAAGTCACTTCAACCTAATACTTTCGCCGGATCTCAAATTAGATTTTTACAGTTGGGAGACAATCAGTTAACAAAATTTAGGAAAGATATTTTTAGATTAGAATTATTTTCGGTTAACATTTCAAATAATCAAATTTCAAATATCGAAACTGATGCTTTCGCTGATCTCGATTGTGTGGATAGCATCATTCTATCACATAATAAACTTCAAGAATTGAAACCACGTTTTCTTACGGGAATCGAAGCAAAGGAACTGAGTTTGAGTTTAGATCATAACCTTATTTAAAATATAGAACCGGAGGCGTTTGATGACATTACAGCTTCTGGATTTGATCTAAGTGCAAACAGAATCACAGTTTTGAAGAGAGGGGTGTTTAACAAACAACATTTGAACTCCGTTAATCTTGCCAAAAACATTATAACGAAAATTGAAGAAGCTACTTTCGATGGTTTTTATGTTAATATTTTAACTTTATCTGAGAATTTATTAGAAGAACTAGTCGGTAGTATGTTTAAAAATTCAACTATATCTAACTTGAAATTAGATAATAATGTCATCAGTAGAATCGAAGATACAACTTTCCAAAAAATATCAGGTCTGAATCATATCGATCTAAGTAACAATCAGATTAAAGATATCGGGAAGGCTTTTAATAACTTGAAATTAATCGAATTAAAATTAAGTAATAATAGAATTGCTAGTCTTGAACCTGGTAACTTTTTGAGTTCGAATATTGATCAGATTCTACTAAACAACAATCAATTAACTCATATTAGTGTAGGAGTTTTCAGCGGTTTGCCTTTTTCGACTATAAATCTGGTTAATAATCAAATTTCGAAAATAGAAGGAGCTTTCGCGTCTACGAAATTACGCGATTTATCATTGGGCAGCAATAAACTTGGTAATCTAACTCCTTCTACATTAGGAGTCATCGACAACGACAATATGGATATCAGCTTAGACGACAACGGCATCAACGACATCGCGCCTGCTTCTTTAGCAACAGTTAAAGTTAAATCATTAAATCTCAAAAATAATACATTAACAGTAATTAATAAAAGTATGTTCCAAGGTGCTCAAATTTCATTTTTACTTTTGTATAGGAATGCGATTCATCAAATAGAGCCCAACGCTTTTCAAGATGTCGCAAATTTGACATTCGTTGATTTAAGTTTCAATAAATTGAATCCAAATATATGCACTAAGTTTGATAATTTCAATTATTTTATCAAAACTCATACAGGCTTTGGTGATTATAGCAGTGAAACTGTGCGTACGCTGTTATCGATGAGTTCTCGATCTCACTAACTTGTTAATCAAAAATATATCAGAATTTATTCAATGCAACGTTTGTGAATGAAATTTGAACAAGCGAAATTTTTTATAATGTGTTTTATTTGCCCGTTAATATTTCATCGAGTTGAGAAACTTATTTTTTCTACAACTGCTATGAAAAGTAGCATATTTCTCATAGCTTACTTAATTTCAAAACCATATATTGCTCACATTGTGAGAAATATAATTTCTCACGTCACTTTGCCCACACTACATATATTTATATGGATTATTTCACTCAATACAAAATACGCGCCTTCGGTTGGTTTAAATATGAGGATTGATATCTGAAAACACCATGTATTCGATTTTGTATTTCGGCACCTGATTGGATACATGCAATTTTCCTATCTGTGTGTTTCGCGTTGACATTAGTTGTTTTATTCGATATTAAAAATCTAGTGACTGACAGAAAATGTCAAATTAATAAAGAAACGTCAGTATTATTGTATCAAGAATGAATTCTAAAAATCGTTTTGGTCTGTTTGATCTAAAAGAGATTCAAAAGAAAGTAAAAGAACAAATGCCGCAAAATATCGTGCGATCTAAAAAGTACGAGTGGAAACAATTCATGGAATTTTGCAACGAACGTCATCATAGCCCAATCGTAATTGTTTTCGTGAAATAATCTTGAGAAATACAACTCGTGTAATTAATGATTATCGAAAATTTCTTCTCTTTTTCGAAACAAATTGTTGTTTTAGGAAACCACACTCGCGCTTACGTGCTCGTGCGGTTTCCGAACAACAATTTGTTTTTCAAAATCGAAGAAATTTGTATGTCGATAATCATCATTACACTTGTTGTATTACTATTTAGAATCCAGTAGGGGATCCTCGATGCCCAGCCAATTTCAGAAACTTATACTCGATGCCCAGCCGTTTTCGGTGGGTGGTCCTCGATGCTTAGTAGTGGTTCGCACGAGACCAACGAGACGAGATTTTCATAAAGTCTTGTCTCGTCTCGCCGATGCAATGATAAGTCTCGTCTCATCTCGTTTTTCGTACGAGAGTCTCGTAAAAGTATCGAAATCGCATCATTCATAATCTTATTGTTTCAGTGCAATAAGGAATACTTAAATATTTGCTATAATATAAGAGTCGGAAGAGAAAATTACAATTGTTGAAGAATTACATGTATTTGAAAGTAATACAACTAAAGAAAGTAAAAACATAACATTATTTTATAAATGAAATAACTGAAAAAATCAAAGGTCAAAAACAGCCCTTAGCCCTCTCGGTTGCAAATGTTTTTGTTCTTCACCCAGTCGTTTAGACATAACAAACATCGTGCAGATTCATTGTTGAGGCGATTTCGATGTTTTCTTATAGTTAATGCAGCACGTGAGAATAATCTTTCCGCCGGGACTGAAGTAGCCGGTATGCTTAAGAGATCTCGTGCCATTACACTTAGAATAGGAAATTCAGAAGCATGCATTTTCCACCATTGTAGTATATCTGTTTCTTTATTACATCGAGGCATAGAATAGTATTTTTGAAGCTCCTGCATCCATTATCCTTCTGCATGTGTAGGGTTTACTGCATACAAAACATCAAAATTAATTTAAAAATCTGACTTTTCCGGTCCAGGATCTTCTCATTCCCTCGCCGCCGTTTTTTTCGTACATTGTCCTTCTGAATCTTCTGATTGATTAAAATAGGCTTTGTATATATCTTGAAATTTCTGAATCGAAGTATCTTTAAATTCTTGGCCCCATGTTGTCATATTAAACGCTTCTAACTTATGCCGCGGATCGAGAATTGAAACTGCAGCATAAATCCGATTAGCTTTACGATAATGCTTTAATATTTTGTCTCTAGCAGCCTGAAAACTAACAATAAGCTGCTCTTCGACAGCGGTTCGATCTACCTCTTGGTCCCATTTAAATATTATGTTCTCAATATTATCTATTAGTATATTGATACATACAACCACCATAGGTAATGTGACGTACTTCTCTCCTCCGAGCTTTTTGGAAAGAATTTGAAAGTTGACTAGTAATTTATGCACTTTTTCTAGCAGAATCCATTCATTATTCATAAGAGCACATTGTTTTAAATCAACAACATTTTGACACAGTACACCAAGTCCATATCTAGCTTCAAGAGCTACTTTCATCATATCATTACTGGAATTCCAGTGTGTAGGCACATCCAACACAGGTGTTGATTGGCGAGAATTACCAGTTACCTCGTACGCACTTTGGAACACAATTAAAAGTTCTTCTGACCGTTTGATTTTCGAAAAGATAGAACGTATTTTACATAGTGCATTAGAATTATCTTCAATTTCATCAACTTCGGCTTCCTCATCGACACTATCATCACTCAATTCTTCATTTGCCTGAGAATTCAGTATATCAAAAATTCGAACAACTATCACTATCCACAACGAACAACGAATAACTAAACTGGGGATAAATTTAAACATTTATTTTCAATAATGATCTTTATTTATTCGATCACAATATGATAGGACACGTCCATATCGCAAAATTTATGGCTGTCGGAATAGGGCTGAAAGACGGCGGCGGCGGCGCGCTTCAGAAAGACAAAGTGATTACCGTCAACCGATAACGCCGCCAGAGGCTTCTAAAAGCAATTATTGGTGTTATGCTTATAAATAAATTCTTATCAAAATAAAATGATGTTTATTCAGAAGTATTCACCTGCGAGACTCTTGCGCGAGACGCGATACCTCATGCACGAGACTCGAGACGAGACCAAACAAAAGTCTCGCCCCGTCTGGTCCGAGAATAGTCTCGAGTCTCGTCTCTAAAACGAGACGAGACCATGCGAGACTCTCGAAAACGAGAGTCTCGTGCGAATCACTAATGCTTAGACTTTTTCTACAGAACTATTTACTTGTCTTCTTTAAATTTGTGCAGTTGTAGAAAAAGTATAGTGTGCAACATGTGGGAAAAGTACTATTCTCACTCGTGTGTTTGCGGCACTCGCCCTTGGCTCGTGCCACAAACTACCACACTCGTGAGAAAAGTTGAACTTTTTCCACTTGTTGCACAATATACTATTTCACTTGTTTCCAATCTCTCATTTAATTCCGCATAATTTAGGTCTTGTTAGTGTTGAAAGGGAAATTCAAATGTTTTTTCAAACAAATTAATATTGCTTTTTGGTATAATCGATTTTAACACACTTGGTGTCATTTAAAAGAGCTTAATTTCTCTCAAAATAATTTTCTTTAGATTTTATAATTTGAATTTTTTTGTCGCCGTTTGATATAATATCTAGAAAGCTGATCTTCTCTTTTTTTGCACCAAAAATAATATGCAATGACGTAATTATTTTTTTCGTCGATCGTTTATTAATTTCGATATTAATGAATTATTTTGTTTAAAAAAGGATGTATTATTAGACGTCATTAGTACACTCTTTTTCATTAAGTAACAGCTTTTGTGATTTTGACGTTTTGATAATATTTTGATATAGACAACCAGCTATAGGTACTCATAAAAATAAAAATAAACAATCACAGACTAACATCATACATATTTAAAAAGTATACCAGGAAGACAGGCCGTGTAATTGGTTATATGTTTTTCAGTATACCAGGTATCAAATTCAACCCATGTAAAGTTATCCACGGATTTTTTTTACCATCCACGAATATTTTTTTACAAAATAAACTGTACTTTTGCAAAAAAATGTTAATACAGGAGACATATAATGACATTTTAATAGGCTACAGAATTTTACTACCAAAAGTTAAAGATTAAGTTAATAAAAAGTTTTCAAACAGTTGTTCTTGTACATATTTCACGATTCTGAATCGAAGTCCCAAAAATAAAAAATAAATTATTCAACTATTACAAAGAACACCTAATTAAAAACCAATTGACAAAAAAATGTGATGTAAGTATTTTTTATAACGTCAAAAAAAATTCATAAATATTACGATTGTGCGCCTACGCGCATCGTTCGTTTTGAACTCGAAGCCCCAAATTTTCTTTAACTATTTCAAAGAACACTTAATTAGGAATCTATTAACGAAAAATTGTGATGTAAGTATTTTTTATAAAGTCAAAAAAAATTCATTAATATTACGATTGTGCGCCGACGCGCATCGTTCGTTTTGAACTCGAAGCCCCAAAATTTCTTCAAATTTTCTTTAACTGTTTCAAAGAACACTTAATTAGGAATCTATTAACGAAAAATTGTGATGTAAGTACTTTTTATAAAGTCAAAAAAAATTCATTAATATTACGATTGTGCGCCGACGCGCATCGTTCGTTTTGAACTCGAAGCCCCAAAATTTCTTCAAATTTTCTTTAACTATTTCAAAGAACACTTAATTAGGAATCTATTAACGAAAAATTGTGATGTAAGTATTTTTTATAAAGTCAAAAAAATTCATTAATATTACAATTGTTCGCCGACGCGCATCGTTCGTTTTGAACTCGAAGCCCCATTATGTCTTCAAATTTTCTTTAACTATTTCAAAGAACACTTAATTAGGAATCTATTAACGAAAAATTCTGATGTAAGTATTTTTTGTAAAGTCAAAAAAAATTCATTAATATTACGATTGTTCGCCGACGCGCTTCGTTCGTTTTGAACTCGAAGCCCCATTATTTCTTCAAATTTTCTTTAACTATTCCAAAGAACACTTAATTAGGAATCTATT
Source organism: Galeruca laticollis (assembly GCA_963921935.1). Taxonomy (NCBI): domain Eukaryota; kingdom Metazoa; phylum Arthropoda; class Insecta; order Coleoptera; family Chrysomelidae; genus Galeruca; species Galeruca laticollis. The sequence goes on along the minus strand of OY998175.1, from coordinate 285,399,773 downwards.
AACGAAAAATTGTGATTTAAGTATTTTTTATAAAGTCAACAAAAATTCATTAATATTACGATTGTGCGCCGACGCGCATCGTTCGTTTTGAACTCGAAGCCCCAAAATTTCTTCAAATTTTCTTTAACTATTTCAAAGAACACTTAATTAGGAATCTATTAACGAAAAATTGTGATGTAAGTACTTTTTATAAAGTCAAAAAAAATTCATTAATATTACGATTGTGCGCCGACGCGCATCGTTCGTTTTGAACTCGAAGCCCCAAAATTTCTTTAAATTTTCTTTAACTATTTCAAAGAACACTTAATTAGGAATCTATTAACGAAAAATTGTGATGTAAGTATTTTTTGTAAAGTCAAAAAAAATTCATTAATATTACGATTGTTCGCCGACGCGCTTCGTTCGTTTTGAACTCGAAGCCCCATTACTTCTTCAAATTTTCTTTAACTATTCCAAAGAACACTCAATTAGGAATCTATTAACGAAAAATTGTGATGTAAGTATTTTTTATAAAGTCAACAAAAATTCATTAATATTACGATTGTGCGCCGACGCGCATCATTCGTTTTGAACTCGAAGCCCCAAAATTTCTTTAACTATTTCAAAGGACATTTAATTAGGAACCTATTAACGAAAAATTGTGATGTAATTATTTTTTATAACGTTTCAAAAAATCTATAAATATTACGATTGTGCGCTGACGTTCATCGTTCGTTTTGAACCCGACGTCCCAAAAGTTTTCCAAATTTTCTTTAACTAGTTCAAGAGTTAATTAGGAACTTATTAACGAAAAATTGTGATGTAAGTATTTTTTATAACGTCAAAAAAATTCATAAAGATTAAGATTGACAGCCGACGCGCATCGTTCGTTTTGAACTCGAAGCTTCAAATTTTCTCTAACTATTTCAAAGGACACTTAATTAGGAACCTTTTAACGAAAAATTGTGATGTAAGTATTTTTCATAACGTCAAAAAAAATCATAAAGATTACGGTTAACAGCCGACGCGCATCGTTCGTTTTGAACTATGTAACGACCACCTCGTCGGAGAGCTACTCAGGCGTGGGTTATATACTAGTAGAGACCCAAGGAGTAGGTCTTACCGGTTCTCGGGTAATCCTACTTATTTTTACGTAACGAGACGGAAAGATAAGTGGGCGCCACCCTGAGTCCTACTAGTCTATAAGTTACCTAACATCGACTAATCTCAGTCAGCAACGCAAGAAGTTGGAAGGTTATATAAAAAAATATGAACAAAGTTGTTTAAAATTTACAAGTAGTTTTATTGAATAACAGATGAAAATTTATTTACAAATGGTTTTATTGATAAAAAAATTATAATTTGACTAAAAAATTTAAGATAAAAGAAATAAATGTTATCAAATTTGACAATTTAATTTATGAGTTTAGAAAAACAAACTAGAGCTGAAAGTAAATTGAAATACAAATAAAAATAAAAAAAATTAGATTCTGAAGGAAACTAAAGTTTAGCCAAGAATTAAATATTTTACAAGGTTATAATTTACATTAGTACAAACTATTAAGTTGATATTATATGAACATTCGTTGAAAATAATCTATAGTTGTCAAAGATTATGGACGTTAGTACTTCCCTTGGTTCTTCTTTCCAATGATGATCTGGATGACGTGAAAAATGGATTTGGAACCAATCATCTGGCTATGCTACGTTCTATCCCTTCGGTTCTGCATAGAGCTGTGGTCCCAGCAGGTAGAATTCATCCAAAAAAAATGTTTCTGTCGCTACGAAGGCTTAGTCTAGTAAGATGACTTTAGGCCGGTACGGAAAGTTTAGGTCGGTAAGGCAAAGTTTACGCCGGTCAGGAAAAGTGCTAGAAAATACACTTGAATCAGATATAGTTCTTGAATTCAGGAAAATGCAGGATTGAAATTGCCGTAGGTACAAGTAACATGTGTACAAAAATTATGAAATAATATCAAACAACGTGGTTCATATATCCTGTATTTTACAATATTTTAAGAAAATGCATTCATTTCATAAATAAAAAGCACAATAAAAATCATCAGAAAAGTTACTAATTTATTTAACTTTATTTTAATGGCTTTCCAACGTAGAATTCCATTGATATAAAAAAAATATAAAAAACCAGAACACGTGGTTCATGTTTCCTGTATCAATAATTTAATAGGGATTTTAGAAATAGAGCATAATAAAAATCATAAGAAAAGTTACGAATTCACTTAATTTTAGTTCAATGGTTTTCAACGTAGAATTCCATTGGTACAAAAAAATATATGAAGAACCAGAACAAAATAGATATAACAAAAACGAAATCGACATAATATCTCTAGTACTGAATGTTTTAAAGAAAAATTAATTTGAAACTATTAAGTACCATGTGATAAAGGATTAGCGGAGAAATATTATGCATTTTAAGCGAAAACTTACCATTTCTAAGAAATGCACTTCGATACGATAGAATGTTGAACTCGATAATAAGTAATTGAATAAGGACCGAACCTTAGCGTGCATTGGCTTATATATCCAAATGAGACGAACTCTTCCGAAAACTTAAAGCTCGACAAGCGTCGACCAGAAGTATTATTCGATGTTACGAGGGGTAAACGAAATTTACGTTACTCTTTCATCGACGAGAAATATTATGAGTGGTGAACGAAATTCACGTTACAACTAGAAACCCCAAAATATTTTCAAATTTTCTTCAACTATTGCAAAGGCCACTTAATTAGGAACTTATTAAGGAAAAATGGTGATGTAAGTATTTTTTATAAAGTCAAAAAAAATACATTAATATTACGATTGTGCGCCGACGCGCATCGTTCCCTAACCCGAAGGCCCAAAATTTTTTCAAATTTTCATTAACTACACTTACCGACTTAAAATTCGATCCATTCAAAATAATGATTTATTTAAAAATGCTCTTACTTTCAAATGGGGAAGCTGATTCATTTGAATTTTTTAGCACCGTTTAGATAAAATACTGTAGTTTTAAGATTATTATTCGGACATCTAAAAGTAATTCAGTATTCGCTGGATATACAGGGGGGAAAAGAAAACAATTTTTCCTCTACTTTTGACACACCCTGTAGGTTAATTCTGCTAGTAGATCTGCACAGAATTAACTTTATCAAGAAGAATGATTTGTTTCCAACATTTTGTTTTTTTATTTATCCCGATATATTAATTTGTTTGTGAAATGTGACGGTTTAAAGAAATTGCAACATTTTAGAAATAGTCATAATTTAAATGACGGTAGAGAATAAACTACAAAATAAGTAGAGTGCTGTGGCAACTCACAATATGACAACTGTCAAATATTCGTTACTTGGCAATTGCAGTTTAATTATCAGTATGTAATTTAACATCATGGTTTTAACACCAACTGATGCAGCACGAGCAGTTGCTCTGGTACAAGATGGTAGGTCTCAGTATTACGCTTCTAGAATATTGGGTGTTACAAGGTGTAGCGTCCAGAGAGCCGTACAACGTTTCAATGAAACTGGTAGTTTTTCTAGACGAAGAGGATCTGGCAGACGACTTTCTACAAATGTTCGAGATGATCGTTTTATAACATTAACCGTTTTGCGAGAAAGAAATACTACTGCTGTCATGGCTCGAAATCGTTTGGAAGAAGTACGCCAAGTAGCTGTTAACGAAATAACGATTCGAAGGCGATTACGAGAACATGGATTACGCTCCAGAAGACCTGCAACTGGTCCGGAGTTACTTAGGAATCACAGAACAGCCCCCCCTCTTCGATTTGCCAGGGAGCATCAACATTGGAATGTCGATGACTGGAGTAAGATTTTATTTTCCGACGAGTCAAGGTTTTGTTTACGTTCTCCAGATGGCCGTGAAAGAATATACCGAAGAAGAGGCGAAAGGTTTGACCAAGCAAATTTTTCCACAAGACTCAGTTATGGAGGAGGATCGGTAATGGTTTGGGGCGGCATAAGCATGGAAGCTCGTACTGATTTAGTCATTGTTGGCGGCGGAGCAATGACACCAAACCGATATATTCGTGATGTGCTAGATCCACATGTAATTCCATTTGCACCGTTTATAGGAAACGAATTCATGTTTATGCACGACAACGCTCGACCACATACTGCGAGGATTGTATCTCAATATTTGGACGAAACAGAAATTCAAAGGATAAATTGGCCATCACGTAGCCCAGACCTCAATCCAATTGAGCACGTCTGGTACATGATGGGCAGACGAGTTCGTAACCGAGTTCCTTCTCCAAGTAATTTAAATTTTTTGAGAGATGCTTTGGTCCAAGAATGGGATCAGATTAACCAGATGGAAATTCGACATCTAATAGAGGGTCATCGCACAATTGTAATCTTTATGGATTTTTTTGAAGTTATAAAAAATACTTACATCACAATTTTTCGTTTATAGGTTCCTAATTAAGTGTCCTTTGAAATAGTTAAAGAAAATTTGAAGACATTTTGGGGCTTCGAGTTCAAAACGAACGATACGCGTCGGCGCACAATCGTAATCCTTATGAATTTTTTTTGACGTTATAAAGAATACTTTCATCACAATTTTTCGTTAATAGGTTCCTAATTGAGTGTCCTTTGAAATAGTAAATGAAAATTTGGAAAAATTTTGGGGCGTCGGGTTCAAAACGAACGATGAACGTCAGCGCACAATCGTAATCTTTATGGATTTTATTGACGTTATAAATAATACTTACATCTCATTTTTTCGTTAATAGGTTCCAAATTAAGTGTCCTTTGATATAGTTAAAGAAAATTTGAAGAAATTTTGGGGCTTCGAGTTCAAAATGAACGGTGCGCGTCGGCGCACAATCGTAATATTAATGAATTTTTTTTACTTTATAAAAAATACATCACAATTTTTTGTCAATTGGTTTCTAATTAGCTGTTCTTTGTAATAGTTGAATAATTTATTTTTGGGGCTTGGATTCAGAATCGTGAAATATGTACAAAAACAACTATTTGAAAACTTTTTATTCACTTAATCTTTAATTTTTGGTAGTAAAATTATGTAGTCTATTAAAATGTCATTATATGTCTCGTATGTTAATATTTTTAAAAAAGTAGAGTTTATATGAAAAAAAAATATTCGTGGATGGTTAGAAAAAAATCCGTGGATAACTTCACACAGGTTCAAATTCATTATAGGTGTTTTCGTAAAGATCTCGACTTTTAGTTAGTAGCAAACTCGAACATGCATTGTGTGCACTTGCCAACACTGCAGCAGGTAATTCAGCAGGATTTTCTGGCTCCATAATTGCACAATTACGAATTTACAATACATTTTTTATGCTGCCACTTTAGAAAATGTGTTTTTCCGATCATTTTTTAACTCGAAAAGTGCGCTGTTGCCGGTCTAGATCGGAAAATTGACTGCTCTTTAAAGTGACAGAACTGCTCGGGAAAGTTCGTACTTTGCCGAGCTCTTATGTCAAAATATAGACAAAATACCTATCTATCCAGAGAGAATTATCGGAAGTAATTACACAAATGCATCAAAATTACCGATCATTTTTCATGAAAGCATGTTGTTTAAAAACTGCATGAATTTATATTCATGTTCTGGCGAAAGAGCCCGACTCCGAAAGATGAGGGCTTTTTTAACAAATATGAAAATAACCGAAGGCTGTTTTTACTGACAATATACTTGAATGAAAAATTATCAGGTTTATTATGATGCACGAGTGTTAATTCGGTAGAATATTTCTCGAGTAGAAGAAATAAAAGTACGTTAATTTGAAATTTTTATGTAAACAATAATACTACCAAAACTGCCATCTATGGATGTCAGTAAAACTTTGCGCCATGTACACGTCTCAAGTTAAGAAAGAATAAAATTTCGATTTAATCAACAATTAAAGTACCTAAACAAGTTTAAATCACAAAAATTTTTGAAATCACGTAAAATACCATGTCGTATATTAAATTTATCCATCTTTTTGGTATAAGGCTGCAAAAATTGGGCCAAGTCTTATTAAATTTTTTGTCTTGCCAAATGATTCTTTAGATCAGCTTAAAATTAGTTGGAAAATAACTATGTATATATACAAATTTTATCTGAATAAATTTCAGTCAATAAATTGAGAATTATTTGGAAGAATGTTTCTTTGTAAGTATCAATTGAAAATAGAAAAGGTGGATAAATTTAATATGCGACATGGTATTTTACGTGATTTCAAAAAATTTTGAGATTTAAACTTGTGTAGGTACTTTAATTGAAAATTAAATGGAAATTTTATTCTTTCTAAACTTTTGACGTGTACATGGCGCAAAGTTTTACTGACATCCATAGATGGCAGTTTTGGTAGTATTTCAATTATTTTTGTAATTTAATATTTTAATTTGTTCTATTGTTCATTTAGTGATTCGTTTTCTCTACATGTGACAAGAATATATTCCTTAATCGAACAGATTTTTTTCTAAGAATAGACTATCTACAAAATATTATATTATATATATATATATATATATATATATATATATATATATATATATTGCTGACGTTGCATCTTCTATTTTTGTTGTGTTGGAAGTTTCTAAGCCTGTAACTTAGTTTACAATTTTCTAAAAAAAAAACGATTACAAATTAATTTAATATGTCTCAACTATGTATGATCTTTTCTATCGACATTCTAATTTGGTTCTCGTCATCAACATAACCTATTTTCTTTAATAGTTTTTATTTGATCATCAATTTCTAACTCTTGTTTTGTCTTTGAATATGTCTAATCAAAAAAGACCTTGTATTCATTCAAGAACAAAAACCGATCGTTATGTTTAAATTATTATTAGTTTCTTAATGTCCATATTTTTATTATGTTTTTCTTTGTTTCAGGTAAGCACAGCCATTTATCAACATCCACTATTGACAAACAGATAAACAGCGGTGTGAGTATCATTAAATCTCCAAATATCTTTATGTTTTATTGTCACATTTGTCTCATACAACACAATATATTCAATTAGTTTTTGAATAGTGTTTGACGATTTTATTCCTTGCTGCTTGAAGAGCTTCTATAATTTGTGCGTCGTTGGGCGATCCGAGGCAGCAAATGAACCGTTGGCATATCGTGTAAAATTGCACCAATTCACTATCTGCCGCGGCATTTCATGAAACGCCGGGCATGTTGTGTATCGAACCTTCAAACAGAATCTGCCGTGTGCCGTGTTGTAGACGTTGGGGGTTTATGAAATGACAGACACGTCAGATAGTGTATCGCCTTTTCTCTAGGTGGAAGTGGAAACATCTATAGATATTTAGTTTGTTTTTTATTCAAACAATAATAATAGAAAACGAGACTCAAAAAATATAGCAAAAAAATAAAATTATTTCTCAACAAATAACAACAGAAACTATAAATGCGGAAACATAAATTATGCCAAAACAAGAAAATAACAAATCCAAATTTATTTAAAACAGAAAAATACTTTCCGTCGCAAGCAGAAGAACAATACAACAATTCATTTATATTGGTTTTATGGATCAGTGAAACAATAGTTTGATTTCAATAGTATGTATTGATTACTTTAATTAGCACAAAAAGTACATAAAAACGTTATTAGCTCAACATTTGCATAGCAACGACGAAAAACATTTTTGTTCACGTTTTTGACAGTTGGCATGGAGCATACAACAAAAGAATTGCCAATCATAATTATCAACACACCCCCACAATTCACAATTCTTATGTTGTTTAGAAATAAGCCACAACACAGATACATATTGTGTAAAATAAATGTTTTAACATTTAGTTTTTCTCTAAAATATCCTATTTTTACAGTAGGTAATGCTTTTGTAAATATGTCTGCAATTTGATCGGAAGTTGAGACATATAATATTTTAAATTTATTATTTCCTACACATTCCCTTATAAAATGATGCTTTACATCAATATGTTTAGAACGTTTTGTTTCTAAAGTGCTTGCAATTTTAATGGTTGATTGGTTATCCTCAAAAATTATGATAGGAAAAGTGTCTATATTTAAAATTTCAGAAAGTAGTTGACCAACAAATAAACATTCAGTTGCGCAGTTTGTTAATGCAATATATTCTGCTTCTGAGCTACTCAGTGAGACTTCTTTTATTTCCAAAACACAAAATTATTGTAAATTTTAATTCCGAATCCAGACACACTTTCTCTATCATTGATATCATTTGCATAATCTGCATCTACAAATGCACTGACTATCTGTCTGTTCTGAGTTATTGATCTTTTGTACATTAAACCGTAATTGTCTGTTAATTTTAAGTACCTTAAAACATTTTTCAGATAAGTCCAATGTTCGTGGTTAAAACAGTTCTTAAATCGACTAAAATAGTAGATCCAATAGCTCAGATCAGGTGTTGTTCCTAACATAATATACATTAATAATCCGATAAGCTCTCTATAAGGTAAGTTTACATTTTCACTTGACTCTTTAAATTTTAAATTTAATTTTGGTTGAATAGGCACACGAGAGGTTTTACAATTTAACATATTAAAATTTACCTTACACTTTTTGAATTAATTCTTTCTGACTCAAAAACCAATAATTTTTTTTTCATAGTTATACCCAAAAATTTTAAAGAAAAATTATTCTAAGAATTTGGAGACAAATCTCGCATTTCAAATTGCAACAATAACCTTCGTTTAAAAATGTTCAACTTTTCTTGTGATTTAGAAAATAGTATTAAATCATCAACATGCACTATTAAATATATGTCATTATTAAAGTACAAACATGGGTCTGAATTAGATCGTTTAAAATTAAGATCAAGTAAATAAATGTTCAATTTTTCATACCAGCATTTAGCTGCTTCACGCAAGCCATACAACGCCTTTTTAAGTTTATCTTAGCCACACCATTTAGTATTTCCATAAATACTGGTTCAGGTAAGTCACCATGAAGAAAAACACATTTTACGTCTAATTGATTTATAATAAAATTTTCTTCCACGCTTAGTGATAGAAGTACACGAATTGTCAGCATTCGCGCCACTGGTGAATATAAGTCACAATCAGAAAAGTCACCCTGTTGATAACCACGTGCTACTAGTCTTGCCTTTTTCACAATTTCACCATTTATGTCCTTTTCACGAAATACCAGAATCTATTATTTTTACATTTTCTGGACGAATCACTATTCTTTTGTAAAGATTCTAATTCCAAACGATGGAATAAAACAATATAGTTTGTTTAAATCTTCATTTATTTGAACTAATGTTCAATTTAAACTTGTTGACGCGTTTCACTAACACAGTAGCTTTGTCAAAACAAACTATATTGTTTTATTTCATCGTTCAGTATGGATCTTCATCAAGTAAAAACCTCATCTATTCAATTATTCTAATTCCATTTTTACCGCATCTTCCCAGCCGTTACCAAGCTCAATAGCTTCAGAAAATGTTTGTGGCGCATCTGCATCTAGTTCGAGAGTTCCGGCAAATAGAGCTGCTATTAGCCCTTGGTCATCATCTTGATCCAAAACATAATCTTTATATTTGCTTGGTAATTTCTGGTCGTTTTCTTCTTTCATCGTTGATATTTTGTGAAATTTCTTCTTGATTGTTTTTTCTTGTATTTTCGTTTTCATGAATTTGGTCACCATTTTCATTATTAGTTTCACCACTTTTATCCAAGTCACTATCCGCTTCGTCATCGCAATCAATTGTCTTATATTCCTGTGTCATATCCCTGTTTTTCATTTTTGTTTCTTCAAAAATAACATTTCTTGCAGAGATCACCTTCCTGCCTTTAGGATTCCATAATCGATATCCATTATCAGTGTATCCAACCAAATACATCATTTGGCTCCTAGGATAGAGCTTATTTTTCCTGTCTTCAGCAGGAATATGTACAAAAGAGGTACAGCCAAAAATTCTGATTTTGTCTAAATTTGGTTTTTGTGAATACCAAATTTCAGCTGGCGCCTTATTGTCAGGTATAGTAGAAGTGAAGGTTCTATTCGTTAAATATACTGCTGATGTTACTGCCTCTTTCCAAAATTCTTTCTCCATATTGGCATTAAATATCAAACATCTAGCTTTATCCAACACTGTTCTGTTAAACTTTTCAGCCACTCCGTTCTGTTCAGGCGTTCTTGGTATTGTGTATTCCAGCTTGATTCCTTTTTGTCTACATTCATGTAAAACATATTCACCTCCATTGTCGCAGCGTAATCTCTCTGGTACTGTACTAAATTTGTTTTTTTACGATAGCTATATAGTCTCTAAATTTATGAAAAGCTTCACTTTTGTTAACCATGAAATAGACCATTGAAAAATGTGAATAATGATCAATAAAAGATATAAAGTATTTCATACCATCATAACTGCTGGGATTAAATGGTCCACATACATCACTTGAGACAACTTCCAGAATTTTCTTAGCTTTTCTATCTAATGGTAGATTTTTGAATGGTTTTCTAGTTTGTTTAGCCTTCATACAAACTTCACAGATTTTTGTACTCGGAAACTTGTGAGAGTGTCCCATTCTTTGATGCCATAAATCCTTTTCATGGATTGCTACATGGGCTTCAAATTCTGTTGAGTAAAGTCTAAAAGTCAAAACATACAAGTTATTTTTTAATTTACCTGACGTTAATATGCAGTCGTTGCTCTCTCTTATGCTTATTTCACCATTTTCAAAAACAATTTTTAGTCCTTTGGCTTCAATTTTCTTAACAGAAAGTAAGTTGTAAGTTAAAGTTTTGCAGACCAACACATTTTCCAACTTTATTCTTAATCCATTTTCCGTTTGCAAGTGTAGTGTACCTTCTAAATGAGATTCGATAGATTGACCCTGCTTTGCAACTTTTATTAAATGATTTACTTTCTTCACATTCATTAAATATTTTCCAAAATCACTTGTCACAAGATGATTTGTACAACCAGAATCAACTACGAAATGTATTGGATTCTTTACCAAAATATTTTCACTTATAATTGCACAAGTGGTTTGTATTTTATCGGGTAAATTTGGGTTGTTTAATGAGAAACTGTTTTCTAGCAATTTGACGAGAATAACTGTCAACTATTAAAAACACGACACCGAGAATTTGAAAAACACAAATTTACCCAATATCAATACAAACCTCGAGTGTAATTCGGCAGGACAATTTAATGAATGAGAAATTTGGAAACATATCAATGCAAACTTTATTTATGAAACATTAAAAATAAACACATTTTTATTTTAATGTACAATTATTAAAAACGCAGTTATTGAAATTCATACTAGGAACAGTGATATCGCTGCGGATGCCACAGCTAATCGTTTCTGTAGTAGATGTTGAAGTTTTTTCATTTTCCAAACGAATTGATTGAATAATGCTTGAATGGATACTCTTTGTCAACTTGTAAGTATGGTTTTATTGATGATGAATTGCTGTGTCCTGTTATTTTTATTAGAGCTCGATGAACAAATGAATAAGTGAAAAAACCACTAGTGTATTTGTCGCTGTAAAAGTTAAAGCTAACTTTTGCCGCTGTCAAAGTGACAATTGCACTGTAGCATATGCGATTGTTTATACATGAGTTGAATTGTCAGAATTATTTTCCACTCCATCATTTGATAAACAACTGATAAAAGCTATTTCCGAGGCTGTCTCACTGTCTTGTTCTGCCACATTTGCATTTCTTAGATTATTTTCTGGATATTTTTTGGACAGTTTGCCTTTTTGTGCCCTTTCATGCCGCAGTTGTAACATTTAAATGGAAATTTAGGTTTTTCTTTCTTCTTTTGTACCAGAAACGCCTGATTAGTATCTTCTTGTCTACTATTTTTACTTTGTCTAACCTCCTCTTGCAAAAGCTTTGATTTCACAAAATCCAATGTAACGCTACTTTGATTTTGACAAAAATATATGTCTATTGCTGTATTAACGGTTTGATATGCTTCAGGCATACACAACAACTGGGCTTTTTAAATCTGATATGGTTTTCTCAAATTCAATAATAAAATCATTTAGGGAATCATTTCTTGAGTAATGCATGTTTCTTAGTTTACTTTGTAGCTGTACCTGAGTTGGCAAGCCACTCTTTGCATAAGTTTGTTTTAACGTAACCGTGATTTCCTTTGCAGTAACTTTGCACTTTATCATTTCCAGAACATTATCACACAAGCATTGGACAATTAGATTTCTAGCACACAAATCTTTCTTGTTCCATGCTGCTATCAACGTAGTATCAGTAGGTGGATCCTCGGAAATAACATTCAGCACATCATAATGCTCCAACAGAAGTTTCATTCTGAATTCCCAATTTCCAAATCCCTTACCATCAAATGGTTTTACTGTGACGACAGTACTATTTGCTGCAGCCATTTTGTTCGTTTTCCAAACGTTTACCAAACCACTTTTTAACCGCTAATTTACACCGCAATTATCCACTTTAAAATCGTTCGTTTCACTATTTCCTGTCAACGCGACTAACTGGGCCCATAACCTATTGATTTTATGAATCAGTGAAACAATAGTTTGATTTCAATAGTATGTATTGATTACTTTAATTAGCACAAAAAGTACATAAAAACGTTATTAGCTCAACATTAGCATAGCAACGACGAAAAACATTTTTGTTGACGTTTTTGACAGTTGGCATGGAGCATATAACAAAAGAATTGCCAATCATAATTATCAACAATTTATTCACACAAGGTCCAATCTTGTGACAACGGGAGTTACATTGCAGCTTGGCTTTAAAGCACAAGCACTTGTTATTCTTGCACTGGTTTACTGAGGGACGACATGCACATTTTGTGTAGCCTCGCCCTTGAAACAATGATTCTGCAGATACAGCTTCCCTAACAGATCGAAGTTTGCTCATGTTTACCCAGGGTGGGATTTAGCATTTTGGCGCCCCTAGGCCCAATAATTTTTTTCGCACTTCATCAGGCCTGAGAGGTGACAGAATTAAAATGGCGTTCTGGAGAGCATTGTATTTTTTCTAAACCATATTGCAAACTTCGATTAATAAATTGTTTCATTATGTTTATAGACGAAATCATCGTTCTAAAACATTTTACCTACGACCACCCCTGTAAGTAGTCAAAAACACACAGTCGGCAATCAATGTAAGACGTCTATTACGCACGGTTAAACAAAACGCACGGATGTAAAGTAAATCGCACGGCTTCCATAGCAACCACTTAGCAACTGTCAATAGACGTAGCCATCTTATTCAAAATTTATTACTTAAATATAAGACGGTGAATTTTCTTCTATATATAAATGGTAGATAACATTCATTAGATATGAGATTGCATTTAATACTAAGAGTTATTTGGAATTATATGATAATCGGTTCCGTTTCATTCAATCCGAATCTTTTAGCTGTCTGAATGTATCTCATATTAGTAAACAGTACTATATTATACACCAAGCGACTAAAGTGGCCCATTTAATCCCGCGGGTGGTGTTTGATTCCTGAGGGAAGTAATCCAACTAAGGGATTAATGTCACTTTAGTCGAGAGGTGTATACGCTATTTTATGCTTCTTCTTCTTCTACTTCTTGGAGATCTGTCGATCTATTACTTCTGAAGCTGCCTCTGCATCTTTTCCTGGGAGGTGGATTGCTAGCTATCTTTCCACCTTTCAGGTGGTCTCCCGGGAGGTCTTGAGCCGAGCGGGTTGTTTTCTAGGACTATTTTCGGAAGTCTGATCTCGTCCAGTTAAAGTTTTAATATTTTAGTTTTACTATATATACATACTTGGAATATTTAATGATGGTACAGCATTAACTTTTAAATTGGTTCGATTGTTATTGATAATAAATTTCATATCTTCAAAGAAATGTAGATCACAAATCCTAAATGCGTGCCTTTGTTTAGTATTTACGTCAACAATATCGTTTCTTCCTATAGCCAGGCACCATTGTCGTCTAATCTATAAATCAAAATATGTATAAATTCGTAATTACTTAATTAATTCAGAATAGCTTACCTCTGGATCTTTTGGTAAACAATGCAATATTTTTGTATTACTGCAATCAGGAATGGAACACATAAAAACCATTTTGATAATAATTATAATAAAGAAAAATTATTCCACAGCAGTAACTGTAAAATCTCAAATGTAAATTAAAAAATATATTAACTGTTCACAGTTTGGAAAAAATATAACGGTAGGTATATGTTTCTTCTTCTGAATTAAGAATTAATTAAATCTTCTTTTCCGTGATCTCTGGTCTCTGTCAGAGTTACTCTTTGTCCATTAGAACGACGCTCACTACACTCGCGACATGAGGAATAACTACAAATACAAAACTGTCAAACATCGAGAGTGAGCACCCCATGGTTTAATCTCAGAAACACAGCTTACATAAAATATTTTGGTAACATGACACAAAAAATGTGTTTTAAAGTAAAACTAGATATTTTGTAGGAACAAATAGTAAATTGTACTAGTATGAAAAAATTACTAGTCTTAATGAGTCTTTCGAAGAATTTCCCGGTGGTGTTTAATAGGCATAAGGGTGTGTATGCCGGCGGGCTTCCAACTGGCTTCCACGTCTTTGGGATCAAACTTAGCTTAACTATCTTCATGTCATCCGGAAAGTGCTGCTCGCTTAATAAGTGATTCATGCCGGTCTGCAGAATTACTGGCTTGCTTTTACTTATACCCTTAATTAGTTCTGGTTTCACCCGCCTTGAGCCTTTCCCCTGCCATCTTTATTTCTTGTCCGGAGAACACTCTTGGTCTCTCGCAGCTAACCTTTCTGAAATTGATGTTATTCCTATGTGGAATACCACAAGAATCTTATCCTTCCTTCAATGTTGCAAGGTTCACTAATCATCAATGCTCTGGTTGCAATTCTGTACCCTTTCCCCCATATATCTTCTTCCAATGCCTGGCAACATGCCAGTTCTGGAGATTATGCCGTTATAAACGGTTTCGTTAACCGATTCTCGCTAAGTTTTCATTGATTTAATTTGTTTTTTCTTCTTCCACTTGCCTTCTTGACAGAAGGGTAGTGATCACATAGTCGTCTCTAGGATGGTAATGCTGCTTTTCTTATCACGTCCTGTCCATATTCACTGCACTGCGGGCAGCTTCACTGTTGGTTGTTTTAATGCATTCTTTTATTTCGTCGGGCCGTTGTCTAGGAAAACGATCCCTTGGTCCAGTCTCTAGTTTTTTTCACTTTGCCATATACCACTAACCGCTCTAGATTGTCATTATTGCTTCTTGTTACGAGGCCAAAGTATTTTAGTTTTTACTATTTGGGATAGTCGCCGCGGTTCTTTTTGATTTCACGAAGGATATCCTCATTTGTCCTGCATCCAACTGCAAGTTCATGGGACGCGACGTACTCTTCTCCAGGAGTACATCTCCGGTTTCATGATTTTAGTCCACGATTCTGATCCGTACAATAAATTGGCCGGCAAGATCTCCAGATTTAGCACCCACCGATTTCTTTTCATGGGGTTTCCTAAAAAATAAGATAGCAGAATATGAACCGGAGTCAGAAGTTGAATTGAAAAATATTATTATTAATGAATGTTGGAAAATTAGTAGAACTGTTATTAGAGAGATATTGCAATAACGTCTGGCAGTATTATAGGCGACTTTATTTTAATAGTGACCGGCATTATTCTGTGATTAAATACAGAGATATTGCAAGTAAGTATCATTAGTTGTCCTTATTCGATACCGACAAGACGTTCGTTATTCAATTCATAACATAACCTAAATTTAAATTATAGAAACCTACTTGAGATTTGAGCTGTTGATTAGTTGATACTACGTTTGAACCGTTTGATATTGTTTTTGTATTCGATGGAAGAAATAGTCGAGGCCGTAATTCTGGGTGGAGGAGATGATGAAGATATTGAATGGGTAATTCTCAATAACCTATTGATTAATCGAGATGAAGTTGATGCTGATGCAGCCAACTTTGATTTGAACAATTATGCAGATGAAGATGTGAAGTTGCACTTCAGATTTTCAAGAGATGGCATTTTGAGACTTCTTCAATGTTTGAGTTTGCCGAATGAAATCCAGACAGACAATAGAAACAAAGTGAGCAGTAAGTCATTCTTAAAGTGATAAATGATTTCATGGAAACACGTTATTCAAACTATTTATCAGTAGTTTGGGAATTTTATCAATAATTTTCATTTCAGGTTTAACAGCACTCTGTATTCTATTGAAGCGTTTGGCTTACCCAAACAGGCTATTCGATATTTGCATGATGTTCGGATATTCACCACAATCTTTGTCTCAATTAATAAAATGTACAATAAATTTAATAATTGAAGATCATGAAAGATTATTAAATAATTTGGATAACTTGCAGTGGTTGGATAGAAATAAATTACAAAATTAAGCGGCGGTAAGTTTAGTGTATATACCTAATAAACTTCAATAATGGGCATGTTTTGTAGGCTGTCCAGAATAAAGGAGCTGTGGTACCAAACTGTTGGGGATTTATTGATGGTACTGCCAGACAAATATGTAGACCAACTATAGATCAAGAAAATTATTTTTCGGGGCATAAAAGGTTTCATTGTGTAAAGTACCAATTGGTACTTTGTCCAGATGGCATCATTGTCAGCCTAAAAGGTGCCTTTCCAGGAAGGAGACATGACGCAGGCATATTTCGAGAGTCTAATCTGTATCAAGAATTAGAACAGAAAGCTGTTGTTAATGAAAATGAAAAGTATGTTATTTATGGGGATCAGGCTTATGGAATCATGGAACTCGTACTTTCTCCATATCATGGACGAACAGAAGATTTACCTCCACATAACCAAGAATTTAATAGGGTTATGAAAGTTTTGAGAGTAGCAGTTGAGTGGGGTTTTCAAAAAATTGTAACTGAATTCGCTTTTGTAGATTTTAGAAAAAACCAAAAATTGCTGTTACAAGATGTACAATCATTGTATAAGGTTGCTGTATTGTTTACAAATTGTCATACTTGTCTATATGGCTCTCAAACAGCATTGTATTTTGACATCATGCCACCCACTCTCGAAGAATATTTTGGTATTGGAAACTAAAATTTATAACTCAATGTGAAGTTAAATATGTGTAAAATTTGTTTTTTGCATATTTATTGAAATATAGTGTTTGAATTTTTGTTATTTACTTGTACACTTTCCTTCAACTATAACCAAAGGTGTAAAAAAGAGAGGAACATCCACAAAAAATTTATAATCATAAAAAACAAAATATGAGAACTCATATAAACTGAAAAAATACATTAATATTATTTTAATAAATAATCTGAAATAAATAAAATATTCTACTCCTAACATTACAGAAAAAAATTTGCTCAGCAGCTTTTTTAAACAAAAGAGAATTAATCCTAGAATCACAAAAGGAAAATATACAACAGCCTTAAAATATAAAAATATTCTTATTCTGAGATCAAGTTGGTCACTATAATGAAAAACATATAAATTGAATTAACAATAACCCTTGTTAATTTGAGTTAGTTCCTTCTAACTGTTTCATTAATGATTCTATCAGTTGTTGTTGCGTCTGTAATAAAAGCTGAGTAATTGTCTTGTCTGATATCATCATTTCAAGTTTTTTTTCTCAATATCCAATTTTTCTTTCCTTTCGGTTATTTCCCAATCAATCCTCTTTTGATCCAGTAGTAACTTTTTTCTTCCAACAATACTTTTCTTGTTTCTAAGTCTAGTTCTCTATTCTTGAATGTAATTTCCCTCTCATTTTTTTCTGACAGATAACCCAATGCATCCTTTCTTAAGGTTTTACTTTTATTATTTCTCTTTCTGATTGGTCCTACAATAAATTAGAAAATACATTGTCTAGATGGAATTGAAAATATGAACATTTTAATTTCTTTATTAGGTGACGAAAAAGGATGCTTCACAAATAATTGTTTTAAAGCGTATCAAAACGCATGTGTTCTGAAGTTATAAAATAGATTTTTATGAAACTTACGTAGAATATGTGTTTTTTCATCATCAGAATTTTTTGGTACATTGGCAGGTACTGATATAATATCTGGTATACTTATTTTATTGGACGGGACACTCTCAGCACTGACATTTAATTCTGCAAGAACAAAAATTGATGATAAATTTTACTCACTCACAAATAACTATAAACTTAATTTCCACATTCAATAACAAACCTACCACAGTAGTTGTGATCTCCGTCATATAAAATTTCTTCAGTTTCTATCACTTCTCCTTCAAATATAGAATTGTGGATAATGTTTTCATCATTATCATTCACAAAGTTTAAGGCAAGTGATTCTCTAGCCTGTCGACCCAATTCTGCAATTTGTTTTTCTTTAGAAATCATCTTCTTTTGTTTAATTGGTAACCCTCCACTTTCTAGGCATATGCTGCTGACTTCTTGCAGTAAATGGTCTTTTTCGCTGTAAGGATCTTCACAACCTGATCTGAAAAGAAAAATCAATAGTGAATTATTTGAAATAAAAGTACATTATAAGGATCTCTTACCGAATTTTGGTGATTTTATCCTTTTTAGCCCACAATTCTAATAAAAGCTGCAAATGTTGTTTTAGTGTTTTTATAAGAAATTTCTTCCCCAGAGATGTTTCCATATCACGTTGAATTTCAACCCA
Source organism: Galeruca laticollis (assembly GCA_963921935.1). NCBI lineage: Eukaryota > Metazoa > Arthropoda > Insecta > Coleoptera > Chrysomelidae > Galeruca > Galeruca laticollis. The sequence goes on along the minus strand of OY998175.1, from coordinate 285,381,220 downwards.
TGCTGCGGGGTTTCTTAGAGGATTGTGGGCAATTATCTCCCTGAGTAAAAATATATCATCATCATAACTGAATCTTAGTCTCTTCGATTTTTCCTTCTCCATAATGTTTCAAATTGTTCCCAACGTCCAACAACATGTAATCAACCACTGTCAAAAATTTCAAATTTGTCAGCCACCTGTCATGTCATATCCACCGAGCATGTCACGATCTAGCCCGAAATGAAAATAAGGGAACGTTAATTCTCCCTTTTAAATGTCCACTAATAAAGTCAGGCCGTATTTTAATAAAGTTGTCCTAATTCCAGATTCACAGTGCGCATGCGTACATGTCAAAATAAAGACGACTTTATTAATGCCTGGCGTTATTGAGCACTGCAATATCTCTCTATTAATAATGTACGGCGGAACTTTATGATCGTTTGGGACACTGTTTAGCAGCAAATGGAAAACAATTTGAGCATTTAATTAAATAAATAAATTTGTAACCTAAAAAAATTGTCTTATTTTGAATATCTCTACTTAAAATTTCTTTTTGGACAAAAATTATGATAAAAACATTTCGGACACACTGCGGAAGCGAACCGCGACCCTTTACGTTCAACTTTAAATTTTGAGTACCAAGTACCAACTCGGCCACATCGGCACCGGTCCTTAGTATACCAAAGTTTTATGAACATGACTTTTAAAAACATAATTATGCATTTTCTTAGTAAACCAGACCGAATTTAAGAAAATTAAAAGTGCATTTGAATTTAGTTTTTAACGACCTTTCCAAATCTGTTATTATTTTTCACGAACGCTATTTGGTAAAAAAGTTAGCTCGCGTTTGACAGTTTTGTACAGGAAACCCTATGTCGTATTTTATAAATAACACAGTGTATATTGAATACCAAGGATGTCAGAATGCATCCCTTCCTGACGCTTTTTTTATGGGGAATCTGTATGATGAATAGTTCTCAATATGTACCAGATTTTAATTAGATGAGGATTATTAGACGTTGAGCGTAGTACAGTCCCCAATTTATCCCATTTGTCTACATGTACAACGGTTTGTTTACATAATTATTAACTCAGTAGTTCTAAGAATAAGTTATTTTTTATTTTTGTTCAATTAATTCTCATTTTAGAAATGAAGATAAGATTATTGGAAGGTTGAAAAGTTTATTTCTTAATTATTTTACTAATTAACGATATTTTCCTTTATGTAATTTCCATTTAATGATTTATTTGACAGATAACTTTGATATTAATTACCAAATTCATTTGTATTTTACAGGTCAGTATTTTAATATATAGAACCTCTATAGAGAATTTGAAATTCTGAGTCTTTATGGAAAATATGTATGTATGGAGAATGAAGGCAAACAGAAATTAAACTGTGTTTTGCGATTGAATTGTCAATATTGTCGAATTTGGTAATTCGTATGTATGTGACAATAGAATCTGAATAATACGAAATATTGTACCTAGGTGTGTGAAGAATCTATGACAATTTGATTATTTCCAAACCTTGACCTGACCAGGTTTATCAGGATATAATAAATATATCTTTTAGGTTGCATTGCTTGAGCATAACTTTTGTAATACCAGTAGTAACACCTATGATATTTTCACTGTAATAACCTAGGAATCGCTGTCACCACTGTAATAATCAATCAATAATATATATAACTCTGCTGTCAAAATGTCCCCAATGGACCGAGAAGGCAGCGTAGCTGGCTGTCATCACCCACGTTTCCGTGGGAAACAGGAGTCGACGGCTCCTGTAAGAAATGTCCGAAAGAGCTGGCTTCGGCCTCCGCTGCTACCAGTTGTCGTTGGTAATGAGAGGTCTTGTATTATGGGGTTACGTCAGTTAGAGGGGTGTGTTGAAGGAAAATTTTAGGTGTAGATCTTATGTGTATAGGTTAGGTATTCCTTCTCTCCTGGTTGAGTAAATAAATTAACCGATAGCGATTTCTTAAACGAGTTTAATAAAAAAAATATAAGAAAAATAGAAATAATTGCACCAAATTTACAAAGCGTCAGGAACAATCGCATATAGTGCCTTGTGACTGTAATTAAATAACACCAGAAATGGGATCGGGAGAAAACTTGAGAAACCCCTTTTAAATCAGCACGAATGACTCGCAGAAAAAAAAAATTTTGGTATTTAAAAAAAATGTTCGCCAGAACCTGCATATTTTCGCGTACCCTATATATGAACTTTGCTATCAACAATTTAATATTAAACCTCAAATGTGCTCCCTATTCCTAATTCATACGGTGAGATATCACCATTAAATACTAGTATACGATATGAACTATCATACACAAAGTAAATTATATAAATATAATATCATAGGAAGCGGGCTGGCAATGTTAATAATTTAATATTAAACCTCAAATGTGCTCCCTATTCCTAATTCATACGGTGAGATATCACCATTAAATACTAGTATACGATATGAACTATCATACACAAAATAATTTATATAAATATAATATCATAGGAAGCGGGCCTGGCAATGTTAACAATTTAACCAAACTACAAAAAAGTTAGTATAATTTTGAAATCAGACTTACCAATTCCCTGACTGGGTGTTCACAAAGACGCCGACGGACACGATTCGCGTTTCGAACAAAAGAAGAAACCCTTTCAGAGCGCGTACAGTAAACGCTCCCTTGTAATCTGTTTTTCCCTCTTCGAGAAAAAAAATAGTTATGCCTGATTGCTAAAACACTACTTCAATTAAACATTACTGGAACTCAGGACTCCTCAAAAACCGTTATCCGCGAAACCCCAAAAGAAAACTGGACCGTTCCCGACCTCGAGTTTTTACCAACTGCCACTTCAATTCTTACCCTTTCGAAGTTTCGGCATTTGTCCTTTGTCAGCGATCTTTCATTTTTTTTGTACCTGTTACTTTTTGATTGGTGGAATTTATCGTTCGATTAACACTTGGATTTTTATTTGAGTCCGCAAAATTTCGTTATTTTGACGCAATTATTATTTCCGGTTAAAATATTATTTGTTTTACTTTGATTCAGCCAGACAAACGCTTAGATAAGTATTTTTTTCATTGTATGAATGTGAACGACCGCTTTCTATAGTTTAAACGTTACAATGTAAAAAGTAATTTGTTATACAGGATGATTCTCCCCATGTTTCTTATTGGTATTTATTACACTTACGCTCTCAAATGCAAACTTCTTGTGTCGGTATATCTGTCAATTTTTATTTTACAAAAATATTCCATCAAAAATTGATTATGAAAAAGTTTTCTTAGTAACTGTTATTCAAATATTTATAAATCTACAAGTTTTATATTAATAAAGATAAAAATTAAATTCATACATAAATATGTGTAATTTTACATTATATATAGTGGTGAATGAAAATTTATTGTGACTATTCGAGATGAAGTGGTTTTACTATTATAAACTTTTTTAAGTATGTTTATGGATTTGAGGTTAATTGTCGGTATGCTTACTATTTGTTTATTTACATTATACATTTGTTTATATTAAAAAATTGCTTATGTTAAAATTGAAAACTGATTGTGTGCTATGATTTTTATATTTCATTATTAGTAAAAATTAATTTTAATGTTATTTTATATGCCTACGTCTAATATATACACAATTAATTGACTGAAAGGAATTTTAATAAAAGCATCTCCAGATATTAATGTAAACATGTATCTGCTGTATCTTAAAACTTATTGTACCTGTATGAATGGAAACAAGTCAATCTCTTTCCCTTTCCATAAGCTCCATTTTCTTCGTGACAATTTAATAAGATGTCAATTTTCCGTGTTAATGAAAAAAAAAACAGATGGAAAACGTAGGAACTTTTTACTTAGAACTGTCCCTGTATTGAATTATGCAGATATTTTATTTCCAGACCGAGGAAGAAGTGGTTTCCACCCCCCAGAGCCAAAGCACATCCCTAGCAGATATCACTTTTTATTTAGAGGGAGAAAGTCTTTTAAAATCAAAATGCTACAAAAGTCGGTTCTGCACGAAAAATTTACAGGGGAAACCTTTTTCAATACCTTTCCAAAACAAAAATAATAAGTTTGTGGTATCTGTTTTCAGTTGATGAAATACGTGAAAGAGAATTCGTGGCGAGTACTGAAAATTTTTTTGAATGCGTGGAAGTGATCTTTCGGAAAAGGCTTAATTTGAAGATCGTACAATAAATTTTGAGTTACCAAAAGGTGGGTCATAAACTAAACCACATATTTTGGGACATCAGGGGCATCTACTGAAGAGAGAGGTAAAATTGATCATCCCCTGGACGTACCCTCCCGACTCGACCTTCCTCATCAGAAATTTATAATCACAGTAGCTAAGCAAATAATAAAAGTAATCAACATAAAAAAGCAATGATTTTATCTCTGGCAAAATACTACAAGAATTGCTTGTAAACCACTACAAGTTTATTGTATACATCTTTAATACCATGCTGAGAATAAACTACTCCTCATGTATCTGGAAAGCTGCCCAAATAATTATTATTTTTATACCAGAGGCCAGAAGATGTATCCTCCTATAGACTGATAAGTTTACTTCCATTTATTTCAAAAATATTCTAAAAACTGTGTGTTAAAAGACAACAGGATAATAAACCAAAAAAAAATCGAATCATCAGTTTGAATTTCGCAACAAGTATGGAACAGTAGAGCTAGTTCATATGTTAGTTAATCAAACTATTAGGGATATGAATGACATATCTTACTAGACATATCCCAAGTTTTCGTTCAAGTGTGGCACAGCGGACTGCACGTTAAACTTGAAAAGCTACTCCCCCATCCCCACTATCAACTCCTCAAATCATATATGACTAACAGACACTCCACTGTGATACAGAGCAATGAACAAACTGATATCCAACCCATCCATTCTGTCATTCCACAAGGAAGCCTCTTAGGGCCTGTTCTGTACCTGATGTATATTAAATTTACCTACGTCAAGATCCATACTCATAGCAACATATGCTGACCACACTGCTGTGCTAGTATCTAATACTTATCCAATGTTAATTGAAAACATGGCGCATCAAAGCCAATTAAACAAGATCGGTAAACGTAACATTCACCTTACGAAAAGAAACATGCCCACCTGGAAAAATTAACAATTGCTAACTTCCTCAAGAAGAAGATACAAAATACCTAGGAGAAACCAATATATTAATGAAGCGTAAACAACTAGGCATCAAACTACATAAAATGTACTGGTTTCTTGGTCGAAAATCGAAATTGTCTTTAGACAACAAAATGTGGTTAAACAAAATCATTTCACAATGTCAAACAACTCTCTAAATAATTGAAAGAAATTAATTTGTAGTTGGTAACTTCAAAGGGATGTAACTTTTTCTGTATGCACATTTGCCCCAGTTTAATTTATGACCTACCTTTATTATACCCTGTATATATTTTGCGATCAAGTGAAAACATGAAATTAACTGTCTCAACCCTTACTTTGTGGAATCTACTCATATTAGTGTTTTAAATGAAACTTACTGTTTCTAGTTAACTCCACAGTTTATTAAAAAATGTTAAAAATTCGAAAAAATTGACAATTGTTTCGATATTACCTAAATATCATCGTCAGAATGGTGTAAAATGGAATGATGTTTGAGTTCACTTGAAATTTTGATTAATAAATCTAACCCTAAAAAAGTTATGTTCAATAATACTTGATACGAACCGTGTAACTAGCGCCCTTCTATGAGAGTTAGATATAAAAACAAATTCATGGGATGTATCAGCTTCCAAAACATATTCGTATAAGTGTTTTAAATGAAACTCACTGTTTCTAGCTAATTCCACAATATTTCGATAACTAAATATCATCGTCAGAATGACAGAAGTTACATTTCATTTGATGCCTACCTGATGTTTAGTAGTTATTTTTGGCTAGACCAAGAAGTGACCTAACTTGTGATTGACTTAATATATGTTAATAGAAAAAAGAGGAAGATGTGATATTATTAGCACTATGGGGATATCCTGGATATCATTTTTCCCAATTAAGATCAGTATAACTGTGCAATGATATAGAAAACCAGGAAAACTATATCTGCTGATCTTTACAATTATCATACAATTGTACAGTTTAATAGTGGAGAATTCCGTAGATTTATCTGTTCATTGACGACCTCATATTGTGGGTTTCTTAAGTGTCTTCTAATTTCCAATTTTTCAAGGAAATCCAGTTCTTGTTTTTTATCACAAATATGTAGTACTTTTAGTTCTGTGTTAGGTGTCAAGTAGATGTCTGGCGTAGTGGGATTTATCTGGTTGTTTTAATCTGTATGCTCGTAAGTGTTCACCGTATCGGATTTCAAAATTTCTAAGGGTCTGACTCAAATAGACAGCATTACATTCTGGACATTTAAGTTTATATATACCAGATTTCTTTAATGGTGATATTTTTGTTTTTACGTTTAACAATTTTGTACTTATGTTACTTTCTGTTTTGAAAGAAATCGTTGTACTTGTTGCTAAAGATATTATCTTCCTGGATATATAATGGTTTTATAAGTTTCTATTTATTTAGTTTGTTTAGGAAATATTAGTTGTAATGTCACTTTTTCCTCTTTTTACTAATTAGTCTATTTATCATATGTAATGGGTAACCGTTGGATGTTGCTATTTGTTTAATTGTGTTAATCTCTCTATCAAAATTACATTTGTTCATAGGAACTGAAAATCCACTATATATCATTAAGGATGATGATGTTCGACAAATATGATACAGTTCCAAGCATCCCATATCCCATAAACTAGCGGCATATTCAATGATACATGATCATTTTAAGACATTCCATTTAACCAATCTAAGATGTCTTTTTACACTTTGCTCATCCTTTGTTTTGATGCTAACGTATCCCATATTTACAGAAGGGACCCAATCAAGACTATCTCTGACCTCCACTTTGGCTGGTTCTCTTAAAAATTTGAACAAAAATTGTTAAGTTTAACACCATATTTAACTATAAATTCAAACATTTTGGATCATAATTTTTGTATTTCTTATGTATTAATAATATTATTAATTATTAATAATTCTTAATAAGGAATGTATCGCTCAAATTGCCACGTTTTAAATCAATAACCCAACATTCTCGACATTTTTTGATAAGGCTTCCAGCATTTCTCCTCGGATTTGTAAGGCTTTGGGGATTCAAAAATAATGTAATAATAGCAGTGTGTTGAATATTGAATTCACTGTAAAAAGACTTTAATTCTGATGATCGAGCTTTAAAATGACTATGGACACTTTTGTCAATTTTAGCTTGTTCTGCCAGATTATAAAGAATTGAAATTCTATCCACCGCAGATTCCCTCAGTGCTTTTGCTTGACGCAACCTAGCAGCCATTTTTTTATTTATTTGTGAAGGAGAAATAATCCAAAGCTAAGTGAACAATTAAACAAAAGAAGAGAAATTGCTCTATTTCTGATAAACAATCTCAAAGTAACCTTTTTAGAAATGTTTATTCTTACTGATAACGATATATGTATTGAAAAAGCTCAAATTCAATTTCAAAAATAATCCTTGAATAAAAATTCAACTAAAATTTCGGTGAAATAATCTTTTTTGTATTCAATCAATTATTTATTACATCGAGAGTTAAACGTCAGTTATTGAAACTAGAACGTTAATGTAGGAGTTAAATTATCAAGAGATGTTTTATTAAATAAAACAAATAATATTGCCATGAAATATCCACTATAAACGAGAAATATGTTAGTCACATTAAAGAGCGCAACGTTATTTCAATACGTATACTAATACACAATTAACAATATCTCTTTTTATTTTTAAATATTATTAAATTAAATAAGTGTGAGACAAACTGCATACAGTGTTACCGTTGTTCAGAATAAATAAAAATTGCCTTTAAGTTCCAAACTAATCGATAAATTTACTGTAATTAGCAAAAAGTTAATTGTTTCAGAGCAAAAAATTAAGAGTGCCAATGCCAATTGACCTTCAGTATTAATAAATTTACGTGTTTAAAAATTACGAAAATTATTATTTATTTTAAAATGATAGAAATATTAATATTCTAACTTATGAAATTTGAAATGAGAAAACATTAAATCCGGCTCGACTGTCCAAAAAAATGTTGAATTTGGGTAGAAAAGTTGACCGATTGGGAATTAAAATCGTCAAAGGATTACTTCTTACCTTTTTTTTCTCCTGACTTCTTCCAAAGGTTGCAACCTTGCCCTTCTAATAAATGGACTGTATCTTCTTATGTTACACACACAAGTTTCGTTGAGATATCTATCTATCTTCGAACCCGTATATCGAAGTGACAGATAGTAGTTAATTATTTAAACTGACCAGTGTTGTATACAGTGTGTCCTCGAATAAGGCAAGACAATAACCATTTGACGTTATTTAATTATGAATAGCGGTCAATTTACATGCATTGAATACTTATATTAATATACATATATCTGAAGTTTTTCTTGGTTTTAGGTCATTTTTCAAATTAAAAATATAAAAAGACGGTTTATGTTGTTGAGATTACCATCATTTATTTACGTTTCGGCTTATTCAGCCTTTTTCAAAATAATACTACATCTAAAATAAAATGATTTTCTCACTAAGAGATACAATACTACAAAAAATCCTTTCTACTTACCCCAAACGTAGAATAATAGTTGTCAATATACATTAAAATGTTCAGTCAAGAACTAATTCAACTATCAGACCCGGAATACAGAGGTAATGCTATCATCAAAGCCAAAGAAGCCTTAAACCTTAATAGCTATCCTTCAGAGTTTGTTAACAAATTATTTAAAAAACGTATAAATAAATTCTATAATTCAATGGAAAATATAAAACAAAGTAATAATAGAAATGAAAAATATATCTCCATGCCATTCATAAACGGATTATCACAACAAATTCAAGGGCTTTTTGGTAAACACAATATTACCATATGAGCTTGGTCAAGTCAGCAGAGCTAAAATAGCAAACACGAATAAAAACAAATAGAAATTTAAGTGCTCTTTACGTGCTAATTACAGCCTTTATTTAAAAATTTCTTGCTCTTTTAGTTTCTCTAATAATTGTTGTTTAAATGTTGCCTGCTAGCTTGAACGCAAGTTAGCAGAGCACTATCAATAATTGGTAAGTAATTAAAAAAACTGTTGCATACAAATTAAGTGCTCTTTAAGTGCTAATTATTGCCTTTAATTAAAAATTTCTTGCTCTTTTAGTTTTTCTAATAATTGTTGTTTAAATGTTGCCCGCTAGCTTGAACGCAAGTTAGCAGAGCACTATCAATAATTGGTAAGTAATTAAAAAAACTGTTGCATACAAATTAAGTGCTCTTTAAGTGCTAATTATTGCCTTTAATTAAAAATTTCTTGCTCTTTTAGTTTTTCTAATAATTGTTGTTTAAATGTTGCCCGCTAGCTTGAACGAAAGTTAGCAGAGCACTATCAATAATTGGTAAGTAATTAAAAAAACTTTTGCATACAAATTAAGTGCTCTTTAAGTGCTAATTATTGCCTTTAATTAAAAATTTATTGCTCTTTCAGTTTTTCTAATAATTGTTGTTTAAATGTTGCCCGCTAGCTTGAACGAAAGTTAGCAGAGCACTATCAATAATTGGTAAGTAATTATAAAAAAAATTGCATACAAATTAAGTGCTCTTTAAGTGCTAATTATTGCCTAAAATTAAAAATTTATTGCTCTTTTAATTTTTCTATAAACATATATCTCCTAACTTGAATTTTGGATCGTTTATTCACTAATATTAATATTTTTGTAGCACTGAAAATGTTTTTGCACGGTCACAACTTTTAAACTAGTAGAGCTACTGACATAACATAAATGTTTTATCGTTTTATCTTTATTGCAAGATATTACACCGCATAGCTTCATAATTCAGTTGTGGTGATCTTCCTACTTTTCGAATTATGTAACTTCAAAATGGGCCAAAACGTACATACACTGTTAAGAGAAGTGTTTCATGAAACCCGGCCACCTACCTACTTCCCAGCCATTTTTGTTGTGGTATGTATTGTTTTGCTTCTAATAATAAATATATTGTTATAATTACAATTAGAGATTCATGTTTTTCTTCATAGATATCTTATTTTCAGTGAGGTCTTTTGGGGTAACCCCAGAAATTCTTTGACGAGACAAAAACATTAAGTTCTTATTCCCACGTGCACGTGCATAATAAGGCGCAAATTGTTCAAAGCGGTTAGAAGATAAGAATGGCATCATACTCTGGTGTTATCGCTTTTTTTGACTGCTTGGCGGCTTAGTAAAGATGTGCTTTGTAAGGTATTACGCGGGTTTATGTTTCTGATTGGATTCAAAATGGAAAAACAATTTTTTGTTACACTGTACTGACGTCTGATCTGCCGCTCCTATTTCTGATTGATGCATTATTTGATAATTCTTAATAATTTTTCTATGGATTGCAAAAATTTTATCATGGATTTTTAGGAGTATTTGAGCAGTGCACAAAACGCCAAATGGGCTTATTTTAATTGTTAGTACTTTAGTCCGAGTATGTGTTTAAAATATTTTAAATAGACAAAATAAGTTATAGTGGTTCAATTTCTGTGTTAAAAACTATTTCAAATGACAAAATAATTCTAAAAGTAGGAAGATCACGACAACAGAATTATGAAGCTATGCGGTGTAATATCTTGCAATAAAGATAAACTTTTTATAATTCATTGATATTGAAACAGTCGGAAGGATGAATTGTTTAAATGGGATGGGATGGCTTTAATATTTTGAAATATTTTCTGTGGTACAAATTTAGTAGTAACAGAACCGACTTTAATATTTCGTTTTTCAAGAAATATTGAAAATAATCAGAAGAATGGGCTTGTTTTTCAATTTATTGAAACATGGGTTGTTTGAGGGGGTTGACTTTAATATTTTCTGTGGTACAAATTAGTACTACGCTAGTACTAACAGAATCAATTTTTGTGTGTCGTTTTTCGAGAAATGTTTGAAAAATTGGAGGAGCAATTGGAGCACTAAATTCGGTCATTATATTTTTTTGTAAGTACGATGTCTAAGGAATATTTTAGTATCATAATCTTGCGAGCACCAAATTCTTTAACGACTTTATAATGAAATTTAGAGCGCGACGCTCTCTCTTTCCCGTAGAAACCGCTTAATTCCACCTGATACAGGTAGCACTAAATTCGGTCAATATACTTTTTTGAAAGTACGATGTCTAAGGAATATTTTAGTATCATAATATTGCTAGCACCAAATTCTTTAACGAGTTTATAATGAAATTTCGAGTGCGGCGCTCTCTCTTTCCTGAAGAAACTATTTAATTCCACGTGATACAGGTAGCACTAAATTCGGTCATTATATTTTTTTGAAAGTACGATGTCTAAGGAATATTTTAGTATCATAATCTTGCGAGCACCAAGTTCTTTAACGATTTTATAATGAAATTTAAAGCGCGGCTCTCTCTGTTTCCCGTATAAACTATTTAATTGCACGTGATACAGGTAGCACTAAATTCTGTCATTATATTTTCTTGAAAGTAAGATGCCTAAGGAATATTTTAGTACCATAATCTTGCGAGCACCAAATTCTTCAACGATTATCTAACGAATTTTAGAGCGCGGCGCCCATGTTCCCCAGATAAACTATTTACCTAATGAATGTTATATTTTGTCAATTTTTTAACGCTATCTTAGAGCACTAAAATTCGGAATAGGGTACTGAATTAGCACCTAAATAGCACTAAATTTTTGACTGGTTGCGAACTTGATTTGCGATGGTGGGGGGTCCAGCTTAATGGAGGTAAGAAAGTACATTAAAAATATATCCTGTTCTATTTAACTGTATTTATAACTTCCAGTCACTTTTTACATGACGTCTATTTCTTGTTAGACTTGATTTCCTGATGGTTTATTTATCCATCAATTTTTTATTCTCTCGCGTGCCAAAATTCAATAAAAAATATTATTTTTCCGAAATATTCTGAATACTGAATGTTTTTTTCCGATTTGTTTCATAATAATAGTATCACAGTTTTAACTGAATTTTCGGCCTTAATTCACATATTTTCTCAAAAAATGAAATTACTTTTTTTCATTTATTTCCTTTTTCATTATCGTGTTGGAAATACCAATATACACATTTTGACGTTTATGTTATGTCAGTAGCTCTACTAGTTTAAAAGTTGTGACCGTGCAAAAACATTTTCAGTGCTACAAAAATATTAATATTAGTGAATAAACGATCCAAAATTCAAGTTAGGAGATATATGTTTATAGAAAAATTAAAAGAGCAATAAATTTTTAATTTTAGGCAATAATTAGCACTTAAAGAGCACTTAATTTGTATGCAATTTTTTTTATAATTACTTACCAATTATTGATAGTGCTCTGCTAACTTTCGTTCAAGCTAGCGGGCAACATTTAAACAACAATTATTAGAAAAACTGAAAGAGCAATAAATTTTTAATTAAAGGCAATAATTAGCACTTAAAGAGCACTTAATTTGTATGCAAAAGTTTTTTTAATTACTTACCAATTATTGATAGTGCTCTGCTAACTTTCGTTCAAGCTAGCGGGCAACATTTAAACAACAATTATTAGAAAAACTAAAAGAGCAAGAAATTTTTAATTAAAGGCAATAATTAGCACTTAAAGAGCACTTAATTTGTATGCAACAGTTTTTTTAATTACTTACCAATTATTGATAGTGCTCTGCTAACTTTCGTTCAAGCTAGCGGGCAACATTTAAACAACAATTATTAGAAAAACTAAAAGAGCAAGAAATTTTTAATTAAAGGCAATAATTAGCACTTAAAGAGCACTTAATTTGTATGCAACAGTTTTTTTAATTACTTACCAATTATTGATAGTGCTCTGCTAACTTGCGTTCAAGCTAGCGGGCAACATTTAAACAACAATTATTAGAAAAACTAAAAGAGCAAGAAATTTTTAATTAAAGGCAATAATTAGCACTTAAAGAGCACTTAATTTGTATGCAACAGTTTTTTTAATTACTTACCAATTATTGATAGTGCTCTGCTAACTTGCGTTCAAGCTAGCGGGCAACATTTAAACAACAATTATTAGAAAAACTAAAAGAGCAAGAAATTTTTAATTAAAGGCAATAATTAGCACTTAAAGAGCACTTAATTTGTATGCAACAGTTTTTTTAATTACTTACCAATTATTGATAGTGCTCTGCTAACTTGCGTTCAAGCTAGCAGGCAACATTTAAACAACAATTATTAGAGAAACTAAAAGAGCAAGAAATTTTTAATTAAAGGCTGTAATTAGCACGTAAAGAGCACTTAAATTTCTATTTGTTTTTATTCGTGTTTGCTATTTTAGCTCTGCTGACTTGATCAAGCTTACCATATGCCATAAAGCAAATCAAACGCTCTCCAACAATTTTTCAAAATTAAAATCAAAAACTCCGAAAAATAAAAAGAGTAATATAATTTATCAAATTCCGTGTAACGACTGCAGTGGTGTTTACATTGGACAAACTAGCCAGTATTTGGAAAATCGAATAAAAGGTCATAAATACGACAAAAAAAATACAACAGCTCTAACTTTCCACGAAAACTCAAAAAAACATACATTTAATTTTGAAAACACAAAAATTATAAGGTCGGAACAAAATACAAAAAAAAGGGAAATTTTGGAATCAATAGCTATCCAAAAAAACCAGCAGGCCATTAACAATAAAAAAGATTTAAACAACCACAGTAAAATATATCTAGCAGTACTGTTAATAATTTTAATGTGTACAAACGTTGTGGATTCTTTGTTGTGAATGTTTGTTTTTAGTAAGATTGATAAGAATATTTTATGTTTCGACGAAGTTCTTGACTGAACATTTTAATGTATATTGACAACTATTATTCTACGTTTGGGGTAAGTAGAAAGGATTTTTTGTAGTATTGTATCTCTTAGTGAGAAAATCATTTTATTTTAGATGTAGTATTATTTTGAAAAAGGCTGAATAAGCCGAAACGTAAATAAATGATGGTAATCTCAACAACATAAACCGTCTTTTTATATTTTTAATTTGAAAAATGACCTAAAACCAAGAAAAACTTCAGATATATGTAAATATACTAAAAAGGTCAAAGAAAGTAAACATAAAATATATATATATATATATATATATATATATATATATATATTAAAGTATATCCTAAAAACTAAACAAATAAGGAATTTTATTCCTTTCTGCTTTTTTAGAACAACCCACATTCGGACAAAACGCCGGTATTTTAAATTATTCACACTTTAAAAATCGATCTTTTTTACCGGCAATATGGCGGACCTGCCGTGACGTCATCTCGAAATGAATATTTGAGTTTATATATACCAGGCTTTTTTAATGGGCATATTTTTGTTTTTACATTTAACAATTTTGTACTCATATTACTTTCTGTTTTAGAAGAAACTGTTGTTATTTTTTTTTGTTTCTCGCATCAACCAAATTGGTTATACAATCACAGAGAAGTATTTGACAGATATTTATAAATATTATCCACATCGCAATCGTTTCCTAGCAGGGTATTCATGTCATTTGGAAAATTACATTGTTGTCTTTGCGATGTGTATAATGTGCATTCTAATAGTATATGTTTTACAGTGAGTTCAGGGCTACAAATTATACACATATGTTTATCAGTTCTACGTATTAAATATTCTTGCGTAAGTTTAGTGTGACCTATTCTTAATCTGGTTATTACGACCTGTTTTAAGCGATTACTGCATATTCGCGGCCACTGTTTGACACTTTCCTTTATTTGTCTTAATTTTTGGAGTGATCCTTGCGACTCCGATTGCCACCGAGAATTAATTTTCATTTTGATGTAGGTTTTCACGTCACTGTAAACCGCACTGTTCACTATATGTACATATCTGCATACTGTAGCTTCTTTTGCATGTTTGTCAGCATCTTCGTTTCCTTGTATTCCTTGATGAGAGGGCACCCATAAGAATCCTGACATCCAAGTTGTTCTTTTGTAGTAGATGCAGTTGAGTCTTGATTATTTGTAGTTCAAGAGGGTTGTTAGTGTAAATATTTTTCAAGGTGTGAGGGTACGTCAGTTTGGTAGAGCATAAAAGGGGTTGTTAGATATATTTCTTTATTAACCTATAATAATTATCTACAATTAAAACCTAAAATTCTGTACAATAAAGATATATACACAAAGTTTATTGGTCCTGGAGGCTGGCAATCCCTCTAGGGTGGTCGTCGGAATATATTTCTCGGCCGTACAACTTCCTCACGGGGACGTCAGGTTCCTATAACCAGAAGGGACGAGATCCCGCGTTCAACGCACAACGTGATCTCGGAGGTCGGGAGTTTGCTTTCGGAATTTCGGCTAATCGGGAAAGGCCTCGGTCCTGCGCTCAACACGCTGCAGGGCTTGACCTAGGGTAGTTGGCGTCCGTCCTAAGCTGAACACGCTTTAGGACTTCGTCCGATATGCAGGTTCGCTCAGCGTCTAGCCTCGAGTTCAACGCACATCGAGGGGTCAACGAGAAGCGGGATATTTATGTGTTCACAATTCCGAGCTCAACACGCTCCGGAATATAGTGCAACACTTCGGTTGTTTTCAGTTGAAGCTTCCTATCGTTATTCTACGTAAGGTAGAGCTTGCCTGGTATATCGCAGAACGTATGCTTTGGTAGTATCGGTCAAGTTATTAGCAGAAAGGCGAAGGTGCTGCCCTCTCGGTGCTGGGTGCCCAACTCCGTCTAGTTTGCTTCGCGTAGAGCTCTGTTTTCTGATTATTTATTGGGGTTATTTTATGTTCAGAACGACTGTGTCGTTACAAAGGTACTTAGGGCACTTAAGTAGTCTGTTATTATTACAGTTTTTTGCAGGTTTGACGATTGAATTTCGATTAAAGCTTGTAGGATAGCATATATTTCTCCTGTATACACAGAACTTACGTCGGGTAATTTATATTTCAAAGGTGGTTTATAGGAAGTGATAACAGCAGCTCCAACTCCATTTGGGGTTTTGGATACATCAGCATATATTTTATGAAAGTTAGAATATATGGAGAGTTTCGTGTGAAATTTCCGATATATTATAGAGGCTGGAGTTTCTGCCTTGTTAAAGTTGGTTAAGCTGGTGTCTATGCTCGGAATTTTAATAAGCCATGGCGGTGGTATATCAACATTTGCTTCTAGTATGGAAGGTATCTGCATGTCTAGTTGTATGATATATTTGGAAAATCTCTGATAGAAGGGGTAGTCGACTCTTTTCCTGAATTCGTAGGTGTTTTGATATATATTTGCAACTGTGTTATTGTAGTTTGGATGTTCTTCATTACCCATTATAGTACTGGCATATGACAGTGTCAGGTATTGCCATCTTTTATCTAGTGATTGCCCTCCTAGTTCTACTTGTAAGCTTTCGATAGGGGATGTTCTATAAGCTCCAGAAATGATGCGCAATGCTTGGTTTGCTAGGACATCTAAACGTTTTAATATGCGTTTTTTGCGGAGGCGTAGGCGATGGATCCATAATCGATCTTGCAGCTAATAAGATGCCTGTAGATTAGGAGTAAAGTTTCTCGATCAGAACCCCACTCTCTGTTTGAGAGGACTTTTAATAGATTTAGTCCATTTTGACAGCTAACGACTAGATTCTTAATATGTTCATCCCAATTTAATTCCCAAGTCGAAGATCATTCCCAACAATGTGATTTTTGAAACATACCCGAGGGGACTACCATTTAGTTCAAGTAGTGACTCTCCTAGAGAACATTGTACATTTGGTTTTCTCTGCAGAGAAATGAAAACCGGAGTCCTTAGACCATTTTTCAAGTATGTTTATGTGTGATTGTAGAATCGATTTCATTGTTGTTAGATTTTTACTTTTTATGTACATTACCAGATCATCCGCATACAGTCGGACTTTAATTGGTTTCTGTATATTAGTGGTGATGTTATTTATAGCTATAAGGAATAAAGTTGGGCTGATTACTGATCCCTGCGGTGTTCCATGTTGTTGTGTTTTTAGATCGGAGATCGAGCCGTTTATCCTAACTTGGAAACTTCTATTATTTATAAAATTGTAAATAAAAGCCAGCATGTTTCCGTCTATATTCCATTCTTGCAGGGTTTTTACTATATTAGGCCTCCATGCCGTATCGAATGCTTTATGTCAAAAAATACAGCTATACATTTCTGATTGTTTACTAAAGCCTCATGTATGTCGCTTTCTAAGTCGATGATGTTATCGATTGTGCTTTTGTGTTTTCTAAATCTACTCTCTTCTGGTATTATCAATTTTCTTCGTTCTAACTCCCAAACAAGTCTGTTATTGATTATTTTTTATAGTAATTTGCACATGGTGCAAGTTAGGGATATGGGTCTATAAGAATCGACTAATAATTTATTTTTCCCTGTCTTCTGAATGGGTATAATCATTCCTTGTGAACATTTTTTTGGGAACGTATGTTTTGTCCATATTTGATTAAATATTTTTAGCAGTGTTGCTTTAGCTGTTTCTGGGAAATGTTGCAGAAAGCTAATAGACACGTTGTCTGGCCCTGGGCTGCAATCATCAAAAGAAGTAAGTGCTTCGTGAAACTCGCTCTTTAGGAGGGGCTTGTTGATGTCCGTGTCTAAATTGTTAATGTGAAAGTTGCGTAGACTGGTTTCATTATTTTCCAGGAAATTTTATTTGAAAACAACATCCCTAGATTGTTTCTCATAATTGCTGGCTAGTAAATCAGCAATTTGTTTTGGATTGCTTATGATTTGTCCGTTATCTTCTAAGGCAACAATTTTCTGATATGATTTGTGTTCCGATATTTGCCTAATTTTGTTTCCAGATAGTGCTAATATTAGTTGAACTATTTATATTTTGTACGTATGTCTTCCAGCACTCTTTCCTACTATTTTTTAGCGTATATCTTGTCTTAACTCTAAGGTTCTTAAAACTTTTTCAGGAGTCTTGTGTTTTTTGTAGTGATTAAATGCTGCTTTACTTGCTTTTATTGCCTGACGACATTCGTCATTCCACCAGGGTACTGGATTGTGGCTTCTGATGGTTTCTGTCATCCCAATACTGTCTTTGGCGGCTTTTTCAATTATTTTGGTAAATTCGTTAACTGTTTCGTCGATATCTTCTGTTATTTTGTATTGAGAAAGTAGTGTTTCAATATTTAGGGAGAATTGATTCCAGTTTGCATTGTTAAGACGCCATTTTTGTAAAGGTTTGCTATTTTCTGCGCCGGTTCTGATGTCAGAGACTATTATTGGGAAGTGATCGCTATCATAGAGATATGGCATTACCACCCAGTTTAAGAGATGAGTAATAGCGGCATCACATATTGCCAAGTCTATAGCAGGCGATGTCCCATTGTATGAGTTGAATCTTGTGTTAGATCCATTGTTAAGCAAAGTGAGGTTGTAGTCATTCATAATTTCCTCTATCATCTTGTTTCTCCGATCCCCACAATAAGTTGTGACCGTTGCAGTCTCCGACAATTATACGAGGTTGAGGTATTTGTTCAATCAAGTTCACCAAATCATTTTTATTGAGAATAATACTGTAATGTAATGTAAACATTACAAATATTCATTTTATATGGTGTAATAAACTGTTATCAACTGTCTATTTATTCTGTCACCAGTGAAATAAATGTGAGCTGTCACCAGTTTACTGAATCGGTAGACTCCGATTGTATATTTATCCTTTATAATGAATATTTTGTCACCACTGTAATAACCGCTGTGGTCGTTTAGGGTTTACAGCCCTCCGTTACCAGTGTAGGACAACCTTTGAATTCCTATTTCCTTGAATTTTGCAGCGTGCTGTCACCAGTGCCTTATGGCACAAATTTAGAGCCAGGAATCCCCCTGTGCGTAACCTCGGTGGAGGTGGTTTCCTGACACGAGGGGACAAGTCTCCGTGGGGCCTCTTGGGCTTATACAATGTGCCAAGCCTGAGTTCTAAGGCAGGTCGCGTCAACCCGTTCAATCCTGCTGGTCCGAGGGTAGGGTTGTTGATAAAGGAAACAGACTGGGTGGATAATATGTACATATATATATATATATATATATATATATATATATATATATATATTACAAACACAAAATAATTATGTACAGTAATTCAGCCCTGGTTGGGACAAAATAAAAGTTAATCGGGGGAGAATGTCCCGGTACGATACACTAGAAATTAATTAGGGAAAAACGTCTTTCATAATCTGGAAGTAGTTTCTCATTATTATGACAAAAGTAAAAGATGTCTTGCATATGACTATCCCTGTATAAGGTATGAGAAAAAATTAATATGACTCGGGCAAAACGTCTTCCATAATCTGAAAGTAGTCTTTCCTGATTATGACATAAATGAAAGATATCTGGCGTATGAATATCCCTGTATAATATAAGAAAATAACTATCAGGACTAGTGCAAAAAGTCCTTCGAAATCTGAAGGTATAAATACGATATTTCTTACATATGAATATCCCTGTATAATATAAGAAAATAACTATCATACAAAACTCTTTCGAAATCTGACGGTAATCTGACCTGGTTATGATATAAACAAGATAATTCTTACATATGAATGTCCCTTTATAATCTTTAAATTCCCTTGACTAAAATTTAGGGTTCCCCTGGATTATTAAATCGATTGCAAATCGTACTATTTCCTAAATATGTTAGGTGAGTGGCTCAAATGTCAATAGTGCACTTAATATGACCAGGAAATGTATCTTTGGACACCCAGTCAAATGAAATAAAATGTCAATATGATATTTGTTAAGAAAAAATAATTATAATGACATAGAAAAAACTTACGTTTTTGTAATATCACAAATCACGACAACACAATAGCACTGTTTACGTACGGCCGTCGAAGTGTCAGGCCATACAGTACCTGAGCACTATATGAGGGTTACTACCTCACTGCCTCTGTTACCAAATTTTCTGCTATTTATTTCAGAAGATTTGGGATATGTTATTTAATTTCCTTCGTGTTGCCCTTGTCTCATATTTTTTATTTTCGTAATTGAAGGTTAATTTTCAATTTCTTTATACTAAGTTGCAAGGTTTGTCTATATTTTGATAAACAAACCATTGTGTGTCTTGTCATCGACCTTGTCGGTTGTGTAAAATTGTTTGTTTAAATTCTTTTCTGGTCTAGGTCAACAATTGTTTTTATATTAAATTGGATTCGACTTATTTTATTATCAAGAAAATTATATATCTATATAGGGTGTCCCTAAATTTCCCTTTGTCATATTTCGTGTTTATTACAATGGATAGAAAACGGTAACCGAGTCACCGCAACAGCTTCTAGATCTGAGATTATGTCAATTTTATTTGATTGGATATTATTTTTAACGCATGTGGCAAACCCCCCCCCCCAGCTCCTTTCTCCAGTGGGTCTGTTTGTATAGTATATGTTTTTCAAGTTATATACATTACTGTCTTTAAAATGTGTTTTCTGTAAACAAATAGTATTTGGTTTGTACTTAGATCATAGTTGTTTCGACCCTTACTTCGTGGAATATGCTCATGTTAGTGTTTTTAAATGAAACTCACGGTCTCTAGTTAATTCCACAATATAATAGAATTTTCAATAACTTTTATTATATTGTGGAATTAACTAGAGACCGTGAGTTTCATTTAAAAACACTAGTAATCAAATCTGTCAGTTCATCATAATTTAATATTAGTTCGTCTGCGTGTTCCTCAATGAAATTTTGGGCGGGTTCCATCATTTTCATTATTTCGTCAAGCCCAACTTTGTTAGGCTTTTTTTCTTTAGGTGTTATGAAAGTTGTTTCCTCTTCAGTGGTGTTATCTGGTATTGGGGGACTTTCAATTTCGTTGATTTTTCTTTTGTTATTTTCTGTGTGATCATTATTTATTATGTCTATTTGGTTTGTTTCAAGTTAGGTTGAGTTGTTGATGGATTTAGGTTGGAGTGTAGGAGGAGTAATATTAATTTTCTCTGGTGGTGTAAGTAGTAACGTTAGCTTGAACTTGAGGTGTAGACGTAGTGGTGTTGCTGCCACTTATATTAGATTGGGAGTGTAGTGGCATGTTAGGAGTATTATTAATTTGGCTGGAAGAGGTACAGTTGTATGCAGTGTGATCTGGTTGTTTGCATTTATAACAACCTTGCCCATCCATGTTGAGAATAATACGATAATTGGTTGTTTCGTATTGTATAAGGAGACTGTCTGGTACTATAAGGTTATTTGATGGATCAATATATACTTGACGTCGGAAACTGAGTATATGGCTGTACGCAGGATCAGTTGCACCAATTCTCAGGAATGTTATATTTGACATTAGTTTTAGTCCAATATTTTCTAAGGCTGCTTGGATAATTTCGTTAGGGATTGAAGGGCAAACATTTGAAATTACAAGTCTTTCTGCTGGAGTAATCATCCTACGAGCTTTGACTTGTTGGCCGTTAATAGTAATTTCTCCTCCATGATCTTTCAAAAATTTGTCTACAATCTGTTTCGATGATAAATATATACATATTCTGTCATTAGCCATGCGTGATGCATATAGTATATTTTTAGGTGAGATAAGTTGACTGACTTGATACAAGTATTCTTGGCATTTGATTCCTGTTATTGACGGAAAAATAATAGCTTGTTCTTTTGGCGGGTACTTTGGTTGTTAACTTTGTCCCAATACACTCGAATATGACATTCCGGTTTGTTGTGAATTGCTTTTAGAGTTATTATTCATGATATAATTTTTGAAATGAAGTAACTTTTAAAACTATTTTCTGCCTCTGCACTATCATGTGCAGGTCCGACCCTGTCTACTGAGACAGAGTCAGAAGTAAAAAGTGGATAATGGAATTCCTTTTGATAAGCGGCTGGTTTGTTGATGAAATTTCGTCTTATTACTTCTATATACTATTGTTCGATAGCTCAATAAAATATTTAAATAAAATGGACTGTAGAAATGAAAATGTAAATGATTGGTTTTAAAAACTTCACTTACCAATAAAATGTTCCTCTAAGATTCCATTACTTGCTATTTGGGAAATGGGATAAAGGGGAAAAAGGAAAATCGAGCACTTTAAGTTATTTGTCACACGTGAGAAGTCACTAATGTATCGGTTGATCGGTTTTGTGCCACTACTGTATAAAATTTTCGCCCCGTTGGCTACATAAAATTCTCAACTAACGTTCGTACCACGATTGTGCTAATTACTGATACCTTTTTAAATCCTTTCAACAATTTTCGAACAAAACACGGAAGCGTTGTTGCCAAATAATAAACCATTTCAGGGAAACTAAATAGGCGTAAACAACTATCCTAATTCAGTTGTAAATAGTACTTACGTATTTTATTTGTTGTAATTAACTAAGGTAGATTATGACTTTAGATTGAATTTATTTGATTTTATACTCGCACAATTCGCTATGGTACTTAGGAGCTGATCGATTTTAGGCAGTAACCCAATAACGGTTAGGACCGTCAACTGTTGTAATTGTTGCTAAAGATATTAGGTTTGTTCCAACTAAGCGAAATGATGCTGTAATAAATACGGATATTCAGAAGAATAATTTTATTGTAGAAAGCTTCAGAACACACGGTAAAACATATTTTATTTTGAATCATAATATTAAATGGAAACACGACCCACATTATGTTTAATAAAACAAATGCGAAGCCAAAACAGAAGAGAGAAATACTGGGTCAAAGTAAAATGATTGTTTTAAAAACAAGGATTTCAATAACATAAACTAGCACGATTCAAAAAAACAAAAGTTGTTTTTTGCAAGTCGACAAAAACCCCAAAATCAATGTCGGGGGAAAACAAAAAAGGAGTGTAGAGAGATCAAGAGCAGCAGTGGGTACCGGGTGCGAACGGGCGCGAAGGGAAAGGTTTTCCCTTGCTACGGTAACCAGTGTTTTAGTGTTAGCGGTACGAGAGGTAGAAATTCTCACCGTTGTGTTAGGAGGTGATACTGTCTCCTACTTCGATACACAAACGGTAGATTTACCCTCTACGCTAATTGCCTTTCAACCTAAAACGATTTCGTTTATCGGGTACGATACGTAGCGACCAAACAGATAGAGAAAATCAAGAAATCTCCCGACGTGACGGAGGAAGATTGTCAAACAGTAAGTTTTTGAATTAGATTTCGATTGGGATAAATTTCTTTTATTAGTGATATATATATTTACTCGTTATTAGTCGAGCTGGAGTCTGAACTTGGGAGCATAAGAAAATTTCTATATACCAGGTGTAGCGATAGCAGATATTATTTATTTGATTTGTTTTATTGTTGATTTTCAAAGAGACGGGACACATCTGTTCACTCTCAGATTGAGTTTTTTTCGTCCTAACGAATAGTTAATTTACCGTGTGTACTGAAATAATTTCGATTTCCAGAGTTTCGCCAACCTGACACGAGTTGGGTTTCATTTTTGTTAAGTAGGAGATTATCATATGTTGAGTTACGTACTTTCTCTTCCACCTCGAAAGTAGGAAATAGATAGAAAGTTAGGCAAGGTTAATTTTGTAGGCAATAGAAAAAAAAAGAAACAAAAAGGCCGGAGCGGATGCTTGCCATATTTGCGTGGGTGTCAGCGAACTCTGGCTGAAAAGTAAATTGATTGTAGAGAACCCTTGTTATCAGTCTTTCGTTCAGCCGTAAATTATAAATTATAACTCGATTATATTTTGCCAGGGTAAAAGCACAAATTAACATATGTAATTAAACTACTGGGGAATTTCGCAACTTGGACCGCCAGTGTCGATAAATAATTTAAACTATTTCATTAGCTCATCAGAATTTCTGTATAGAACAAGAATTTCACTTTCGTTTTGAAGGTCAATGGCGACCTGAATCGACATAACGTGAAACGTCTATTGTGGTTAAAAGCAAACTTACACATACGATTTATTTGTTTTCTCGTCGCAGGGGAATAGAAATATTGAGAAACGAATAATAATAAGCTACACGCTTCTCCCGCAGTTGTTGTAAAGGGCCGAGCTGATAACAGGGATAGGCTCACTGCCACCCCCGGAAAAACGGGAACTCCGTTCATAATTATCGTTTTATACAGGGGTAGGAATAAGCAATAAATAAATCTTTAGACAAATTTTATGTATAGGTAGAAATTATAACGGGGAATTTTGGGAACTGAGTCCTTCGGGATTATTGTTAGGGTTAAGTATGCATAGCTGTATCTAAGGATTTAGAAACGTTATTTTTTATTATATATGTATTTTGTATAACTTGTTGGCTCTATATTATTTCACCCAACTCCCCTACCCCAACATTTCCCCTTTGGAAGTGTATTAACGTGGACCTGCGACAGAAACGAGGAAGACAGTCCTGTCCTGGCAAAGGAGGATACATCCGTTTTAAGACCAGGCGAACCTAGCTAAAAGAAATCGGACTGGATTGCCTTGCACGCTCAGCCGCTCTTTGGAGGCAGAAATTGGCAACAATCTAGGGTCGGGATCAATAGAGAGCGGCCAAAAGATAGGTAGGAAATATTTCTCTTTTTTTCTGACCCATATTTGTAGTACATCTAGAGCAGCGGATTTTTTTTTCAGGAGGATAGATTATTACACTGATTATTAAGTTTTGTTGGCTAAGGTTATTTCAGTTACATGTTAAAATAAATAAGGGTCTAGATTTTATTATAGGTCTACTTTATTACAGTGGTGACAGCGGTTTTCCGATACAGGGTTGTTCGTTCAAGTCGTCGCAGCGGTTTTCCGATACAGGGTTGTTCGTTCAAGTCGTCACAGCGGTTTTCCGATACAGGGTTGTTCGTTCAAGTCGTCACAGCGGTTTTCCGATACAGGGTTGTTCGTTCAAGTCGTCACAGCGGTTTTCCGATACAGGGTTGTTCGTTCAAGTCGTCACAGCGGTTCCCCGATACAGGGTTGTTCGTTCAAGTCGTCACAGCGGTTCTAAAATACAGGGAACGGTGAAGCTGTACGGTCTGTAACCAGAGGCTGCAATAGGCAGTAAACGGGGCATACAGGAGGGTAGAAAGGCTGGAAAATATCGAGAGTTAGCCGATACTCCTCCACCATCATCTCAGTTATCCATAGGTACAACAGTCGTCTATGAGAACAATTATACAGCATTTTGCTACAAATTAGTCCAGTTGTCATTCCGTCATACAATTGTTTGTCCTTTCGTCTTCAATTCTTTTCATTACAATAAATCATAATTCCTGAAACGACGTAAGCTTCAATTTCACAAAGGGGGAAGTTAACCCATCCTCAAATATCCTATCCGTGCACCAAAAGCTATCCATTTCAGGCGTCGTAGAAGCCAGAAAGGTAGGAGTAATATAAGTTTATAAAATTAGAAAGCTTCATTTAATAAATAAAAATAAAAATAACCAAGTTCAGACAGCGTTATGCCACTCGATTCGCAAAATAGGTTAGGTACAAGCAATCAAGGTGGACCAGAAACCACGGGAGACACAAGCAGCATGCCGCCCACACTGAGGGTAGCACAGGCGCAACCATTAGGGGTCATAGCGGCGACTTTAGCCGATTTCACAGGTAGAGATGCGGCTAGATACATAGAAAAACTCGAATTAAGGGCTAAATTAGACGGGTGGACGGAAGCAGAAACACTAACATTATTGAAATTTAAACTTGCGGGCGTAGCACACGATTTTTTCAAAGCGGATCCTAGGCTAGACACAGTGTCATATTCGGAATTTAGAGAAAAACTACTACGGAAATTTGTACCAAAAAAATCGATAGCAGATTGGTGGATGCAATTGGTGCAATGCTACCAAAGACACGATGAGGACGTAGCGTCGTTCTGCACCAGACTAAAATTAACCGGGAACAAGATACTAGAAGAGGATATAAAGGGCGCAAGTAGGGAACAAATACCAAACATACAAAAAAAACATAATTCGGTATTAATAAGTCAATTCAAAGTAGGGTTGAGAAAAGACTTATTAAGGGAGGTAGGTTTTTACATTTTACACAAAGACGACATGACATTAGAAGAAGCAGAAGAAATAGTTAGTTGTCAGGAAACGGAGGTAACTATGACAAGCGGCAGAAACAATGGCCACAAAGTCGCATTTATGAGTGAAAAACTGAGGTGCACAACGTGCGGAAGGTCGAATCACACTTCGGAAGAATGTAGGCAGAACGCGAAATGTTTATTCTGTGGCAGACAAGGGCATTGGATGGCCAATTGTAGGACGAAGGAAGCAGTAGAAACAAAAAGGGAGACAAGATGCCAGATTTGTAGAAAACAAGGACATGGGGCATCGGATTGCAGAGAAAAAGGGAACGAACCAACAAATACATGCTACTACTGTGGGAAACAAGGACATTGGGCAAAAGAATGTAGAAAGAAAATATTCGACGAAGCAAACAAACGGAATAAAACAACCTCTAAGTACAACAGATGCAACGACGAAAAAGTAAGGTCATGGAAAACGGAGAAAACTAGGTATCACGGGGAAAACCAGGAAACACAACAAGGAAACTACAGAGAATATAACAGACAAAGAAATCAAAGGGAAGAGGATCACAAACAAGAGACACAGAGGAGGTCCCAACAAAATAGTTTCGGGAACTACGACAGAAACGGACGCCAAAGGAACGATAATATAAGAGGACAGTCTGAAGAAAGAGGACACACAAGTAACAAAGAATGGACGAAACATTTAAACTAGTAAGGTTCACAGTTAGTCCCCGGACAAGTGGCCGAGCTAATTTAGCAGGGGAAACAGATTTAAATAAACCACAATGGGATCAAACAAACCAAGAAGCAACGAATAAGGATAAACCGAGAATGGAAAAAAAGGAAAAAAAAGAAACAATGTATCACAATGATGCAATGTCAGTAACAAACGAGGACGCCCCATATATAGTAATGTTAAGGGTGAATGGTATAAACAGACCATGCATGATAGATACAGGGGGAGCGTACTCATTAGTAAATAGGTCAATAATTGCAGAGTGGGAATTAGACACAAGAATCATAGAAGAATTAACTCTAAAAGGGATAACAGGGCACACAATACAGCTGTATGGATCGACGAAATTGGCGATAAGCACAAACGGAATGAACTACAACACATACGTAAGAGCCATCGCAGCAGAAGACGAAATAATGGGAGAAATACCAGTTCTTTTAGGAAGAGATTTCGTAGAAAAACAGAAAGCAATCATATCATACAAAGGAGAGCCTTCATTAGAAATATGGGAAAGAAGAATACCATTGATAAACGCAAGGCAAGTTGAGAGCACAATAAATAACGGCAGAAGCACGGAAGTAAATGGCCAAGTTGCAACAGTAAAGGAAAAACCAAACACTACCGAAAAGAATAATTGGCAGAAATGGCTAGGAATAGTGGAAACAATGTATAAAAGAAGGGACACAGAACACAGAACAATGGAGAAAAAAGAGAAGGTAATGACAAGGGGAAATAAAGCAAAAACAAATCAAACAAACAAAGACAAAACGGCTACAGAGACGAAAATATAGAACTATACAGAAGGAAGAAAGAAATCGATACAAAGAGAGAAAAAAGTCAGGAAACAAGAATGAACGAAGAAATATACGGACACATAGAACAAAAGAAGAATAGTACAGAATCAGAAACATGGAAATAGAAGGGAAAACAGAAACCAGGGAGGAGAACAAAGGAATAAAAGAAACAATAACTAACAGAAACTTCACAGATGTATACATAGAAGATAGCATAAGTATACCGGCACTAACCGAAGTTCACACAATTGGGACACTAAAACACACAATAAAAGGAAACACGATTGCGTGCGAAACACAACACAAAGGACCAGAAGCAATAAGACTGGCAAATAGCATAGCAAATAACGGGAAAAACATTTCAATTAGAATAATAAACACATCAGCACAAGAAATACACCTAACAAAAGGAACCAAACTAGGGAAAGCATATGAATGTGCAGAAGACACAGTACCACAAACGAAAGCACAGGACACGATCAGGAAATTTGACAGCAGAACAGATGAATGGATCAGAAAAAATTTTGAACTAGGTCATATAGATACAAGGTACAAGGAAGAACTAATTAAGTTAATACAAAAGTACCATCATTTATTCACAGATGACGACGAAATTCTAACAAGCACTACAAAAGTCAAACACCACATAACCATAGAAGCAGGAAGCCAACCAATATGCAAAGCTCCATACAGAATACCATATTACCAAAGAGAAGTACTCCAAAAAGAAATAGATAGGCTACTAGAAGCTAAAGTAATCAGGACATCATCCAGCCCATGGTCAGCGCCAGTAGTATTAGTGGTAAAACAAACACCCGAAGGAGAGGAGAAAGTGAGAATGTGCATAGACTACAGAGGACTAAATGCAGTAACAAAAAAGGAATATTACCCTCTACCAAACATATCGGATCTACTACAAGGCTACAAAGCAGGAGGAGAAACGTTGTTCTCAGTAATTGATGTAGCAGAAGCTTATCACCAAGTAGATATGAACGAAGAAGACATTCCACTAACGGGATTTAGCACATATCAAGGGCACTACGAATACACCAAAATACCATTTGGACTGGTAAACGCCCCAGCAACTTTCCAAAGATTCATGAATGCAACCTTAAGAGGCTTAACGGGAATAAAATGTATGGTTTATTTGGACGACATAATCATATTTAACTATGCAGGAAAAAAGGACCATTTAGAAAAATTAGAAGAAGTATTCAATAGATTAACAGAAGCAAACATTAAACTCAAACCAAAGAAATGCAATTTTATGTTGGAGAAAGTAAAATATTTAGGACATATCATCTCACAAGAAGGAGTAGCTCCAGATCCACAGAAATTGGAGGCAGTACACAAATACCCCCTACCAAAAAACGTAAAAGGAGTAAGAGGTTTCTTAGGGCTAGTAAACTGGTACAGACGGTTCATACCGAACATAACCGAATTAGCAGCACCACTAGTAAATCTAACCAAAAAAGACACACCATTCAAAATAACAGAGGAAGTAATTAGGGCAATGGACTTACTAAAAGAATCGCTAACGTCAGACAAAGTTCTAATCCTCCCAGACTTTTCCAAACCGTTCATCGTATCGACAGATGCATCGAACATAGGCATAGGAGCAATATTAAGTCAAATAAGGGACGGTAGAGAAAGACCAATAGCGTATGCAAGCAGGACACTAAGTAGAGCAGAAACAAATTACTCAACGACTGAAAAAGAACTTCTAGGTGTGATTTTTGCCATTAAAACATTCAGATGCTACATTTACGGGACAAAATTCACAATCATCACAGATCACAGAGCATTAAAATGGGTACTTACACTGAAGGACCCAAATTCAAGACTAACACGATGGGCCTTAACCTTAGCCGAATACAACTTCGAAGTAATCCACAGAGCAGGACGGAAACACGGAAATGCAGACGCGCTAAGCAGAATGTTCGACAATACGTGCAACTACAGAGAGACGTCATACAAAGATTACTTACAATACATAACGGAAAACGAACTGCCAGCAAAAGACAAAATATTAGAAAAAGAGGGAAAGTTAGTATCCATACAAGAAGAACAGGCAATAGTACTATTTACAGCCAAAAATAAGCCAAACCAAGATCCATTGATAAAGGAAATAGAAGACACATATAATTTACCGGACGTCGCACAAAATCGAATAGAAGAAATTAAAGAATGGGACACGTTGGACGCAAAATTCTACATAGGGGTAAATAGAGCAGCGGTGAAAGAAGAAACCTCGTACGAAATCATGTGGGGCATAATACAACAGTTAAAGACACTATGCGAGGAAAACAAAGAAGAGAGTATAACCTTCATAGCGAGCAAAGACCAAATCCCAGGACTTTGTTGGGACGAAATTACTAAAATGATCCAATTTACATTTTACAGTATACCCACCAAAATAATCATTTTACGACCAGATAACGCAGGGGAAACAAAAAAAATTTACGCGATAGAAATAGAAGAAGGTTGGGAGCCAATATGGGACAAAGACATGCTGAAAAAAGCACAGAAACGAGTTGAATTCTGCAACAACACCTTACAACAAATGGACAAGGACGAAGAAACAAAAAGAAAATACTATATCGACAAAGAAGGTATCTTATATAGACAAGAACAGGAAGAACATGGAGATCAACTAGTAATACCGAGAAGCTATATCACCAAAGTGATAGAAGACTTTCATGACTCACCCATATACTGCCATCAAGGACAACATAAAACATTATTGGCGATAAGGAGACGGTGTTTCTGGCCAACGATGAGAACAGACATAATAAACTACTGCAAACAATGCGACGCATGCAATAGACGGAAGACTTCACCCCACTTCAAGAAAGCTCCATTACAAAAATTTACAAAGGTCACAGAACCATGGGAAATAACCTCTATGGACATAGTAGGACCACTGCCAACCTCAAGCGAAGGAAACAAATACCTACTAACATTTCAAGACCATTTTACCAAATACTGTGAAGCAATACCGTTACCAGATCAGAAAGCAGATACTGTAGCAAGAGCATTCGTTCAACAAATAATATCAAGACACGGTACACCCAACAAACTGTTAACAGATAGAGGGACAAACTTCATGTCAGAACTAATGCAGGAAACATGCAAGTTACTAAACATAAAGAGGCTACACACGGCAAGTTATGCGCCAACGACAAACGGTCAAATAGAAAGATTACACAGAGTACTGAAAGACATGTTAGCACACTACATAGCACCAGATCAACGAGATTGGGACAAATGGATACCATACGTACTTATGGCGTACAGAGGAAGCGTACACACTTCAACAGGATACAGCCCATATTTCCTATTACATGGAAGAGACCAATCACTACCATTTGAAAAATTCATCACACCGAAAATAATCAAATACGACATTGACAACAATTATGTGTCAGAATTAGAAGCTAGGCTAAGTCAAGTATACAAGACAGCACTGAAAAACACAGAGAAAGCAAAAGAAGAAAGGATAGCCAGATATAACGAAAAAACAGCATTAAGAGAATTTGCACCAGGAGATTTAGTATACCTACTCGAGATAAGCACAAAAGTAGGAAATCTCCCGACGTGACGGAGGAAGATTGTCAAACAGTAAGTTTTTGAATTAGATTTCGATTGGGATAAATTTCTTTTATTAGTGATATATATATATTTACTCGTTATTAGTCGAGCTGGAGTCTGAACTTGGGAGCATAAGAAAATTTCTATATACCAGGTGTAGCGATAGCAGATATTATTTATTTGATTTGTTTTATTGTTGATTTTCAAAGAGACGGGAAACATCTGTTCACTCTCAGATTGAGTTTTTTTCGTCCTAACGAACAGTTAATTTACCGTGTGTACTGAAATAATTTCGATTTCCAGAGTTTCGCCAACCTGACACGAGTTGGGTTTCATTTTTGTTAAGTAGGAGATTATCATATGTTGAGTTACGTACTTTCTCTTCCACCTCGAAAGTAGGAAATAGATAGAAAGTTAGGCAAGGTTAATTTTGTAGGCAATAGAAAAAAAAAGAAACAAAAAGGCCGGAGCGGATGCTTGCCATATTTGCGTGGGTGTCAGCGAACTCTGGCTGAAAAGTAAATTGATTGTAGAGAACCCTTGTTATCAGTCTTTCGTTCAGCCGTAAATTATAAATTATAACTCGATTATATTTTGTCAGGGTAAAAGCACAAATTAACATATGTAATTAAACTACTGGGGAATTTCGCAACTTGGACCGCCAGTGTCGATAAATAATTTAAACTATTTCATTAGCTCATCAGAATTTCTGTATAGAACAAGAATTTCACTTTCGTTTTGAAGGTCAATGGCGACCTGAATCGACATAACGTGAAACGTTTATTGTGGTTAAAAGCAAACTTACACATACGATTTATTTGTTTTCTCGTCGCAGGGGAATAGAAATATTGAGAAACGAATAATAATAAGCTACACGCTTCTCCCGCAGTTGTTGTAAAGGGCCGAGCTGATAACAGGGATAGGCTCACTGCCACCCCCGGAAAAACGGGAACTCCGTTCATAATTATCGTTTTATACAGGGGTAGGAATAAGCAATAAATAAATCTTTAGACAAATTTTATGTATAGGTAGAAATTATAACGGGGAATTTTGGGAACTGAGTCCTTCGGGATTATTGTTAGGGTTAAGTATGCATAGCTGTATCTAAGGATTTAGAAACGTTATTTTTTATTATATATGTATTTTGTATAACTTGTTGGCTCTATATTATTTCACCCAACTCCCCTACCCCAACATTTCCCCTTTGGAAGTGTATTAACGTGGACGTGCGACAGAAACGAGGAAGACAGTCCTGTCCTGGCAAAGGAGGATACATCCGTTTTAAGACCAGGCGAACCTAGCTAAAAGAAATCGGACTGGATTGCCTTGCACGCTCAGCCGCTCTTTGGAGGCAGAAATTGGCAACAATCTAGGGTCGGGATCAATAGAGAGCGGCCAAAAGATAGGTAGGAAATATTTCTCTTTTTTTCTGACCCATATTTGTAGTACATCTAGAGCAGCGGATTTTTTTTTCAGGAGGATAGATTATTACACTGATTATTAAGTTTTGTTGGCTAAGGTTATTTCAGTTACATGTTAAAATAAATAAGGGTCTAGATTTTATTATAGGTCTACTTTATTACAATGCGTACGTGAACGTCACGATCATGCGCATAACAAAATTTCTTTTCCAACAAGCTCCGACAATTCCACGGACGATAAAAATGCGTTCCAACAAAAACTGGACACGTTCATGAACGTGTCGGCGAACGATCATTTTCATCAGAGATATGGATGTAGAACCGTTCGTCCAAACTGTCAGTTGATGTTTTAAGGTTAGGTAATAAGGTATGCTGGTAATAGTAATAAATAAACATAAATCATATAACTTGAAGGTTATAGGATTGTAATAAAGTTCATGGATTAATTCACGTACAGGTTCTCGAACGTTTGATTCGTACATAAATAAGTTCACGACAGTGCCGGATTAAGCAAGCGCGGGGCCCGTAGCAAATTCTTTCAAAAAGCCCTTGATCTGCTATAGGTTCGGAAGTATAAAGTGCTGAAAAAACAATTCAATACTCAATACTCAATACATTTATTTGCTATGTATAGGTTACAATTTTGTGTTTAATTAATAGTGTAGGAAATTACTATAGGCGCTGTTAGGCTCTGACAAGTACAAAAAGACTGAGATGAGATTTTCTGGCAATTTAGAATAATTTTGATAGGAAACTAACAATCGAAAACTGATGATACTACACAAATTATTTTTTTCAATACATATTTCAAAGTTTATATTTAATACAAAGTATATTATATTTTTAGGTATAGCTCATGTTATATTTCATCAATAGTGTAGTTTAAATAATGTTTATATTTTATATTTATTTATCTGTTTCCTTATTATTTTTTAAACTTTTACAAAGTAACTTTTCTAGATTTTATGTGGGCAAATTTAGAAATAATACTATTCGTATCAATTTCTCTGAGCAAATCATGTTCTATATTCATCAAAGCGAGATAATTCAGACGTTCTTGACTTATAGTGTTTCTTAACTCATTTTTTATGCGCTTTAATGTCGAAAATGAACGTTCGCCACTGCAGTTAGTGATCATGAAAGATAAATAAATGCGCAAAGCAATTTCTAAATTTGGGAAACATGATTCTAATGAATTGTCCATTAGGAATTTATAATATTGAATTTCTAGAGCTTCGTTTTTCGTACTGTCAATCGCACCAGCCACATCCGTTTTGAGCAGCTCAGCAAACTGCACTAATTCGTTGTCTAGGCTGTCTTCCAAATCATTTTCATAAGCACTGACTATAATTGGTGTTTTTTTTTAAATCTCTTCTGCTGTAACAGATTTTAACTGTCGAAATATTTCAAAAACACTAGTTAGTTTTTGATATGCTTTCATGCGTTTGTCTAAAGCAGATAGTGTGTTATCTATAGTGACAATAAACACCTCAATTTCAAACTGTTTTCCAGGTGTTTCTTTCTCAAAAAATTTGTCAAGTGTACTAGAACCGCTAAAATCGTCGTACTTTGTGTTCCGCTTGCGTCGTCTTGAAGTCTGTTGCTGATATTCATGACAGCCTGTCAGCTCTTTGGCTTGTGCTTCAATATTTGAAAATGTAGATCGCATTGTTTGGACATATCCATATAATGATTCATAAAGGGTGTATACCGTATTAAGGTCTATTTTAGACGATTGCAGCGACGCACTAGTTGCTTGCATGCGTTCTAGGATTCCATTCCACGTAATTATCATTATTCCCGTTTCCAACTTATTCATCTTTGAAACAAGTCCGTACGCTTGATTACGATACTCTGCCTCTTGATCTATATTATTGGAAATGGCATCCAAAACTTGCTTGATAGTGGTAAAACCACATAAAAGCGCCTTAGTAGCATCAGCTCTGGCAGACCACCTAGTATCCGACAACCTTTTCAAAATCGGATTTTTCGAAGTAAGAGCTTCCGTAAGAAGACTCCAACGATGTGTAGAAGCGGAAACAAAATTATAAAGATTTTCAATAAAATCGATAAAAACCACGTCAAGCTCCACGGTTTCAAAGGCGAAAAAAAGGAAATATGATGAATCATATATCAGTTTTATTGATTCCAACGGTTCAACTCTCTGCTTGTTATATTAGGTCAGTTCCAACCAACACAAAAACCGTACAATTACGATACAAACCCAGTTGATCTGCTGATTAGTGAATATAATAAGTCTGTGTAATTTACATCAAATTTGCTGCGTTACTGAGATTGTACGGTAATAAAACGGTATTTACTTCGGTTGGAACAGCATTGTTCATCACTTGATATAAGTTTGAACACACTTATAGTTGAATATTACTACCTCACCTTAGTTTATTTACAAATAGTCGTTATTATAACCAGCTTAGCTTCTGTTATTGGATTTATGTTTTTACATTAGAACTTGTCTTTCTTGTTTTGTCATTCAATATAATTGATATTATTAGTTGTTTCAAGAATACCTTCAAGTAATTGGGACATTTTATTAGGGCGGCTATGTTTCCTTTTAAATTCTGATGATAAAATTGTGCTTTGATATAAAAGTATCATCTCACTATAAATTCTACCTGGATTGTTTGAGAGATTATATTATTGTAACAATGTGTATCTGCCTGTAGTTTCTGATAGTTATGAAAGGAAGTATAAACCATTAGTTTTTCCATTTTAACTCTGATTTAGTGATATTTCATTGCTATTTTTGAGTAGCACAGTGTGTTTTGTTTACAATCGAAAACAGGTGGTTGTCCATACGTCAAGTAAAATGACAAGAACATAGAGAAAGTTTTGTCTATGGACAAGAAGTCTGTTCTTTGATTAATAGTTTAGGTACGTTCGTTGTTTCAGCGCTACTGGTGTTAGTTTAGCGATCAGTGGGGGATTGTTTGTTGATGGGGTTGAATGTTTCACTTTGAGTAATAGTTCATTTGAAGTCTCGTTGTAACGCACTGTTCGGTTATAACCTGATGTAAATATTTCATGTATAAAAATGTGAATGTCAAATCGAGCATGGGCGACAGTTTAGTTGAATTTGTATTCATGTAAATTTTACGTGATTTCGAAAGTGATTCGAATTAAGATTACTGTATTAGACGATGTCTGATATTAATTAGACTTGGGGTAGGGAATGCGTTTAATTATCTGTTCATTTTTGGAACCGGATATGGCACTGACATTGATGGTTCCCGTGCTTCCGGCTAGAACAGGTAGCTTGTGACACTTACTGATAGTGGTTCGCTAGAGAGAGTCACGTGCGTGGAGGGAAATTACTTTCCACCCTCTGAATGGGGGATTTTTGTCAAATTGGCCCCTAGGTGATGTTTGGTTGGACTTTGATTGTGTTGGTTTTGTTGGGAACCAAACACCTTACCGTTGATACACGGGATATTTACGCAAATCCGTCGAGATCGGCCATTTTGGCCATCAGAAAACCAAAGCTACCGAATCTTCAGGTTCAGGTATACTGGACTGGTACTAATATAGGCTATACGTAATCACCGAAGATCGCCGTGATTTGGAGTGGTAGAGGCCATACCGATATGAAGAAGATAAACCCGGGTGATGGAGACCCTTTGTTTTTTATGGATTTTTTTGGACTGCTGGTTCCCGTAGCTCCGGGATTGCCCCCATTGCATTGTATGAGGCACCCCCACGTTACAATAATTCCATGGCACCTGCCAAGTTGCGCCGAAATTTGGAAACTGTACATCCCGAGTCTAAAGATAAGAATAAAGAATTTTTTGTACGTAAAAAAAACAATTATTGGAAAGTCAAAAAACAATGATGCTTGTAACCCAAACTATCAATGAAAAGGCCACGGAAGCATCATATTTAGTTAGCTATCGCATTGCACAAGCAAGTGAAGCACACACTATCGCTGAGAATTTAATAAAGCCATGTCTGTTAGACATAATAAAATGTATGCTTGATGAAGAATCTGCAAAGCGTCTTTCCACTGTGCCGCTATCAAACGATACTGTTTCACGGCGAATTCATACCATAGCACCCATTGTACTAGCTCTGGTGAGCTAAAAATCAATAAAATTCATCTATAAGACGCCCTGAACAATATTCAATCATAAAATGGGTCACTTGTATACACGCTGGAGGCTGTATCGTGCTAACAAACTGAAAATTCTCCAAAAATTACAAAAATGTCGTACTTCAAGTACTATAGCACCTGTTTTACAAGCTTTGGTGAGCTGAAAATCAATAGGGTACATCTGTGAGATGTCCTGAATAATATTTAATCATAAAATTTGTGACATGTTGCACTCCGGAGGCTGTATCGTGCTAACAAACTGAAAATTCTCCAAAAATGACAAAAAAGTCGTACTTCAAATACTATAGCACCTGTTGTACTGGCAATTGTGAGCTGATACTGGCAATTGTTAGCTGAAAATCAATAGGGTTCATCTGTGAGATGTCCTGAACAATATTAAATCATAAAATTTGTGAGTAGTTGCACTCCGGAGGCTGTATCGTGCTAATAAGACATGTAACGAAAAGTGGCCGACGGCAACGACGACGACCACATATACACAGGTTTCTTCTGTAAAAACTATTTTTTCGTGTTGTTCTTGATAAAAAACGTAAAAATAACTTTTCTCGCATGATAGGTTGGGTGGAAAAGTAAAAGGTCAGCATAACTCGGAACCCTCTGTATTTAGGTATAGGGAACCATTATGAAGGAGTATTTTATTTTTTAGGGGCAATCATAAAATGCAATAAAATATAGGGTGTCCCATAAAAAAATATATTTTATAATATATATTAAGTCGATCACAAGGTAGGTCACTTATTGATCTAGCCAACAGTAATTATTAAGTATCAGGTAGGCATTACCTGAAATGTAACGTCTCTCATTCTGACAAAGATAGTAATATCGAAACAATTGTCAGTTTTTTTAATATATTTGCCATTTTTTCAATATATTGTGGAATTATATAGAAATTCTATAATTCAATTCAAAAAATAATATAAAGAATTGTGCGACGCCAGCCCTGAATTATTTGTTACTAATCACGAGGCAGCTTCATAATATTATAAATAAGATGTTACTTGTTAAATAATTTATTTTCAAGAAATATATTATAGTGAAACATTTAAAATGGTGACCAAGCTGTTAGTTACGGTGTTATTATCGCTTTTAGCTCAATCACATTGTGATCAGATATTCGTAAATCTTGTCCGCTACTACGGAGAAGGCGAAGAAAATGTGACTGTAAGCCAAATTGAAGAACTGAAAGGAAAACTAGTGGATAAACATATCAGTATGATCGAAATCATCGACCAGAATGTTCCAAAACTGCCAAACAAGGTTTTAGAAAATACTGACGTTAAGTTTTTACGTGTGATTAATGACAATTTGAAAGAAATTGAAGCAGGAGCGTTCGATGATTCACATCTCAAATCAATCTTTATATCTGGTAATCCAATTGAAGTTATCCATGCAAATGTATTCAGTAACAAATCAATGTATAATTTAGCTTTAACAAATAATACCATCAAGACAATCGAAGAAGGTTTATTCGAATTATCCGATATTAATGATGTTAATCTTGGTAACAATGAAATAGAGAATATCACACCGGAAACGTTCAAACATTCCAAAATTATAAGTTTAAACTTGGAGGGAAATAAAATCCGAAAATTGGATCCTGGTGCTTTCCACCAGATAGAAGATATTAATACTTTGAATCTCCAAAACAATTTTATAGAAGACATAGGAACCATTTTTACAAATATATCAACTCTAAGGAATATCACGTTATCAAATAATTCCATCAAGTCGCTTCCACCGAATAGCTTCTCGAACACCTCTCTAAGGTATATTTATTTACAAGATAATAAATTGACTAAAATTCAAAGAGACGTCTTCAATCGATTACCATTACAATATCTGAACCTATCAAACAATGAGATCTCATCTATAGAAAGTGATGCTTTCGCCAATCTTACCAACATGTACAACATTAATTTGTCTCATAATAAAATCAAAGAATTAAAAGCTCGTTTTCTCATCGGTATAGAATCTACATCGCTGGGCATTTATTTGGATCACAATAATTTGGATAATGTAGAATCCGGTGCGCTAGACGAAATCACAATCAGCTCTTTGTATTTGACTAAAAACAACATTAAGGTTTTGAAGGTTGGCGTATTCAAGAATAAACATATGAATATCGTAGATTTCTCATACAACCAAATTTCGAATATTGAAGATGGCGCTTTGGAAAATTTCTACGTTCAAACTTTAACATTTTCTCAAAATTTGTTAGAAAAACTCACCGTAGCGATGTTTAAAGGAGCTAACGTCTCCAACTTGAATTTGGATAATAATAAAATTGGGCATATTGAAGATGGAACATTGGAAGAAATTGCCGAACTGACTACCATCAATCTTAGCAATAATTTGATAGAAAATTTGGGAAAGGTTTTCCATAATTTGAAAGAAGTTTATGAATTGAATTTGGATAATAACAAAATTAAAAATATCCGTCCGGGATGTTTCGCAAATTCGAAAATATCTACAATTTCTTTAATCGGGAACCAATTAACTCAAATCGATAAAGGAATTTTCAGTGATCTACCTTTCATTAATATAAATCTAGTTAACAATAAAATTTCAAAAATTGAGGACGGAGCTTTCGCAACTTCCACTTTGAGAGATTTAAAATTGGGAAGCAATAAAATTGGAAACCTTTCTCCTTCTTCTTTGGGAGTTATTGATAACGATCAATTAGATTTAAGTTTGGATGACAATGATATTAGCGATATCGCACCCGGTTCTTTGGCAACCGTTACAGTAAAATCACTGAATCTTAAAAACAATACTATTAAAGCAATTAAAAGATCAATGTTTAAAGATGCTAATATTGCGTTTTTAGTTTTAATTAACAGTGAAATAAATAGTGTTGAATCCGACGTATTTCAAGATATAAAAAATTTAATATTTGCCGATTTGAGTTTCAACAAAATTTCACCTGAGGTTAATAAAGATTTTGTTAATTTTAACATTTATGTTAAACCTAAAATAGGGTTAGTAAATTATACCAGCGAAACATTAGACAAGCTCATTTCAGCATCCTATTCAACGTATCATATTGTCAAATAATACATTTGTAAATGCAAGTGAATATTTATTTGGATTGTTAAATTGTTGAAATCTGTAAAAGTTGTTACAAATAAATATCTAATTTATGTCCTTTTAATTATCATTTCTAAAATCCACCTATAACTTTTCCAAGTCTCGCTTTTCCTACACCCATATTTATCAGATATCACTTTTTATTATACTGCTCAAAATAATTAGAGGAACACATAACATAATACGTCTTGATAATTTTATCAATTTCAACTATAAAAAAATCTAATAACGCTAGTCTTAAAAAATTCATGTTG
Source organism: Galeruca laticollis (assembly GCA_963921935.1). Taxonomy (NCBI): domain Eukaryota; kingdom Metazoa; phylum Arthropoda; class Insecta; order Coleoptera; family Chrysomelidae; genus Galeruca; species Galeruca laticollis. The sequence continues at coordinate 285,341,249 of OY998175.1, read as the reverse complement.
GTGTGGATTGTTTAATATATAATTATTTCATTACAAAAAATGAAATTATACTCAATTTTTTGTAATGAAATCATTATAAAAAACTATTTTGAGACAAATAATTTAAATAAATAAAAAACCAGCACTCATTGAATTTTTTTATTAACTTAATATTAATCAGGATGCATGTCATTTAATGATTTGGGCGTATTTGTCTTGGACATACTCGTTTTACCTCACTCCAACGCTGACTGTGAGCGAGTATTTTCCAAAATAAATTTAATAAAAACTAATATTCGAAATAGTATTTGTAGAAAAACAGTAAATGCATTGCTTTTATCATCACAACGATGTAACGGCGAATGCTATAACTTTGAAGTTACTCGTCAGATGATAAAGGCAATGTCTTCAAATAATTTTTATCAAAAGGACGATGAAGACGATGTTCAAGTTTGTTTTGTATACGTTTTTTTTTATTTTTATGATTTTTTTTACTGTGATTTTTTTCCCAGATGTTACATTGAGTTAGTAGAGTAGAATGTATGTTTTTGTTTCTTTTTTTATATATTTTATTACTTAATTTATGTTTTTATATTTTACCAAAAACATTTTATTATTGATAAATTAACTCCAATGTTAAAATGTCATATACCTGGAAATGTTATTGTCACTTTGCCATCGATAAAAAAGGTGCATCCTTTTTTATCGCGATAAAAACTTCTCTTCCTCAATATCTAGTAAGCGGACGTCACTTTTACACAATGACAATGAGTCGCAATTATTGTTGTTGTTCATCCATATATTCTGTCGTTAATTTATCTTGCCAAAAAACACTCGAGCTTTTCTTTTATTAGATAAATTCCTCTTTGACTCAAAGTTTTGCCAATCACTAAATTTGCTCGAAAAACTGACATTAGATAAAATCGCTCCACCTTCGGTGTCGCGATTTTATCGTGTCAGTTTTTCTCGTAAAATTAGTGATTGGCAAAACTGTTTCGTTGCAAAGAGAAATTTATCCGATAAAAAAAAAGCTCTTGTGTTTTTACTGTTGATAAATTAACTCCAATGTTGAAATCTCATATACCTGGAAATTTTATTGTCACTTTGACATCGATAAAAAAGGTGCATCCTTTTTTATCGGATAAAAACTTCTCTTCCTCAATATCTAGTAAGTGGACGTCACTTTTACACAATGACAATGAGTCGCAAGTTTGGTTACTTATAATTTCACAGCAATTAAGTATTGGCAAAACTGCAAAAACTGTCAATTAGTCTGTCAGATTTTTGAATGTTAAACATATAGTGCTTTTATTTTGAATCGGTGTGGTAATTATTTAACTTTGTTCTATTAATAAAGATAACTATTGTTGTTGTTCATCCATATATTCTGTAGTTTATTGTATTAATAAAGATAATTATTGTTGTTGTTCATCCATATATTCTGTCGTTAATTTATCTTGCCAAAAAACACTCGAGCTTTCCTTTTATCAGATAAATTTCTCTTTAACTCAAAAATTTGCCAATCACTAAATTTGCTCGAAAAACTGACATTAGATAAAATCGCTCCACCTTCGGTGTCGCGATTTTATCGTGTCAGTTTTTCTCGTAAAATTAGTGATTGGCAAAACTGTTTCGTTGCAAAGAGAAATTTATTCGATAAAAAAAACTCGTGTATTTTTACTGTTGATAAAATAATTTTTTTAGAATCCGTGCATAATATTTCCTTCTTAGAGCCCTTAGTGACCCCTGCTTTTAAATTATTCTGTGTGTAACATAATTTTTTGAAAAATCCGATAATTTTGGCAACGCTGCTTGATAATTTCTTACGTCACGTCTGGCAGCACTGTTTAATGGGTTTGGTTAGTCAGTTTGGTCGGGATCGCATTTGTGGTAACCTTCATAGGACTGGCCGGGGTCCGTTTGTACCCCATGACGTATGTTTTTGCTGTATCTTTGCAAACGCCAATTTTTTAACATTGATCTTTCATCTAGCTGCAGTTTTTGAATTATTTTGATAAAATATGATGTATTTAGTAGTTTTTATTGGCTGGTATAAACAAAAAATAGTTTTATATTCCAGGGGTCTCTTCAGACTCCGGTCTGCCTTTTACGTCCGATAAAATAATCCCGGTAACTGTTAGTAAAATCGGGGAATCCCATACATTTAACGTTTGTTTACTCACAGGGAATTTACCCATATAATTGTAAAATGTAAATTACCAGTTCAAATGGGGGATTCCCCGCACTGCGATATAATTTTTAGACTTGAATATTCGGGTTAGTCTCTTGTGATATTGCGAGTTTTGAAAATGAGTCAGTTTTTATTTAGAAACAATCGCAAGGGGCTTACTGACGATGAGATGTTACGTATACTTGAAAGTGATGATCCAGAGTTTGATAGTGTTATCAATGAGGAAACATCGAGTGACTTAGAAGATGAAGACATTGTCACAGAAGTAGAGGAAGAAAATGATGTAATAGTTGTTAATCAAAGTATAGAGAAAACGAACCCAGAGGAACCAACAGTTAGTAACAGCCAGGGCATTCCAGTATATAAATCTAAAGATGGAACTGAGTTGTCAAAAATTCCAGGAAACACAAAAGCTAATATTCGGAGACATGCTCTATGCCTTACAAATTACAGTTCTGATATCTCAAGTATCAAAGACACTTTTCTTCTTTTCCTATCTCCGGATATTCTGAACATAAAAGTAACCGAAACAAACAGAAAGGCACATACATATTATGATAAATGGAATATAGAAAATCCGAATAAAATTAAAGTTTTTCTACCTGTTGATTCTACAGAGATTGAAGCTTATTTTGGACTGTTGCTTATTCTTGGCGCACTTCACGGATCGAAAGAGGCTATCGATATGCTCTTGTGTCAAGATATTTCTTACTGTCGTCCTTTAATTCCTGCTGCAATGTCAAGAGACAGATTCAAACAAATCACTTCATTTTTACGCTTTGATAATTTTCAAACAAGACAAGAACGAAAATTAGTAGATAAGCTAGCTCCTATAAGAGATATATTCGATATTTTCACTTGTAATTGTAAAAAACACTTAATCCTGGCGACCATCTATGTGTAGATGAGCAGCTTGTACCATTTAGGGGTAAGGCACCATTCCGAGTCTATATGAAGAGTAAACCTGATAAGTATGGAACCAAAATATGGGCTCTTGTGGACTGCACCACTTCTTTTATTGCAAACATGCAAGTTTATTTGGGTAAGTTATTTGAAAAGCAATATAGGCAAACTTTATATTCCTATGTATCTATTAATTTTTAGGAAAACAAGATAACAAAGCGGAAAAGGGTCAAGGTCAAAGGGTTGTCCTAGATTTGACAGACCATTTGGAAGGCGGATTTGGAATAACGACCGATAACTTTTTTACATGTTTAGAACTTGCTGACAAGTTGTGGAAAAAAATATTATTTATGTGGAACCCTCCGGAAAAATAAAACATTTATTCCCAGGGAACTTCTACCGGCATCGTACAAGAAAGAGTTTTCAAGTATGTTTGCTTTTAGAAATCAAAGAACGCTAGTATCCTATAATCCAAAACAAAAACATGCTGTCATCTTACTTTCAAGTGAGCATACTGATAGTAAAGTAGCTGGAGAAGAACAGCACTATAAACCAGAAATTATTCTTCATTACAACAAAACAAAAGGTGATGTCGACACTTCAGATAAATTGGCCAAAGAATATACAGTGTAGAGAAAGTCAAACCGCTGGCCAATGGCAATATTTTCGCATCTTATAGATATCGCAGGAATAAATGCTTATAAATTGTGGTTACTGCAAAACCCGGATTGGCGAAAAAACAGTTTGGATGAACGTAAAATGTATATTTTGGGACTAGGAAAAGAACTCATAAAGAAAAACGTTTTCCGGCGATATAATAATAAATACATTCAGACGAATAGAAAACGGCACATGACAAACGTTTTTTCCGAACTACTGGAACAAAACATTACCAGGGGGCGCTGCCATATGTGTCAAAGAGGAAAAGACAGAAAATCCAGATAAATATGTATTAGGTGTAATAACTTTGTGTGCCTAGAACATTCAAAATCGGAGATAGTTTGTAAAAAATGTTAAAATGATATGTAGCTATTAGTATTAGTGATTAGGGTATTTTGTATTTTTTCGTGATGATTTTTGACTAATAAATGGTTAATAGTAAAACTTTGATAAATCTTCTTTTCTATATATTTAATTTAAAGAAAAATACAGCATTTCTGCAATTTTTCGCATGGGTCTTCTCGGGCCCCAGCTAGTCCTTTTCGTAAAATTTTTATGTCCGTCCCATGAAGGTTAAGTGTATGTTTGCAGGCACTGAAGTAAAGGTATTTAGAGATCAAAAATACACGTGGTTCTTTTTTTTTCGCGTTTTTTGGATTTTTTGGGACAATGCAAAGTGATAACGCGATGGCAGGGCCTTCACAATTAAAAAGGCGTCGTTTTCATAAGTATACGGATGAAGAATTGTTAGAACTTTTAGAAAATAGTGACGAGGAAAGTGATTTTGAATTTTCGCCGAAATCAGATAATGTATGGTTTGGGTCAGGGACGGACTCTGAGAGTGAGAGTGAAGATGAAAACCACAAAGATAATTATAATATAATTATCGATACAGTAAACGAAGCAGAAAAATGTGGAATTGAAGAAAACTCAGATAAACAGTCAGATGTTGATTGGAAAAACGACCCTATTGATATGAAAGATTTCCCGTTTATGTGCAATGCGGCATTCAAAATTGTACCATCTGAAAACATTCCGTTGGGTTTTTTCCGTAGTTTACTGACTGACGATACTTTACAATTAGTAGTTGATGAAATCAATATCAATGCGGAAAATATTTTCTTAACGGCAATGACAAAAGAAAAGTCTAGAATTTGTTCGTGGAAACCAGTGACACAGGATGAATTATTGATATTCTTGGGAATATTTCTACATATGGGTGTTGTACGACAGCCAAGAATGCGTGATTACTGGGAACGAGATCCTTTATTCCACAATAAAGGAATTGCAGGCAGTATGGGTAGAAATCGGTTTTTATTGGATATTACGTGCACTTTTCGAGAGCTCCTGGACCAACTAAACCAAAACCTGAAGATAGGCTTTACAAAATTAGACCAATGATAAACTTTTTCAATGAAAAAATGGCTTAAGTATTTTCCCCTGGATGTGAGCTCTCGCTGCATGAGTCAATGGTGCTTTTTCGCGGCAGACTAATGTTCAAACAATAGATAAAAAACAAAAAACATAAGTATGGCATCAAACTGTACATGCTGACAAATCCTAGAGGTATTGTCCAGAAATTTGCTGTGTATACTGGCATGTTAGATGATACAGGCGGCAAAGCACATTCTCAAAAGATTGTATTACATTTATTGGAAGGTCATTTGAATGTTGGTCATCATGTTTATCTCGACAATTATTACAACAGTTTTGCTTTGGCCAGAACCCTATTGGAGAAGCACACTCATTGCACTGGAACTTTACGGTCAAACAGGAAAGAAACGCGAGATATTGTAATTCACAAAAGGAGACACTATTGCTTGCAAGGTATGCCAAATGGGTTACTATAGGTAGATAGAAGGATAAAAGAAACGTCCTCTATATTTCAAATAGATATGAAAATAGAATAGTTGAAGTAGTAACCAAAAGAAAGCAAAGAGTTTCGAAGCCGTTGCCTATAGCGGAGTATAATAAATATATACCCGGTATTGACCACCACGACCAAATGTTGTCCTACTATCTGCATGAAAGGAAAACCATTCGTTGGCCAAAAAAACTTTTTTTCCACATTATTGAAATGATGCTAATCAATGCCTTCCATTTGTACAATAAGTATTCCGGACACAAAATATCATCCTTTGATTTTAGAGTGGCCGTTTTTAAATAACTTTTGCCAACTTCCATGGAAAATATTGCAGAAATACCTAAAAATAACGGACACAGGCTCAGAAAACGAGAAGCTACATCGGGTAAAAAGCAAGTGTCTCGACAAAGGTGCAAAATGTGCTCAGAGTCTCCAGAGTATTGTCTCAATTGTAGCATTATAACTCATAAATAAAATATTTTTACCTATTTGTTTTTTAAATAATTTTAGGTTTTTAAAAATACCAAATTATTTCAATTTTGTAATATGTTACATTTTGAAACACTTTATGTGTCTTTTTTTTTAAATGTGTATTGTTGCTTTTAAAACTCATAAATAAAATAATTTCACTTAAGGTAGACTCGACGCTTATAAGCGTTAACGGCACGTGCTAACGAAGTGTGATATTCAGTGCCAATGCCGCTTATAAGCATCAGTTTTTGTTTTTCTTTTATCTCCTTTTTTGGATAGGTATCAATTATTTAACATGCTGACAATTAATTACAGATCAATATATGTAGTTTAACTCTAATTTATATTTTTGGGACCGGGCAAAGTGCATTCAAAGGAGATCGGCATCCAACCTGTTAACGAAAAATTGTGATGTAAGTATTTTTTATAATGTCAAAAAAAATTCATAAATATTACGATTGAGCGCTGACGCGTATCTTTCTAATAATCCTACTCACACTTTTTACACCATATTTTTAGCAATTTTTATTTTTAATAATTTCACTTTGAGTTTGACAAACATAAGCCAGATTCATACCAACCAATGTATGATTTTGTATCTTTTCATTTTTGATTACTGAATAGTGATTTGTACCGGGTGTCCCAATAAGAATGGCTCTCGGCCATATCTCGGGAACCGTTTATAGTACAGCTTCGGGGAAAAAAAATTATAACAAAAGTGACCTCGAGAAAAACCTGGAAATTATTTACAGAGTTGTAGGTCCATCGCTAGAGGGCGTAATTAAATACCAAATATTACAGTGACTATATACGAGACAGTGGCGACAATGCAGCTAAACCCCGCCCCTTCCGCCATATTGAGGCTAACTTGAATATCAAATGCATATCATTTAAATGGAAATCTATGATAAAATTATCAATTTGAAACACAAATACATGAAAATATACATTATATCTCTTTGATTTTGATAGGAAATGGGTATATTTAAATAAAACACGCAATTTTTATTTTTTTACCTAATAATATTTAGTATATAATAAGGATAAATAACGATACAAAAAAATAATAAATATTATTTGCTTGTAAAGTATAATGGGGGACAAATCATGAAAAAAAATGATATTGCTATAAGTACAACTGTTATTGTCTTCAAATATAACCATAGATTCAGTTAATTATCAAGTAAAATCTATAAATAACAAATTCAACAACAAAAATATAACATATATTACTTGATCGGTTTTCTAAATTACATTTGCATCGTCGGGATTATAAACTATAAAAATTGATATAAATAAAGTTTCTGATGTGTAATTTGTTTTTTATTGATTTTATTTGATAATTAGGGAAAGCTTTTTTTATTTCATAACAAGTTACCTGCTAATGACTTACTACTATATTTTTTTGAGGCGGATTTAAATTTTTTATAACTAATTTTCAACCTGAAAACAGTGAATCTATTAATTATTTTGCTTTTAAGTTGGTGACAATTTGGTAAATTGAAATGTATTTTCGACATTTCCTTTATAAAAAATTCTTTTAAGTCTATATTCTGGAGTGAAACAATATCTAAATATTTTAAGAAGACACATTCCATTTCTAAAAAATAATAAAAAACCTCTTAAATAACAAAAAAACCGATTGTTCTTTAAACCTTTTGACTAAAGAGAGTTTTGAAAACTTCTTATATATTGGTTTTTTTGAACCTGCTGCACTTACACAGGCAACACAAGTTTTTGAAGTTTTCACAATACCTTTTAAAATATATCCTGAAATATTATATAACGAATTAAGTTCGCTGAAATTTAAATTGTATGAGGGAGTCTTTACTTCATCATACACTGTATTTAAGTCCTTAAGAGAATCCAAGAATCCTCCAAGAAACTCCCGTTCATCTTCTTCGTAACTACTGGTACTTCCACTTTTTAAATACTGTGATACAGATATTAATTTCATGTTATCTTTAACTTGTACCGCATTCGGTGCTATTTGTTTGCTTCGCAACACGCTAAATAAATGTTTAAGGCATTCTTGAGAAAATCGGCTAGTTAAAATGAATTCATAATTTTTTTGTTCCTATAATTCTGACCGTAGTTCTAACATTTATTGTGTTAAGATTAGAACACCCGTTTGTGAAGGTTTCCAATTTTTTTTATAGCCAACCAACATATCTGAAAATAAACTTATAAATCCTTCCAAAAATGATATTGTTTCTTTATAAATGTCAATATTAAATTTCCTTAGAGCACAAGAAGGATGTCTCGAAGTCATTAAATAAAACCATTTTTCTACTTGGTCAATAAACCATGTCATTGTTAAATATTCTGGTTTATCAAGTTCTTCAGCCAAAAATTTGAGAGCGCTACTAACTGAGTGACTAACAACATTAGTTGAAGTTGACCCTTTCATTTGAGAAAAATGTGTCGGAATGAGATCTTCTTCTTAGAGTTTCGGTGCAAGTTTAAAAAAAGTATCTTTCTGATGATTTAATATGTCTGAGATATGAGTGGATATGACCATGTTAGAGGGTAGTCCATACTTTAGAACAATATTATTTGGTAACTGGATTATTTTATTTGTCACTAACATATATTTAATATTTTCAAATAGGTGAGGAACATCTGCAAAGACATATACGTTTTTATCATTATTTAATGGGTGCAGAATCTTGCATTTTATAGGACTGTACTTTCCAGCTTTAATATCCCAAGCTTTCCACAAAGCTTGATTACAAGGACCCATATCTGATGTAATACTTAAAATATTCAAATTAAGCTGTTCGGCTTTTTTAAATATATCCATTATTATATTCTTCATGACAGCTCCGTTGAAAGAGTCACTGGTGAAGTAATAGGCCACAACTTGTTTCCAACGTCCTGTAATACCTCCCAGCGTAAACACTAAGATGTGTGTGTGGCCAAGCCTGAATGTTCAGGAAGAGTAACATCTCGAAAATATTTATTGAAGGAGGTATCATATGTTTTTCCTGGAGTGATAGCCATTTCATCCAAAACCAAGACACAATCATTTTCATGAGTTGAAAATTGCTCCACTTTCAATTCTTAAAATGAAAACACCTCATTTAGAATACCTGAATAGAACTTCAAGTTCTGGAGTTTTTTCTGTAAAGTTCTAGTTGATGGGAGAGGATATCCTTGTTCTATTAGTTCAGTATATCCACTACTACCACAACTAAATTTTTAAAGAACTTGTAACGGTGTTGTTGGTCCACTTCATTAGTTTTGTTGTTTTTCCATTTTTTCTCTTTTTTAAAGCTTCTATTTGATATTCGTTGAATATTTGCTTTAGTAGTTCACAGTCCGAAGAATTGGGAGCTTTTTCTCTTTTTTATTAGCTTCTTTCGTGTGGCTCTTACAGTTTTTTTGTATCGATAAGCTCTACGTTTTTCTCCTCCGTACAACTTCTTGTACCTGAGCTATTTCACTCATTGGATCAATTTCTGATATTAACGGTGAGGGAGCTGTACATAAACTGTCTTCACTCAAACTGCTTTTAGATATCGACAATTGTTGACCTGATTCTACATCCAAAGCTAAATTTGAAGTAGATGGTTCCGGTGATTCCTCTGGCACAGTCTCATCTAGAGCTATATTTTCACCTAGAACTAATGATTAAACTATAATTGCAACAAAACACATTTAATAGGACAAAAACTGAGAGTTTTTCATTATTTTGTGGGGATCTGTTGTGATTACTAACAGATACTTACCCGACAAATGTTTAGGTTTTTTGGAGAATTAAATTTCCTTGGAACTGGGGGTTTCCTTTTAGGTTTTGGTTCCACAAAGGAAAATATTGTAGGAACAGAATTTGACTTTAAAATTTTCTTGCCATCTACACGAGGTCGCTCCCACATTTCGGGAGCAAAATGAATCTTAAACAAAATCTTACATTCAATTTTATCTCAATAACGACTAACAATAATTTTGAATTAGATATAACAATTATAAGTCGAAAAACAAAGGCTTCTACATACCTCACATAAACACGAATAGTCTGTTGGAGTCCAATGATCTCTTCTAGTTTTAATAAGCCATTCTATTCTTCTAGATGGATCTCTAGGAAAACGTTTCATGAGAAACCCTTTTTTAGTAGAATTACTGCAATTTATTGCAGCACTGCCCTGCATTTCAAATGTTTTTATCTAGAAAAATCAAAACTTGATAAATAGTATACAATTTCTAGGGTTAAGCAAGCTAGCTTACCAAATATCACGAATTTTCCGATTCGAAATAAGATTATTTATAAGTCCAAATACAAATCTTTCAATTGTCTAGAGGCAAAACACCTCTTTTTCACTGAATATTCACCAAAAAAGCAGAAAACCAATCATTCTAATCACAAATATAACCAGAATTATAAGAAACTTTGTATACACCAAACGTAAACAAAGAGATTTTAGCCTCAATATGGCTGCCAAACTGCCAGCCAATCAAAAACGGGTTACCCTATTGTCGCCACTGTCTCGTATATAGTCACTGTACCAAATATTATAAAATGAATAATTTACAAATTTTGCGTAATTAAGATGCATTTAAACTATGATTATCGTATTCTTCAAGAAATTCAGCGTATATTTGATTAAACAAGTTTTAGTCTCTCTCTTCAAATAAGAGGTGGAGGGAAGCGGGAATTTTATTATGAAAAAACACCTGTAATTCCAGTTCTACTTAACCTATCTATGCAAACTTAGTCTTTTTGAAGAGAGCTCCTTTCTACCAATGTAAGAGTTATAATTTCGAAACAACCTAATGAATAACAATTTTTTTTAAATCTAGCTATCCTTGTAAAATGTTGAATGGAAACATGCAGTTTTAATTAAGGAATATAAAAGTAGACCAAATTAGCAACAGAATAGCGAAAACCGCATGTCGATATCTTTTTCGTATTACGTAAATTTTAAGCATTTTCCTTTAAACATAAATTACTCCGGTTTCACTGAACGGATTTTAACATTTTTTGACTTCTCAAAATTGACTTTCCTTGTTCTATTAATAATAGTTCCAATTATTATGTCAATATTACTTATGTTGTCACCGGGAAACTGCGTTAAGGAAGTTAAAATGGAAATATAACTTAAGGTACCTCGCTAGTGACGACCTAAATGTTCAAATTGTCGCCCATCATTTTCGATACAAGCGTTTATTCTTTGAAGAGTAGATTGAACAGCAGTCTCAGTTTCTGCTCTCGAAATACTCTGAATGGCGTTTCGTATTCTTTCGATCATGTTGACTCTAGTAGTGGGTCTAATTGCACAAACAAGGTCTTTAATCCGACCCCAGAGATAGAAATCTAAGACGGTTAAGTCTGGTGACCTAGCTGGCCAAAAAAATAGGCCTCCACGTCCTATCCACCTATCAGGGTAAGCATTATCTAAAAATTCTCTAACTTGTCTGGAGAAATGCGCCGGACACCTATCGTGCTGAAACAACATAGACCTACGAGTTGCTAGTGATATATCTTCTAGAAGAAGTGGCAATTCATCCCTTATAAAATTTAGGTAGCGTTCCCCGTTAATTGCGTTGTCAAAAATAAAAGGTCCAATTATCTGACCATCTACAATACCACACCATACATTCACCGACCATCGCCCCTGATACTGAACTTCTTCCATCCAGCGTGGATTATTCTGTGACCAATAGTGCATATTATGCCGGTTAACCGTACCATCACTACTAAATGTAGCTTCGTCTGACCACAAAATACGAGACAGTAATTGAGGGTCGTCATATACCATATGTAGTAACCAGTTGCAATAATCCAACCTTCTGTCGTAATCACGATCAACCAATTATTGATGCAGTACTATATGATATGGATGAAATCTAAAAGAAATATAATGTCCTATTAAATATCTTTCCGGAATGATAAATAAATTATTATGTCAACATATAACCATGCTCACAAATAATATTATGCGGGTATATTTTGTTTAAGAAACATATCTTTTTACATCATAATTTACCTGTGTCCTGTCAAAATACTTTGAACGGTGGTTCGGCTTATTCTCAAGTCTCTACTTATTGCTCTAATATTTAAATGCGGATTAAATTGCACACATGCCAAAACATTTATTGTCTTTTCCTCTGATCGACCTCTGCCGCGTCTTCTAAATACAGGAAGATTTACATTTCCAGTCGTTCTTAAACGGTGTATGAGTCGACGAAAAACTCTGCTACCGGGATGACGTCTTTGGGGATATTGTATGGCATATACTCTAGCCGCAACAGTTGCATTTCTCATACATTCAAAGTAAATGCCTATCATATAAAATGCTTGTTCGTTTGTAAGAATAATCTTAGATTTAACTTTTAAGTAAATTTTATATCGAATTTAATGCACACAAATCGCAATGACACGTAAATGAACAAATGACTAGGTTTATTAATTTGACACGAGACATATCTTTTTGTTTTATTTTTTTCATGGCCCACTACTTGTTTTTATATATTTCCATTTTAACTTCCATAACGCAGTTTCTCGGTGACAGCATAAGTAATGACATAATAATTGGAACTATTATTAATAGAAAAAGGAAAGACAGTTTTGAGGAGTCAAAAAATGTTAAAATCCGTTCAGTCAAACCGGAGTAATTTATGTTTAAAGGAAAATGCTTAACATTTACACATTTCTTAGGATATCTCGTAATACGAAAAATATATCGACATGCGGTTTTCGCTATCCTGTTGCTAATTTGGTATACTTTTATATTCCTTAATTTCCAGGTTTTTCTCGAGGTCTCTTTTGTCATAATTTTTTTTCCCGAAGCTGTACTATAAACGGTTCCCGAGATATGGCCGAGATCCATTCTTATTGGGACACCCGGTACAGGTCACACTTAATCGAAGGTGAGTTTTCATCTAGGTGACTTTCATACTAGATTCTTATGTCATCTATTTCATTTCCGGCCCTGCATGTTTTCTTATTTTTCTTTCTTCACACCACACTTTTTTCTCAATTCTTTCCTTGTTCGTCACCCATCTGCTGCAAGATTTCTTTGGAGCTACAACTACAGACCCAGTGAAGATATGCACCTTACGATATTCCAAGATTATTTGGATTTCGCGGAGTTATCCAGTTTCGTCAAGAAGTGACTAGATTAATTTTTTTCTTTTAATATTGTGTATGGAACTGTTGTATTGATAGAAATATTGATTAAAGACTGAAATTGTGATAGTGATTTACTTGTTTTTAATTGTTTCGAATGTGTACACTCAAATAGGAAATATGCGTTCCATTCCACAGAGGGCGAGAGCAGTCGTTTATATTGGGCTGATAAGACACGCGGGTAGATTATCTAGATTTTTTGCCAGGAATGCGTCTGAAGAATCACATGGTTGATATAAATTTATAAACAAAAGCTTTTCAAAAAACTTTATCTTGTCTTAAATTAGCTGATATCATTATGTATGTTTTTCAGTTTAAACTATAACCCCGATACCCTGATTAGGATAACTTTATATCTTAATTTACCAATAAATAACAATTATTTAACTTATTTGAAAATTCCAGTAATTATAGGTACTCTTGGCAGCAACCTTTGACATTGATTAAATTAGACAGGTCCGGATTTATTTGTTTGTGTTAGATCGGAGATATATAAATATAGTTAGTATAGCAGTAGCACTGAAATATGTTGCGTCCCGATTACGTATCCTAATTTACACTGACAAAATTAACACAGAAGTACTACGCGTAACATCATGTATTAATTCTGAAAAGTAAATGTATACCGAGGAGGGTGAACATTAAAAATACAAAACTAGTCTAACACCTAAACTGGATTCTTTGAAAAGGTGGGGACTACCTGAACCAATTTCTATTGTACAATTCTAAAAATCAGTTAACCTTATCATAAAAATTTAAATACATACATGCAAATATATACATAATATGCGTGCATGTCACAGGCAACGGTAGATGCCGAGGAACACCCGCACGAAAACCACCACAGCGAAAACTATCTACTGCATGTAAATTAAACCACGAAAAGTCACTCTATATATGCAGTAATTTATTTTTAGTACAAAATGTCAATTTTCAAATGGCCGAAAAAATAGGGACGCGTTCACCGATCACGATGAAATTTTGTCAGTTGACTCGGGGTGCTGAAGTGATGCTGCTGTAAAATTTTTAGCCTCCTATCTGTACTCCGAGAGATACATGTACCTCGTTCTAGGTAGTTTGTCGGTATATATATTTGTGGCAACTTTGTAATGGATCTAACGATTTCCTTAAATCTTTGCAGGAAGATAGAACTCGAAAAGTTGTTACGATCGCATCATACCACAATCCCTGAAAAAATACTTAAGCGTCCTAATGACTCAATCTAAAATTACGAAAATATGGGTATTTCAAGTTTTTTTTCAATGTATACATTTTTGACCTCAGATAGAGAAAAACACCGTAAATGTTTTTTTCTACGATAGCGCAAAAAGTTACTATTTTTTAAACTATGTACTGTGCCAAAAATTTAATTTTTTTGCACTGGTGCAATAAGTATCTTACTTTTACGCACTAGTGTAAAAAACACTTCGAATTGTCAATGAATTGGATTACATTGAGGAGTAAATAACTAAAAAATCAGAAATAGCTGCCCAAATTCTAGAAGGTGAACCCAGTACCAGTACCGAAAGTTCCGTAAACCGAAAGAGAGCTGTTTTAAGTGAAGAACATGATGAGACATCAACAAGCAAAAATAAAACCAAAACTCGAAAAATCAGTGGAAATGAAGTTTATCCGTCACTAACATTCGCTAATTGCGATATAAAAATTGAAATCATTTCAAAAAAATAAAGGTATTAGTAATTTTTGTTGTACATATTGTAAAATAGTGTAATAAACTTTGATTTATTTTGATCGTAGAATGTTTTTTGTAGCACTATTCAAGCTTTCCAACAGTCTATAATATTTGAGATATTTGGTATACCCTTGTGGGGTTATAACCAAAATACGTGGTCCACCCTTTAATATTTTTTAGTTTTTTCCAATTTATTCGCTTTTTGATCTCAGATAGAGAAAAAACACCCTCTGTGTTTTTTGTAACTACATTCAAGACGTTTCTAATAGTGTGTAATATTTGGTATTTTCGGTGTAGCCAAAATAACAGGTTCAACTTATGATTTTTTTAGTTTTTCCAATTTATACGGTTTTCAACCACAGATAGAGGAAAACACTGTTTTTTGGAGCTGTATTCAAGACCTTTCCAACGGTATATGATATTTGGTCTACCCTTGTAGGCGCAATAGATCGTATGTCAAAAAAGTCTATTTTCGTTTTATAACTCCATTTTGACCAATTCACTCATTCACGTTGCCTATAAAAAGCCGCAAGTCCATAATTCTATAGAATACCTCTAGAGTGCAGAAGGTGTCACTCATTCAATAAACCATATGTGAGTACCAGTACATATTATGACAAAACTGATCAGTGCAATTGGTTTCCTTATTGTGTGTGTGTGGCTTTAGTGTTAACAGGCTAGTAGTTAATCAATTCAACGGTATTGCAAATCAAAGTGGTACGTACAATCTATAAAAATTTTATTTTCATACAATCATCAAGTAAAATCCAGTCATGAACATTTAGCAGAAAATCATTGATCTATTTGAAGGATTCACGTATCAAATCCACAATTCGTAGGAATTCATTCATTAAACTGATAGTATAATAAGGTACAGTCAAACTCTCTAAGAAATACCAGCTATAAAGGAAGTCACACAAGTTTGAAATTCGTTTCCATATGATGTCTGATATCACAGTTAAGCAACTTATGGAAGAAATTATCAAAAACAGGAGTGAAATCAAGAGTTCAATCGAAGCCAGTGAGGCTAGACTATTACTGAATTTCGAAGAACTGAAAAATAGAATGTTACATCTTGAAAAATAAAATCAAAACCTGAAAGAAGAAATTGAAGAATTGAAAAAAACGGGAAAGAAAAATAACGTGATTATTTTTGGGCTGACTAAAAAGAGCGAACCCCCGTCTTGTGATATTATATGCCAAAAAATAAATTCAGCATTCTCCACTTCTCTCATCCACGGAGATATCAACGATTTTTATTTTCTCGGGAACAACGATACCAGCCCCCTGAAAGTCGAATTCAAAACATTCCTAATAAAACAGGAAGTACTACAAAAAAGGTAACACCTGAAAGGCACAAATATTAGCATTGTGCACGATCAAATACAGAAACAGAGAGAGGAAAGTAAGTTACTCCGAAAGTACCTTCTGAAGGCTAGGCAAGAAGAAAACAATACTTGCTATATAAAAAACAACAAACTACATGTGAATACAGAAGTATACAGAATCTCAGATCTACTAGCCCTTGAAAATCAAATTGTAGAAGAACCGAAATCAATTTTTGCTCCATCGACTCCAACTCCCGAAACAGAGATTTATTACTCATAGGAATAAACTCAATACATTAATAAAAATAACCAAACAAAATTATCATAGTGCTGAAATAGAAAAAAGTAAAAATAACCCCAACCAGTTACATTATCACCACCTCCATCCGTAAAAATTAATCCCAACTCCATGCTCTTGATACCTACCACAGAAGGAGAAATATTTGACATAATGAAATACTCTACAAAATCATAAGGCGCATGGAGTCGACTGCATTACATCCGAAACCCTAAAAGAAATAATGAGGCAAATTTCATCCCCAATGTCATTTATCATCAACCTCTATTTTGAAAAAGGTGTTTGTCCTCCCGAACATAAAATATCTGTCATTAAACCTTTCCATAAATCGGGAAATAAACAAATTTTATCAAACTACAGACCACTATCTTTGATTAATAGCTTTGCAAAAGTTTTCGAAAAAGCCATAAAATCACGCCTGGAGTTATCAATTTGGATTTCAAAAGAACCGATCAACGGAGGATGCAATTTTAGCTTTAACGTCTAGAATGTACGAAGCCCTCGATAAAACCAAACCAGCATTATGTATTTTTCTTGACCCTGCTAAGGCATTTGACACCGTAGACCATGCACAATTTTTGGGGGCCTTGCAAAATATGGGTTCGAAAGGGCGTGTTCACGAGCTTTTTAAACGTTATATCTCGAACCGCCAACAAATTGTCAAAATCAATAACAATATCAGTAATGCTAAGGAAGTGTATTGTGGAGTACCACAAGGTACCGTTTTAGGTCCACTATTATTTATAATCTACATAAATAGCTTACTTAATATCAATACCAGCGGAAATATCTTCAGTTTTGCTGACGATACTGCAGTGCTTTATACCGCAGACACATGGAATGATCTGAAATGGAATGCTGAGAATGATTTCACTAAATTCATAGACTGACTCAATCAAAAGTTGTTGACGATCAATTTCAAAAAAACCATGGTACTTCCACTTTCAAGCTACGTGATACACTAGATATTCCATATGACAACCAAATTATTGAAATTAAACTGACAGATACGAGTAAAATGAAATATTTAGATGTCACAATAGATCGCCACTTGAGATGGAATATTCACATTGAACAAGTTAGTAATACGCTTCGGATAATGATATATAAATTCAAATATCTTGCTAAAGTAATGAAAGTACATCAATTGAAAATGGTCTATTTTGCACTTGTTGACTCTAGGATAAGTTTTGGTATATTAGGATGGCGAGGACTCGCTTCATAAAATCTGGAGAGGATCAATGTACTGCAAAAATTATTTTGAAAAAAGACCGTAACTTTTCAAGTGATTCTTTCTATGAAGAAAGCAGAATACTTGACCCACGTCAGATTTCTTTTTATAAAATAGCATTTGTTGTCAAAATAACAAAAATAAGTTCTTGCTTGTTTCCCATTTTCTTGAAACCAGAAATAAAACCAATAAAAAATTTGTCCTAATAACTTCAAATAAAACTGTTGGTCAAAAATGTTACACCTTTGTTGCCCCTAGAGTATTCAACTACCTTCCCCAGCAATTGAAAAGTATAGTTAATTTTAATTTATTCAAATCGAAGCTTAAGCAGTTTATTTTGATAGAAGATAGAAGAAAAAACACCATATAATAGAGAAGAAACTGAATGTATAGAGTAGCACTTAAAATTTCACATTCGACTTTCTGCTTATGTTTAGTAGTCCCGTCTTTATTGGTATTGAAATTGAGAATTGGAACTTTATGTTCATATTACTCTAGTGGAATCCGTATTCGTAACAATTTTTTTAGCGGACAGCCTCTAGGCTTTGTTAATTTGTCACTAATAGGCATGCACTTACTGTTAGTTAAGAAAACATAATGTACTACACCGAAATTGTTGCCAACTCTTGAATAATGTTCCACATAGTTCGCAAAAGTCCAACGCAGACAGCTCCTTGGCTTTGCGGTTTTGCGAATTTGTGCTGAACATTCTTGATATGCATTAAAATAATATTATGATAATTACTTTAAACACGTTTTTATTGTATACACTATCCGCAGACAGCTGGTTTCTTATTGTTTATTTGTCCGATTATTTATGTTATTATTTTTCTTTGTATTGTACAAATAAACATTATTATTATTATCTACAGTGCTATACTGGTGACACTTTGTGCAATAATTTCGTCTTAATAGAAGGTAAGTACTCTACACAACACTTCGAAAAATGTTAATCTTTTATCTGCCGAAGAAAACATTCCAGCAAGTTCGCAAGATTATGAAATCTAAGCTAAAACGTCCAACACTCAGAGTGTATTCAAAAGGAAACGCAAAGGTCAACGCAATCTGAACAGAAGAAAAAGTCAGAGAAATGCACAGAGACGATTAGAAGGAAAGTCTTATATTGGATTTGGAAAGGATAATTCAGGACATTATAAGCACGTTGTAGAAAAAACAAAGGAGATTTCTTGGTATGCGCAGTGGAGGCCATCCTTCGCTACAATCGATAGGTGGTTCTAGGCAGAACTTACAATGCGCCTTGTAATAGTCGTTCAGGCAGTTTAAGTGTTCCAGCCAACAAAAGTACAACATTTGTAGTGAAAGATAAAACAGTTTGGTATACAACCTCACGATCAAATCACAAGACTCCTGCTAAAAATATTGTCAGGCAAAGAGCTGGTTCTCGTAGAAGTACAGAAATGTTATCAATCGCACAAACATTCAAAAAGTTGATCACGTTGGAAATGGTCGATATTATTGTTCGCTGCACGAATAAAAAAGCAGAAGCTGTGTATCAAGGTTACTGAGAACAATATCCAGAAAATGAACCTCGTGTATGGAAAACAGTAACAGCGACAGAAGTTTTTTATTGTTTTGGCGTATTGATATGTACTGGTGCTAATAATTCAAACACAGATCACTTAGATGAAATGTAGAAGAAAATGTTTATCCGTTATATCGTGCAACTATGGGACGAAGGCGTTTTCAGTCGCTTTTACGATTCATACGTTTTGATGACTATACAACACGCCAGGCTCGAGCAGCTAATGATAAAGCTGCGCCTATTCATGATAATATATGGCGGATGCTGAATGCCAACCTAGCTGCATTGTATAGACCAACGGAAAACTTGACCATCGACGAGCAGCTCTATACTTTACGAGGAAGAACTGACTTTACTCAGTATACGTCATCCAAGCCTGCCAAATACTGTCTGAAAGTGTTTTGGTTGTGTGATGCAAGTAATGCTTATCCGCTCAAAGCGATTTTGTATACAGGTAAACAAGGTAATAGTCGAGAAGTCAATCAAGGAGAACGATTTGTCAAAGATCTGGTTAACGATTATAATGGATCTTGCCGAAATATAACCAATTCACAACTTTACCTTTAGCGGAGACTGTTATCTTGGAAACTTACTATCGTCGGTACATTAAAAAAAAAATAAAACGTTCATACCTCAAGAACTGAAACCGTGAAGGTCTAGAGTAGTACTTGCAACCCTTTTTGGCTTTCATGAAAAAGCTACTATCTGCTCGTACGTTCCAAAGAAAAACAAAGGTGTAATATTTCTTAGTACGATGCACTATGATTATGAAATTTCTCATGCGGCTCACAAAAAGACAGAAACGATACTATTTTATAATCAAATAAAAGCTGGCGCTGACACCATATATCAAATTGTTTGAGGTACTCCACCCAACGACGAACATGTTGAATGCCGCTGGCTTTATTTTTCAACATCCTAGATATTGCAGGTGTAGCTGCTTATATCATCCACAAATAACCCACAGATAGATGAGACACTGATTGTGGCGCCATCTAAAGAGCCTGTCGACTAAACAATTGGGTGATGTTAAGAAGATTTCTGTAATTTTAGGTTTTGGCGGTATATTCAAATTTACTGTATTTTAATTATATTATGTATTTCAAAATAACCATTTATAATCCATCATTTTACATTTCATTCAATATAACTCCATTAACTCAATAATGATTAGATGTTTAGTTAAATTAAATGAAATATTAAATTATGGACCATAAATGGTTAATTAAATTGGAAAAAATAAAACAGTAATCATATAAACAGTTTATTTATTTTGGTATAAAAATACACAACAAATAATTTCTTTCACAAAGTACTTTTCTTAACAAACAGAATGACAATAAATAAACCATAATGTAAAAACATTGCAATAATGAAAAACTAGATTTTTTTATGATTTTAAATCAAGATAAAAGTAGAAAATTATTTATGATATTAATTTATTTATTTATTATTATACTCCTATAAACACACAGAGCTGGACAAACTAGTGGAGCATAACTGCTACTTACTTAATCAAAAAAAGTGTTAGCAATGAGTAGTTAACTACTATTTTTGGCAACTTTCTGTGAAAGAAAACATTTGAGTATAATTACTGTGAATGTTAGAACAAAAGTAATTAAAATACTTTTACAGCAAAAGTTGTTGAAGACTGCCCAGCTCTGTAAATACAAGGTGCCAAGTAATTACATATAAAAGTGCTGAACAGCACTTGTGACTGTAAAAAATTTAAAATAATATATCTAACATTTCATTTCCACTTAAAACACATCTTTATTTCTTCACTGGAAGTATTAAATAGGTTTATAACACAAGCTTAAACCTAGTATATTGCATATTTGTATATTTCTACATTTAAAAACATTCCGTTCTTATGAAACCATCGCATAAGGCAGTTTAAGTTACTCTGCAGCTCCTGGCAGTCTATGATTGTCAAAATATTTCTCAAGGGCTCTTAAAAATCCCACCGTCTCATGGAAGACCTTTCTCGTTTCTGGTTGAGGTTCTACAAGTAAACACACAAAATAACAACAATAAATAAGTAAACACACAAATATGAACATTTATATCAACAAAAGAAAACAAAATGCGCTTACTATTGAAATAATAAGTATACACATGTTTTTGTTCTAAGCCAAAAAATATCAAAAAATGTTGGTTTGATGTTTTTTGACACCTGTTGTATGTTTTTCACTTGTCGGCATCTTTGAGAATGGGCTAATGGCTGAAAGCGCTTAGCTGGAATTTTAATAAAATTACACACTCAGTTCTCGTCTTTTCATTAACTCAATTTACATTTTAAAATGTCCAAAATTATAGCATGCTATATTGAGTACAATAAAACTTACCATCATTTTTTGTTAATTTCCACTCATATGGGAAGACAAATCAAACTGTCTTGATAACCTCCTTTCGTTTTTCTCAAATCTAAAGAAACACTGTTTTTGAAAATAAAGGGAACACATCCTCCATCGTTTCCTCGTCGACAAATTGAATGATTTATTACCACTGTGTTTCAGCCATATTAATTTTATCTTCCTGGGTTGGAGGAACAAAACTGTAAAAAAAGAAATATTTACTTTAGTAATGCAACAATTTTCAGTTTAGCTAATGTAAAATACAACCATGATCTCTAAAGCTGTCGATTAAATTAGTGAAAATTCTGTGTTTTATAAAAATAAAGAAAATGGTTGTTAATTGAGAAAGAAAAAATGCTCAAATTTTCTTAATAAAACTTACCGAGTTAGACTCCTTCAGAATACACTTTGACATTGTCTTTTCAATTAATAACAATAAAGCAACGAAACAACAGATAAATATTACACTATAGCAATTAAAAAATACACCAAAATACCGAAACCTTATAATAACCTCAACGCTTGAACTAAGAAGCGATTACAATATAACATATAAATTGTGGGGACGAGCAATATGACATCGCGCATACGCAGTAATAAAAATCAATAAAATATCATTAGTAACGACGTTACGGATTTCGCAAATTTTTTGGAATTATCTACCGATTTTAGTTACTCGACAGGCTCTATAGATGGCACGGTCTGCAGTGTCCCTAGCCTGATATCATGTACAATAGGTTCGTTGCAACCAACAATTTTGTTATCGTACGTAACCAGTATTTGAACTGTTTAATGCGCATGCGTAAGAGAAATTAATAAAGTTACCGGTAATCTTTTACCAAACGTATTTTAAACTAGTTTAGTAGATACACGCAGTATACCTAATTCTGTGAATAATAACCTCAAAAAATAAACAAGCTCTGCGTTTTCTAGTACAAATCGAGTAATATTTTTCTATAATTTGCAGTCCAAAAAAGGAGAATTTTCTCTATCATCATCGACTGCAGCACTGCTTTGAACAAGAAATTCGTCCAGTTCTACATGTACAAAAAAAGAATATTCATTAAAATTAACAAGGTGCACAAAAGATAGATATTACCTTCTGGCATTTCGGTTCTATTCTTCCATCTTCTTTTATTTGCATCAACAATCAACAACTAAACCAAGAAACGGTCACAGGTGTAAACAGCTCAAAATCTAAAAACCCACTTCCATAACCTATTTACACTTTCCATAAAAAACAAATGTGAAATTTGATAGTTTAAAACAAAAATGTTGCCATTGCGCATGGTTCTTAATTTTAGAACTTTCGGTACTCGCTATCCAGCAGAATCGTAATTTTACTGGTTTGCAAACGAGATGGAACAAAGAACTAGTAGTAATCGAGAATTCTGAACCAGTAATTTCAAGTGGTTGGAATGATTTATTTCAACTGCGCATGTGTATTAGTAATATTACTGTAAATTACTGGTGGTTGGAACGAACCTTATGAGAATAATAGCGCGCTCCGCAAGAAAACAAACAGACGAAGATAGAAGATCGAATAGCGAGCCCCGAATCAGCAAATAATGCGAAACTTCACTACCAAAATCGCAGTCGAAAGTTTCTTTGAAACGCCAGTAGTAGAGGTGGTACCCAGAAATGACGCCACTAGGAGAAGAGCTC
This sequence comes from Galeruca laticollis, assembly GCA_963921935.1. NCBI lineage: Eukaryota > Metazoa > Arthropoda > Insecta > Coleoptera > Chrysomelidae > Galeruca > Galeruca laticollis. The sequence continues at coordinate 285,317,937 of OY998175.1, read as the reverse complement.
TTGTTACATTTGTAACGAGCAGCCTATTTGCAAACGCATAAAGATGCGGAAATCCTGCGTTGAGCGCGATAAGCCCGTATGCGATCAGCATTCGGTGAAAATTTCTAATTTTCTACATTGAAATGAGTAATTTTTAATTTTTCTACATTGATTCAATAGTTATTTTTCTACTTCCGCTACTAAAACCGCACTTTGAACACGGGTTTGACATGCACAAAACGATTCTTTAAACACTAGTGTTTAAAATGCGAAAAGTCACATCTCGTTTATCTTTTGTTTTTTAAACGTCAAATGAAGTGTATCTTTTGTATGTTACATTTCATGCTCCTTGATAATTTTGTTATTCTGCGACATTTGATTCTGCGTCAGTTGTCAGTCAGCGTCCGTCATGTAATGAATATAATTCAAATATCATATAATGTTTTCCTTCCCGCGGGCGAAGAAAAAGTATAGTAAGCACCTCGTGTTAAAAACGTCTTTAGTCACTCGTTTCACAAGGAACTCGTTCCGCTTCGCCTCACTCGTGCCTAATAAAACTCGTGACTAAACTAACCGTTTTGACACTTGGTACTTAATATACTATTTCCTAACAAGTGCGGAAAGTGATACTTTCCCGCACGCGACTGCCGTTGACCCGAACGACGCGAAGCGGAGTTCGGGCAAGCAGCCAAGGGTGGGAAAGACACTTTACGCATGAATTAGGAACATTATTTTTTCTACGACCGCATAAAGATTCAAAAAGCACATTGAAAATATATATGTTATTTCAACATACAAAACATTCCATGAAAATCCACTAATTATTATTAATATTAATGTTGAAAACACAATTTGTTGCATTCTTGAAATGCGTCAGAATAGCCGGTCCAGTGTAGTTAGTTGGTGGTAACTGGCTGTTAAGAGTAACACACGTAGATTGCAAAGTACATGAAGATGACGGAGACGGCATCGGTTGCAAGTTGCCAGTACATAAAAGAGTTTTGGGTTAGGTAGGCCTAAGTAGGTAGCGATCTCTGCCGGCATTTTACCAAATGTGTTTACGCCTACGCACTGAACAGAACATTTGCCTTTTTTGTAATTGATAAAAAAACGACGGTGCGTGGTGGTAGGAGGCCGTAAATTTGCATACTTTATATAGAGCTTCAAAAAGGTTCCATTATTTATGTCTTCAGATATAACAATGGATCTTGAGGTATGGTTTTTCGAATCGGAAATTTTCAGAATAATTAGGTTTCGTTTATATTGAATATCGTCAAGCGTGATTTTCACATTCTCCGCTCTGCGAAGAGCACCGGCTGAAGCAAAAATGGTACCTACTTTAATCATAAGATATATCTCATAACATAAACTTGGATATGTCTTCTTTGGTAAAAATCTGCGCTTTATGAGGTCGAAAACCAACATTTTACTTTTTTAGGAACGATGTTAATTTATGAAACTTGCTTATTTCCAGGTTTTGTTTTATTTTAATTAAACATTTCACCATCGAGTAACGCGACCATAGGGTATTGGATTTCAGTACCTTACTCAGCTCGGAAAAATACGCCAAAAAAACCTCTTCTCTGAAGCTATTCACTCCTTTTTCCTTACACCAGTTTAATAATTGGTTGTGTTGCTGTTCGTATCTTTCTCGTGATTTACTTGGTAACAGGTCTGAATTTACCTCATCTGCGGCCTTTAATATTGCTTCTGGGAGCTCTTCGTCTGACGAATCCATTAAAATATTGCTTTTATAGAAAATAATTTGAAAAATGCCAGAATCGGACACTTCGACAACACTTCGACTTGAAACTTTGACGTCTTGATGACAACTTGGTTGTCATAACAAATTTTTGGTTACCACACCAAACCACTTGACTCAGCTTAGTTTGATTGTTATGTGGATTGATTTTGACAAATGTATAGGGTAGATATATGTAAGTATCGCAATTTCTTCATTCAAATGAATGAAAAATAGTCTGGGTTAGATTGAATATTATAACCCCTATTAGTTTTAATAGTAATATACAGGTAAAATCAATGAAATGTACCTTTAATAACGATAAATTGACATAATTTACTTCCCCGCACTAGTGCGGGAAAGTGACACTTTCTAAACTAAAATAAGTGCGGAAAACTGGGTAAAAACGCACGGTCGTAGAAAAAATTTAGTTATTCAAATTTACTTGTTCAATTATTACTTATATTTCACTTTGCAAAAAGCAAAAAATTCATTGATTTTTTAGTAACGTTCATATAGCAAAATAAAATTATTATTATTGTATACAGTATATTTTATCAATAAATAATTAAAATGAATATACTTTATTAAAATTATCATACAAATACTTATTTACTCCTTTTATTTATTTTAATCGATTAAACCACGGGAATCCAAGGGGGTTTTAGCTTTAGATTTTTAGAAAATACACTCCGGTGGGTACTCGGGCGTCAGCACAAGAGTTAAGTAGTAACTGTTACATTGTACTTTTATTATGCTTATTAATGAAGAATACATTTTTGAAAACAATTGTTTTATTGTAGGGTTTCGTCAAGAATCTCGATTTCTAAAAGGGTTCTGTTACCAAAAAAGTTTGAGAACCGCTGGTCTAAACACCTGTTTCCAGCAGGATGCGAATGGAATGTTCTTATTGGTCTATTATGGAAAGTTGCCAGATCTGTAAAACGGTGCAATGTAATTATTTTTGTATTTCTGCGCTTGCAGAAGTAATGAATGTATCTTGGGAACATCCTTAATTAATAATTGTAAATATCAGCAGATATAGTTTTTGAAAATTGAAAATTGTTTCACTACTGTTAGTTTCACTCAAAAAATTAGATATAGTTTCGTGGTTTTTTATATCATTGCAAAGTTATACTGATCTTAAATGGAAAAAAGATATCCAGGATATCCCCATAGTGCTAATAATATCTAAGCTTTAATATTTGTAATATCATTTTTCTATTCATATATATTAAGTCGATCACAAGGTGCTTCTTGGTCTAAGCAACAATAATTAATAAACATCAGATAGTCAAAACAATCGTCAATTTTTTAATATATTTGCCATTTTTTCAATATATTGTGGAATTATTTAGAAATTTTATAATTCAATTCAAAAAATAATATAAAGAACTGTGCGACGCCAGCCCTGAATAATTTGTTACTAATCACGAGGCCGCTTCATAATATTATAAATAAGATGTTACTTGTTAAATAATTTATTTTCAAGTAATATATTATAGTGAAACATTTAAAATGGTGACCAAGCTGTTAGTTACGGTGTTATTATCGCTTTTAGCTCAATCAAATTGTGATCAGATATTTGTAAATATTGTCCGCTACTACGGAGAAGGCGAAGAAAATGTGACTGTAAGCCAAATTGAAGAACTGAAAGGAAAACTAGTGGATAAACATATCAGTACGATCGAAATCATCGACCAGAATGTTCCAAAACTGCCAAACAAGGTTTTAGAAAATACTGACGTTAACTCTTTACGTATGATTAATGACAATTTGAAAGAAATTGAAGCAGGAGCGTTCGATGATTCACATCTCAATTCAATCACTATATCTGGTAATCCAATTGAAGTTATCCATGCAAATGTATTCAGTAACAAATCAATGTATGATTTAGCTTTAACAAATAATACCATCAAGACAATCGAAGAAGGTTTATTCGAATCATCCGATATTAATGATGTTAATCTTGGTAACAATGAAATAGAGAATATCACACCGGAAACGTTCAAACATTCCAAAATATTAAGTTTAAACTTGGAGGGAAATAAAATCCGAGAATTGGATCCTGGTGCTTTCCATCAGATAGAAGATATTAATAGTTTGAATCTCCAAAACAATTTTATAGAAGATGTAGGAACCACTTTTACAAATATATCAACTCTAACGGATATCACGTTATCAAATAATTCCATCAAGTCGCTTCAACCGAATAGCTTCTTGAACACCCCTCTAAGGTATATTTATTTACAAGATAATAAATTGACTAAAATTCAAAGAGACGTCTTCAATCGATTACCATTACAATATTTGAACCTATCAAACAATGAGATCTCATCTATAGAAAGTGATGCTTTCGCCGATCTTACCGACATCTACAACATCAATTTGTCTCATAATAAAATCAAAGAATTAAAAGCTCGTTTTCTCATCGGTATAGAATCTACATCGCTGGTCATTTATTTGGATCACAATAATTTGGATAATGTAGAATCAGGTGCGCTAGACGAAATCACAATCAGCTCTTTATATTTGACTAATAACAACATTAAGATTTTGAAGGTTGGCGTATTCAAGAATAAACATATGGATGTCGTAGATTTCTCATACAACCAAATGTCGAATATTGAAGATGGTGCTTTGGAACATTTCTACGTTCAAACTTTAACGTTTTCTCAAAATTTGTTAGAAAAACTCACCGTAGCGATGTTTAAAGGAGCTAACGTCTCCAACTTGAATTTGGATAATAATAAAATTGGGCATATTGAAGACGGAACATTTGAAGAAATTGCCGAACTGATTACCATCAATCTTAGCAATAATTTGATAGAAAATTTGGGAAAGGTTTTCAATAATTTGAAAGAAGTTTATGAATTGAATTTGGATAATAATAAAATTCAAAATATCCCTACGGGAAGTTTCGCAAATTCGAAAATATCTACAATTTCTTTAATCGGGAACCAATTAACTCAAATCGATAAAGGAATTTTCAGTGATCTACCTTTCATTAATATAAATCTAGTTAACAATAAAATTTCAAAAATTGAGGACGGAGCTTTCGCAACTTCCACTTTGAAAGATTTAAAATTGGGAAGCAATAAAATTGGAAACCTTTCTCCTTCTTCTTTGGGAGTTATCGATAACGATCAATTAGATTTAAGTTTGGATGACAATGATATAAGCGACATCGCACCCGGTTCTTTGGCAACCGTTACAGTAAAATCACTCAATCTTAAAAACAATACTATAAAAGCAATTAAAAGATCAATGTTTAAAGATGCCAATATTGCGTTTTTAGTTTTAATTAACAATGAAATAAATAGTGTCGAATCCGACGTATTTCAAGATGTTAAAAATTTAATATTTGCCGATTTGAGTTTCAACAAATTTTCACCTGAGGTTAATAAAGATTTTGTTAATTTTAACATTTATGTTAAACCTAAAATAGGGTTAGCAAATTATACCAGCGAAACAATAGACAAGCTCATTTCAGCATCGTATTCAACGTATCGTATTGTGGAATAATACATTTGTAAATGCAAGTGAATATTTATTTGGATTGTTAAAACTAAAAAATTGTTAAAATTTGCAAAAGTTGTTACAAATAAATATCTAATTTATTTTCTATTAATTATCATTCCTAAAATCCACCTGTAACTTTTCCAAGTCCCGACTTTCCTACACCCGTTTTTACGATATTTCTTCTTATTACACTGCTCGAAATAATTAGTGGAATACATGTTCAAGTCTTGATAATTTTATTAATTTCAACAATAAAGAAATTTTATAACGCTATTTAAAATGAAATTATATTTCATTTTTTGTAATGAAATAATTATAATAAACAATTTTAAGACAAATAATTTAGATAAATAAGAAAAGAGCACATATTGAAATTTTTTATTAATCTGCACATAATATAAAAAATTGGATTTTTAGTAGTTAACGTTAAAGTTAATAACACAAAGTACAAAACAGATCTAATTAAATTATCATAGTTACATTATTATTAAAAAAATTTAATTTTCTTCAGGATTTCTTAATATTATAAAAAATTGTTCTAATGTCACTTAAAATTGTACGTTAATTAAATTATTATTCTATAATCTATCTGTTGAAACAGTTTAATATAAATATTCTATCATAACTAGAAAATTAAAATTTGTATCACAAAACATAAAAAAATAATTTATATCTTATATCATTATTTAATTAAAACAGTTACATATTATTAATCACAAAATTACGTATTTTTACTAAACTTACAACAATATCAACAAGTATTTTAATAGAAAGGGCCTAAAAACTAGATTCCACGTTTTCATGAAGAAAAGTCTGAAACAAAAAAAAATTAAAAGCAGTAAAAAGTTACAAAAAAAATTTAATCCTTTTATCATCTTTATAATATTTTTTAATTAATAAGGGGACACAAACTTTTATGAATTGAGAAAATACGTATGATTAATGTGAACCAATCAATATTAATATGACCTATTGCAAAGAGTTCAGTTTTTTCTGTATTATTTTTTACATGAACTAAAAGTGGTAAAATATGATAAACAATGTCATAGACATAGAGTATTGAAAGAAATTTAATGACTTCTCTTTGTACAAGGTGGGTAAATAAGCGAGGTAAACTTGTATCTCAGAAACTAATGATTGTAGAGAGTTACGGTAAAAAAATTTCATAGGTAAAGTGGGCAAGGGAAAATGTTGGAAATTATTTTAAAGTTTCCAAGATGACTTAAAATCACAGCACTAAATAAACTGACATTTCTTGTGAATATTTTAGAGATTGGTTATAATATCGAATAACGGCCTCTATCGGCGACCGTGGAGGTCACAACTGTCATAATTACAAGAAAACTAAAAGCCCAAGAAATGCTCTTTTCAGTGATACCAAATTTATCCAAATCCATTGAGCCGTTTTGAAGTTACAGGCATTTATTTAAAACAACATTCAAATACCCCCGACCACTTTATTTCAATAGATAGAGAAAAATTGTTTTTACAAAAAATGTTCGACTTTAAGTTAACATTAAAACCCAATAGACACAGATACGTGAATAAAACGTTGAATTTTTCTAGTAACGCCACCAGCAGTCATCGTTAAAAAAACGGCAAAATGTCGTTAGGCAATACGTTTCATTCATTAATTTACGGTAACGTTACTTTATTACGTTGATTCAAGGTTCTTTCCTCGTTGCAAACATAGTTGTTATAATGTAAATCCTACTGAAATATAACGTTGTGGTTTGGTTTCAACGTAACTCTACCTATTCACGGTATTTCAACGTTATTTATCCATTGAATATCTACTTCACTAAAACGATACCTTTTGGTTTCGATGGAACGTTGCTGATATACGAATATCCAACGTTGATGTTCGATTTGTTTCGCCGTTGCAAACATACTTATTGTAATGTTAATTCTACTGAAATATAACGTTGTATTTTGGTTTCAACGTAACTCTACCAAGTCACGGTTTTTCAACGTTATTTATCCATTGAAAATCTACTTTACTAAAACGATACCTTTTGGTTTCGATGTAACGTTGCAGATATACGAATTCTCAACGTTGATGATTGATTTGTTTTCTCGTTGCAAACATACTTATTGTAATTTGAATTCTACTGAAATATAACGTTGTATTTTGGTTTCAACGTAACTCTACCAAATCACAACAGCTCGTTGGTTAACAAAAATCTGAAAATCCTTCTGATGTGATCTTCCGGAGAGTTTCCGCCAATTGATTTCAATCGTATTACCTGAAAATTTATAATGTTGAGTGGAAATATAGTATGTATTCATATTCGAAAAAACATTTAAATGTGTGCAGAAAAACGCAAAGTCATATCCAGAATCTTTGAAGGTAATCGATTATCGATTTCTTGGAACGTGTCTCATACTTCGTGTTTCCGTTACTAGTTCATACATTCAAAGTCATGAACATACATTTTTTTTTAATTTCAATAGATATTATTAATAATTTTAATTATCGACCTAGATGTTAGTTTCTACATGTGCTAACAATAATTAATTATGGTTAATAAGGGTAAACTTGTTCAATAATTATTATTCGCCTAATTTTATTTAAATAATAAATTGTAATGACAGCTAATAACCTCTCAAATAGCACACTTATTTTGCCTTGTTGAGAACGTTCATGACACTTTAACCACATTTTCATCTCTCACAATTATGCTTTTAACTGAATTTGTCAACAAATACAGCCTATCAATAATTTGTTTCAATAATGGATTTTTTGTGGAGATAATATTGCATTTCCAGCCATTATTGCACAAAACAGTTCGAAACTTTTAAACTACCGCTCTTCCAACATGGCTGCTGCGCTTGCGCTTGTCATGTGATGAAAAGTATACGCGAATCATAAAAAATAAGTTTGAGCTTCTAGGTATAAAATGAATGAAAAAAGTTTTTATTCAAACTACTTAGTTGGAAAACTTCTGATACTCTATCTTCATAAATCTATCTATTTCACTTAACATATTTTCTACTATATTTGTACCTACCAGTTTTTAACGTTTGTCATCTATCCATTTTCAACGTGATTGATTATATGAACCTATTAAAACTGGATAGACATTGTTCGACTGGAAATTATAACTTTGTAGAACATAGTATTGTGTGAGAGTACCTACCGATGAGGGACTGTGATAATAAGTACTCAGCATCACTGTAAAAAGCATTTATACCTTACAACCCCGACAAGATTATTGAAGTCAACTGTACTAAATATTACAGATTAACACTTACCTACCTTAATTACCCGTAAATCGAGAATGAATAAGAGTTTCAACAAGGAAATATTTTGAGTTTGTGCAATACCGAATTCAGTTATATAGAAAATCTTTACAAGGTACTAGTTCAAGATTGTAAAATCTTGAAATTTATTTGTTAAAAGATACATTTAAAATATGTGAGACATTTGTATGCCTCCCTTTTTTTATTGTATATATTTAAGGCGTAAATTCATTTTAGTTAATAGCTTTGTAGAAATATGTTGCAGAATTGATAACATCTTTATATTGTTGTAAATTCAAAGGATAATTTCATTGTATTTTCAAAATACTTTAAAATATCACGTTTTCCAACAATAATTGTAAATTGTTTTGTATGGGCATATGCATAGCACCTTTTTTGAAAGTCGACATCTTGATGCATTATCCTATAGTTAAGAAGTTAGGAAAAAAGCACGTTTCACCCTATTATATATTGTATTGTAAAAACCCTAAATTTAGTGTCAATTCTGCACGAATTTTATGGTAGAGGTTCGGAAGACATGAAAGACATTTTTGAATTACCTTTCTAAGTAAGAAGGTTACAATGCTATCGTAGTATTCCATAGAAACTTAACTTATTATTGGTGGCACCCATAGTTGATTCTTGTCTGGGAACCCGACAAGTCAAGTGATGCTGGCCAATAGGAAAGATTTATTTTCGGTTGGCCAACCCAATCCACGTGTAAACACGCCCCTTGCAGATTCCTACTTAACACGTCTCACAACGTGAAGAAATCAGTTACTTCTCACTCATCGAAACGAGCGCAACGCTCAACAGCAAAGTTAGTTTTTAACTCATCGAATCGAGCGCAATGCTCAACAGCAAAGTTAGTTTTTAACTCTTCGAAAAGAGCTCAACGCTCAACATCACAGTTTTTTCACACTCATCGAATCGAGCGCAATGCTCAGCAACGAAGTTAGCTTTTAACTCATCGAAACGAGCGCAAGGCTCAACAACAAAGTTAGTTTTTCACTCGTCAGTTCTACACTTCTAGACGCGAGTTTTACATTCATCGACGCGAGTTTTACACGTTCATCGAATCGAGCTCAACGCTCAATAACAAAGTTAGTTTAAAATTCATCAAATCGAAACATAAAGTGTCTTCCGATCTGAAACCACAGAAATTCAGCGTTCACAACTCAACTTTGTACCATTTTGTAAATTTGTACATAATAAATTATTAATTTCGACATTAACTTGGTCAAATTAAGATTATTTATTTAGTTGAATGTCCACGCCAGTTGACGAAGTTCAACTAGAAATATAATCAAAAACAGTACTTACCAAATTATAATCACTCGAACAAGCACGTGCACACACAAGCTTCGGGAAATGCAAAATGTCGACTATTTCGAGTGTTGGTTCAACGAGATCCTCCCACTATACTGACCGTGCATGTTGGTAAATTATGAATCTATTAAGAATATCCATAAAGTCCCTCCATGAATGATTGATACAGGTATGCTGTAGAGTTATAATCATATGTCCCATATGTTTAACGATAAATACTCAAACAATGATGACAAGAAAATGAAGAATAAATATAAAATATTAGTTATTATAGATTTTTTAAAATCAATATGTTTGATGCAACGAAATACACTTGGCAATCAAGTTGCGAAAACGTTCCATTTCTATTCAACATATTCAATTTTCATGGAACTAAATTATCTTTAGATGTGACGAAGAAGTTGGATTTAACAAGGTTGATTAATAATTACATGACATACCTATTACTTTCATTAATCGAGTAAAAAAGCAATAGAAACATGAATTTTATAAATTATGTATCAACGTATAAAGAACGTTGAAGAAAAAACATTGAAACAACCTAATATTTTTATAATTGAACGTTAGTACGTCACTAAGAGAAAACGGAAAAGGGGGGTGGTCTGCACGTTGCTTTGATCTGGATGAATTTATGTTGAAGATATATAACCTATCACAAATTTACCGAATATAATGTGGATAAGGCTATTGCACATTTTCAGTAGATAGTTTCCATTGTGTGCGAAAACGTAGAACACTAATCACATATTATGAAAAATTTCACATTCAATTTATTTGGCACGATGTATGTATTCAATTGAATTAAAGTTGAAAATGTCCAATGAAAACTACCTATCACTGCAGAAGTCAAAGTGCTGAAGCAATCGGTTTTCAACGTACCTACCTATCCAATACATTTCTACCAGTTGAATCAACGTTGAACAATAAGCAATATAAGACGTGGTCGGAAGATAACGTGAATGATGTTGTTGTTATTAACTTCTTTATTCAACGGATCAAAAACGTAATTCTCATAAAATTTAATGAACTTAGAAAAAATGAGTTATTCAAACGTAGAATATAAGTTGCTCAAAGTTTCGAGTTATTGTGAAGGTATATTCAACGTTTATGTAACTTCTGATTTAATATTAATTGAGAAATTATGATGAGGACACGTTTCACAATGGTAGTGAAGAGAGGTAGTCAACGACTTTGAATAATATGGAGTCAGGAACGTTGTCCAAAGTTACGTGAATAATGTAGTTATAATCTAGTTCTCCATTCAACGGATTAATGACGTACTTTTCATAAAGTTTAATGAACGTAGATAAAAAGGGATATAGAAACATCGAATATTGGTTGCTCGAAGTTTCGAGTTACTGAGTAGAGTTATATTCAACTATTATGTGATGTTTTTTTCTTCTAATTGAATATACGTTGAGAAAGCACGATGAGGACACGTTTCATGATAGTAGTGAAGAATGGTAGTCAACAACGTTGAATAATAAGTAATAATAAACGTTGTCTCAAGGTGAAGTGAATGCTTTTCTTGTTATTAAGTTCTTCATTTAACGAATCAAAAAGACAATTTTCATAAAGTTTAATGAACGTGGAAAAGAAGGGTTATTTAAACGTAGAATATAGGTTGTTCAAAGCTTCGAGTTATTGAGTAGTGATATATTCAACGTTTATGTATTGTTTCTAACTCCTGATTTAATATACGTTGAAAAAGCACGATGAGGACACGTTTCATGATAGTAGTGAAGAATGGTAGTCAACAACGTTGAATAATAAGTAATAAGAAACGTTGTCTTAAGGTAACATAAATGATTTAGTTTTTATTAAGTTCTTCATTCAACGGATCAATAACGTAATTTCCACGATGTTTTTTAAAAGTAGAAAAAAAAGAGTTATTTAAACGTAGAATATACGTTGCTCAAAGGTTAGAGTTATTGAGTAGTGTCATATTTAACGTTTATGTAATGTTTTCACTTCTGATTGAATATACGTTGAATAAGCACAGTGTTGACACGTATCATAACGGTAGTGGATAGTGATGAGTTGAGTCATATACATTGATTATAGGTAGAATCAACGTTTGGTTGAATATGGGTTCTGAAAGTCACGTTGCAAAATTCAACCAGTAACGTTTAATCAACGTCAGCTACCACATATAAACGTATATTACACGTGTGTGTGTTTATTGGGAACGCAAATACTTTTTTGTTACATTAATTGGGAAAAATCGCGAGAAACGTAACTTTATGTAATTCAAGATGATGGAAACGCCCACTGGCGGCCATCTTGGAAACTTAAAAATAATTTCCAGGATTTTCTTGCTAACATTACCTATAAAAATTTCTCCGGTATATAAATCAGCCTGCAAAATAGCCTTACATTCTTCGCAATTAAAAGTAATGTTTTTAACAATGAAATCAGAAACATTTGTTCCAACCTGCGTCAGAAATAGTTTCTTACAGTCACGATTCTGCGCACTAACTCAAATATGTTGCAACCAGAGTTTCTGACAGTTAGTAAACGATTTTTTTTCTGTTGCAACTGTTTTTCAAACCTGTTTGAAAAGATCAGAACGATTTGCGCATTATTCTCTATCAATTAGTTTGGGACATGCGCATTGCTGTTTCTTTAAAAATGTAACCTCTAACCCCATACCCATGCTAAATAGCTTATAAATCTGTTTCTATTTGAGTGTTTTGAAATATCTTTTAATAAATCGTTGAATATGACTGAAGAAGATTTTAGTAAGATTAGTGACATAATAGGTTTGTTCAAGCAACGAAATCACTGATAGTTTGAGGCATTTGTGTACTCTTATAACTGCGCATGTCTAATCCAAATAATGGTTTTATGTATTTCTGATTTGTTTCTTGTTTGAACGTTTCATAAGTTCATGTATTCTTCTCTTCCCATGTGACATGTGAAGCGGTGTCATAAAATAAAAGTAAATATAGCATAACCTCAAATTCGGGACTTTGAACTGGAAAGATGGAATTCGAAAATATCGCAAGTGAGTTTGATTATTCTTTGTATTTATTTGTTTTTTCATTTACACTTTAACTTTGCAAAAAACAATGGAAACATTGAGCGGTACTACATTATTACTCATTCGCAGAATCCGTTAGAAAATTCTTCTGAAAATCAAATAAACCTGTTAGAAAATTAAAATGTAGAAATCCAAGAACTTGAGGACCAGGTGGAAGGTGACAGATGGAGATTGTATCAATAGTAATTATAATGCCTGGACAAAAAAAGCAAGTAAAGCGTTAATACATGCATACAAAAAAATCAGATGCGAAGTTGCCTCATACGAAATGAGAAGTTTCAAGAAAATGTGGGAAGTTATATCCCGATACTTGAGTGAACAGTTTCAATTAAATTATACACCAACTAATTGTGAAAATCGCTGGCGAGTCCTAGAAAGGAACTACAAAAAACATGTAGACAATAATAACAAAACTGGCAGAGGGAGAAAACACTTTGAATTTGCTGATGAGATGGATGACATTTTTTCAAAGAAGACAAACATAAATCCTGAAATTTTGTTGTCATCAAAAGACATAATCAAAAATTGTACTGCTGTGGAATCAGTACCAATTACTTCAATAACTAATGAATCAGAAGAAAAAGACTATATAAATACTACTGAACAGACTGCTTCTACTGAAAACAGTAATAAACTTAATATCACCGGAACAACCAGAAGCCAAATAAATTCAAAAAGAAGAAGGGTAATAAAAAGTAGAGCAAATGTTTTGGAAGAAATTAGAAATGACAGACTAAAATATCAGAGCCAAATCTTAAGACTGCAAGAAAAAAGATACCAGGAAAAGACAGATATTGAAAAAGAAAAACTTAATGAAACAAGAAGAAAAAATGACCATTTTGAAAGAAGAAATCAGTTATTGGAAGAACTTTTAAAGAAAGGAAATACAGATGTACCTATTTATCTTTTGAGATTAATGACTATATTATTTGTGATTTGTGTTATTTGCTTTTGTTCTTCAAATGTTTTTAGATTATAGGTATCCACTATAACAGAATAATGGTTATTTATTATACAAGGGAAAAAAGTATTAGATTTTAGCTCGAGGTTATGTTGTCTCCCGACGCGAAACGGAGGGAGACAAAAAACCGTGTGAGTGTGCGTCAGTATGGTAGAGCATAAAAGGGGTTGGATGGTTAGATATATTTGTTTATTCAACTCACAATAATTATCTACAATTAAAACCTAAAATTCTGTACAATAAACACAAGATTTATTGATCCTGGAGGCTGGCAATCCCTCTAGGGTGGTCGTTGGATAATTCTTCTCGGTTGTCCAGCTTCCTCATTGAGGCGTCAAGTTCCTATAACCAAAGGGGTGTGTGTGTCAGGGTCGAGCTCTCGCGTTCAACGCACAGCGTGATCTCGGAGGTCGGGAGTTTCCTTCCGTCCCGGGCTCAACGCGCTCCGGAATTTCGGCTAATCGGAAAGGCCTCAGTCCTGCGCTCAACACGCTGCAGGGCTTGACCTAGGGTAGTTGGCGTCCGCCCTAAGCTCAACACGCTTTAGGACTTCGTCCGATATACAGGTTCGCTTAGCGTCTAGCCTCGAGTTCAACGCACATCGAGGGGTCAAAGAGAAGCGGGATATTTATGTGTTCACGATTCCTAAGCTCAACACGCTCCGGAATATAGTGCAACACTTCGGTTATTTTCAGTTGAAGCTTCCTATCGTTATTCTACGTAAGGTAGAGCTTGCCTGGTCACAACCCACTTTAGAGAACTAGCCGCGCTGACACATGTGGCAACACTGGATCAGCTGATAAGAGTGGTCCGGTTTCTAGCTTGATGGCTGGCGCTTCATTTAAACTCGTTACAAAGAAATTCCTACGAAAGTTAAATATAGGGTGCAAATCTACATAAATTGTATCACATTCTGCTGAAATATTTCCGTAAATAAATATGTAATAAAGACATGGTGTACAAAATGGTTTAAAATTAATATTTTGAACTATTTTATACAGGGTGTTTCCAAATGACACTTACAACGCTTTACAGGAAAGAGCTCTCATAAAATCATGAAAAATTATATAGGTAATGTTGGGTCTAATGTCGCCCGTTTTTGATACACAGGGTGTTGAAGTTATTAAAATAAAACTCGTTTTTCTTTATTACTTTAAGACGGTTCAATATTTTGTATTCATATTTAGCAGAGGTTTTGCTACTATCAAAAGACAATTATTTTAATTAAGGTAAAAAAATAACAAAACATATTCATAAATCTAACTGCTAAAAGTGTTTAATTTCCTTTTCTTTTGAGAGTTTCGGCTGCTTTCAGCTTCTCTCTTTTTGTTTTTTTGTTTTTCTATATTTTCGTTATTTTTAAGTTTAACATAATTATTTAAAAATACATTGCTAAACACAGAACAAATCATATGAAGCAGTCTAGAACAATTTTTGTTGCATTCTGAGCAAATATTTTGGAAATATCCATAATAGTAATCAAACTTTATACTTTCAATAGTTAATTTTGATAAAATATATTTTTGCTGATTACATTTCAGAAAATATGATTCACATTCTTTATTGCTAATGATATATTGAAGAATTGAGGATATGTGAAAAAAAATATGGTTGACAAAATCAGAAGCTACTGATAACCCATTTCTCTGAAGATAATCAAAATACTGATTTGATGTTTGACCACCTTTATTTGATGTTATCAATGATATACAAGATTTACATCCATTTAACTTTTTTGAAATCGTGTAACTGGCATACCCACAAACATAAATCTTTGACGACTCGTCAATTTCTGATGATGTTAAATAGTCGGTTTTTAATATATGAATAAATTGTTTTAACAATGAATCACTGGATGTATTATTACTCTCAATGCTCTGAAAGGACTCCTTAATATCATTTTCAGATATTAATGAAAACTGTGACTTTATATCAGAAAGTGTAAAGTATTGATTTATATTATTATTTTTAAAAATATGTTTTACACGTATCTTTTTTTCCGCATTTATGACATCATCTAATGATACATTATAATTACAGCCTGATAATAGTCGATACTTTCCAAACCTCTTCTCCAAATTTTCACTTGTAAACTTGCCAGGTAATAGATATTTAATAGGATAATGTTTGAATGAATATTCTATAATTTCTTTTATAACAAAAGTACTCTGCCTAATGGCTTGAAAAGTTTCATTAGATAAATGTCCATTATTATTTTCTATATTTTTCCATCTATCTAACCAATCTACAAACTTTTTTAAAAAGCTAATCCTTGGATCTGATACATTTTCAAATGGTTTGCACCATTCATTTCTTTTCATAAT
This sequence comes from Galeruca laticollis, assembly GCA_963921935.1. Classification (NCBI taxonomy): domain Eukaryota; kingdom Metazoa; phylum Arthropoda; class Insecta; order Coleoptera; family Chrysomelidae; genus Galeruca; species Galeruca laticollis. The sequence continues at coordinate 285,301,795 of OY998175.1, read as the reverse complement.
ACCTTTAAGGGTACTTCGGTTGTTAACCAAATCCCACCAACGTCTAATAATTTGCAAGAAGTCCCCTGTATCCTTACACTCTGGAGTACTCATCAAGCATGATATTGTGGACTGATGAAATACATTGTCTGCCAACTGGACTTTTTGCCTCTCCAGAGTGGAAGGGTACAGAGATTTATAATTCAATTTGAAGGCTTGTTTTATAAGCGAAGTTTTCTCAGACTCATAAACATTTCGTAAGTCTTGAAACTTCGCATATTTCAAAGTTCCTTCATTAATTTGTTCAAAATCACAAAAAACAAAAGTATTATGTAAATTTTTTAAATTCATCCAATTTTTCCAAATATTTTTGAAAATATGAACAAAATCAAATAAAAGAAAAATTAATTTCTCTTGATTTTTTGGATTAGAAAACCATAATCCATTATCGGATATAGTTTTGAACATTGTTCTATTAATTGAGTGATTGTCAGTTATAATACAAATTATTTCAAAGCCACAGTCTTGAACAAAATTAATTACTTCTGTAGTCATTTTTGTTAATTCGCTACATTTGACATTATTAACTGGCCAGAGCTTTACAACCTCATTCATATTACCAAATGTTGAGCTTATCATAAAAGTAACAATTGTTCTTGCAAACTCGCAATCACTGCCTAGGACATTATTTTCAGCAGAACCCAAAATATTTTGAGATCTATAATCCATTCGAGACGTGATATATATTTCATCAATAATTAATGCAACAACCTTTTCAGTCTCGGTTAGTGACTTTACAATATTCAATAAATAATTTTTATTGTTATTCTCTTCTTTGGGCGACACTGCTAAAGAGGAAGAAATACTCTGCAAATACCTTTTATGAGGAAGGACAAAGAAATCTCTAATAACATTATAACAGGTGGGCGATTGTGAATATAATATAAATGCCATTATAATTGTTGATGGTCGATACTTATTTTTGTTTGACACAATCTGATACAACTGATCTATTATTATCTCTAAATGTTTACTATACAAAAATGTATTACTTTCATCATAATTGTTTTCACATTTTAGATATGCATCAGAGATAATTTTCAATCCTTCTTTAAGCATCTCTATTACATTTACTTCTTTATTAACAGTATTTGTTTTATAACGAGATAATAGATTGGAAAGTTGAGACCACCTTTGCAACTTTACATCCCATGGTAAAATCCATTTAAGATCGTTGTATGCAAGTTGATTGTCTTTTGAGGTAAACTTTAACCATTAAATTATCTTCAATTGCAATTGTCGCCATAACTGTCACATATTGATCTATATCTAAATTGTAAAAATATAACTTACGACTATTATTTTTTGTTACAATTTTTGCTTCCCAGGATTGAATTTCCAACTTCGTTTTAAAATTGTTTGCCAGATCATCAAAATCAGTTATAATGTCATTATGCAAAAAATCTTCTATTATTTGTTCTTCCCTGTGTAAAATTGTTTCCCGTCGTTCTTCTGGGTTTGTTCTTTTTTTTGCAGGTGCAGATGAAAGATATTTAGGTAAGTTGTCAAATTGTCTTGGAATTGCACTTTCACTCAACTTTGGGTATTTTAATAGAATTTTTTTGATTTCACCCGATGGCAAAGTAAATTCATGATACCTAATAATGTCTGAGTCATGAAAATGTTTGGCACATACTACACTACACTTTGTGGGAGTCCAGTCTTTCCTTGGAATAGCTTTCAACCATTTTTCACATTTGTTTTTATCTTTAGGAAAAGCAAATGTCGATTCACATTTATTTGACCCCTTCAAGACGGAATCATAATTTGAATTGCATCCAGGAATTGAACACCTTCGAGGCATCTAAAATAAATTTTCAGTAATTATTTGCTAGAACTTTTTGCAATTGAAAAATGTAACCTACAAATAATTCTTTATTAACATCAAATAATAAACACTTACCGTATCTTCGGATGAATTGTTCTCCAGATTATTAAAATATGACTGCAAGGTTACACTACAATTATTATAATTTTCTCATTATTATAACATAACAGATCGAAAAACTTTGTCACATGTTTTGACTGCTAAAACCATGCGGAGATGTCAGAAACAACAATAAGAAATCAATAAGGCGACGACGAAGACTACCTACAAGGATAGGAGTGGGATAGGACTATCGGACTACCAAGCGCTGTTGCCACTTTGTGCTCAGCGCGGCTAGTTCTCTAAAGTGGGTTGTGGCCTGGTATATCGCAGAACGTATGCTCTGGTAGTATCGGTCAAGTTATTAGCGGAAAGGCGAAGGTGCTGCCCTCTCGGTGCTGGGTGCTTAACTCCGTCTAGTTTGGTTCGTATAGAGTTCTGTTTTCTGATTATTTATCGGGGTTATTTTATGTTCAGAACGACTGTGTCGTTACAACCGAGAGCTAAAATCTAATAGTTTTTCCGTGTATAATACACTATTTTTTTCTGTGATAGGAAAAACGACGATTTAATAGTGAAAGAACATATTATTACAATATATTAAAGTCAGAATGTTATCGATATGAAATTTGAATTCTTAAACAAGTAAGCTGTTTTAGTTATAGCGACAATTAGACCTGCGTTGCTAAGGAAAACTTCAAAGTAATCAAATATATGTCAATTTAATTCTGTGATTTGATTAAAAAATTGCGAACTCAGTGATTGTTTAGTAGTTATTTTGTAAAATATAAAGTTAAAAAATGTCTGGTTCCGAGTTTTCTCTGACTCCACCTGAGTTGATAGAAGCAGCGTCACGAAAATTATTGCCAGCTAAATCGCGGAAAATTTACGAAATCGCGTATTCAAGATTTAAGGAATGAAAAATGAAAAAGATATGCAGTTCTTTCTCGGAGACAGTGTTGTGATGATCCCGAAAAAGACAGTGCAAAACAAATGGTAAGGACAAGTGGAAGTATATGGTTTTCTATCTAAATTTGGGACCTTGGAGAGGAGAAACAATGGTAGGATCATCAACCAAACAAGAGGCAAAAGAAACTGGAATTGTCAATAATATTTTTACGGTACAGCAAGACAGTTTTGCGATGCACATAATGGTTCTATTGTATATCATAACAGTAGCTTTCATCTTGAAATTTATTTGGTCATTGTGGAAAACGCACCGAAGAGCGTTGAAAAGGGACATCAACCGAGGCATTGCAGCGAAGCAGACATCAGGAACTCTGACTGTGTAAAAATAATTGTAAGTACTTATGCATTCTATTCTTATGAACGAGTTTCATAAATGTCAATAACGTGGGAAGATTTTGAAGATAAGTTACGATTAATTGTGGAAGAAGTTAATAAACAGGGAAAAAGGGTTTTGAAAAATGAAACTCCTAAAAATCCTGATATACATATTGAAGTAATTAATAGTATAGTAGGTTTTTATAATAATTTTGCTAATACCAAAAAATTGAAAAAATTTAAGTTTAGTACCACAAGAGAGTTGTAAAAATTATTCAGATAGGATTAGAGATAAAACTGCTAGGACATTTCAAGCGTCAAATTGTATTGTTAAAATACTTACCTCTATATTTGAGAAAATCGACACTATTGTATTACAAACAATAAGCAAACATTTGAAAATGGCGACAAGTATGAATGATTTTTTTAATTTTGCGAGTAAAGTTTTACCGACCGAATTTAACGGTGAAGCAAGCAAATTACAATCATTTTTGAACTCATTAGATTTGCTACAAACAAACACGACAGGTAACGAAGAAAATGCTATTCTACTAATTAAGACGAGACTAACGGGAAAAGCCAGAAGTTTAATAACGACGGAAAACTCCATTACAGAAATCAAGAATAAACTAAAAATGGGAATGAGAGGAGACAATCCAAGCCTTCTCTTAGCGAAACTTGGTAAAGTAAGACAAAATGGAAAAGATGTAACACAGTATGCAACGGAGATAGAAAAATTAGCGGAGAGACTACAGGCAGCATACGTATCGGAAGAGATGCCCGAACGACTAGCCGAAAAATATACTAAGGAAGCAACGATTAAGGCAGTAACTACCACTGCCACATCGGATGCAACCAAAACAATAATCGCAGCGGGAAGTTTTGAAACTAGTAAGAGTTAAATAAATTGTCTAGGAAAAATGTGAAATTTGTTCCATTTGGAAGAATATTATTTTGAAATACAGTATGTCAAAGTTATAGCGAACTACGCAGATAGCATATCGAAAATATCCATAGAAGAACTTAAGGATTTATATATAAATAATTCACATGTCTTGGCAATCACAAGAGCACAAAGGCGAAAAGAAAACGCTCAATCAGAAAAGGATCTAAGGATTAACGAAGAAACAAAGGAAGAAAGAATACAAAAACCTTCAGTAATAAAAGTTTTAAATAAATTACCAATTTTACACTTTGAAAATAACCGTATCTCACTAAGGATGAGCATTCGGATCTAAAATAAATTGAAATTTAGTGAAGCCTTAATTACCGGATTACACAACTTCGACCTAGGACGAACGTTGGAAAAGCTTAAGGAGCTATCGGTAAAAAATGAAGTAAAAAGAATGAAGATATATACAAATGATGATATATTCAAAAAGTGCACAGTAGAAGAGTTCATAGAAGTAGGAAATCAAAGGTTAAAAAATATTCAAGTATGTATATTCGAAGTACCAAAAACGGTACAGCAGAAAGAAGAGATCCAGAAGATTTTAGAAAGATATCACAACGATCCAATGTTTGGAGGACCTGTAGGAAATAATAGATTATTAAAGAAACTAAGAGCAAATTTCAGGCGTAAGGAAGTATGTAAAGAATTGCCATAAATGCCAAATGAATAAAGCAAAGCTTAATCATAAAGAAAAATTCGTCATCACAGATACATCTATAAAACCGTTTGATATTATTTACATAGACACAATAGGTCCGTTTGTAGAAAGTAACAACGGGAATCGTTATTGTATTACAATATTATGCGAACTAACCAAATACGCAGTTATGATACAGGTCAATAACAAGCAAGCATACACAAAGCAAAAGCAATATTTGACATTTTATACCGAACTACGGACTGATGAAGGAGATAAGAACAGATCAAGGGACGGAATATAAGAATGAAATAATGAAGAACTTTTAAATATAAAACATAATTTTTCAACAGCATACCATCACGAGGCCATAGGCAGTTGTGAAAGATTACATAGAACATTTAATGAGTATATAAGAAACTTTATCAAAGATTCTAGGGATAACTGGTGTGAGTTTGTAAAAATGTTTGCATATTGCTCTAATACAACACCAAACACGTATCACGGATACACTCCTTTTGAGTTATTATACGGGAGAAAACCCAATTTACCAGAATTCTTAAATGTAGAAATAGAACCGTGTTACAATCTTGAAAGATATGATAAAGAGTTAAAATATAAGTTACAATACGCAAATGAAAGAGCCAAACAGTTTTTAATAAAAAACAAAATAATTAGAGTCAATAATAGTGAAAAGGAATCTTTACCTGTAAACTTTAGAATAAGGGAATTAGTTAAGTATGAAGGGAGAAATAAGTTCGATCCACATTATTTAGGTCCGCTTAAAATAACGGAAATAAAAGGCGTAACTTGTGAGATTACATCTCAGGACAATAAACCACAGACAGTTCATAAGAATCGTTTGTATAAATACAACAGCAAAAAACAATTGTAAACAAGTGAAGTGTGTTTATAAACGAACGAGTAGTGTTTAGTAAACAAAAACAATCAATGAGAACTGTTATAATTATAGATAGTATCGAAAAATTAAGACGATAATTTTTCTCTTCCAAGAGGGGATGATGTGATGATCCCGAAAAAGACAATATTGTAAAAAAAGACATTTTTATTAAATATGTATATTATATTTTCCAATGTTAATAGCGGCCATCGATCTGATTAAGGTCAGGCGAGCACCCAGAAATCACGTTTTTATTAAACGTAAACATTGCGTTCACATACGCGGAAGGTCGAACCTACCGGTGAATGACTAGAATGTGTCCTATAAAAGTGTAATTAACCAATGATTCATTCATTCTTATTATTTTGAATCAGTTAAAAGGTCTATGATATTGTAATCTGTGTTAATTCTAAATATACTAAACCCAGTGATTTTTATAACTGATGTTGTTTATTTAATTCCCGAAGAACGGATACTAGGTCAGTGTTTTCCTCAAAGATATAATGGATCTATGGTAAACGTAGTTTATACGAGGGGCACTTACTGAGTAACCACCACAGTGTTACTGGCTTATTTTTCGGAACTGGCACAACAACAAAAGCCATCAACAGTGTGGTCGAATTATTCAATGATTAAAAGCTGCGATTTTTACGAGTACACAAATTAGTGATTTTTTAAATAATGCACCCGATGAAGTTTATTTAATGGCCAATGTTGTTGTTGTATTTGGGATTGCAGGAGCTTGTCAAATTTGTGAAATCAGCCAGGTAACATTAGATGATATTGAAGATTCGGGAAAGTTATTGATTGTGAAACTGAAGCAAACAAAGAATGATGTAAACAGGAGATTTGTAGTTACTGAAGAATATATTAAATATTACCGAATGTACATAGCCCGTCGTCCAGCAGCAGCAAAGGATAGCCGCCTGTTTTATGCATATCGCAATGGAAAATGAATCAATCAGGTTGTGGGTAAAAATCAGTTTTATAAGGTACTTGAAACAGTAGCTAATTTTCTTCAACTTGAAAATGCTAACTCATATACAGGTCATTGATTTCGAAGATCGTCTGCTACACTTTTAGTTGAATCTGTGGGAGACTTGATGACACTAAGGAAACATGGCGGTTGGAAGTCATCAACGGTCGCTGAAGGGTATGTTGATGAATCGGTGGCACACAGAACAGAAATTGTTAATAAAGTGTTCAGAACGTGTGGCAGTTCTGAAATAACACCCGATTTGCGACCAGGTACATCAACAGCAGTTGTGTCCATGTCAGAGAAAAATATTATTTCAACACAAGAAAATTCGTCTGTTGTACCGAATAGTTCAAGGAACATGTCATTCATGCAATGCACATTTAATAATTGTACTTTTGATATAAAGGAAATGTAACTTATGTTCAACAAAATATTCTAAAATCAAATATCTTCCTTTATTTATATCTATATATATATATATATATATATATATATATATATATATATATATATATATATATATATATATATATATATATATATATATATATATATATATATATATATATATCCGGGAAAAAGTAATTTCGTGAAAAGTTGTATTTTGTTACCTGTCAACAGGGATAAAATGTCAAATTTTTTTCCTGTTACAGAAAAAATCATTTTTTTTCATGTGTTCTTAATTCTTGAGGTTTAAGCTTGTATGAAATCATTAAAAAACCAATAGAGATATACTTTGAAAAGACAAAATGCGACTTCAATCTAGAACCGTTATTTGTTCAAATCCTCCTTATGCTGGGGAGACTTTGAACAAAAGAAATGAGGTTTTGAACACAGGCATATTTGACGTAAATATTTTTTCTCAACGTTTATTTTAATTTCTAAATATTTCTTCATTGTATAAAAACTTACAGAGGTGAATAAAAACAGGAACGAGTAGTAAACTTAAATAAAAACTCTTAAATCGACCAAAAACGTAGCAACAAAAAATTAAATAAAATATTTTATAAGAACTCAAAATCTGTGTTGTGTAACCAAACCTAAATTAAAGCTGCTGTTGTAATGACAAAAACGCAGCAACAAAACATAAACACAAACACCTTAGGTATACTAACCCAAACAAATTATCTCATATTATAAGCACCAAAATCTACTCCTAGAAACTTGAAAATGTTCGTAGCCCGCATTGTTCCACCTGTTGTTGTCGGCTGGGGGAGCTTCACTACTACATCGGTAAGCAATACATGTGACGAATCTTCAAGTTCCGGAAAAGCAAAAGTATAATCACCTTTGTTTCGGAGAAAATTAACAAAGAGTTCAGTGATTAGGTTTTCTTCCACTTGAGCAACAGAATGAACATCTGATTTTTTTGAGGAAAACTTCACAAGAACAAATTCGTTTTCCAAAACATTCTCAATTTCATATTCGACGGTTTCTTTCATAATTCTATCATCATCAGAACTATCGTGTAATGAAATACTGGAATCATCACTTTCACTGGACGTTCTAGAACTAGAACTTTGTAATACTTTCCTTTTGACTTTGAAATTTTTTTCCTTTGAGTTTTCCGTGTTAAATTTCTCTGGTGACTGTAAAACTTGTCTTTTAATTTTTTTTGCCCTTTGAATATTTCCTCCAGAATTAGTTCTCTCAGCTGACTCAATTTCCATGATTTTTTCTATTATTTTGCTTTCCAAACCATCATTCTTCTTTTTTCTTTTAGGTTAACAATTTTGGTTTCTCTTATTTTTCGTAATCCCTTGAAGCACTTTCTTAACTATCTTGTTAATATAACTGTTCTCTATTTCATCCTTCACGGGGGTATCTGTCAATACCTTAGGGCTGCCTGGTTTTCTCCCTGCTTTAACAATTTTGCGAGCTGCCGTTACTTTGGGAAATGGTTTCACTTGTTCAGGAGTAGTAATTTGTACTTTGGATGTTGAAGCCACTGGGCTGGGTAAGGAGTCCTTGTCCGGTTGTTCATTGTTGAAAATTAAAAGTTCACCACTAGAAAGTTGACTGGTGCTTGGACCATTATCTGGAGTAACAGTTAGTGTTTTAAATTGGGTAGTACCATGTATGTCCCTGACACTTGGAAGATCGTTTTCTATCTGCGTTTCTGTTTCAACTGGCAAAGATGGGTCGGATCTCTCGGTTATATAAGAACTTTCAAAGTCTCCATCAGGAATGCATTTCTGTTAATTGGCCATATCCCAGGTTTTTTCAAACCTTGTTGAATAGTGAATGAAGCAGCCTATGCAATGCCAATTATTTCCATTACAGTATGAATTCTTATCGTCCTTCCCGGATGATTTAACAACCAATCGTTGCTGGCAGTTTTAATTTTTCCTTTGAAAGGTCCAAGAACCCCAACATCCAAAGGCTGCAATTTGTGAGAGCAATATGGAGGGAATGTCAGAAGCACAATTCCGTTTTCCTTGGCAAATAATATTGATTCCAGGTTGCAGTGGTTCTCGTGGTTACCCATAAGTAGTAATATAGCATCCTCTTTGGAACACCTAGTGAATCTGAGTACCTTAAAAAAATTGTTGTTATCATCTTGTGAAATTTTGTAAATGATCAAGTACCTTCAGAAAAATTGTTGATGTGATCCATCCACTGTCAGAGGGGAATTGGGATATCCCATACTTCCACTTGGAGCACCGTTCATCAATGTGTCTACCATTCTGGCTTTCGGAAGGACAAATACTGAAGGGACGGGGGTACCACTGGCAGATATCATGGATCATATTGTAACAAGTTTTCCTCGTCCCCCAGATACAGCTTGCCCCACTTGCTTTATTCCTCTTCCGGATATTACATGGGGCGCTTGTACTACGGTGGTGATACCGGTCTCATCCAAGTTGAACATACGTTCTTCCCTAAATGCAAACTTTTCCTGATATAGTTCTCAAAAAACGCCGAAACTTTTGTTGAAACTTGTGGCTCTCGAGAGACTAGTATTTTCGGGCTTTCGCAAACTAAGCTGACGATGTCTCAACATAAATCCTTTCATCCATTCGATTCCAGCCTTATTGTCTCGATACCATTATTGACGAGTTGTTTTGTTAATTTTTATGGCATACTCATAGGCTAGTTTCCCAGTTGACTCATACGTAAGACCATAACAAATTCGAGAGCTTTTAAGTATTTTTGAAGCTCATCTTCTTCTACGAGGCATGTTTTTTAAGTATGTACCGTTTTGGAATTAAAAAAAGACGTGCAAAGATATCGCAATTATTTTATTTTTACATGAAAGCCTGTACCTTAATCTACTTTTATACATAATTTCCGTGAATATTGAGGCACTTGTCATAATGTGGCACCAGTTTTTGAATACCCTCCTCATAAAATTCTGCCGCCTGACTTGTTAACCACTGTATCACAAATGCTTTGACTTCGTTATCGTCTCGAAGACGCTGACCGCCCAGGTGTTTCTTCAAGTGCTGGAACAAATGGTAGTCGCTGGGCGCCAGATCAGGGCTGTATGGAGGATGATCTAGAGTTTCCCATTGAAAAGATTTGATAAGATCTTTGGTCCGATTAGCCACATGTGGACGGGCATTGTCATGCAGCAAAACGATACCCTTACTCAACTTACCATCTTTAAATGCTCTCACCCATTTCCTTACCATTCCATCACTCATAATGTTTTGTCCGTAAACTTCACAGATCTCACGATTAATATCGATCGGTTTCACGCCTTTAGCACTAAGAAATCGTATAACAGCCCGTACTTCACAATCGGCGGGACTCACGATTGTCGGAGGCATCGTAAACACTCAGTAAACAACGTATACAATGAAGAATCAGACTGTAATGGCGTCAGCGCATAGACAAGATATGTAGGTAACCAGCGCGCATGCGCGAAATGTCTACAATAGCGCTGCGGCAGCGGAATCGCAAAACGGTACTTACTTAAAAAACATGGTCGTATTATTAAAAACTTAGTTGGTGTGATATTTTTGTGAATAGTCTTTTTTCAAGTGTTGATTTTTCTACCTGTAAAACAGGGCAGTGTGTTTGATATTATTTCTATCTACAGCAATTCTAAGCGAATCATTATTTTGGACGTCATCTTCAATGGCTTTCTGCATGTTTGGTTCGGAAAATTCAACACGAGTGCCTTTTTTCTTGTAAACTCTAGGCATTGTTGGCCTGAAGAAGATAGACAATAGTTTATTAAGATAGGATTTGAACGAGCCGGAGTGCTTTTGAACAGACTGGGGAGCTTTTGGACTGTGTTCAAAGCCTCCTCATCCTCCTTGTTCAAATGCACCCCAGCAGCCATGTTTTTACGTTCTGTAAAAATTGTCTGGATGGACTATGAATATTTAATCATGCTTACCTGCTGAGCTTAACAACACTATATAAAACAATTTAGGACAAAAGTATCTCCCAAATATGCACTACCTTGGAAAAATCTAACAGATTTCCACATTAATTTTATTCAGAAATATCACACATAAACAAAATTACGAATTCCGATGAAGTAAGACAAATCAGCGTGGACAGGCATCCATGACAGTGTTGCCAAGAGTATGCGAAAATCCACAACGATGCTAAACATTTTTTGCAGGAGATATTTTGAATGTTCAAACCCTTCTCGTGTTCAAACCATCCACCTCCTCCCCTACCCGTTAAGCGAAAGAGTCGACATGATACTTTGCATTGGGGAATGTTTAGAAAATTGTCTCCTAGCATCTAGAATTCACCCAAAGAGGGAAGTTTTCGAAAGACTGCTCAATAGATTTCGTGATACTGGAAGCGTTGCATACGAGAAGGTGAATAAAACTAAACCAGTTACTGGCGACAACGCCAACGAATTTGATGTATTGCTGTCGGTTACGGAAAATCCTAATACCAGTTCTATAAAAATTTCAAGTGAATTAGGATTAAGTCAATTGAGTGTGTGTAGAATACTCAAGAAAAATCGCTACCATCCGTATCATACTCAACTACATCAGCAGTTGACACAACAGGATTATGATAAACGTTTAAATTTTTGTTTATGGACTTTCGATAAAGTTGGAGAAGATCCTGATTTTTTTTAATATGTATTGTTTACTAATGAATCTACTTTCCACAATAATGGGTTAGTAAATATAATTTTTTTAAAGGAGGTGAAACTATTGTGAACGTCTAAAAATCTGTCTGCAAATTAGCCTTACATTCTTTGCAATTAAAAGTTGTAATTTTCTTAACAATGAAATCAGAAACATAAGGTTTGTTCCAACCAGCGTCAGAAACAGTTTCTTACAGTCAGGATTCTGCGCACTAACTCAAATGTGTTCCAACCAGAGTTTCTGACAGATAGTAAATGATTAGTTTTCTGTTCCAACTGATTTTCAAACCTGTTTGAACCGATCAGAACGGTTTGCGCATTATTCTCTAGCAATTTGTTTGGGCCATGCGCATTGCTTTAAAAATATAACCTCGTACCCACCAAAGTGCTAAATATTAAATAGCTTTTAAATCTCCGACTGAAAAGTTGTTTCTATTTCTTCTTCTAATGCGTATTCATTAAGGGGTGTTTGCGATAACATTTTCCATTGCTTCTCTATTCCTAGCGGTGTGTATTAACGATTGCGCATCGTGTAGCTTTGTCCAGTGTCTGATGTTGCGCAGCCAAGATATTCTTTTCCTACAGATCCCTCTCCGGTTTTCGATCTTGCCTTCGATCAACAGATGCAAGCATTGATATTCAGTGTTTCGCATTATATGCCCCAAATATGCCGTTTTCCTTTTCTTAATTAATTCCAACAGTTCAACGTTGCTTGTAACCATTTTGAATTAGAGTGAATTTCTGAGGGTCGATTGGATTCGTCAAACAAAGAGATGGATCGGGATACGAGTGTGTTGATGACAGAATTAAGTTAGGCCGGATGGTGATGGGAATGGGCATTGAGAAAACGGTTGGTGTGAGTGGGTTTGCGATGGAGTATGAGAAACAATTTGGTGAAATTTTTTTAATCATGACATCAAGAAATGGTAGTGATGATTTATCTTCCGCTTCCATCGTAAATTGGATACAGGGATGTACGCTGTTCAGATGGAGTATGAAGGAATTCAAAGTATCACTACCATGGGGCCAAATGAAGAAAGTGTCATCAACATATCGTAACCAACAGCTTGGTCGGAGGGGAGAGGAAGATAGTTCCGATTTTTCGAAATGTTCCATGAAAATGTTGGCCATAACCGGAGAGATAGGGGTCTGTAGACCTTACCTTGGAATATGAAGTAAGTGTTGGACAAACAGTGTTTGATTAGGGAAAGACAATTTGAGGCGATGTAGTGTTTAATGTCTAAGATAGACAAAGTTTAATCCATACGGATGTTGGTAAATAAGGAGACAATGTCAAAGCTGACAAGGATTTATGTGGAAGAAATATCAAATCCTTTTAGTAGGAGAGCTGGCACCATTTTAGGGTAGGTATATGAGGCAAGCTGAAAACTTGTTCCATACCTCTCCTATTATACCCCAACTCGGAGCTGCAGACCTGGCTGGTGAGTAGCGGGGCTAAATTAATCCCTAAAGTTTTAAAAATATTATTTATTTTTTCCAAAAATATGTTAGAGGCAATATGCAATTTTTATATGTTGTAGTTTTATTTTTAAATAATAATAAAAAAATAAGCCAGACGATTTAGTCGGGGTTTTAGCATTGCCAGACGCGTGCAAAAATATGTTGTAAAAAAAGACAGATCATTCTGGTGGGACTTTCTACCTGCCAGGTGATCTAATAAATTATGTATAGGTGCGACTGTGTAGCGCTATAGGCAAGCCGTAGTATGAGAGAGAGCATTTATCGGCAGCTGTCTGCGTTCTTGCTTGCCGCATTACTATTGGCTCTAGCGAGGTCACGTGACTTACAATAGCTATGAGGTTTCTAGTCGAAATTTCGGAGTCGTAAATTCTAGTAATGGTGTTACACGTTTTATAACTTAAATAATTTTAATATATTTGGCGAAAAGTTATGGGTCATTTGCAAAAAAAAAACGATAGTAAAGTGATTGCATTTACGGAGAAAACTCTCAAAAAACGTCATGACGTATTATAGATACGTAAACATCATGGATTAAAATACAGTGCCAGTGATTCCTAACCATAAAAATAGTTATCATACAAATTGTTATAAGAACCTTTTAGCTTTGATGAAAACATATTATGAAAATATTGTGATTGGATATAGTGTTTCTACTCCTATAATTAATTCCTATTATTAATTTAATTATCTTTCAAGTAATATATGCACACAAATAAAATAAAGCATTCACAGTATTGGATTAACCTATTTTCTTACCGACAATATAAAATATTCTGTATACTTTTATTATTATTGTACCTTTTAGTTGTATAACTCAATACAATAGCTTGAAATTGACTAATTAACGAATTTTTTATGATAAAAAAATAACGCAAAAAATATGTCCATTTAACACACACAAATCAACACAATCATTTATATACAAACCGTTTTTAGCACAAATTCACAAATTTTTCTATTTTTTACTCCGAAATTTCGACTAGAAACCTCATAGCTATTGTAAGTCACGTGACCTCGCCAGAGCCAATAGTAATGCGGTAAGCAAGAACGCAGACAGCTGCCGATAAACGCTCTCTCTCACACTACGGCTTGTCTATAGCTCTTCTCAGTCGCACCCATACATAATTTGTTAGATCACGTGGCAGGTAGAAAGTCCCACCAAAATGATCTGTCTTTTTGAGATCCTTATTTTTTAGTTATAAATAATACCAGATTAAAATTTCAAGTTGCCTCGAATACATTTTTTATATTTTTTGCAAAATATTTTTGCACGCGTCTGGCAATGTTAAAACCCCGACTAAATTGTCTGGCTTATTTTTTTTATTATTCTTTAAACATGAAACTACAACATATAAAAATTGCATATTGTCTCTAACATATTTTTGGAAAAAAATAAATAAAATTTTTGAAACCTTAGGTGTTCATTTAGCCCCGCTACTCATCAGCCAGGTCTGCAGCTCCGAGTTGGGTTATAATAGGAGAGGTATGGAACAAGTTTCAGCTTGCCTCATATACCTACCCAAAAATTGATGCCAGCTCTCAGACTATTTGAGTAAGTCAATGAAATGGCGAGAATTTTTAACATAGGATTGGGACCCCTCAGCAATTGGTTGAAGAGTTTCAGCTAGATGTTTAACGAAGAGTTGTGTGGGGCAGTTAAATGCACTGACAGTGGATCGTAGTGGGATACGGGTTTGTGGATTTTTGGAAGACCATTTACTCGAGGAATACGGTATGATTTTTCTCGTGGGATGAGCTGAGCTTTTATGTCAGAAAGAAGTTGGGACTTATTGATGCAAGTTGTTGTTGTCGTTTCCAGATATGTGGTAGGGTCATTAGGGACGATTTTATAATCTAATTTAGACTAACACCACATCGCATTAGAAAAAGAAAAACAAAAAACACCTTTAAACTAAATAATACATTTTTTCCACTACTAGCTGTGAAGTTGACAATTATTGTGTCTTCTAGCCAACTGAGAAGTAGAATTTCTCTATTAGTGGTTAATAATTTTTTCTATTGTTAACCTAGGTCAATAATGGACAAATTCAAATGTTTTGAGAATTCAGGGATAATAGCTTAACAAAAACTAGTGCTACATAATTTTGTATTGTTTTTAACATATTTACTGCTTGAAATTACCTAACAAGATAAAATTATTTTAATAAAACTGTCATTAGTTTAAAATTCGCCTCAACCAAAAATTTCTGATGACATAAGGAGTGCGTTCATATTATATGGGTGAGGTGGGAGCGAAAACAGTGTCAGTGTCAGTCAGACGACGGAGTAAATGCTTAGGGAGAAATCAGTTTGAACGATTTGTAGATCGACACTATCAAAATTGGATTTTGACATTGAAATGTGTTGTTTATTTTCCGTTAATTGCAGAAAAAACGTGGATCGAGGAATGTTTTTACCTTCAACATTATCACCAGTGGAATTTGAAAATCTTAAGTTGATAGAAACTGGTAGCTAACCTTGATCCACAGAATATCGATTACCGGTGCCTTAACCTCTATAAACAAGAACATGTGTACATTGTACATATTATACGAATTGCGCATATCAGGGTATAGTCTAGTTTCCCGATAGCAAGCGGGGAACTATGAGTGCACTCTCGTCGATTCTCATGGTTCGTTTGTGAACGCTGTGGTGTAGAGTGTGAAGTACATAGACAAATAATATATTACTGTCTCTATGGTGAAGCATATGTTAAATGTCTTATGAACGCTCACTTTGTACCCAAGTGTTGTGAATGCACTACCGCTGTAATTGTTCAAAGTTCAAAGTAAAACAAACCACGTTTTGAGAAATTTTTGGATGTGATCTTATAAGTGGTTTCGTTAATTCGTTGCACTTAATATTGGTGATTATAAACTATAGGAATAATGGTATTCTATTGCTGTGTGATTATATTATACATGATTTTTATAAGAAATTTTTTTTATTTTTGTCTTAAATTTGGCTAGTAGTGAAAAAAAATGTATATACACCACGGTGGTGAAGACATTTATAAACCTCGCACCTTATTCCGCTCGGGGCAAAGCCCCCCGCGAAATAATTTTGGTGCTCGGTCGATAATAATAGTCTCCACCACTTTGGTGTATAATATTCTATAAGAGTTTACTGACAATACCTACAAAATGTATACAAAATTTTAATTTTTAACCTTCCATGTTTTCATGTTTTCGACAGTGTTATTAAGGTAATTATTTTATTATTTTATATACAAAATTTTGTAACGCCTTTTTTAACTTATGTGTTATGTATCAATCAAAATGTAACATTTTAGCCGAAACAGAAGATAACTTAACAAGTTGAAACGTGTCTTTTGGCAAATAATGAATTCCTCCCCTTTAATTATATATATATATATATATATATATATATATATATATATATATATATATATATTACTATGTTTTCCCTGGTTTGGGAGCCAATTTACTATATATAATTTTATTTTTGTTGTGTTATTTTTTTATTATAATTTGATTTGACTTTGTTATTATTTATGTTTATTTAATTCTCAGATTAACTTCCTATTTATGATATAACTAATTAATTTTAATTACTATCAAACCTTTTTTAATGTGTTATTATTATTAATTGTTAGGATGCCAATTTAATTTATTTATTATTAATGTTTCAAAATTTTTTTAAATGTTTTGCTCAATGAATAAATTAATTTCATTTCTTACCTTTTTTTCTTAAATTCCTCTCCTTCAAATATTTGTGAAACATAAATTTATCTCAGGGCGATTAGTTTCAAAAACAGAAATTAGATAAATTAGCAATTAAACAAGTTTTTGACTAAAATCATTTATGTAAATTCATATACAAATGGTTACAAAATAAAATGTGACGCCTATCAAACTCATTTGCATAATTTTCATATTGTTTATCTTAAAAGCTTAGAAATGACACCTGCAGATACAAAGCTTTTTTTTGTTAACACAACTTTTATCTGGAAAAGAATTTATATTTTAAGCTTTCAAACAGTATGTTTAAAATCATTTCTTGTGGTGTATCGTTGTAAATTATTACAAATATTTTAGCAAAGTGAAGTTTGATATTTATATAATATATGTGTGTGTGTACAATGATAATTTTTGTGACTTATCAAAACTATAATTTCTTATGAACTATAAACATGCAATTTACAATTATCAACAAAATATCAGGTAAGTTGTAAATCTTATACCATTATCATTTAATATTTCATTTATATAGTTATTCTTAATGTTACATTCAATTTCTTTATTAATTTTCGGCCTTTTAAAATTTTAAGTAAGTTTATAATGATCATTTGTTTAATTCAGTAAGTTTGTTATATTATTTTGGACCAAAATAAATTCAAATATCACCAACCTGTTTGTAACTGCGCTTCACAAAATGTCCGCACTTAGACGCTGCATTGGTTCCTGATACTAATTTATTTCTGGATAACTGGATACAATTATTCATGTTCTGGGGAATTTGATTCACACTTTTATTTTATTTGTGCACTATATGATTTTAACTTTATATCATATTAATTACTATGATATTTCACTTTTTTTTGTTAAATTGTTCATTAACTCATTACAGAAACATCTTACACTCTTGGCTTCCCTTCTCACTCTCTTATTCTTGTTGTTCATCAACCGTTTGTTGATAACCGGAAGTTTTACACTCTCTAGATAGTCCTATTGTCTGATTGGTCAGCTCTAATTTTGATATATTGCAAATTTACAACAGAAATATTCAAAAACATATGTATACAATTTATTTCATATTTGTTTTCTATTCATCACATTTTAAACATAACATTTCATTAGTTTTCCTTTTTTTAAAAAATTTTATCCTCATCATTTGTCAATAATCATAGTAATTATCAGTTGGTATTTCTCTCATGTTTTTATTCCTTTTTTATCGACATTGCATACAAATTACAGATTTCATTAAAATTTATGTCGCTAACAAATGAATATTTTCGTGTCTAATGTCTCGGCTTCCGTCAAGTTAAATTAGTTGAGCTTGGTTTCTTTTAAGGTTCTGTCTTATGTTACTTATAACGTAAAATTACCTTATTGATAATTTGCAATGATTTTGATCTGGCTTATTTTATTTATCCTTGATTATAATATAATGAAGTTTAATTTGATATCTTGATAAATACTTGGAATTGATAAATTTAGAGAAATATTGTTGACAAATGATTATTTATTTATATTATGTAATCAATATTATTTACATACTTGTTCATTCTACATACGCTATAATATAAATTTTTATAATTCTTTTCCATATATAATATTTTTTCATTATTTCTAAATTAAAATTAAGTGATCTTATTTAAATTTTTAATTTTCCTTTCTAACTAGAAACTATATTATGAAAATATTTAGATGTCACGTTTCAAATTGCATAAGATTTTATTAAACTAAATATCTTTATCTGAAACATTTTAAATAGACGTTTGAACCAACAGTTTTACATCTTTCTTGAAATTATTACGTTAATTATCTAATTTCCTGACAAATCTATGGACATGACTCATGAGTCCTGTGGGTTTTATGTATTTGACAAATTTTTATTATCAAACTTTCATTTCCTTAAATTTTATGATCTATTTAATAACTTAAAATCAACTTAGTCTTTCGAAGAAATTTTGCTACTAGACTTATACCTTTATAGACTGCTAATCAAATTGAATTTATAATTATATTTGGTATTATATTTAGACCTACTACTTGAATTTCTTATTTATGTTATGACTGAATGTTCTAAAAAAACTGAATTTGTTGTCATATGTTATTGTTATGATTGTTTTATCTTATGATATTTCTAATCTTTAATATCTATGATCTTTATATATTATTCCTTATTGAATCTCATCTCAATATATATATATATATATATATATATATATATATATATATATATATATATATATATTCATTTATGTAATTTTCTTGGGATAGGTTCATTAATATACTACTAATTTTCTTTAGTCATTCCTGACGTTTCGCCTTAATTACAAGGCTTTATCAAAAGATTTTAATCTCAGTCTACAAAAAAAAATACACATTGAATAACGCTGACAAACAATTTACTTTGAAAATAGCACACATAAGTAAGGGTACATGCGAATATAAAAGATTACGTACCTTGACAACCATCTTCTTTGATCGATCATCAGTGTTTGGTTCAAGTAATTGACTTTTTTTTGTTTTTTTATTATTTTCACTGATAACAGCTAATTGGAGTTTAATTTAATTTTATACACTGTGTCTTGGCATTGTTTGAGTATTGTCAATATACAGGGTGTCCGATAATATAAACGGATACATATAAATTTTTTTTGTTGGTTTATTATGCACAAATCATGAGGCTGCATGTAAAAGGTTATGGTAAATTTTACTCAAATTCTCTATGTCTTTCTTATCATTTAGTGCTTCGGGTTCATTCTTAATGGCAATCATTTCTTTGATTTTAAGTTTAGTAATGTTTTGGTCTTTATATATAATTTTTGTGTTTGGAAAATCGAATTCATATTTTTTGTTTATTTCATGCTTAGGTAGTGCAGTCGACGCATTTTTCGTGTATTTGGGACCGTTTATTCTATTTTCCAAGTATTGTGTTGTCATTCCTATATATTTTTTTGAACAATTAAGACAAGAGACCGAGTATACCAAGTTTGATTGTTTTTTAGTTGAGTTTTTGCATTTCAAACATGTAAAGGCTGTTGATATACGATAGTGTGACTTATGGCATACTTTAATATGTTGTTTTTTTAGAATGTATTTTAATTTTTCTGATAGTCCATTTGCGTAAGGCAATGCTATATATTTTTGTAGGGTAGTGTCTATTTTGTTGGTTTTAAATTTAAAATTAATCACTACCCCACAAAAATATATAGCATTGCCTTACGCAAATGGACTATTAGAAAAATTGAAATACATTCTAAAAAAACAAAATATTAAAGTATGTCATAAGTCACACTATCGTATATCAACAGCCTTCACATGTTTGAAATGCAAAAACTCAACTAAAAAACAATTAAACTTGGTATACTCGGTCTCTTGTCCTAATTGTCCAAAAATATATATAGGAATGACAACACAATACTTGGAAATGTTTCGCTGTGAAGTTTGCAAAAGTGGTGTTTATTGTTTCACATGTAAACAATAAGTTCTGAACTCCAAACTTTACCTGAGATAGTGGTTTCAAACAAAGTTTCTTGTCAGTATTGAGGATTATTCATCCAGTCTGTTGAAAAAATATAAAAAAATACACGGCAGAGAGCAGTTTATTAAAAATAAAATATTCATAAAAATGTTTACAGTTAATAACTATATCTGTTATAAACGTTTCATCATAAGAAAGTCGCTGGAAGATTATTTCATTTGAAATTTCGAAATCTGGTTTTGCTACAATAAAAAGTCCCTTTTTTTATTTGTTGCCATCATTTGCAAATTAAGCTGAGCTTTGTACTTATTCTTAATGTCACTATTGCCGTTGCTGGACATTTGACTTCCACTACATATTCATTTGTAATTGCATCAGGAGAAGCTCCAAAAATCGGATTGACAGCAATGATGAATAATCCAGCATCTTTATATTTGGCAGAAACTTGCTTTTCAGCAACCTTTAGAACCCTCTTTTCCAATTTAACTCCTCTAGTCATTGCTTTTGTATTACGTACTTTGTGAGCTCCTATAATAGAGGATACTAAAGTTCCATCAACTTTTTTGCATTTTGAAATTTCATACACTTTAGAGGCTGTAACTCTACCATATCTGAGCTCATTCCAAAGTGCACTTGTATTTTGCCCTCTTGTTGATGTTTCAGCTTGAATATGAGCACCTTGCATTAAATCAAACAAAAATTTTTGAAATGAATTAAAATCTAATGTTGCCAATTCATCCTTAAACTTGTGTACTAATTTTTGTTTTTTCAAATTATCATATTCCAGTTCCATATTTTCATACTTTGTTAGCTGGCAATTAATTTTCCTTCTCTTAGCTTCAACAATCAGTTTATTAAAAAATGCCTTATTATCATTTAGCATTGACATTTCTTGGTTAGAGGAGCTGGAAGATAACTGTTTAACATCAATAAGTTTTAGAGTTGTTCCAATTTTTGATAGCAATGGTATTTGCCAGTAACTAGTGACCTCAGTTGGAGATGGTTCTTCACTTCTTCGGTGAACCCACATCAAAAAAGCAAGGGCATGTTTGCAGCCTCCTAAAAACAAACATTGTATGACTGAACAAATATTTTTATCAAATAGTCTTGCACTTAGTTTTTGTAACAATACTTTACTTTGTGTAAAATTTTATAAAGCAAATTTTCATTGTTTACTGCCAAGGATGTAGGTGTAAATAAAAAAAAAATTATTGTACAAGTTCCCTTGCTATATCTTACACATTTATATACTATATATTGACTGTTAACCATATGTATTTTCATTATTTTGTCAACCATGCCAACTTTATTCTTTGCAACAATAAATAATAAGCCTTTTTTGATCTGAGTTGTATACTGTTCATCAAATAAAATAAAATGGAATTTCAACATATATGTCTATTTAATTGTAGTGACCTAATATTTTATTACCTTCAGATGCTGGATATGTATTCCAATGAACATCTTGAACAGTTTTTTCTTCCTGTATCGATAAGTCCACAGTGTAGTTTGTCTTTCTAACATTATGCTCTGGACATATTTTTCCTCGAACAGTGGAAATGTTATTTTCTCGTTTGACTTCAACAAAGCCAATGACATTATCTCCATAAGATTCTTTCATCGAGCTGAAATATAATTATTTTTTAACAATATAATAATATAAGCATTTTTAGTTGATTTAAAGACATTTCTCAATTAATATACAATACACTAGGTATTAATAGCATAATTTTAATATGAATTATAAACTTACCGAGATGCTTTGGAACCCTTTACTTCTGATATATTAAATCTATCACCTTTTTTTAAAAACTCATGCACCATAAAAATGTCTAAATGTGGTAAATTATTGGAATTTGCCTGTACGAACCCAGTCATTCTAAAATATCTAACACCAAAAATAAAAACTAACTGTAAATGCGTTAACGAAAACTAATAATCGGTAACAATAAGATTTTTAAAATCATCTAATAGCCATAAAGCCAATATAAATCGGAAGTAAATTTGAACAACTCCTATCACTCAATATAAAAACAATACAACATAAATATAACTTATATCACCATTTTAAAGTTAAAGACGACAGAATTGGGGTCCTATGTCGACCCTTATGTAGCTAACTTCTCTTTTAGGTAATGTACGTCACAGAATAAATTGGGAACTATTTAAATCATCCAAAAGTTGAATTTTCAAATCGACATAGAAACCTTGTGAGAATAAAAACATTAAAAATAATTGCTTCTCCATTATGATTTTTTCCATCACTAACTATTAACATTGAGAAAACATCATATTTTTGTTAAGTTTAACACCCCATTGTGCTACGCCAGCCCTGAATTATTTTTTACTAAGCACATGACCGTTCATAATAATATGAATAAGATGTTACTTGTTAAATAATTTATTCTCAAGTAATATTATATTACAGTGAAACATTTACAATGGTGACCAATGTGTTAGTAACAGTGTTATTGTCGCTTTTAGCTCAATCAAATTGTGATAAGATATTCGTAAATATTGTCCGCCACTTCGGGGAAGACGACGAAAATGTGACTGTTAGCCAAATTGAAGAACTGAAAGGTAAACTAGTGGATAAACAATATAAAAGTATCTTTATGGTCGAAATCATGCACCAGAATGTTCCGAAATTGCCAAACAAGGTTTTAGAAAATACGAACGTCGACTCTTTACATATGATTAATGACAATTTGAAAGAAATTGAAGCAGGAGCGTTCGATGATTCGCATCTCAAATCAATCTTTATATCTGGTAATCCAATTGAAGTTATCCACACAAATGTATTCAGTAACAAATCAATGTATAATTTAGATTTAAGAGATAATACCATCAAGACAATCGAAGAAGGTTTATTCGAATCATCCGATATTAATGATGTTAATCTTGGTAACAATGAAATAGAGAATATCACACCGGAAACGTTCAAACATTCCAAAATATTAAGTTTAAACTTGGAGGGAAATAAAATCCGAGAATTGGATCCTGGTGCTTTCCATCAGATAGAAGATATTGATAGTTTGAATCTCCAAAACAACTTTATAGAAGATATAGGAACCACTTTTACAAATATATCAACTCTAACGGATATCACGTTATCAAATAATTCCATCAAGTCGCTTCCACCGAATAGCTTCTTGAACACCCCTCTAAGGTATATTTATTTACAAGATAATAAATTGACTAAAATTCAAAGAGACGTCTTCAATCAATTGCCATTACAATATCTGATCCTATCAAACAATGAGATCTCATCTATCGAAAGTGATGCTTTCGCCGATCTCACCGACATCTACAAGATCAATTTGTCTCATAATAAAATCAAAGAATTAAAAGCTCGTTTTCTCATCGGTATAAAATCTAGATCGATGACCATTAATTTGGAGCACAATAATTTGGATAATGTAGAATCCGGTGCGCTAGACGAAATCACAATCGGCTCTTTGTATTTGGCTAATAACAAAATTAAGGTTTTGAAGGTTGGCGTATTCAAGAATAAAGATATGGAAATGGTAGATTTCTCATATAACCAAATTTCGAATATTGAAGATGGCGCTTTGGAAAATTTCCACGTTCAAACTTTAACACTTTCTCAAAATTTGTTAGAAAAACTCACCGTAGCGATGTTTAAAGGAGCTAAGGTATTCGACTTATATTTGAATAATAATAATATTGGACATATTGAAGACGGAACATTGGAAACAATTGCCGAACTGCATACCATCCATCTTAGTAATAATTTGATAGAAAATTTGGGAAGGGTTTTCAATAATTTGAAAGAAGTTTATGAATTGAATTTGGATAATAATAAAATTAAAAATATCCCTCCGGGAAGTTTCGCAAATTCGAAAATATCTACAATTTCTTTAATCGGGAACCAATTAACTCAAATCGATAAAGGAATCTTCAGTGATCTACCTTTCATTAATATAAATCTAGTTAACAATAAAATTTCAAAAATTGAGGACGGAGCTTTCGCAACTTCCACTTTGAAAGATTTAAAATTGGGAAGCAATAAAATTGGAAACCTTGCTCCTTCTTCTTTGGGAGTTATTGATAACGATCAATTAGATTTAAGTTTGGATGACAATGATATAAGCGACATCGCACCCGGTTCTTTGGCAACCGTTACAGTAAAATCACTCAATCTTAAAAACAATACTATAAAAGCAATTAATAGATCAATGTTTAAAGATGCCAATATTGCGTTTTTAGTTTTAATTAACAATGAAATAAATAGTGTTGAATCCGACGTGTTTCAAGATGTTAAAAATTTAATATTTGCCGATTTGAGTTTCAACAAATTTTCACCTGAGGTTAATAAAGATTTTGTTAATTTTAACATTTATGTTAAACCTAAAATAGGGTTAGCAAATTATACCAGCGAAACAATAGACAAGCTCATTTCAGCATCGTATTCGAGGTATCGTATTGTCGAATAATACATTTGTAAATGCAAGTGAATATTTATTTGGATTGTTAAATTGTTGAAATCTGTAAAAATTGTTACAAATAAATATCTAATTTATGTTCTATTATTTATCATTTCTAAAATCCACCTATAACTTTTCCAAGTCTCGATTTTCCTACACTCATATTTATTAGATATCCCTTTTTATTATACTGCTCAAAATAATTAGAGGAACATATCACATATCAATTTCAACAATAACAAAATCTAATAACGCTAGTCTTAAAAAAATCATGTTTGTGTGGATATAATTCAATTGTTTATTATATAATTATTTCATTACAAAAAATAAAATTATACTTAATTTCTTTTAATGAAATCATTATAAAAAACTATTTTGAGACTAATAATTTAAATAAATAAAAAACCAGCACTCATTGAATTTTTTTATTAACTTGCACATAATAACATAAAAAATTTACTAAAATAGTTGTTTATTAAACATAGGACTATAATATGTGTTATTCTATATAAAATTAATTTTAAAATATTTATTCTGTCTTTGGGGTTTTAGTAGTTAACGGTAACGTTAATATCACAGAATACAAAAAAAATCTGATTAAATTATCACATTTACATCATTATTTAGAAAAAAATTATTTTCACCAATATTTCCTAGTATTAAAAAAATGTTTTAATGCCACTTAAAATTGTACGTTAGTTACATTCTTATTCTATATAATGTATCTGTTAAAATTGTTTATTCTATCTTAACTAGAAAATTAATATTTGTATAAAAAAACATATTATTAATGATAAAATTGCATATTTTTACTAGAACTTAAGAAAGTATATCACATCAAATTGCCCATTAAGTCATTTTAAAATTGCTAACAATAAAAGCAACAAATATTTGAATAAAAAGGAATTAAAAACTATATTCCACGTTTCCATGAAGACAAGTCTGAAACAAAACAAAAATTAAACGCAGTACAAGTTTCGAAAAAAAGTTGATCCTCCTATCATCATTATAATAGTTTTTAAATAATAAGGGGACACGAACTTTTATGAGCTGAGAAAATACGTATGATTTATGTTTTTGACAGGTGAACCAATCAACCAACCTTATGCAAAGAGTTAAGTTTTTTCAGTAATTTCTTTTAAATGATCGAAAAGTGGTAAAATATGATAAACAATCTCATGCAGTATCGAAAGAAATTTAACGACTTCTCTTTGTACATAAAGACCCAACGATATCCTTATATACTACAATCTTGACTTTATTTCATCAAATACCTGACAACGTCATGAAATTGTACCGATTCTCCAAAAAGAAATATCAATTTTATGAATAGAAATAATACTGACAAATATAAGTAATCACGTTGTGCACGCATTTAAAAATAAACAGATTTGGGATAAACCCTATCGAATTAATCAACGAAAAATACGAAGAAATCAAAGGGGTACGTTTAGAAGCAATTTACTGGATTTTACGATGAACGAAAATACCTATTAGATGAAGCATTGTATAATATTTAATAACTGTACCATTTATAATTATAATTTATCAATCATTCAATCCTGCGATTGTCAGAGTTCCAACTTCAGATGGCTTTTTTTCTCGTAAAACGGACTCAATAGAAGTATAACTTAACAAAATTCTTAATAAAATGGAAAGTTTATTTGGAAACCAAAAAAATTATTGAATCAACATCGTCAAATAAAATATTACTTCCTATATGATATAAGCCTGATGTCAGAGCCAGTCACAGTGAAGTGTGAAATCTGTGGTAAATTTTTTAAGAAGCGAGGCCTAAAAACACATCAAAATAAGACTTTGAACTCGAAGCCCCAAATTGTTTTCAAATTTACTTTTACTAGTTCAAAGAACACTTAATTAGAAACCTACTAACAAAAAATTGTGATGTAAGTATTTTTTATAACGTCAAAAAAATTCCTGGAATATACTTGCACTACCTAGGTACTCATTCGCCGTCAATGGCGTCAATGTTACGGAAAAACGAAAAACATGTAAATTATTTTAATTAATAATAAAAACAAATTTTAAAATTGCGATAAACAAGATACAATATTGTTAGATAAAAATAAATATAAATTTGTACTATAATTAAAATACATTTTGAAACAAAAGAGCGTTTTATTTATTCGCCTCTGGTGAAAATGTTACCTACATGATCAATAGGTAACAAATAAATGTTTGTTGATTATAATCCTAAATATAACCAGTTTGATGACCAGCTAGTTAGTGGAGAAAGGGGTGGGTAAATCAATATTATTCACATTTAATTACCCTGAAAGGTACTGTGTAACAATTCTTAACGTTTTATTTTGCAAAAGAATAGTGGAGGAGACAAGATATTTAAGGAAAGTTGAAATTGTTTACGGTTTCACACTATACGCAATTCCCCTATTAGTACTGATAGGTTCACAAGGTAAGTAGATATTAAATGTTATTTTATGAACACATATAAAATCTTAGTTCGGCGGAGTCCTCTACTATGGTGGAGTGGAAGTCAGTTTTTCAATAGTCGATAGGCGAATGATGCTATACAAAATAATAACTGTACTCTTACTTGTGGTCGGCAGTCTGGCTACATTAAAAAGGGGCTATCCGGACGTCTAGCTGTGGTGAACCATGCAGATGGTCACAGCAATGGCACTACTGTCAGTAAATGATCCAATGTAAATCCCAAAAAAAAAGCCTAAAAGAGTTAAAAGAATATGGTGGTTAGTTGAAACGTGGTTAGGTTAGGTTAGGTAGACTTACCGAAGGTGGAGTGGCTTTAAATAGACAAGTTTATAAAATATCCCCTTGCGGGCTTTTCAATACATGAAAATATTATAAAGTGTCTCGGAAAGTGTTTCCCTTTTTTCCTTTTGGCCTCAAAAATCCGGAAAAGTTCGGTTCACCTCATTCAGGTAAAATTCAGCCATAAAAGACAAAAAAAGTGGAGTAGGAATAAAAGCATAATGACAGTAGATCAATTAGATAGATAAGTCAAAGTACCAACCTTAATTACTTACTGGTCTTCCACTAGCCAGCTTGACTCTTTGGTAGGGATAGCCCTTTATGTTTAGACCGTTTAAAGTGAGGGAACAATAAAAGAAGAATTTCTTATATTATTTAGTAAACAAACAATGTGATGACTAATTGATTGAAATTGAAATTTTTAATTTAGTTTTAACTAACTTCAGTCAGTTTGAACCCGTAACAAAAAGTTGTTCTCTTTTACCTTAACACCACAGATTTATCACGCGTGTGAAGTTATCCACGGATTTTTTTAACCATCCTCGAATATTTTTTTACAAAATAAACTGTACTTTTGCAAAAAAAAATTAATATAGGAGACATATAATGACATTTTAATAGGCTACATAATTTTACTACCAAAAATTAAAGATTAGGCCAATAGAAAGTTTTCAAATAGTTGTTCCCAAAAATAAAATTACTCAACTATTACAAAGAACACCTAATTAGAAACCAATTGACAAAAAATTGTGATGTAAGCATTTTTTTATAACGTAAAAAAATTCATAAGGATTACGATTGAGCGCCGATGCGCATCGTTCGTTTTAAATTCGAAGCACCAACTTTTTTTCAAATTTTCTTTAACTATTTCAAAGGACACTTAATTAGGAACCTGTTAACAAAAAATTGTGATGTAAGTATTTTTTATACCGTCAAAAAAATTAATAATGATTACAATTGTGCGCTGACGTCCATAGTTCGTTTGAAACCGATTTTTTATTCCGTTAAAAAAAATCTTAAAGATTACGATTGAGCGCCGACGCTCATCGTTCGTTTTCAACTCGAAGCCCCTAAATTTTCCCAAATTTCCTTTAACTATTTCAAAGGATACGTAATTAGGAACCTATTAACGAAAAATTGTGATGTAAATATTTTTTATAACGTCAAAAAAAATGAATAAAGATTACGATTGAGCGCCGACGCGTATCATTCTACTAATCCTACTGACACTTTTTACGCCATATTTTTAGCAATTTTTATTTTTGATAGTTTCACTTTGAGTTTGACAAACATAAGCCATATTCACACAAACCTGATTTTGTATATTTTCATTTTTAATCACTGAATAGTGATTTGTACAGGTCACACTTAATCCAAGGTGAGTTTTCATCTAGGTAACTTTCATACTAGACTCTTATGTCATCTATTTCATTTCCGGCCCTGCATGTTTTCTTATTTTTCTTTTTTTACACCACACTTTTTCTCAATTCTTTACTTGTTCGTCACCCATCTGCTGCAAGATTTCTTTGGAGCTACAACTACAGACCCAGTGAAGATATGCACCTTACGATATTCCAAGATTATTTGGATTTCGCGGAGTTATCCAGTTTCGTCAAGAAGTGACTAGATTAATTTTTTTCTTTTAATATTGTGTATGGAACTGTTGTATTGATAGAAATATTGATTAAAGACTGAAATTGTGATAGTGATTTACTTGTTTTTAATTGTTTCGAATGTGTACACTCAAATAGGAAATATGCGTTCCATTCCACAGAGGGCGAGAGCAGTCGTTTATATTGGGCTGACAAGACACGCGGTTAGATTATCTAGATTTTTTTCCAGGAATGCGTCTGAAGAGTCACATGGTTGGTATACATTTATAAACAAAAGCTTTTCAAAAATCTTTATCATGTCTTAAATTAGCTGATATCATTATGTATGTCTATGGAGGTTAAAAAAACTGTCGAGAAATGCAATTCATAGGTACCAAGTTGTTGTTTTATGTGCTATATGTTAGGCCATTGTGAATACCACGTGGTCCGACGGTGCATGACGTGACATTAAGTCACAGCGGAAGAACATTCCAAATTATTATTCAATTAATAATATAAACTATTCATTTTGGTTACAATTAAGTGGGACAATATAGCTGTTTGTATCCAAATTACTTCTTAAACTAAACATTTTTTTATAACATTTAACCTATTTTGTAACCTTTCTTTCATTGGAAATAAAATATTTTTTTTTCTCTAAGATATAATTGTTTATCAAAGTTAACGGAATTTATAAATTTATAAACAAAAGCTTGTCAAAAAACTTTATCTTGTCTTAAATTAGCTGTAATCATTATGTATGTTTTTCAGTTTAAACTATAACCCCGATATCCTGATTCGGATAATTTTATATCTTAATTTACTAATAAATAACAATTATATAACTTATTTGAAAATTCCAGTAATTATAGGTACTCTTGGCAACAACCTTTAACATTGATTAAATTAGACAGGTCCGGATTTATTTGTATGTCTATTTATTTAAATAAAATATCACTATATCGAAAACAGAAAACAGTGTTAGATCGAAGATATCTAAGTATAGTTAGAGCAGTAGCACTGAAATTTGTTGCGTCCCAATTACGTATCCTAATAGAGATAATTTACACTGACAAATACACTTCAAGTGAAAAAAAAAATTAACCCAGAAGTACTACGCGTAACATCATGTATTAATTCTGAAAAGTAAATTTATACTGAAGGGTGTGAGCATTAAAAATACAAAACTGGTCGAACACCTGGACTTTGACTTTGAATTCTTTGAAAAAGTAGGGACTACCTGTGCCAATTTCTATTGTATTCAATTCAATGTTTAGCCGTTATAAAATTTGGTTAGCCAAAAAAAAACAGCAGTTTAATCATTTGATAAGCATACAAAGTTTTTGGTTGCAATAAAAAAGAATTCTTGGTAACGGTCAGTAATTACACATGTTAACTTAGCACCCCACCATGAAAAATCGATTTAACATATTTGCAGGAATTAAGTGCTCTTTATGTGCTAATTATGTGCTCTATTAACGATTTTTGTGCTCGAGCAGTTTAACGGGAAATCGCAATTGAAAGTGGTGGTACTGGTTTAACGTAAGTTAGTATCCCCACTCTTTAAAAGTACGTATAATAAAAAATTTAGAATGCTAGAATTATGTATTTTAGAGGCATTTAATAAAATTAGCCTATCTATAATAGTTTAGAAGATATACGCCAAAAAGATCGATATATACACCGTTGATACAAGAATAAAGTCCCGCTTAAAATACGGATAGCGAATTGGTTTTCCTTTTAAAATGTTCCTCGATTTATGTGCTTTCAAAATATGCTCATTGATATTTTCGTGCTCATCCCCTTTGCCCGACAAACCGCCCCTCAACGTAAGCACCACCATACTTACAAGAGTAAAGAGCAAGTTAAAATATATATAGCGAATTGATTTTCGTCTTAAAATGTTCCTCGATTTATGTGCTTTCAAGATACGCTCATTGATATTTTCGTGCTCATCCTCTTTGCCCGACAAACCGCCCCTCAACGTAAGCACCACCATACTTACAAGAGTAAAGTATAAGTTAAAATATATATAGCGAATTGGTTTTCGTCTTAAAATGCTTCTCGATTTATGTGCTTTCAAAATATGCTCATTGATATTTTCGTGCTCATCCCCTTTGCCCGACAAACCGCCCCTCAACGTAAGCACCATCATACTTACAAGAGTAAAGTACAAGTTAAAATATATATAGCGAATTGATTTTCGTCTTAAAATGTTCCTCGATTTATGTGCTTTCAAAATACGCTCATTGATATTTTCGTGCTCATCCCCTTTGCCCGACAAACCGTCCCTCAACGTAAGCACCACCATACTTACAAGAGTAAAGTACAAGGTAAAATATATATATATATATATATATATATATATATATAGCGAATTGGTTTTCGTCTTAAAACGTTCCACGATTTATGTGCTTTCAAAATATGCTCAGTGATATGTTCATGCTCATCCCCTTTGGCTGAGAAACCGCCCCCAACGTGAGCACCGCCGGACAAGAGTAAAGTCCCAGTACAAATATAGATAGCGAATTGGTTTTCGTCTTAAAATGTTCCTCGATTTATGTGCTTTCAAAATATGCGTAATGATATTTTCGTGCTCATCCTCTTTGGCCGACAAACCGTCCCCAACGTGAGGCCACCGTACAAGAGTAAAGTCCCAGTACAAATACAGATAGCGAATTGGTGTTCGTCTTAAAATGTTCCTCGATTTATGTGCTTTCAAAATATGCGCAATGATATTTTCGTGCTCATCGTCTTTGTCCGACAAACCGTCCCCAACGTGAGGACCACCATACTTACAAAAGTAAAGTACCAATTAAAATACAGATATCAAATCTAGGCTGGATGTTTTGTGAGCATTCAGCATATGTACGATATTTCACTGCCAACTTTTTTATGAAAAGATTGTGGTTGAAGAAACATAAATAAACATTTTACAAGATTGTTCAAGCATTCTTATTTTTATCTTATTATTTTCTCTGATGAATTTCCTTACACTATATTGTATGTATAATCAAGTTTTGATGCTATAATTTTGCTATAAAGATAGAATGATTACTTACAAATTTCAATAGTTAGAAAATTAAATCGGTTAAAATTGCTTTTGTTAAGGTGTTGATTAAATTGTTTAGGAATACTTCAATTCTTGCTCGATGGATTTTTTTAGGAGTGGTTTGGTAATTTTTATTTGGGTTTTGGATATTTTTCTGTCAGGCCCTGATATAGGATCTTCTTCCTCTGCATGGCTTCGGTTAAGATGTGTTTTGTGGGTGAGACTCTTTGTGTGCGGTGGAAATGTGTGGATGGTTGGAATACATCGAGAGTACCAAGTAATTTGTGAATTGAAAATTGAATTGTGAGTACTTTGAGAAAACAAGGAATTTGACAGATTATGTACCTGGCGGGAATAAGTCATCAAATTGCAGGGAAATGTAGAAAACCTGCAGCATCCACGGGTGGATAAGATAATGTACAGAAGGTATTTAAACAAACGTCGCTATTCTCGCTGGTGATTTTGCAATTTTTTAGACACGATTTGTCAAGTAGAAAAGTTTTAGTAAATAGCATTTGTTACGTTACGCTAAGTATGTGTCAGTTTTAGTCAAGAAGTAATTCAGTTACGGCTACCAATTCGTGTCGATCGCTAAATAAGTGTGCCCGTGGGTGTTCTCAGTACTGGTTTCAAACAAGATTCACAACCCTATCAAAGGTTACTGGTACCAACTTGAAGGCAATAATTACAGTTCATTTTTCTTTCAATTTATATTTGAGCCATTCGTAACTCTATCAATGCAAATGTATGTGTGTGAAAAATGATATATTTATCAATAAATTTTCAGTTTTTCTAACAGAATTTTAAATATTCTTTTTCCCTCATTTAATAAGTTGTTCTGGAAGCTAATTCTTGTAGTTGAATAAATCAACAAATATGTTTAATTTGAGGAAATAAATGATGAAACTCTATCAACATTTCGGGTTCAGTTGACGGTGAGCAAATGAAAAATTTTCCGTTGGAAAATCCATTATGTGTACATTTAAGTTTATGTTTAAAAATAACATTTGAATTTAAAAGTTGAGGTATCTGAGTGTTTTTTATAATTTTCAAAAATGATTTGGTTTTTAGAATAAAAAAAAAATTATGTATTTTATTACTTTGACACAAATTGTATAATTGTCGATGCGAAAAACTCTTAATTTTTTTTTAATTAATAATAAGCAATTAAAAATAGATACAATTTTAAAAAGAGTCACGTGACTACGAACGCCATGTTAGTGCAAAAAAATTATTTATAACAGTTAATTTTATTTGGACATTTGTGATAGAAGAAGAGATTTCAATAGATATCCATCATAGCATAGATTTTTATAAACGCAATTTCTTATTAGACATAACCTAACACGTTATGAAATTATCAAATTTCTTAATTAAACCTGAACCATTCTATAGGGATATAGGGGAAGGTAGGGTACAATTACCTACTTAAAATTCCAGCACATATATTTCCGCCAAACTTGCTAGTAATGGATTACATTTTATACTAGTTCATAGCAAATTTATTTTAGTTTCGTTGGTGCTAATAACAAAATGCTACATTTGTTAAATTTGGGAAAATATGTAATTTTCAGCAATGGTGACAAATGATCATTTTACCCGCCCTAGTTGGATAAAGTGGTTATTGATAGAAGATAAAGTGACCCATCTCGCTTGACATCTACTTTAATGTTTAAAGTCGTAAATGAACTACATAATACGAATGGACATGAACTAAAACTAAAACGACATTAAAAAATTTAATAAAAACTTAAAGTAACGTGTCTATTAGAAGATTAAGGGCACAGTTCACAAGTAAAATCATCCTCATTGTCATCGCAACCAGCGCAGGCTTCGTGGGCCCAATGTTATATAAAGGGATGGTTTGTAAACGGTGTACATAGCTGTTGAAGGCCGCTAGTTTGTGCTGTATAGGGAGAACTAGAGTTAATGACGTGGTCAGTCTGAGTGGGTTTCCGGTAAATGCCAAATTCAAATTTGTTGTTAGTTCTATTAATACGTAGGTCCAAAAAGTTGATTTCAAAATTCGACTGTAATTCCATAGTGAATTTTATATTAGGGTGTACGTTATTAATTTTGTCTAATAAAGTATCAGCTATATGGGGGCCACCCTTTATGAAAACAATCAACCACATATCTAGACCAATGCAATATTTCACTAGCGGCCTTCAACAGCTATGTACACCGTACATACACCCTTTGTCAGCTGATAATTACAATAAAGAATACAATATACTAAAACAAATAGCTGTTAATAATGGTTATGAGCCAACTATTGTTGACGATGTCATCAGGCGGAGGGAGGGAAAGTTGCTAATGCATACTGCCTACCCTGCGCTTGCTGATGCCACCATCAAGTATGTGAGTCTTCCTTTTGTTGACCACAACTTGTGCAACAAATTAAGTCTTTGCATCAAAAAATATTTTCCCGACACTCAAATTTCTTATAATGTTAAAAACAGTTTGAGTGCGAGTCTGGTCAATGCCAAGGACAAATTACATAAATTACAGAGGAGTGGCGTTTACAAGGTCTCTTGTTCTGATTGTGATGCCACCTACATTGGTAGAACTTGTAGATCCCTAAAAACTAGAGTTATTGAACATGAAAAAACTCCGGAGAAATCCGTATTTGGACATCACTTGAAATTTAACAACCACAATATCGATCACGAGAGCGGGGTAACACTCTTACATAACATAACAACCAAACATTTTTTAAAACTTGATTTGTACGAGGATATGGAAATCATGAAGGAGGTCGATAAAAACAATAAGTGCCGTAATGTACAGACAGAGTTTGACAGAAATTTTACCCCTATACATAGAAAATTTTTTGAAGGTGAGATCCTACTTAATGATGACAATAGTTCAGATCAGTTGGTACCAATACAACACGTGACCACAACACCATAATTCGATTCGATTCCAACTTCCATGGCGGGAGGCTTCGTGCTTCTGCACCTCCCCTCTTCGGGGCCTCTTCCAGGGGATCGGCCGGTTTGTTGCTGGAGAGATGTAATACAATGCCTGTCGGAGCAAATAGCTCGAGGAGTAATTGTTTATCATTTGGAGATTTTCGGGTCGCTTCCCTGATTGGGATTCCGGGGTGGGGTGGTGTGCAAGCCGGATTATTCTTGTCTGATTGGGAGTCACTTTTTCATTAAAGTTGTTTTTCATTTTTCCTTTTCTTTCGTGGTTCTTACTTTACTTTAAAACCTGAACTGTTTTCAGTTATTCTCACCATCACACATTTGATTCTCTGAGGAGGTCATAAGAACGTAATTGCTAAATAAACTTACTAATCTTTCAAGCTTTTGTCAACTTTTGCTTCTATGATTCTCATGACGTCATCAGAGCACCGGCTGTTGTTAGCCTACCTTACTAATTAACACCTTCAAAAATTGTTCATTTTCAACTTATCTTCTACAATTGTTGTCAAATGTCAAACAGCTGACTCACAAATAATGTATTGAGTTATATTTTATCCCCTATTTTAGGGATTCATTCATTGTACAATGGGTTGTGTGTGCTTTTTATTATTATTTTAATTAAATAGTGACTGTGTTTCAAGCACTATATTTCAATTCATTTTATGTATCTTCTAATTTGTGAGGATTTGTAGTACACCCTGACCATGTGAGTGAATTGTATCTATTTGGCTTTAGGCCCTTCTAAACCTTTTATTTTATATCGAGAATTAAGATCAATTTTCTTACTTTTACAGGGGGCACTGATGATGGTTTATCATTGAACCGAAAGCGCTCTGCTAATAATAAATTCTTGTACCAAAATACAAAATTTGGTTTCTTTTCGATAATTTACGATTTCTCCTTTTCTCGATACTTTTACGTTTTTCACTTGTTTCACTCTGAACGAAATCTCATTTTATAATATTTGTCTAAGCCGGTACTGACATTATCGATTGATTTATCAGTTTATATAAATACATGTTAAATTGTTACTTCTAAGCTCACTATAAGTAAAAATGATAACCAAAGCGGTGATTTTAGTGTTATCTATAGTTTTTATTTTTTCTAAATGTGACAATATATCAGTAAGTGTTAATCGTTACTATCCCGATGAAGAATATATAAATCTAACATCGATCGAAGAACTAAAAACTGCATTAGTTAATAGAAATAATTTGCATGTCATCGAAATATCAAAACAACTTTGTCCGAAATTGCCCCATAAAGTATTGGATGGTATAAAATCACCCGAGTTTCGTATGATAGAAGATAAATTGAAAGTAATAGAGCCTGGCGCGTTTGATGGAGCTATTTTAAATTCTATAAATTTAGCTGATAACCTCATTGAAGTGATTCCCAAAAATACTTTCAACGATAAACAATTATGGGAACTAAATCTGTCAAACAATTCTATTTCTAAAATTGAAGATGGTGCTTTCGAAAATTCAGACATTTCTACGTTATATCTCAACAAAAACGAATTGAAAGAAATTGATTCTCAAGCTTTTAGAGATAGTCAGATGTATAGAATCCAATTAAACGATAATAAAATTAAAGAGATTCGAAATGGTACGTTCCAACGAATATTTGGATTGAATTATATTGATTTGAGCAATAATTTAATCGAGGAAATCGACGAACGCCTTTGCAAGGACGCAGACACTTTATCCGAACTGAATTTGGCCAATAACAATATAACATCCATTAATACAAAGAGTTTTGAGTATTCTAATATAGAGCGGCTACATTTACAAGACAATCATTTAGTTAAAATCAACACAGGTATTTTCAATAAATTACCTTTAGGGTACTTGAATCTTTCCAACAACGGTATAATTTCCATAGAAAACGATGCATTCAACGGTTTGAAATATATTTATTCACTTATTTTATCGCATAACAATTTTCCAGAATTAAATCCCAATTTTCTAGTTATGGATGTCAGTTCTAATCGTCTCGGTTTATATTTAGAAAATAGTAATGTTGTTGTTATACATCCAGGCGCATTCAATAATATATCTCTCCTGTCTATACATTTACAAAATAATAACATACAAATTTTGAAGAAAGGGGTATTTAGTAATAATGCTATAAATAGTGTATATTTAAGTGACAATCTTATCACAACAATTGAAGAAGGGGCTTTTGAAGACGCGGAAATCTCTTCACTTATTTTGAGTAATAATTTATTAGAAAAACTTACTCCGGACATGTTTAAAAATTGTAGCATATCCTATTTGAATTTGGACAATAATAAAATCCGAAAAATTGAAAAGCATACATTCAGTGGTATTGCAGGCTTGAGAAACATTGACCTTCATGATAATAAAATTGAAAATATTCAAAAAGAATTATTCAGTGGGTTGGGAAATTTGGAACTTATTAATTTGAACAATAACAGTATCGCCACTATTGAACCTGGTAGTTTTGCCGGATCGACAATTACGTCAATTTATCTGAAAGGTAATCGTTTAACTCATATTAGTCACGGAATTTTCAACGGTCTACCTTTCTATCACATCAATCTTGTCGGTAATCTCATTTCCAGCATCGAAAACGGCGCTTTTGAAATAGAAGGTCTACGCGAATTGCTTTTGGGAAGTAACAAATTCGGAAACTTATCGCGATCTTCTTTAGGAGCCATCAATAACACTGAATTGGACATAAGTTTAGACGACAACGGTATTGATTATATCGAACCTGAATCATTTAAAGACATAAAAGTGAAATCGTTGAATCTTAAAAACAACACTTTAAAAACTGTAAAAAAGGATATGTTCGAAAACGCCGAAATAGGATTTATAGTTTTATTTGGCAATGATATATCTAATATCGAACCTGAAGCGTTCGAACATGTTGAAGGTTTAATTTTTGTTGATATGAGTTACAACAATTTCCAACCAAAGGTTCATGATGATCTGGTAAACATTAATTTTTATGTTAAACCTGATACTGGTCTAGCTAATTATACCAGCGAAACTCTACAGAAGCTCATTTCGGCGTCTTATTACCGCGGTGAAATAAATTAAGTGAAATTTATATTGTTATTTATTTATTTTTTGTTATACAAAGATGACTAATAAACGATATTGATTTGTTTTATTTATTTTGGTTAATTTGTTAATTACAATAATAAATATCTTCCTCCCAAAATATATACACATCACATCCTCCAGAGTTTTCCCTTTAATTCGTCCTATTTTCCCTATCTGGTCAATCCATTGTCTTATTGGTCTTCTTGTTTGGTTTGCCTACCTCCATTGTTTTCCTAGCTATTATTTGTTGGTTCATTATTTATCCGTACCAATTTAACTGTTTCTTTTTTTATTTTTTTTTAATTATTATGTCCCTTTTCATTTTTATTTCAATTTTTCTTAAATGTTTCATTTTAATTGCCTTAGTTTCGTGCTTTCTCTGAATTGATTAATTATCTATTGCATATATTATTATAGGAATAGTTATTACATTATGCACTCTTTTTTTGCTTCAATATCTAGCTGTGTGTGGCCTAGGATTCTTTTATTACTGGTGTGTTCGTTAATTCTGCGTCTATTTTCCCGTCTTCTGTGATGATTGTGCTTTGATATTCATATACTGATACTTTTTCTAGAGTATTTTATTTTCATTTCTTTACTTTTTCGGTTCTTTCGTCTTGTTTATGATTATTTTCATTTTCAATCTTTCAACCTCTATATTCCGAATATTTACTAATTTCTTCGTTTAAGTTATTGAGTTTGCAATCTACATGATATAACAAATTACTAAGTCTAACTTGTTAGAATGAATAACAGCAGTGCATTGCACATAGCGCTAAAATCCATTATTCTATATCTTTATGTTCTATGTCGTTTATGTCAAGTGATGCTCTCTGTGGGTGTGTGGTAAGATAAACAACAAGAACTAACATATAAGAAAAGGACCATTTTTATATCCTACTATTGTATACACGATAAGGACCGAATCCCAAGAAATTACCAAATAGAAATATATATAAATTGGTCCAAGAAAAATCCAAATACCTTAAATATAAATATACTATTGTGGTTTTTAATAAAAGGGTTTCTTTGACAATAGGAGCTTACATAATTGCTGCAGTATATATTACACAATTAATTAAATCTCAAAAATGATATCAATAATTAAAATATTTGGGACAATGACAATTTTCGATAAAATCAATGTCTGTGTTGAAACAAACTTATTGATTTGGATTGAGCAATCAGAGAATTGAGCCGTTGTTTGTATTGTATAAAATTATTTAAAAACCAATAAATTGAGTATACAATAAAATGTAATGCTTTGTTCTTGTAAAATAAAGATTTTGTACATATCTGTATATAAAAATTTTAATATTGTAAAAGTTTTCATGAAAACATTATATCCAATAAAATGCAGTGAATGAATAATTGACATTTGAACAATTATCATGATTGGAGAATGGTTGAGTTTTTTTTTGGACGAGGTGATGGTCGACAGAGAAAAAATTTCTTGCCGATAATTTTTGAGAATTTAATCTGAAAAAGAAAAGAAAATAAGTGAAATTCACATACCAATTCATTTGAAACAGCGAGTCGATACGAAATAGAAGTTTTCACAAGCTGGTAAGTGAATAAAAATATAAGAATCTATAAAGTACTTACCCAATTTGGAGTTGGTCAACTGAAAGTTCCAGTATTTAACTAATTAATTTCTCTATTAAATTCAATTCCTGGTTATCTGAGAAGCACGTGTCATCGGATAGTAGTGTGGTAGATTAGATTTCTTGAAAATCCATATCCAAGGAGAACTTCGAGTTCACGTTAATCAGACAAAAAAGTGTAGTGTAGTAGTATTGTAGGTTGTACAAATAATATTAATTCTATTTACCTTATGAAGGTGACGTCATTTTTCATATTAAAGAGAAATATGCAGTCGTAATCGTAGGCATACTTTTTCATAAATCATTAACAATATCTATAATAACCTAATTGCAAATAGTTCTTCTTCTTAATACTTTTTGGGCTATATCATAAGGTATAATTTACCCAGTTTTACATTGCAAGTAGTTAGTTTTCTGTAAGCATAGATAGAACTGGGATATTTCTATTTTTGCGTTGTTGCCAGTGCAACCAAATTTTATCAATTTTCACAGAGCATTATATTTTATTATTCTGATGTCATTTTGAAAATTTATTATTAAATCATAATTGAATACAAAGGAAATATTCATTATCAAAATAAATCTTGTCAAAGAAAGTGTACAAAAAGAAAACATCTAATTACATGGTAGTAATGTTGGTTGCCTACCCAATCTGATCCCAACTGTAGATGAGAGTTATTTTACTTGCGACACTGACTGAGCATCGAAAATATAAATAGTTAATTAAAATAAATAAAAGTATAATTTAAATATAACAATACATATACATATACATATACATATACATATACATATACATATACATATACATATACATATACATATACATATACATATACATATACATATACATATACATATACATATACATATACATATACATATACATATACATATACATATACATATACATATACATATACATATACATATACATATACATATACATATACATATACATATACATATACATATACATATACATATACATATACATATACATATACATATACATATACATATACATATACATATACATATACATATACATATACATATACATATACATATACATATACATATACATATACATATACATATACATATACATATACATATACATATACATATACATATACATATACATATACATATACATATACATATACATATACATATACATATACATATACATATACATATACATATACATATACATATTCATATACATATACATATACATAGATAGTTGTCAAGGTACGTACTCCTTTAAAAATTCATAACCACGTTTATTCTATTTGTCACCTTTAATGTCAATTTAGTATTGTCACTGTTTTACAAATTATGTATTTTATATTTTGAATTTATAATAAAAACTTTTGAAAAAGCCTTATATTTAAGGCGAAACGTCAAGTTAACTTACAAGAGTTTTAATCTGAACCTTTCCCAAGAAAAATACTTCAAAAAAATAATATATATATATATATATATATATATATATATATATATATATATATATTATAATATATTTTATATATTTTCCATTTTTTTTAATGTTTATTTATTTATCTATGGTTCAGATTATTGAATTGGATAGCTCAGTTATATGGTTCGAGAGCATGAAACCCAGTCTACTCTTCGAGCTCTGGCTTCTGTAGATATATATCTTGATTATATTAAATAAAAAGAAACACTTTACTTTTAAAGAGTTTAATTTTTTTAATGAAAATTTTTAATCTAATATTTATAAATTGCGACGCCTATGGATTACCAAACAGAATTATTGATTATTATATACCATCCTATGCGCATGCTTAACTACAATCAGGTGATGCTGAGCGAAAAGAACAACACTTTTATGGATGCGTTGCATCTGCGTAATCTTTAGATATGCATTGAGTTGTTGTCGTTGAATGTAATTAGATGGTTTTATATATAAAAAAATTTATGTTGGAAAAATATACATACAAAAGACAAATTGGTGCAGAAGAAATAGGTTATAAGATTTATATACACATGTAAATACTACATGAATAAACTACGATGCATCTTTCTTCTGTGATTAGAAATGGCGTAAGTATTTACCTTTATTTATTTCAAATTAGGCCTTTTTAATTAGTATTGAAGATTTGTTTAATTAATTAACTATATAAAGTCCTTTTTATCTCTTTTTTTTAGATTGATCATTTGCCGCAAAGTTTATTATATTCATGAAATTATACACTGATTTGTATTCGTGAGTTTTTTAACTCTTATTACTGGCCAATAATATTTCAAATAAGCACTGACCTGTAGTTCTGGAATCAGGATGTACACCTCTGGACCCAGGAATACTCCTTCCGAAGTTCAAACGCAGATATTTTGGAGAAATATTGATTATTCTCTCGGGAAAACTGGATATTAATGTTTGTAAGTACTGGTAGTAATGTATTTAAAAGTAATTCATTACTTTTAGCATGATAATTGGAGAATTTACATAAAATTTCGGGAACACTTCTCCATCAGCCCTTGCTATCACGACGCCCAACTACCTAACTTCCTACGCTTCCCTCATCCTCCTTTTTTTATCATTAAACAAGTATTTTGTTTCTCAGGTCACTATTTGAGTAAAATTTTGTTACATTCTTCGTTGATTAAAATTCGTCCTGTCATTTTTTTAACCAATCGCCTATTGTCTGGAGCAGTCGAATTACGTTTACACTTATTACACTTAAACAAAAATTTATACATATACCAATGTACGTTTTACTTGACATTATTAGTTTTCATTTAGAGTTCATTGAATTTCTATCAAACAAATAATTTATAGTGGGTGATATACATAATTACCTTTCGATATGATAATATTTAGTTTTGTTTCTTACAATTTGTTGCTGTGACAATCAAACTTATCTATAAACATAAATTCTTTTATGTAACCTCTCGACATTCTTTGCTTTAATTATTCACACTAATTC
Organism: Galeruca laticollis; assembly: GCA_963921935.1. Classification (NCBI taxonomy): domain Eukaryota; kingdom Metazoa; phylum Arthropoda; class Insecta; order Coleoptera; family Chrysomelidae; genus Galeruca; species Galeruca laticollis. Next base: position 285,259,008 of record OY998175.1, on the reverse strand, counting down.
TATACTGTCCTATCAAATATTTCTTTAAATTCATTAATAAGTTATCATTTATTGACTCTATAAATTTGTTCTACTTTGCGACTTATAAATTCTCTCTATGTCATTACTAACTTATCTTTGAAACTTATTTTCTTTGTTCTCCTAAATATGTATATGCTTTATAAATTTACTACTTAAACTGATAATTATTATGTATTGACTATACTAAGATTTATTTAATTTCAGATGAACAGCTGATTACTTTATAGCAAATAATCATCCATCTTGGGCAGCTTTATTATTCTCCACTACATTTGTTAGGCAATTTCCAATTTTGTACAGTTAATAAGGTAATTTCTTTATTTATTGTTGCCCTTTAAATTGTTGTAAATTAATTATTTAATATATATCTTTAATTTATATGCTTTTTTCTTATGAATGGTGTTTTCTTTTTATAATGTTTTCTTAAATTACATAATTTCCATCCATTTTCATATAAGCAAAATATTCCCACACAACTGAATTCTTTTAATATATATGATATCTGGTTCAATATATATATATATATATATATATATATATATATATATATATATATATATATATATAAATCTCTCAATATCTTAGGGATTCCGATTTTTGATTTATATATATATATTAACATAGAAAGGAACCTGAACACTCTGTATACTATAATATGGAATGAAATACTACACACTATATGCAAATACAAAATTTAGAATTTACATTATTTTTTAAATCGTCCGAAATATAGACAATCTGTATCATTCATCATTCAAGAGAGAAAATAAACATGAATCAAACCGAAGAAAGATAAAGGAAATTTTCAATGTACTTTGTAAACGCACATATGTTAGATATAACATGATTTCTAGCCATTGAGAGAGAGCATTTTGAACGTTACCTTGTATAAATGTAACAATTTATTTCTCATAGTGAGAGTCAAATCATTATGATTTGTTTTCAAATATAATTAGATATTGAAAGAAATTCTCTGGTAACATTAGATAATTATTTAGTATTTGTCAAGGTAAAAAGTCAAAATAATAATAACATTAAGGTTATAAATGTATGACGTTTGTGAAATGAATTGTCATTCTGAATAGATCAAATTGAAATAAAAAGAGTTGTCATTTCTAAATATTTTGGAATCTATTTTAAAGGAAGTAATATATCACATTTGATTATTTAAAAATATTGAACGGAATGTCCTAGAAGGATAAATGAGCAATTTGAAATTTGAAATGGGATTTGTCAACAAGAACTTTCATAGCCAATTTTGATTGGTGAATCAGATTTGAAATATTTTGATCAGCGGCAAGCGGATTAAAAACTGAAAAAATTGAATAAAAAAAGTTGTTGATAATGTACACTATTCACTAGGTAGAATTTCTTTTTGGTAGAATGACTGGGGTAAAAAGTAAAATTTAGAGAAGATAATTCAAAAACTATTAGAAAAGCAGCCCATTGGAGTGGTAAATATAAAAGAAATACAATATTCTTAAATATAACTAAACAAATTTATAAATCAAGCTGATAAACATAGATTTAACAAGAAATTGGTAAAAATTGTAGCATACTAACCGTAAAATTTTATCTGTATAAGCAAGTAAAGTTTTGTATCGTGGGAATAGTATCTCCACGATACATTTCAGAGAGAGCTGGACTATGGAATTCCATCTAAAATGTATTGATGTAGATGAAATATAACATCAATTATGATTTTTGCCCAAGCACGACAGACTGTGTGGTTTTTTGTATTACTAATTTTTTTCGTTGAAAACAGACCTAAATTTTTTGCTACGTCCCAAATACTTGAACACAGATTATTATACAGGGTGTCCCGGGACTAATGGGAAAAAAGTCAGGAGCGTATAATCTGAGCCAAAATAATGTTATTACTTCATATAAACTTTTTCTATGCAGGCCCTCGTTTTCGAGTTATAGACCCCCAAAGTTTTAATTTTGAATTGGGTTTTAATTTTTATTTTTTGTACTAGTTATTTGATCTTTATAAAATTTACGGCAAAGCTATAATGTACGTGTACGTTTATTTTGGAAAGGTAAACAGATTTACAGTTGTGTCTTGAAGCCAGGGACGGACTACCCGCAATGGCTAGTGATCCAAAACTTTTGCAGGGATGGCACACCCTGTATGTATATATCGAAATTGACTTCCTCACACATTACGCTAACGAAAAGGTACTCTTGTTGGAATTCGATAAAATAAGCCGTTTGGCTAATATTTACCGTTTTATTAATGCACTAACTACCAATTTACCTAACTAACTTATTAATACGATGTCCAAGATTTGCCTACAGTACTACAAAAAAATAATTTGATGATGGCAGATGATAAAAACATTAAGAACTTATTCAATGGGAATCAAATAGGAACGGAAACAACGTAATTAGTTGCGTTTAATCAAAATTACGAACACAACATTATTAAGCCATTAAGAAAACCTCTAAAAAGACAAGTTCAAAAACATTTGACAAAAACTAATTCCTAAACAACAACAAAAACTAACGTTATTGTAATAAGTGTTCAATATCAGCTCCTCCCACTTCCACGCACATTCTAAGTCTACGAAGGTTGCTTCTTTGCACTTGAAAGAGCAATCCCATATTATTTCTAATAACATTGCAGTGTAACATAATTCTGTCTATTAAATCTTGCCTTGTTTGCACAGGTGTTGCGTATACCTTACTTTTGAGATAACGCCAGAGAAAGAAATGTATAGGATTAACGTCTCCTGATCGCGGTGGCCATTGAAAAGGGCCTCCACGACCAATCCATACATTAGGAAACCTTGTGTGTAAATGCTGGCGTAAATCTAAATTGAAATGAGGAGTGGCCTCATCATGCATGAACTATAAATTCCTACGAGTTTGTAGAGGCACGTCATCAAACAGGTTCCATAACTCATTTTACAAAAACTCCAAATATCTCTGACCGGTCAAAGTAACGTCAATAAAGTATGGTCCTATCAAATGATTGCCCAAACATTAACCATGAATCTATGCTGGTTTCTAGTTTGGATAATGCCATGTGCATTCACATCATCCGATAAATGCATATTGTGAGAATTAATGAATCCATCTCTGGTGAAACCAGATTCGTCCGTAAAAAGAACGTTACTAATAAATGTATTGTCTGCTTGTTGTTGTCGCAGAAACCACTGGCTATACTCAAGTCGTGCAGGATAATCAGCCACTGTCATACTGTGTACTTTTTTCATGTGAAAAACTGTTCTTTTAGGACGCGATGAACAACTGATTTCGAGTCGTTATGTTCTCTTGATAATTTTCGTAAACTCGTTGATGGTTCATCATCAACTGCATTTAACAAGTCTTGTTCAACTGCCACAGTATGTACGCTTCGTACTGGACCTTCTCCACTTTTTTTGGCAAAAAACTTCCTAAAATATAAAATTTTGTTTTGTATACATGGAAAGTTACATTTACTTATTCATACCTGTTTCTCGTAAGCTGAGATCAATACGCTCAAACATTCCTCTATCTGGCAATGCTCTGTTTGCAAAATGCTCTGCATAAAGCCTTCTGGCCTCTAAACAGTTTCGAGAAGCCAGTCCATACATTTAATGCATATCTGCGCACTGAATAAAAGTGAATTCTGCCATAGTAACTGTTAAATTAAGGACTTATGAATTATTGACTACGAACTATTCTACACAACGTTTGACAAATAATCCTATGGTTACTTCATAAACGGTAAAAACACTTTTAAAAAGTTTCTACCAACTTTCGAATTAATAAGTCGTTAATGTTTTTTATCTTCTGCTATCGTTAAATTATTTTGTTGTAGTACTGTAGGTGTAAATCTTGGACGTCGTAATAATAAGTTAGTTACGTAAATTGGTACGTAGTGCATTAATAAAACTGTAAATATTAGCCAAACGGCTTATTTTATCGAGTTACAACAAGAGTACCTTTTCGTTAGCTTAATGTGTGGGGAAGTCAATTTCGATAATTTAATACAGGGTGTGCCATCCCTGCAAATTTTTTGGATCACTAACCATTGCGGGTAGTCCGTCCCTGGCTTCAAGGCACAACTGTAAATCTATTTACCTTTCCAAAATAAGCATACACGTACATTATAGCTTTGCCGTAAATTTTATGAAGATCAAACAACTAGTACAAAAAATAAAAAAACCAAATTCAAAATTCAAACTTTGGAGGCCCATAACTCGAAAACGAGGGCCTGCATAGAAAAAGTTTATATGAAGTACTAACATTATTTTGGCTCATATTATACGCTCCTGACTTTTTTCCCATTAGTCCCGGGACACCCTGTATAAAATATCTACATCTCCACACATACCTACATTCGGCAAGTGCTGAATTGACATAATGAAATCTATGGTTTTAGCATTGTCCCATTTCAGGCTAGTGAATGAGGATGAAAATGCAATGTTAGGCTCATTCCTTATTAAAGGGCCGAATGTCAAAAGTACTGGGAAGTGGTCTGACAAATATTGATCATCTAGTACACTAAATTTGTCATCAAATTCTAGTTTATGATTACAACAGAAGCATAGATCAATAACACTTTGCCCCAAGGCATTACAAAAAGTAAAATTTGCAGGTCTGTCAGTATTAACATGACCATTTACTAATGAAAAGTTTCTAATAGACATAAATTCAAGAAGATAGCGACCTTGAGTATTACTCATCTTGTCGTGACTAAGCATGTCAGGGAAAAACTGAGTATTTGTTACAGTCTCTTCAGGGAAGTTCTGCGATTCGACGATTAAAGTCTCCAATTATGAAAGTTATATAACCGGAATATTTTTCCAGTATCACATCAAGTGAAACTCCAAAAGTTTCTAATAATTCACTGTAGTTACTTCTTGGTGGAATGTACACAAGGTAAACAATGAACTGAAGAGAAGACATTGTAAACTGATATATAAGCCACCAAGGAGAAGTCACCAGGAGTCTTGGGCTGTAACTGTTTTTGTAGAATATGGCTAGGCCTCCCTTTGCACTCCCTACCGACTTCTCCCTAATTGCTTTGGAGTAAACAACACTGTAATTATTACGTATAAGATTTGGTACTTCAATACCAGTAGCCTGCCACGTTTCACATAAACATATGAAATCATATTGCACGTGCGAGTCTTCAACGAGAAAATTCTTGAGATAGAATATTATACTTTAGGACAGTTGATTTTTTCAAATGTAGTCTTTTGTACCATATATTCTACATTAAATAATTTTTCAAAAAAACGTATTTTTGGATTTTTTTACTTTTTTGTCCTTTTAATTACCCTTTTAGCTTAGAAACAAACAAAATGTATTTTTTAGTAACAGTAAAAAAATCAGGACTGAAGAGGTTAATTTGATATAACTTTTTAATTAAAGTTAGTTTTTGTTATGAAAGTTATATATGATTTATCCATTTCTTACCAAAAACATTTTTTTCAAAAACCCAATTCCATAAGTGGTTTCCACACTGTATAACTTTAGATGTACACTTTACTCACATTTGCTCGTCGCTCTCGGGCAACCTAAGTAATAGTCACTTACGATTTCTCATTTTCCCGATACTTTTACTTTTCCGCCAAACCTATCTAATATGCGAGAAAAGTATTGGTTTACCCCAAAAAAAGTTGGAAATTTGAAAAAAAATTTGAGTTATTTTTACGTTTTCCATCAACAACAACACGAAAAACGGTTTTTAGAAAAAAAATCCTGTGTGTATGTCGTCGTCGACGTCGTCGTTGTTGTCGGTCACTTTTCGTTACATGTCTTGTTAGCACAATACAGCCTCCGGAGTGAAACAACTCACCAATTTTATGATTGAATATTGCTAGGGACATGTCACAGATGAACCCTATTGATTTTCAGCTCACCAGAGCCAGTACAACAGGTGCTATAATACTTTAAGTACCAAATTTTTGTCATTTTTGGAGAATTTTCAGTTTGTAAGCAAGATACAGCCTCCAGAGTGTATACAAGTGACCAATTTCATGATTGAATATTGTTCAATGTGTCTCACAGATGTACCCTATTGCTTTTCAGCTGACTAGAGCGAGTACAGCGGGTCCTATAAATACAGATATATTAGATTTTTGGTTATTTTTGGACAAACTTCGGTTTGTTAGCACGATACATCCCCCGAAGTGTATAAAAGTGATAATTTTATGATAGAATATTATTCAGGGCCACATATGCGGAAAAGTTAGTTTTAATCTTTAAAACCGTTTATTTCACTTATGTTACACTGCGAACGAAATCTCATTTTATAAAATTTGTCTAAGCCGGTACTGGCATTATCGAATGATTTATCAGCTTATATAAATACATGTTATATTATTACTTTGCAACTCATTATAAGTAAAAATGATTACCAAAGCAGTGATTTTAGTGTTATCTATAGTTTTTATTTCTTCTAAATGTGACAATATATCAGTAAGTGTTAATCATTACTATCCCGATGAAGAATATTTAAATCTAACATCGATCGAAGAACTAAAAACTGCATTAACCAATAAAAATAATTTGGGTGTCATCGAAATATCACACCAATTTTGTCCGAAATTACCCAATAAAGTATTGGATGGTATAACAGCACGGGAGTTTCGTATGATTGACGATAAATTGAAAGTAATAGAAGCTGGCGCGTTTGATGGAGCTACTTTAAATTCTATTAGTTTAGCTGGTAATCTCATCGAAGTGATTCCCAAAAATATTTTCAACGATAAAGAATTATGGGAACTAAAGCTGTCAAACAATTCTATTTCGAAAATTGAAGATGGTGCTTTCGAAAATTCGGATATTTCATCATTATATCTCAACAAAAACGAATTGAAGGAAATTGATTCTCAAGCTTTTAGAGACAGTCAGATGAGTAGAATCCAATTAAACGATAACAAAATTAGGGAGATTCAAAATGGTACGTTCCAGCGAATATTTGGATTGAATTATATTGATTTGAGCAATAATTTAATCGAGAAAATCGACGAAAGTCTTTGCAAGGACGCAGACACTTTAAACGAACTGAATTTGGCCAATAACAATATAACATCCATTAGTACCAAGAGTTTTGAGTATTCTAATATAGGTCGGCTACATTTACAAGACAATCATTTAGTGAAAATCAACACAGGTATTTTCAATAAATTACCTTTAGGATACCTGAATCTATCCAACAACGGTATAATTTCCATAGAAAACGATGCATTCAACGGTTTGAAATATATTTATACACTTATTTTATCGCATAACAATTTTCCAGAATTAAATCCCAATTTTCTAGTTATGGATATCAGTTCTAATCGTCTCAATTTATTTTTAGACAATAACAATATTGTGGTTATTCATCCAGGCGCATTCGATAATTTACCTCTCCACTCTATACACCTACAAAATAATAACATAAGAATTTTAAAAAATGGGGTGTTTAGTAATAATGCTATAAATAGTGTATATTTACGTGACAATCTTATCACAACAATTGAAGAAGGGGCTTTTGAAAACGCTGATATCTCTTCACTTATTTTGAGTAATAATTTATTACAAAAACTTACTCCGGACATGTTTAAAAATTGTAGCATATCCTATTTGAATTTGGACAATAATAAAATCCGAAAAATTGAAAAGCATACATTCAGTGGTATTGCAGGCTTAAGAAACATTGACCTTCATGATAATAAAATTGAAAATATTCAAAAAGAATTATTCAGTGGGTTGGGAAATTTGGAGCTTATTAATTTGAACAATAACAGTATCGCTACTATTGAACCTGGTAGTTTTGCCGGATCGACAATTACGTCAATTTATCTGAAAGGTAATCGTTTAACTCATATTAGTCACGGAATTTTCAACGGTCTACCTGTCTATCACATCAATCTTGTCGGTAATCTCATTTCCAGCATCGAAAACGGCGCTTTTGAAATAGAAGGTCTACGCGAATTGCTTTTGGGAAGTAACAAATTCGGAAACTTATCGCGATCTTCTTTAGGAGCCATCAATAACACTGAATTAGACATAAGTTTAGACGACAACGGTATTGATTATATCGAACCTGAATCATTTAAAGACATAAAAGTGAAATCGTTGAATCTTAAAAACAACACTTTAAAAACTGTAAAAAAGGATATGTTCGAAAACGCCGAAATAGGATTTATAGTTTTATTTGGCAATGATATATCTGATGTGGAACCTGAAGCATTCGAACATGTTGAAGGTTTAATTTTTGTTGATATGAGTTATAATAATTTCCTGCCAAAGATTCATGATGATTTGGTAAACGTTAATTTTTGTGTTAAACCTGAAACTGGTCTAGCTAATTATTCCAGCGAAACTTTACAAAAGCTCGTTTCGGCGTCCTACTACAGCGGTAAAAGATATTAATCGAGATTTATATTGTTAATTATGTATTTCTTGTTACACAAAAATGACTAATAAACGATATTGATATTTTTAGTTTATGTTGATTATACTTTATCATGATTTGTTAATTACAATAATAAAAAAATATAAACATTTTCTTTCCACTAATTAGTCAATAGTTATTTGTAAAACAAGTGTCGCAATGACTCGTTTTGTAGTACGAGCGAAGCTTCGCGGCTCGTTGCGCAAATCACGAGTACTACAGAAAGTCTTTGTGATACAAGTTTTACACAATGTTTCTTTATAATTCGCATTTATTTGATTTATTAAACAAAATAGAATTACATAATCCCTGTTTTTAAACTAGGAGGAGTGGTTTGAATTTAAGTTAGCAATTCTGTAGATTCCTGATTGGTCAGATAATAAATGGTTTTATTCAGCACTTTTGACTTTTGACATATTATTATCGAATAATTGTGTAAATTGTAAACAAACTTTAATTTAAGCAAACAGAGGATGATTATTTGCTTAAACAAGAGCTTCTTCGTATATGCTTGCGATCTATAGAGAAAAGTACATGAGTCAACACGACTAAGATGTGTTATTGTGGTGTGCTGCATTAAAATCCCGTCTAAACACCCTACAAGCCCGATACGTTAATCGCACTATCGAATCGGGCAACGAAATCTTGAAAAACGCCTTCCTTACACTGTGGATCGCTAACAGACGGCCTCTTGGCAGATTACCCAAGAGGAAGGCTCCCATTCCCCCCAGTAAGGCTACTAGCCACGGCCTACGACGATCTCCCAGACATATACATTGACTACCTAGGCCAATCCCCAATTTCAATCCGATAAACAAACATTGCTACCATCACACATACAACCTTCGATATCTCTCTACACATATTCCTCTTTCTATCTATATAACCACACAACTCATTATCTCTAAACACGCTCACACATCTCACAACAATTAGTCAACACTTCTGACAAACCCTTCGACCACCTCCACCCACCCGTCGGGTTACAGGTTTTCTGCGGTTTTCCTGTAACACGGTGAACCTATTCAACAGGATGAATTTTGTCACTAGCCAAATGTACCGACGTGCCAATCACTCAATCGACGTAGGGAACAATGCAGCAGCAGCTGTAACCTCCCCCCCCCCTCCATCGAGATTATTGAAATGCAAAAACAGCGAGAATGCTTTTCCTCTGGAACACTTTCTAGCGACAAGCCCACTTCGGAACCTCGACTCCACCCCCTAACCTCTTCGAGTCACAAACTCAAACTCAATCTCCCAAACTTCTTATCCAACCACTTCTCACCTGAATCAACACAAACGCGCACAAACCACCTCAACACACCCCCAACCCAGCCCTGCAGAGCAAACTAATCCTATATCAGGGCACACATCTAAAACAAGCATCTCAACTATAACAATACCATCCAACACAAACCTTCTCTCTCTCTCTCTCTCTCTCTCTCTCTCGCATTAAAATCAATAAAGTTGTAGTAAAACGTGCAGCCTTTTGTTTCTTTTTCTCATAATGGAATCCAGACGAACTCGTAAAAATCCAACGAAGGTAGAGGACGAATTGCACTCGTTGGTTAAACTGAAAACATTGCTAAGAAACTTCAGTATGAAATTCAGAAACTCAAGGAGGACAATGCGCAAATTACTAAAAGAGTAGAAGAACAGGATAGAATTATAGAAACTCTGATGAGAAAGCAAGAAAAACAGGACGAAGCTACTAGAAGTCACAACATGTTATTTTGTGGATTACAAGAAAGTGAAGGAGAGGACTGCAGCAAATTGGTATTGGACATAGTAAGAGGAACAATGAATTTGAACGTTAGTGAAGAAGTTATTGCATCATCTTTCAGAGTGGGAAGGAGGGTGAGCGGTATAGTCAGACCAATATAAGTTAGATTTTCTACCGTCTATTACAAGGAACTGGTCTACAAAAATAAGAAACATTTAAATCAAACTAAGGTTATCGTAAGAGAAGACCTTACTCCTGATAAAGTTAAAATCTGCACTGAATAAAGTGAGTAGGAATGGAACCATTTGGACACATCATGGAAACTTGTTTCTGAAACTTAATAATGCTAATCAAATTAGGAAGTTGGACTCCATAGGTGACATTGACAACATTTAATTGGTCTGAGTGTTTTGATTTCTTTTTTTTCTCTCTCTCTCTCGAAAATATATTATCATATCTTCACATACTCCGTCATAGAACAAGAATTTACCTAGTTTTATTTAAATCTTTGTACGTTAACTCATAATAGGATTAATTTTGCAGCACCAGCAATTTGGGTGCAATTGATTCACACCTTTGTGGTGGTTTTTTGGATTGTTGATTGTTTTTGCTGTTTTTGAAACTAATTTGAGGGCATGTTTCGTTTTCCGAAATCTGCTAAAAAAGAAAAAAATATTTTTTGTCATTTAGATACCTCAAAAAAAAATTTGCCGCGGAAAATGCGCTGTTGCCATTTTTTAATGCGGTTTAGAAGTAACGACATGAGATGCATGAAAAATTAATGTTATTTTATGTTGTAGACTTATTTTTAAGCACCGATACGAAAATGAAAATCCACGGAAATGCGTTGTTTCACCACTATGCAGTGATCCTCTTCCTGACCTTTAACACAGATCAATGAATAATATCTATTCTTATCAACTTAATATCGCTATGGTCAATAAATGCGAAAATTTAAACAAAATTGTCAATAAAGCATAAAAACGACAATCCTGATAAAGAATAAAAGGTAGGTATGTATACATTGTACATATATGTGAATTTAATATTGTATATTCAGTTGACTTAAATCACTTCGTTCGTATTTACGTTCATATTATTTACAAAAATGTTGACTCAAGATGTAGAAATGGCTCTTCCTCGTTCGCGACAAGAAGCTTATGAATTCGGTCTTTTACATGGTTTGTTGCCTAAACGCCCCTTATGTAAAACCAAATGTAAAGGGCGTGGTAACAAACCTGATAATTTTTCCCATTATTACATGGAGAAAAAGATCTGGGCATATACCGTTGTTCAAAATCAGCAGTGTCGTTTAGATGAAACTGCCGCAAAAAACACGTGGTTTGAACACATCCATTTGTCTCCCGAAATCGAAATAAGGTACGTTTTTTTTCTTCTTTAAAAGGTTTTTAAAAGGCAAACACATTCCACCAGATGAATTCGCTGATCGCCTTTGCGAATATTTATGCGACGCCATTGCAAAATAAACGGTTTTAAAGATTAAAACTAACTTTTCCGCATCTGTGGCCCTGAACAATATTCTATCATAAAATTGTTACTTGCATACACTTCGGGGGATGTATCGTGCTAACAAACCGAAATTTCTCCAAAAATTTAGTATATCTGGATTTATAGGACCCGCTGTACTCGTTCTAGTCAACTGAAAATCAATAGGGTACATCTATAAGACACCTTGAACAATATTCAATCATAAAATTGATCAAACGTTTACTCTCTGGAGGCCGTATCGTGCTAATAAACTGAAAATTCTCCATAAAATGACAAACATTTGGTACTTCAAGTACCGTAGCACCTGTTGTACTAGCTTTAGTGAGCTGAATATCAATAGGGCTCATCTTTGAGACGCTCTGAATTATATCCAAACATAAAATTGGTTGGCACTTATATATACTTCGGAGGCTGTATCGTGCTAACAAACTGAAACTTCTTCCAAAATGACAAAAATATCGTACTTAAAGTACTGTAGCACCTGTTGTATTGGCTCTGGTGAGCTGAAAATCAATAGGGTTCATCAGTGAGATGCCCTGAATAATGTTCCATCATAAAATTAGTGATTTGTTGAACTCCGGAGGCTGTATCGTGCTAACAAACTGAAATTTCTCAAAAAATGACAAAATGTCGTACTTCAAGTACCATAGCACCCGTTGTACTGGCTCTGGTGAACTGAAAATCAATAGGGTTCATCTGTGACATGTCCTTAACAATATTCAATCATAAAAGTGCTGACTCATTGCACTCCGGAGGCTGTATCGTGCCAACAAGACATGTAAGGAAAAGTGGCCGACGACAACGACGACGACATACACACAGGATTTTTTTCTAAAAACCGTTTTTTCGTGTTGTTGTTGATGAAAAACGTAAAAATAACTCAGAAAAAAATTTCAAAATTTCAACTTTTTTTGGGGTAAACCAATACTTTTCTCGCATATAGAAAGGTTGGGCGAAAAAGTAAAAAATAACTTGGATCCATCCATGGAGCTTATTCGTCGTATCCATTTAGAATATGGCAATTTCAAAAATAAATAATGTTTCAAACGAAATCTGTTTTTCTGTGAATTATAAGGCGCAGTAAGAAGGTCAATATCTCCAATAAATGCAAAAAACACGCACTTCACTCCACAATCCCGAAAGTATGTAAAAAAGTTGAGAATACTTCGAAATATTGAAGATTTTCTATTACACCGCCCTAATGATAAAATTCCGCGGAAAAAGTTATATAGAAAAGTTATAGCAAATTATTAATCGAACAAAAATATGTAGTTTTTATCTTCCTATCACATTTCGGCACTTCTAAACCCGGAAAAATCAATAAAAGTTATTGTGATAAAAATACATTTTCGAATAAAAATTAGTTCACATCGTTATATTGAATGTTTTTACGTCATTCTATAACAAAAAAAAAGTATTAAAAACACCGTAAAGTTTCGAATTTTAGTTAATAGTGGAAAAATTAAAGATTCGAGTTTTCTCAAAAACGAAGAATTTCCGCGGCAAAAATCAAATTATGTAGTGCTAGCTAGCTTTCTTGTATAGAATCATCCTATAAACCGATATTCCATGTAACTGATTTCGGCTAAACGAAACTTGAGCCCTAATTTAATACTTTATATTATTTTACTGTTGATAAAAAATAGTTCAGGAACATTTAAAAATGGATTTCTTAAAAATTGGTTGTGTGAATGCTAGATCATTAGTTCCTTCAATAACTGATGTAAAACAAACTATTTGGCAGAATGACTTTGATATTTTTTTGATATGCGAAACCTGGTTAAAAAATTCGGTTATTAATTCTGTTATAAATATTAGTAATTATCGCTTATACAGGGCTGATAGAAATTGTAATGGTAAGGGAGTATGTATCTATGTTAGAAATAGGATACGCGGCGAGATAATTATGAGTAGACTGGACTACATATGGGAACAATTGTGGGTTAAGGTGGTTATTAATAAGAAATATTTTGCTGTAGGTATTATTTACAAACCACAAGAACAAAATACGAATAGTCTCGCTTCAATATATCCTACTGTTGATGAGATCATTTGTATGGGGGATTTTAATTTACATTTATTGTAGTATGAAAATGCGAGCGTTAAAAAATTCAGTTCGATTTTCGAATCATTCAATCTATGTTAAGTAATTGATGAACCTACTAGAATAACTGCGACGTCTGCAACACTCTTAGATTATGTAATAATTCCTGAAGGTAGTAATTATAATAAAGGTATTATGCAACAAGTAATTTCAGATCATTCAATGGTTGAAAATATCTAATGAACAGAGAGGTCCTAAACTTGTTACATATAAAAATTTTGATGATGATAATTTTCAACGTGATCTCTTTGACACGTCGTTTTTCAGGATATATGATCAGGAAACAGTGGATGGGAAGGTTTCTTACTTAGTCAATTGTTTGAATAATTTGCTTGATAGGCATGCTCCTATTGTTACCTCCAGGGTAACAAAACCTAAAGCACCGTGGATAACATTTCCTATCAAGAAGATGATGGACGAAAAAGACAAAGCTGTGAGAAAGTATAAAAGAACGAGATCTGAAGCTACTTTACAAACCTATAAAAATTTACGAAATTTTACATTCGAATCCATCGAAAGAGAGAAAAGGGCATATTTTGTCCGGTTCGGTAGCAGTAAACCAAATTTTAAGAGCTAATAAATTTTTTTCTGAAATCGTCAGAAAGCTTGTCATGACATAAATCAGATTGGTCATGAAAGTGTCACTTTAAAGACTAGTCACTTTCATGATTTTTACAAGACTCCTGTCACTTTACAAGACTCATCTGTCATTTTTAGACTGCAATTGAATTATAAATCGTCACTTATCTTATGAAACGTTTATTTAATATAATTAAAAACACTAACAATCAAATACAACAAATATTATTAATTGGTATTAGAACTATGAAAATGAAAATTAATGTTAATGCTACCGACACTAGTAGTATGCACATTAGAAAAGTTTATTCTAGGTATATAATTCAAAGCATTATTATTTCTGTTTTCTGTTGCGTTAGCTATGTTTGATTTGTTGTTGATTCATTGTCATGGATATAAACTTCTCATACGACTCTGATGTTGATATATTTTTTCAGTTTAAATCTCTTTTTAGTTTTGAAAAACGATTTCAGAAAAAATATGATACATCGCTGGTCATGAAAGTGTCTCTGCTTGACTCGGAGGCTTTAAAGAGATACTCGGATGCTACCGCATCCTCGTACTCATCAGTAAGCCTCCTTTTCTGCAAAGTTTCACTTTCATGACTTGTAATGTAATATACTATTACCGGTCAAATCACTTGATATACCAGAAAATCTGAGGGATGCAAACAAAGTTAATAGGTTTTTTATTGAATCGATCCCGCAATCTGAACCATCGGATGAAATAAAGTCTTTTTATAAATCAAATAAACTTAATAATTTTGATTTCAAATTTAATGAAACTAATTACTTACTTGTCCATGAAGCAATTTGTGATTAAAACAAACGGTACCGGATGTGATGGATTAAATATAAACTTTATCAAATTGTGTTGTCCATTTATTATCCCGTACATTACACATATTGTGAATTTTTGCATAACCGAAAATGGCATCCCGGGGGTATGAAAGAAAGCGGTTGTCAAAGTTCTACCTAAAAAACAAGATCCTACTGAGTTCAAAGACTTACGTCCAATAAGTATTCTACCTGCGATGTCAAAAATCTTGGAAAAAACGTTAGAATCTCAAATTAAGAATTATTTACATATACATTCACTATTACCCTCAACACAGTCAGGTTTTCGTAAAGGTTATAGTTGTACTACTGCTTTGGTTCATGTTATTGATGACATTTTCAAAGCTACCGACTCGGGTTATTCGACATTGCTGGTTATGTTAGATTTTTGTCGCGCTTTTGACACTATAAATCACGATTTAATGATTTGTATTTTGGAATATATGGGTTTGTTCCTTAATAGAGAACAACCTTAAATTCAGGCAACAGCAAGTTGTTATGGATGGTATTAGTTCAGATGTTCTCGTACTGAGATCTGGTGTACCTCAAGGGTCGATTCTTTGGCCTTTGCTTTTTCTTATGTATGCTTCTCATCTCTTAAACAAAATCCGGGAATGCAAAGTTCATTTATATACTGATGATACTCAGTTGTATTATAGCTTCAGGCATGCTCATGTGGATAACGCTTGTGCCGTTGTCAACAACAATCTAGATGAATTCATCTGTTATGCTGCTGAACACTGCCTACTTATAAACACAACCAAATCTAAAGTCATGTTGTTTGGCACTAAGCGAAACAGACAACATTTATCGAATGTAGTGAATATTACTATTGGTAATGAAGAATTGGAAGTGGTAAGTGAAGCAAAAAATTTAGGAGTTATATTAGATTCTGAATTGAGATTTGAAAGGCATATCTAACTCACCTATATAAACATAAGATTCAGGCATTTCAAAACTCGTGCCTACATATGCTTTTTAGAATAAGAAGACGACAACGAGTATTTCATAAATTGAAGGAGATTGGATGGTTGCATATGGAGAATAGAAGGAAGTTTCATTTTATTACCTTATGCCATAAAACAGGAAACCTTCCTATCCACACCGCAAAATTACGTATCGTTCAGATGTCCATAATGTAAATATTAGAAAAAGAGGTTTACTTAATGTTCCTCATTTCATGACTGAGTCTTTCAAGCGCTCGTTTTCATACCAAATTTACTCGCATTATAATGCCGTTCCATCCGAGTTTAAGATCTATAATATTTCTAAATTTAAAAGATCCCTTAAAAAATACATATTAGACAATCAAGTGGCCTCGAGAAACGCCTGGAAATTATTTTCAGAATTGTAGGTCCACCGCTATAGGGCGCATTTGACTGTTAAAATTTTAAAATGCAAATTTTTTCAAAATTTACTCAATTAACGAGCATATTAAATATTATAATCAGATTCCTCGACAAATTCTGCGTATTTTTAATATGACAAGTTTAAGTCTCTCTTCAAATAAGGGGTGGGGGATAGTGGGAACCTTGTTACGAAAAAACGCCAGTAATTCCGGTTCTGCTTGACCGATTTTAATAAACTTGATGTTGTTTGAAAGAGCTTTTGTTGAACAATCGAAAACTTGTAATTATGAAGCAATCTGATTAATAACATAAAAGCTGAAGGCGCTGTGTTATTTATTTTAAATATTGTGTTTTCTCGTAACAATTTTAAATGGAAGCATACAAATTGAAGTAGGTCTTTGAAAAGTAGACTAAATTAGTAATGAAACAGTGCAAACCGCAAGGCGATATCTCTTTTCTGTCCTGAGATATCGTAAGAAACAAGTAAATTGCGGGAATTGATCTTCCAACGTCTAGAAGGCTGGTGAAGTAAGTTGACCTACATTTTTTCAATTATATAATATGTTTCAATTATGTATATATATATATATATATATATATATATATATATTATACTATTTATCAAAAGCTTACTGTATACTTTTAATTTGAATATTTTAAGATAGCTGTTTATTATTTAGAATTTTTTTGTTTAGTTTGGCTAGCTCAGTTATTTATTATTATATCGTTTAGTAACCTTTATTATATATTTATTAATTCGAGAGCATGAAATCCTTTTTCTCTTTGAGTCCTGGCTTATTGTATTGTTATAATTGTTTAAATAAAAAGAAAACACATTATTTGAAATAGATTTAATTTTCAATGCAATATTTATATTTGATAAAAATAATATGCGACGCCAATGGTTATATTGTATCTACTTATTTATTTTAATATTTTTATCAATGCGCATGCGTGAAAAACTAGTCATGCGCTTTAATATAAAACGAACAATTCTGATACGTAAGAAACATCTATTCATATTATACCAAGTTTGTTGAAGATGCAAACAAATAAATGGTTCAAACACATAAAAGAATTTATATATATATCATAGTTATATATGATACAAATTGCTGTGGAAAGAAATTAGTTATATACATGGATAGAAAAATAGGAATTATATACAGATGGACATAGTTATTACATTATGAAATTTCAATCACCAGATTTATGCGATTACAAGATGGCGTAAGTGGCGTAAGTACATATTTTAATTTATTGAAAATTCGGCCTTTTATTAAATTTAACGATTTATGCAATGAACTCACTATACAAAGTCTGTTTCTTTCTTTTTCAGATCGATCATATTTGCAAAAGTTTATCAATTTATGTAATTAAGTACTTATTTGAGTATTTTGAGTTTTTACTCTGATTATTGGCCAATAATGATTTATAAACACTGACCTGTTGCTCTTGAATTGGGATGAAAGTCTCTGGATCCCAGGAACACTCCGCTGAAGTTCCAAAAAACCAAAATTGATGAAAATTTCATAAATTCTTGCCGAAAAACTTGTTACAATTGACTGTGAGTATTACTAATATTGTATTTAATAGTACTTTAGAAGTTTAAATGTCTTAAACCGGGAATATCTTGAAATTTCAGGAACACTATCACACACACTCCTCGCTTCTTAACACCAGCTTCCCATCTTTTTAAGCGTCCCCTCGATTCTCTACTTTTTTCAACAAACAGTCTTTTGTTCTTTTTCAGGTCACTATTCCAAAGTTTATTTATTGATTCACAATTTGTTCTGTCATATTTTATAACCAATAAGATATTGTCTTTTGCAATCAGATTAATTGAAACTTCTATCACTTATTAAAAATTTCATACATACACTCTTTTACATTATTAGTTCATTTATAGAGTTCCTATGAGTTTTTTCATCATACAAATAAATTAAAATTGGTTATACATAGATACATTTACATGGTACAACATTCAATATTGTTATTGATAGTATATCCTTGTTACGAGAGAGAGAGAGAGAGAAGTTCGTGAGTGATTTACGATGGGTTGGGGTTTTCTTGGTTGGCTGGTCTTTCTTGTTGGTGCCCTGGTGTAGGATAGGTTTCCTCTTCAGGGCTGGGTTGGGGGGGGTGTTGGGTGGTTATCCTTGTTACACTCATATTAATTATAAATATAAATTCTCTTATGTTATTTGTCTAAACTCTTTGCATTATATTATTTATAATAAACTTTAACAAATTACTATTTATTGATTCTATGTTTATTTTATTTACCATATATCATTTGTCTATATGTCATTATTTGTTTATCTATGAAATCTATTGAATTATATTCTATTCAATATTTGTATTTGTTTTTCATTCTTAAATTAATGATTATAATGAATTAACTATAATAATATTTGTTTTCATTTCAGATGAACAGCTGATTATGATATGGAAATTATTCTTCGTCTTAGGCAACTTTATTTACATCATTACATTGGTTAGGCAATATCTATATTTTATGTTATTATTGAGGTAATTCCTTATTTATTATATTGTTATAGGCTATTATTTAATATATCTTTATTTGATATGTTGTTTAAATTAAAAAAAGTGTTTCCTTTTTACTTGTTTTCTTAAATTATATTATTTTCATATATATTTCATACTAGCAACATATTTTTATAATACTAATTCTCTTATTATTTATGATATCTGGTTCAATATATATATATATATATATATATATATATATATATATATATATATATAATATTGGAAATGTTTATATTCTTGGGTTCATAGGTTGTTTTAAAATAATTAAAATACGATTGTATTTCACATTTTTCTATTGAAAATGGATAAAAATTTTAACGTTTCGCCTCCTCCTTGGAAGCATTTTCAAAACAATATCATTATAAGAATAAGGTACGATTAAAATATTTGTAAATAGATAAAAACATAACATTAGTAGGTTTTTTTAAAAAACATTAATAAAAACACAGAATTAAAATTGACGTACTCACCTTAGAATTTCAATGTAACGATACTATACGAGGGAAGTTGAAATGAGTTAATTAATCAGCTTATAGTAAATTTGACTCAAGTTTTTTATATCTTGTCTATCATTCACAGAAAACTCATCTTGTTTTATGTGTATCATTTCTTTAATTGATAATTTCTGATAATTTGTGTCTTGAGCTAAGATTTTTGTTTTTTTATAATCAAATTCATGATTCTCAGTGCTTTCATGTTTGTGTAAAGCAGTTGATGCATTTTTTGTATATTTGTGACCATTCATCCTGCCCTCCAAGTACTGTGTAGTCATTCCTATATAATGCTTCGGACAATTCATGCATGGTATGGAGTATATAATATTAGATTTTTTATTATCTTTGGTTTTGTTTTTTAGTTTAGTAAAAAGTGGCGATAATGTGTTGTGGGATTTATGGCATACATTGATGTTATATTTTGATAAGATGTATTTAAGCTTTTCAGATAATTGATTTGTATAAGGTAGAGCTATATATGTATCATTTTCTTGGTTTGGTTTTATTTGTGTACTTGGTTTTATGTTGTTATTGTATAATTTATATGTACGTTGTTGAATGATTCTGTTAATTTGATTTTCTGGATATTGATTATTTTTTAGAACATTTTTAAGTTTTTTCAATACCTTAGGGCGATACTCAGGTGAAGTTAATTTGATAGCTCTATCTGTTAATCCTATAATGACACTGTTTTTTTGTGATTTGGGATGGCATGAGTTATAATTTAGATATCGTCCAGACCATGTTTCTTTTGTATATAGTTTAGTTTTTATTTTGTTTTTGGTTTTTATAAGTGTCATGTCTAGAAAATTTATTTTGTTATTGTTTTCGATTTCTAAAGTGAATTGGATACTTGGGTTGAAACTATTGAAAGCACTCAGGAATGCATCGCACTTGTTACTCGGAATTACAGCTAAACAATCGTCAACGTATCTTTTAAAAAATGTTACATCAAAATCTATATTATTTAATACTTTTTCTTCTATATATTCCATGACAATTTGCGCTAGACTTGAAGAAATTGGAGATCCCATTGTACATCCGTTTAGTTGTTGGAAAAAGTTGTCATTATATTGAAAGTAATTATTTGTTTGTATAAGCATAATGCCTTCTAGAAATTCGTCATAGTTAAGTGATGTATGTTGTTTGATCGAATCCCATTTATCTTTTAGTACATGTGTTATAAGATCATTTGGAATATTTGTATACATTGAAATGACATCTAGGGATATGATTTTATAATTATCAGGAATATGCACTGTATCTAAAAATTGTTTGAGCATAAATGAATCTTTCACATAAAAATTATTTTTAGTTGTTTTTGATAGACTATATGCAAGATATTTGGACAGCTTATAAAAAGGTGATTGGATGTATGACACTATTGGACGCATTGGTATATTTGGTTTATGTATTTTCGGTAGTCCATATAGTTTTGGTGGTAAAGCATTGTGTGTTTGTAATTTTTTTGCTTCGTTGGCATTGATAGAACCATTATTTAAAAGTTTTTTTATAAATGTATTATTTTTGTTTTGAAATATTTTGGTTTTATCTGATTTAATTTTTTGATAAACTTTTCTATCATTTAGTAGCTCTGTCATTTTATTATTATAATCATCGGTGTTCATTACTAGTGTTTTATTACATTTATCCGGTTGTAGAATTGTAATTTGCGGATTGCATTTTATAAATTCTTTAGTTTTCTTCAATTTTTTTTGGATGTTTTTTTGAGTTTTATTGATTTTTTGAGTTTTATGATGACGGAGTTTTATTTTATGATTGGTGATAGTATTTACTACATCAGCTCTAATATTATCTTTTATTTGATCTGGTTTATTAATAATGGCTGTTTCTATACTTGCAATATATTCTGTATAAGGTAATTCGTTCTCATTTTTGTATGGCAGAGAGAAATTTTTTCCATATGCTAATATTTCTTTTATGTCATTTGGTATATGTGTATTAGAGATATTCTCAATCCACGAGTCAGAGTTTATTTTAGTTTCATTTTGTGTACAGTTATTAATTAAATTATTAAACTTTTTTGAATTTGCTTTTTTCACTTTTTGAAAATGTTTTTCATATTTTGTTTTTTCTAGATTGACATATGAATTCAATAAGCTTTCTGGAATGATAAATTCCAATTCCAATAATCAAAAAATTAAATCAGATAAAACCAAAATATTTCAAAACAAAAATAATACATTTATAAAAAAACTTTTAAATAATGGTTCTATCAATGCCAACGAAGCAAAAAAATTACAAACACACAATGCTTTACCACCAAAACTATATGGACTACCGAAAATACATAAACCAAATATACCAATGCGTCCAATAGTGTCATACATCCAATCACCTTTTTATAAGCTGTCCAAATATCTTGCATATAGTCTATCAAAAACAACTAAAAATAATTTTTATGTGAAAGATTCATTTATGCTCAAACAATTTTTAGATACAGTGCATATTCCTGATAATTATAAAATCATATCCCTAGATGTCATTTCAATGTATACAAATATTCCAAATGATCTTATAACACATGTACTAAAAGATAAATGGGATTCGATCAAACAACATACATCACTTAACTATGACGAATTTCTAGAAGGCATTATGCTTATACAAACAAATAATTACTTTCAATATAATGACAACTTTTTCCAACAACTAAACGGATGTACAATGGGATCTCCAATTTCTTCAAGTCTAGCGCAAATTGTCATGGAATATATAGAAGAAAAAGTATTAAATAATATAGATTTTGATGTAACATTTTTTAAAAGATACGTTGACGATTGTTTAGCTGTAATTCCGAGTAACAAGTGCGATGCATTCCTGAGTGCTTTCAATAGTTTCAACCCAAGTATCCAATTCACTTTAGAAATCGAAAACAATAACAAAATAAATTTTCTAGACATGACACTTATAAAAACCAAAAACAAAATAAAAACTAAACTATATACAAAAGAAACATGGTCTGGACGATATCTAAATTATAACTCATGCCATCCCAAATCACAAAAAAACAGTGTCATTATAGGATTAACAGATAGAGCTATCAAATTAACTTCACCTGAGTATCGCCCTAAGGTATTGAAAAAACTTAAAAATGTTCTAAAAAATAATCAATATCCAGAAAATCAAATTAACAGAATCATTCAACAACGTACATATAAATTATACAATAACAACATAAAACCAAGTACACAAATAAAACCAAACCAAGAAAATGATACATATATAGCTCTACCTTATACAAATCAATTATCTGAAAAGCTTAAATACATCTTATCAAAATATAACATCAATGTATGCCATAAATCCCACAACACATTATCGCCACTTTTTACTAAACTAAAAAACAAAACCAAAGATAATAAAAAATCTAATATTATATACTCCATACCATGCATGAATTGTCCGAAGCATTATATAGGAATGACTACACAGTACTTGGAGGGCAGGATGAATGGTCACAAATATACAAAAAATGCATCAACTGCTTTACACAAACATGAAAGCACTGAGAATCATGAATTTGATTATAAAAAAACAAAAATCTTAGCTCAAGACACAAATTATCAGAAATTATCAATTAAAGAAATGATACACATAAAACAAGATGAGTTTTCTGTGAATGATAGACAAGATATAAAAAACTTGAGTCAAATTTACTATAAGCTGATTAATTAACTCATTTCAACTTCCCTCGTATAGTATCGTTACATTGAAATTCTAAGGTGAGTACGTCAATTTTAATTCTGTGTTTTTATTAATGTTTTTTAAAAAAACCTACTAATGTTATGTTTTTATCTATTTACAAATATTTTAATCGTACCTTATTCTTATAATGATATTGTTTTGAAAATGCTTCCAAGGAGGAGGCGAAACGTTAAAATTTTTATCCATTTTCAATAGAAAAATGTGAAATACAATCGTATTTTAATTATTTTAAAACAACCTATGAACCCAAGAATATAAACATTTCCAATATTATATACAAATGGTTGAAGAAACTAAATGAATTTATATTTATTGCAAGGGTCTAAAGTGCAAAAGTTCACAACATCAAAATGCCATATTACGAAGATATACGCAGAAATTACGGAGCATCAACTGTAGCAACTATGAAATCTATAACCAATTCTTTCAAGAAACTTGCCAATCAAAAGAATCGCCGTATATTCTTATTAAGATGTAAAGATTCAGGAATCCAACCGAAGTTTTTGAATTTTAGTGTAAATCATATTAATGTGACAGGTACGTACCTTAGAAGGAAATTTAACGATATTATAAATACAACTAAATCAAAAATTATCAACTTGAGTATCAGTGAATCTGTTAAACTAATAAAAAAACTAGAAAAAGCTATTGATTGTGAAATAAACAAATTGAAAAATATCATTCCAGAAAGCTTATTGAATTCATATGTCAATCTAGAAAAAACAAAATATGAAAAACATTTTCAAAAAGTGAAAAAAGCAAATTCAAAAAAGTTTAATAATTTAATTAATAACTGTACACAAAATGAAACTAAAATAAACTCTGACTCGTGGATTGAGAATATCTCTAATACACATATACCAAATGACATAAAAGAAATATTAGCATATGGAAAAAATTTCTCTCTGCCATACAAAAATGAGAACGAATTACCTTATACAGAATATATTGCAAGTATAGAAACAGCCATTATTAATAAACCAGATCAAATAAAAGATAATATTAGAGCTGATGTAGTAAATACTATCACCAATCATAAAATAAAACTCCGTCATCATAAAACTCAAAAAATCAATAAAACTCAAAAAAACATCCAAAAAAAATTGAAGAAAACTAAAGAATTTATAAAATGCAATCCGCAAATTACAATTCTACAACCGGATAAATGTAATAAAACACTAGTAATGAACACCGATGATTATAATAATAAAATGACAGAGCTACTAAATGATAGAAAAGTTTATCAAAAAATTAAATCAGATAAAACCAAAATATTTCAAAACAAAAATAATACATTTATAAAAAAACTTTTAAATAATGGTTCTATCAATGCCAACGAAGCAAAAAAATTACAAACACACAATGCTTTACCACCAAAACTATATGGACTACCGAAAATACATAAACCAAATATACCAATGCGTCCAATAGTGTCATACATCCAATCACCTTTTTATAAGCTGTCCAAATATCTTGCATATAGTCTATCAAAAACAACTAAAAATAATTTTTATGTGAAAGATTCATTTATGCTCAAACAATTTTTAGATACAGTGCATATTCCTGATAATTATAAAATCATATCCCTAGATGTCATTTCAATGTATACAAATATTCCAAATGATCTTATAACACATGTACTAAAAGATAAATGGGATTCGATCAAACAACATACATCACTTAACTATGACGAATTTCTAGAAGGCATTATGCTTATACAAACAAATAATTACTTTCAATATAATGACAACTTTTTCCAACAACTAAACGGATGTACAATGGGATCTCCAATTTCTTCAAGTCTAGCGCAAATTGTCATGGAATATATAGAAGAAAAAGTATTAAATAATATAGATTTTGATGTAACATTTTTTAAAAGATACGTTGACGATTGTTTAGCTGTAATTCCGAGTAACAAGTGCGATGCATTCCTGAGTGCTTTCAATAGTTTCAACCCAAGTATCCAATTCACTTTAGAAATCGAAAACAATAACAAAATAAATTTTCTAGACATGACACTTATAAAAACCAAAAACAAAATAAAAACTAAACTATATACAAAAGAAACATGGTCTGGACGATATCTAAATTATAACTCATGCCATCCCAAATCACAAAAAAACAGTGTCATTATAGGATTAACAGATAGAGCTATCAAATTAACTTCACCTGAGTATCGCCCTAAGGTATTGAAAAAACTTAAAAATGTTCTAAAAAATAATCAATATCCAGAAAATCAAATTAACAGAATCATTCAACAACGTACATATAAATTATACAATAACAACATAAAACCAAGTACACAAATAAAACCAAACCAAGAAAATGATACATATATAGCTCTACCTTATACAAATCAATTATCTGAAAAGCTTAAATACATCTTATCAAAATATAACATCAATGTATGCCATAAATCCCACAACACATTATCGCCACTTTTTACTAAACTAAAAAACAAAACCAAAGATAATAAAAAATCTAATATTATATACTCCATACCATGCATGAATTGTCCGAAGCATTATATAGGAATGACTACACAGTACTTGGAGGGCAGGATGAATGGTCACAAATATACAAAAAATGCATCAACTGCTTTACACAAACATGAAAGCACTGAGAATCATGAATTTGATTATAAAAAAACAAAAATCTTAGCTCAAGACACAAATTATCAGAAATTATCAATTAAAGAAATGATACACATAAAACAAGATGAGTTTTCTGTGAATGATAGACAAGATATAAAAAACTTGAGTCAAATTTACTATAAGCTGATTAATTAACTCATTTCAACTTCCCTCGTATAGTATCGTTACATTGAAATTCTAAGGTGAGTACGTCAATTTTAATTCTGTGTTTTTATTAATGTTTTTTAAAAAAACCTACTAATGTTATGTTTTTATCTATTTACAAATATTTTAATCGTACCTTATTCTTATAATGATATTGTTTTGAAAATGCTTCCAAGGAGGAGGCGAAACGTTAAAATTTTTATCCATTTTCAATAGAAAAATGTGAAATACAATCGTATTTTAATTATTTTAAAACAACCTATGAACCCAAGAATATAAACATTTCCAATATTATATACAAATGGTTGAAGAAACTAAATGAATTTATATATATATATATATATATATATATGTTATATTTGTTTTCAAGCGATGTGTTAGTAAATCAAAAGCATAAAATATCAATAAAACCGATATTTGCCCAACAACAACAACAAATACAGTTTAAAATATGAATTACGATTTAGGTCGCGTAATAATTTTTGACATATGCTTCAAAATCATAGCTTGCTTGTTTTCAAATAGAAATCTAGTTTGTATCTTACATGGCCATCTTTACAAATTTTGTTGACATCAGTAAGGGCGCGTTGTATCAAGCACCTAAACTCGGTTTAATAATAACTCATGTTTAGACTGTGACAGATTGATGTATTTATTAACAACCAATTACATCCTTCTAAACATCAGTTATCATTAAACCGAGTTTAGGTGTTTGATACAACGCGACCTAAATCGTAATTCATATTTTAAACTGTGTTTGTTGTTGCTGGGAAAATATCGTTTTTTATTGATATTTTATATATATATATATATATATATATATATATATATATATATATGTATATATATATATATATATATATATATGTTTTATTTGTTTTCAAGCGATGTGTTAGTAAATCAAAAGCATAAAATATCAATAAAACCGATATTTGCCCAACAACAACAACAAATACAGTTTAAAATATGAATTACGATTTAGGTCGCGTTGTATCAAACACCTAAACTCGGTTTAATGATAACTGATGTTTAGACGGATGTAATTGATTGTTAATAAATACATCAATCTGTCACAGTCTAAACATGACTTATTATTAAACCGAGTTTAGGTGTTTGATACAACGCGCCCTTATTGAGGAAAATAAAATTTGTAAAGATGGCCATGTAAGATACAAACTAGATTTCTATTTGAAAACAAGCAAGCTATGATTTTGACGCATATGTCAAAAATTATTAACCGTCTTGCAGTTGATAGAGTTTCTTTATTTTTTCGCAATAAAATGATTCTTACAAATGAAGAAGCATTTGATATGTTGGCAGTTTATGTTGAATGTATGAGAAATGCAACCGTTGCTGCTCGAGTGTACACTGCAGTACCCAAATAGACGACATCACAGCAGAAGAGTTTTTCTCCAACTCGCACACCGTGTGCGTACTATTGGAAATATAAATATTCCTGTGTACTGAAGACAACACAGAGATAGAACAGAAGAAAATGTCATTAATGTTTTAGCTTATGTCAATGTTAACACTCATTCAAGCACCAGAGCAAAAGCTAGAGACCTAGGTATATGTCCAACCACCGTTCAAAATGTTTTAGGAGAACACAGGTGACTACTTATTTATTAATGCATGTCTTATTCGGTGTTAGAATGATAAAAATGTTTTAATATTCTTCGTTTGTCGCGTAGGTAACTACTTATATGTTTCTCATTCATATCATACCGAAAATATCATTAAATCAAAGTTAACTTGTGAAAACATGACTAATGTATTTGCCGCCATTTTATGTCCAGTTTCAATAAAACATCAAATTATTTAACGAAATTATCTTATGCTGTGTGAATACATTTTTAACTAACAACATGATAATTAAGTGAGGCATACTAAAGTAAAAATGTACCAATAATAAAAATAATGAGAGGCCTGGCGAAAAAAATTAGTAATATCATTACGAGAGTTAATGCATTTAAAGTCATTAACAACGAAGGCCTTCAATGTGTCTTATTTATATGATTATACTATTTTAGATTGCACTCATATCACATGGTCCTACACCAAAGTTTGAATGCTCAAGATTTCGATACCAGGTTGGATTTTTGCAACTGGCTCTCACATATTATACACGACGATCCTGAAATACTTTCACGAATTATGTGGACAGATGAGACTACGTTTCATAATGATGGTAGTGTAAATCGACATAATATGCACTACTGGTCTGATACGAATCCCCACTGGATGCAGGAGGTCCAACATCAGGGTCGTTGGTCTGTAAATGTGTGGTGCGGGATTCTAGGTGGAGAAATAATTGGGCCTTTTTTTAATGAGGCTGTTAATGGAGACTGATATTTAGATTTTTTTAAGCAACAAATTGCCATTTCTTTTAGAATACATACCTTTGGCCATTCGTCGTAACATGATCTTGCAACATGATGGGTGCCCGGCACATTTTTCTAGAGATGTTCGGAATTTCTTAGATAAATCATACCCTGGAAGGCGGATAGGACGTGGAGGTTCATTATTTGGCCACCGAGGTTTCCAGACTTAACTTGTTTAAATATTTTATTTGTGGGGGCGAGTAAACAATCTCGTTCATGCCGATAGACCCGCAACAAGAGCTGACATGGTTGAAAGCATACGACAGACAATACGAAGTATTTCAAGGGCAGAAATTGAAGCTGCTGTTTCCTCTACCCGTCAGCGATTGATTTCATGCATTGAAAATGATGGGCGACATTTCGAACATGTAGGGCGGTACTAATTAAGTAGTTATTTATTGAAGGTTTCAATTGTTCGATTTATCACATTATTTTAAAATTCGTTCTCATTGTTAGTAGCGACAGCATTACATTTAGGTAATCTAGTGGCAACCATAACATAGTATGATAACAGTTTAAATTACTACAGACTAATGTAAGATCTTTTCATTCAGGCTAAATTTAATAATTTCTGTTAAAGCGAACCAGCCTTCTAGACGTTGGAAGAACAATTTCCGCCATTTACCTGTTTCTTACGATATCTCAGGATAGAAAAGAGATGTTGCCTTGCGGTTTGCACTGTTTCATTACTAATTTAGTCTACTTTTTAAAGACCTACTTCAATTTTTATGTTTCCATTTAAAATTGTTACGAGAAAACAAAAGATTTAAAAAAAATAAAACAGCTTCCTCTAGCATTTATGTTATTAATCAGATTGCTTCATATTTACAAGTTTTCGATTGTTCAACAAAAGTTCTTCCAAACAACATCAAGTTTATTAAAAATCGGTCAAGCAGAACCGGAATTACAGGCGTTTTTTCGTAATAAGGTTCCCACTCTCCCTCACCTCTTATTTGAAGAGATAGACGTAAACTAGTCATATTAAAAATATGTAGAATTTGTAGAGGAATCTGATTATAATATTTAATATGCTCCTTAATTGAGTACATTTTGAAAAATTTTGCATTTTAAAATTTTAACTGTCAAATACGCCCTCTAGCGGTGGACCTACAATTCTGAAAATAATTTCCAGGCGTTTATCGAGGTCACTTTGGTTATAAATTTTTTTCCCGAACTTGTGCTATAATCCACTTCTGAGATATGGCCGACGGCCGTTCTTAATTGGTCACCCGGTACACACTTCTCATCCATCAACACTTTCAAATATCATTTCAAATTTTTCTTGGAAAACCTCCGCACGTGCTTTGAAACCAAATGGTAATTTTTTAAAGCAGTGCCTTGTAAATGGTGTTGCAAAAGTACATAATTTACTACTATTTTCTGTTAACCTAAATTGACAAAATGCTGCCACAGCATCCAATATACTAAAAATTTTAGCACCTTTTAGTTTAGCGGATATTGCTTCAAATGTCAGTAACATAAAATATTCCCTTTTTATATTATCATTTAAGTGTACAGCGGGTCCTATAAATCCAGATATACCACATTTTAGTATTTTTTGGAGAAATTTCGGTTGTTACAACCTCCGGAGTGTATAAGTGCCGAAATTTAGTTTTAATCCTTAAAACTGTTCATTTTACCATTCAATTATGCCATAAAGAAGCCGACCAAATATAGGTTGTAGTATCAAAGGTGTAAGCAGAAAACTGTCACGTTTTAAGGATGAAATCGGGAAGTCTGGTGCATTTTCTTTTCGGGAATGAATTGTTCCCAAGGACTTATCAAGTTTGATGTAATGTAAACGAATTAGATTGTTCTCATTTTGTTTATTTATAACATAATAGTTGAAGTGCACCAACCGTGAAAATGTTTATGAAGCGTGGAGTTGAAATATCGTTTTACATTTTAATAAATTAAGTAAATTGCTTCTTTGACACTGTTTTCGAAAGTTTAACCCTTTCACTCAATGTATTCATGCGAATATGCAAAATTAATATTTTGTTTACTCTCGTCTAAATTTTTTAATTTAATTAAAAACTTTCTATGCATTCTAAATCTAAAATAAATGAGATTTAACCATATATATTATTATACTACCATATTATAGTAGAATTTATTGAAACATGTGTGCTAAATGCTCCTTAAACCGAACGCTAACAGACTTCTTAGTTTGCCCAATAAATTTTCCGTCACAATCGTTACAGCTAATTTCGTAAATACCACTCTTTTCCAAATCCAGTATTTTATCCTTAAGGTTACCTAACAACTGTTTCAAAGTATGATATAAAGGCGCAATTCCACTGGGGCAACAAAAGGCAGCATGTAGCATGCTACACGTCGTTTAGTGTTGCCTATTTGTATATATGCGACTATGCCGCAAGCATTTAAACAATGTTGCACAAGCAACTTTTTGCTCACTGTCGCATGCGCTTTGTAGCATATGTTCGTGGCATGGATCTATACCAATATATCAATAGAAGCAACAAGCAACTTCAGTTTCCGGAATCATGTCTATACAAACGGTTGCGGCGGCTGTATATTTGGTGATAGCATTGAATAGAAAAAGGAAAAGAAGGAAGCCGAGGTGGTGGAGGAGACAATTATACATTGGTGGTCAAAAACCTCAGACTGAGTTTTACGACAAATTGATTGCGGACGATGAGGCTCTGTTTCGAAATTTAACTCGAATGAGCCGAGAATATTTTGAATGCTTATAGAGGAAGATCTCATTGATTGTAAGAAAATCTGATACCAATTTCCCTGAAGCAATACCACCTCGTATTAGGTTATTAGTAACATTAAGATATTTGGCTACCGGCGATAGCTATCCTTCACTTATATATTTGTTCCGGATATCTGAACCAAGCATTTCATGAATTATTCTAGAGGTATGCAGAGCTCTGATCGACATCTTACACGATTTTGTAAAGGTGAGTAAAATTATGATTACTAATGTTAAATATTTTATTGTTCTTAAAAAATTGCTTCCATAATGTTATTTTGGAACGAGGAACTCCAAGAGTACTGCGATAGCCGAAAGATCTTCTCGTTGCTTATCGTTTCCAATAAAGTTGTCAGATGGCTGTATATAGCTATTTCTGGGACCCTAAACATCTTCTCTTTCTTTATCGTTCCATTAAAGTTGTCAGATATCTGTACATAGCTATATGTGGGCACAGAAAACGTTGATTGGTGCGATCCAGCAGATACCGTCGAGCATGGATCACTGTAATTACTTTCACAGCTTTGAAAAGTTGTGGAAGTGTTTCCACAGCTTTGGAAAGTTGTAGAAGTGTTTCCACTGCTTTGAAAAGTTGTGGAAGTGTGGTATATTGTTGATCAAGTGCTTTGCGGTTGTTCGTGCTGTAGGGTTTAGATTTCGCAGTTCATTACCTAAATGCTCTCCGTACGTTGAACACTCATCTCTTTGGCATGTACTTTTTAGAATATTATATGCTTCCTCTTCGCGATCCGAAGGAGTAGAACGCTTCTGTTTCTCTGTCTTTTTCTTTTTAGGGGCAATCACAATGTCTCTTCTCTCTTCACGGCTTTCTCGACCGTCTGTATCAGTGAAACTTGTTTGAGTGTCTTGTGTGTCTGCGAAATATCATCGTCATTCTGCAACAACAAAAATATATGCATTACTTTAATTCTGGCATCAAATCAAAAATAAAAAAAAATCTGCTAAATTAGTGAATTTTCTTAAATAAATGTTTTAATGTGCGATTTAGAGAAAAATGTTAAATATAAAAGTTGTAGAACATGTTAAGGTCTATGAAAAAAATCAGTAACTTTTTTGCGTCAAATGAAAAACAAAGGAAATACGATTTTTTTTCAGCTTTGACAGGCTGCCATTTTGTTTTAACTGGGCCGATTTGGCTCATTAACGAACTCGTCCAATATTTTGGCCTAACCGATTTTTGTAGCGAGTTTGGCTTCGATCCGTCAAAAAATACCGTAACTATATTCAACGACGAAAACTTTGTGTTTATTAATCAACTCACAGATGCTACGCATAGTAAAGTTTCCGTTTGCGTCGCTCTGAACCACATGACAAGAGTTATAAATAAATATGAAAAGAATTAACAGTTTTAAAATAATTATGTATTTTAAAAAACAACCTTAGACAGAACATAACAAGCAAACGAAAATCAATAAAATAACGTAACGCTACACGGAATTTTAGACACCCAAAGCATCTGCTTATATTTAAAGAATAAATAGGATGGCAATAATAAAATCAACAGCGCTACGATGATTGATCAATAAATGACATTTAGAATTAGTAAAAACATATATAAGATATGTTAGTTAATATTTAATCATCAAAGTATATAGGAAATATAATAATATAAGTAGGAAACTGTAATTACAGGAAATGTCAAAAACCAATACGAAATATAACAGTTGAGACAAGTATACCAACATAAAATGTATTTGAATATGAAATATAAGAATAAAAATAAATGATTACCGACCTAATTTATATGTATAAATGTAATAATATCAAACAAAATAAGAAATGAACTGTATCCATGTATATTATGTAAATATTTAGGTTGTAGGAAATATAAAAATGATATATTTGCATTGACCAATCGGAAGATTTCAAATAATCAATAACATGAAAAAACAATAATAATAAGATGTTAGTGAATTAAATCAATGACAATAAGGTTATAGTGAATAAAAAACAATATTTTATAACAAGTTTAAGTCAGAAAAACAATAAAAACATTAATAAACAAAGTGACAGGTGAACAATAATCAAAGATTTTTCTAGAACATTGCCAGCTTCTGGTTATAAACAATAGAAATGGTTTTGGCGGATAAAAGACCCGCGATAGTCTGTTAGGCGTTGGTAACTGAAGAAGCAGGAAGTAAATTGAATGTGATCCAGTTCTTTGTTATAAAATTAAGTAATAAGTGTGAGTATGTATAAATCAGAAATATAAAAAGTAACTAATAATTAAAATAAGTGCCAAGACAAATCTGTTTGAAACAAAGTAAAGCCAAATAATAATTATCATCCGATAGTTATAAGAAGGAAGATTGCCACCTGAAGCGGGAAAGCGTTATGGATGGATCCAACTGAAGGCGTCGTTTTGACGAAAAGAACAAGGTCTGTGGTGTGTTTTAATTGGTAATATTTGGTACCAAATAATAAAAAGTGAAATTTAGAATCATAAACACCTGGTAGTAAAAGTTTTAAAATGAATATAATGTACCAGGAAACGTGATAAAAAAACTTACCATTATCAAATTTGTAGATAGATGTATAAATTTCTGTCATGTTGAATTTTCTCCAATCACATATATATAAAACTTTCCACAAAACAACAAACCACAACTAATTTCAGTTTTTATCACATGCACAATTGTTATAATACGTTAAAATAATGTTTAAAAAAGATCGAAATTAAGTAGATAAATATTTCAGATATCCTTTCCATTTCACGAACCGAATAAAACTAAAGTAGTGTTTAAAATATTTTCAATAATCCTATTTATAAGAACAAGCAGAAAAAAGTTTACAAATAGTTGAACAACTTTAAACGCAGGTGTTCATATTTTTTTTCCAAAGAAATATAATGTTTACAAACGATTACCCAAGTTTATGCAAATGAGTCTGCAAAAGCCATCTCAAAAAGAATTAATAGTTTTTTATAATATACAGAAAGTTTGTTTTGATGTGGAAATTTGGATGTAGATATATTGAAAAATCCATTATTTAATTTTATATCATAAGAGTTTTTAATAAGAAAGGATAATCATTTATTTCTATACATAATAGGTATATGACTCCAACAATAAAATAAAGCGCCAACTATATTTTATATATAAGTAATATTATTTTCAAATCTTTTCTCTATCTTTCCATAAATAACATAAAATAAATTCTAGTGATGAGTAATGTTGATTTTATTATGATATGCCCAGAAGTTATAGAGTAGTGTATAAATAAGAGCAGCCGATGTAATAAAATTTTAGGAATTAAATGAAACCACATGCTATTAAATAGCATAATGAATAGGAGGAATTAAAGGTAAAATATATATAAATTAGCTAGCCCAAGAGTGTAATATTTCAATTGTAACAAAACATTAATACATTAAATATTCAAGTTAAATTCACAACTAAAATAATAATTCTCATATATATAAATTTCATATACAATTTATATCCCAAACGTGGAATAAATAAATTATAGTATTAAACAACATATCATAAATAAATAAAACATATTATTAAATAAAAATCCATACATATTTAACTTGCTCCCCAACGTGGGGCATTATATAAAATAAAGTAGTAATCCTATTTAATATATATATATATATATAAAACCTTTGGAACGGAGGGTGATTTTGGCATCTAGGAACACCAAAACGAAAAACTGCATTGAAAATTTTCCGAAGTCGCGTCATGCTACTTTCTACAATAGCCCTATTTCATTCTGAAATAAGCCTAAAAATCTTCATCGTGCATAGACCACATTTTTTTCAAGAGTAAATATACTGAAGATAAATTATTGAATCCATAAATTCTCCAGTCCAAGATAAGAGACCATTTTCCAATTATTCTCAACTATAATGTACAAACTGATAAACCAAATCGAACAATCACAAACAAATATATAGATTACAGATAATTGAGTCTTTGATACTGTAGTGGTTACTCAGTAAGTGCCCCTCGTATAAACTACGTCCACCATAAAAGTGTTATATCTTTGGGAAAGCACTTACCTAGTAACCGATCTTCGGGGGTTGAATAAATAACATCATTTTAAAACTCACTGGGATAAAATGTATTTGAGAAATATTAACACAGATTATAATTACACTGTACATACATTTAAATATTCAGAATAATAATAATGAATGAATCATGGGTTGTCGACACTGTGTATTTATAGGAAGCATTCGCTCAGTGACCTGCATGCACGACCTTCCGCATAGTGTCATATTTACAGATTAATTGGAACGTGCTCTTCGTATATCTAGCCTGGCCTCCATAGATCAATGCACGCTATTTACATCGAAATTAATATTAACATAATTTAATCTTGTTTCTATGCTAATGTCCTTTTTACACTACTGTCATTTCGGGATCATCAACAAGAAATTTTTGAAGACATCTACTCCAGTAATAATATACAACAAACTGCAGATCATTTATACCAAGTTATAGTGAAAAATATTAATAAAAGTACAATCACCAAAACCACAGAAGACAAACACAAAAAGAAGCCATGGGTAACAAAGGGTCTTATATAGTCAATAGAAAAGAGGGATAAATTAATCAAGATATTTCAAAAAAAAAGACACTCATTCATATAATGAATTTTAAATACATAGAAACAAAATAGTTAAACTGATTTCAGAATTGAAACAAAAATACTACAGGAATATAATTATGGAAAATTCGAACAATAGCAAATAAATATGACGTGATCGGGTTTGCTGTGGTACCACTTCAACGCGTGTCCTCTCAATTTTCCAACAGTCAACAATTTTAGAATTCCGTCCGGTACATTATATGTCCTTTGAACTGAATCGTCTCGTTCTAGCCACACTTCAACATTTTGTTACTTGTCTTCGGACCCGTAAAACTCCGGCAAAAGCGCTGATAATTCCTTATTCGTAGCACGTGACTGGTTTTCTCCCCTATGATCATTTCTGCTTTGTTCATATGTAAAAAATGCTCGAACTGAGGCTTGTACGTATTACATCATCTATGTTTAATTGTGTAGTCGTTTCGATATCTTCACCAATAACTGAGTTTTCAGCGGGAATTCTTACTTCAGGGTTTTCGGCCATGCTTTTTAATTTTAATCCACTAATTTTTTGGTCATCGGCCTTTCTTATCCCACTTCTGATTGTTGTAGGGCTCTGGGTCAAAAGCTCGGACCAATGCGAATAATATTTTTGGGTTTTATTAAATGTATATTACGAAAATTCAGGATGGTACATAATACATAAAATCTTTGATCCGCCTAACCTCACTCCTGTCTCGTCGAGTCGCAGAACATAACTGTTGACAGTGTTGACACTGTTGTCAGTTTCTCAAATATTGACAAGATAAACAACAAGATCTAACACATAAGAAAAGGACTTTGTATATGTGTAGCTGTATTTATCTATAATTAAAGGAAACCAAATGGATCTTTGAGTATTATTTATAAGATAACGTAATTTTTCACGTTTCGCGTATGACGCCACATTTGAATTTAAAAGTTGACGTGTTGAGCGCCATTTATAATTTTGTAAAATAATGAATAACAAAAGGTATCAATTTTTTTATCCATTTTAACACGTTAATCGCCACAATGTATCAAATTGAATTTTGTCTCCGGGTACACGGAAGAAAAACTGGCTTATTATAAATAATATTGTAGAAAATAATAAAGTAACACTTATGACAATTATTTTGACATAAAAGCAATCGAAAATGACATTGTCAAACGTGAATCAAGTATGTCTCACGCAGCCTCCTGTATCAAAATTTTTAGCAATGACACGTGAAGTGTACGTGATTCATAACACAAACTAGTCTGTTCTTGTCAGTTTTCGTTGTTTATTCGCAGTTGCATTTGGTTACTTGTACAGTTAAGTTTGAATTAAAGTAATGTGTGGAAATATTGTTATAATTTGCTGTTTTTTTTAAGAAAGGGTAAAAGTTTTTGACAAATCTTGATATAATATTTAATTTTATATATTTTTTAAAGAAATATGGATAGTTACGAAAAGGAACAGCAACGTTTGCAAAACATAATGGATTCTATCCTATCTGATAAGAGGTTGAGCCCATCCTCCGCAGACACCGACAAACCAATATCAAAAAGAAAAAATCATCATATTTTGGTAGTAATACGTTACTTGTTGAAGGTTGTAGTAGGTAGACCCCTGAAGACAGTGTGACAGTATCCCATCATAACCCAGA
This sequence comes from Galeruca laticollis, assembly GCA_963921935.1. Classification (NCBI taxonomy): domain Eukaryota; kingdom Metazoa; phylum Arthropoda; class Insecta; order Coleoptera; family Chrysomelidae; genus Galeruca; species Galeruca laticollis. Next base: position 285,221,606 of record OY998175.1, on the reverse strand, counting down.
TCTAATGACTATAAAGGCAGTTATCGCTCAGTTTCAAGTCGACAGTTCAGATGAACATGAAGATGAACCTTTGCTTCCGTCACTAACATGGCATAATGTTATTGGACAGTATCTCAAAAACTTTCAGGTTGACATACTAGATTTAACTGCTTTATTTGACCACATTGATAAACCACCAGTTTTGTAGCTAACATGGTAACATAAACAAATCGTTACACCTGTCAAAAGAAGGAAACTACTTGTAGGAAATGGGCTCGAATAAACACGTGGAAAGATACTACCTCTGAGGAAATGATGGTTTTCGAAGGTTTACAAATGTATATGGGTTTATGTCGCGCTCTTAAGTTAAGTGATTATTGGTCAAAAAAGAGATTGTACAGAAACCAAGTGGTAAATGTAATGGCACGTAATACGAGTAGATTTGAGTTGTTATTAGCCAATTGGCACTTTCAAGATAATCAACAAGCCGATACTTCTGACAGACTGTACAAGATCGAGCCACTATAAATAGTCTGAAAGATAATTTTAAGAAATTCTACAGTCCTGCAGAGCAGATATGCGTAGACGAAACATTAGTTTCTTTCCGGGGTAAACTGGCTTTTAGACAGTATATCAAGATTAAAATGCACAGGTTTGGCGTAAAGTTATATAAATTATGTCTTGAAGGAAGATACACTTATGACTTAAAGATATAATGTGGCAAAAAGAAAGTGGATGGAGTAACTGTGCCAACCAGCGTTGTTATGTCTTTGTGTGAATCCTTTTTGGATTGTGGTCGTAGCAATAGCTACCCGTAAATGGCTGGCAGCTGCTTCGCTTCCATCCGCTTTAGCATCCATCCGTATCCTCTTTCCCCTGGAATAATTTTCCTCCGAGGTGTTGGAGCTGATGCGCTTCTTATCTTGGGGGGCGACGCGTTCCGGGCCTCTTTTGGAGGAGGACCTGCCATCGCCACCCTTGCATTTTTGGCCGCTGGTGCCAGGTTTAGATAGGGAGGGGCGAGTGGCGCTGGTGGTGTTTGTAGAGACGCCAGCCTGCTGCCTCGCTTCCCTCCTTCGCTTTGCCTCAGCACCGCAGATTCTTTTACCTCGACGGTGCTTTGGTGTGGGAGGTGTGCGTTCTCGCTCATCTTCCGGTTTTCTTTTGTTTCTGTTGGTCCATTCTGATGCCACGAGTAGCTAGGGAAATGTTCGTCGTTTCTGGCAGAGCCCCGCATGCCAGGAAAAGGCTATTTCCAAGGGGGTGTCGCCTGGTACCCCCAGGAGGACGTTCGCGGTCGCATTCCCTGCGGCCATTCAGCCATCGGCACGATCCTTACACCTTAGCTTGGGTTGTTGGAGTGTCATTTGGTTGGTCAACATTGCTGTCACTGATGATCAACAGCGTTAACGTATCCAGCGGTGCCACGAGGAGGCAGACACGCGATGGTTGTCTACTGGACTGCAGAAAGCTACCTACAAGCAGACAAGCAAGCAAATAAGCAAACAAACTACAAAGCAATGGCCAACTTACAACCAACCCCGCCAAAAGATGGGATAAAAAATCATCCAAGTATGTAAAGATAACGATACCAGAAATTGTACAAAAATACAATTATAGCATGGGTGGTGTAGATCTTCTAGATCAACTAATAAGTCTATATACAATTTTCATCAGATCCCGAAAATGGACTCTAAGAGTCATGATACATATAGTGCACTTTGCATTAATGGGAAGTTGCTTTGAATATAAAAAGGATTTGGAAAAATGCAACATTCCTAAAAAAGTCGTAATAGATCTTTTAACTTATAAAATGCGACTAGCTGAAAGTTTGATTCAATATGGAAAGCCAGTCAATGTAAGTAAAAGTGACAGGCCGTCTATATTGCCCTATCCCCATGTGCATAGATGTGGCTGAAAACGACCTTTACCTGAAATTTAATTTGATAAAGTCGATCACCTTCCCCTATTTGATGATAACAAGGAAGAAATCATATGTAAATTAAATAATTAAATTATTGTATATTATATGTCTTATTAAAGGTAGACATTGTTTTACCAAATTTCATAATTCTAGATAGAATTATATACTTTAGGACATTTGATTTTTGGTTTCAACATTTTTTTTGAAATGTAGTCTTTTGTACCATATGTATACTCTACATTAAATAATTTTTCAAAAAAACGTATATTTTAGGTTTTTTACTTTTTTTGTCCTTTAAATGCCCTTTTAGCTTAGAAACAAACAAAATGTATTTTTTTATTAACAATAAAAAAATCATAATAATTTGATATAACTTTTTAACTAAAGTTAGATTTTGCTATGAAAGTTATATATTTATTACAAATTTTTTTTTCAATAACCCAATTCCATGAGTATAAGTTTGTACACTTTGCTCACATTTACTCGTCGGTCTCGGGAAAATCTTCCAAAAGACTGCCTGGGAAGAGGACCCAGACGTGCTGGATTCACTCCAGTGGCCGGGCGCCTACCAGCTAAAACCCCACCCTCTACTCCATCCCACCGACACACACGGTACCGTTCTTAGCGGACATATCATCATGTGTGTCGGCTTTACGGAGATCTGCTTATGTATGAACATCTTGTACTGTTTCTTGCCCAAAACCAGTTCCCTGAATTTTGGGCACTGCATTGAGTCCGTTCTAGTCCCTCTACGAGACAGTTAAAACACGCCTTGCCCCTTTCCTTATTTTTGCAGGAGTAGGTATTGTGCCTGTACTCCATGCACCTATAGCATCGTAGAGGGGTGAACCTCTCCCTTATCCTGCAGTATTGCCAGTGAACTTTAATATTTCTATGCCCTCGTAAAATTTCCGCCTTCTCTTTTCGTACAGAAACATTGGCAATCTGGCCAACCCCCCTACTCTCCCTCAGACTCCTTACACTGAGTTCTGTTTGATCCAAACCCGTCCATCTACACACCGCCGTTTTGAGTTCCTGCTCGTTTACCGATGGATCAATGATCAGGATAGCAAAATTGGCTTCTTTCGTCTTAATGGTCATCCCCCCCCTCTTATCCCTTAATTCACCTCTGAGCATTTCAGCCGCCCCCCTACCTTTAAAATTAACTATGTAGTCTCCGCCGTTGGTTTTTTTGATGTTTTCTACTTTGATGCCCAAGCATTCTACGATGATTTGGGACTTCATCTTGTTCAGTACATCCGCGTACGTTTCGTCTCCAGTTTTGTTAAAAAGCGACTCCCTCTCTATTCCCCCCTTTCTTGCATCATTTCACCTGCCCCTACTACTATCTTCCACATGATTTCTCCCTTCCTGTCTATAAACTCCATTGCTTTTCTTATCTTACTTTTATCTATTCCCTCCCCTATTATGACTTTAACCTCACCTTTCTCTTGCATTTGCCTGACCATTTCGGTCAGACTTTCAATTGTTTCATATAAACCCCCCCCCCCCTTCATCTTCTCCCACTTTCGCCACGTAGTTGAACCTCGTTCTTTGGAATCTCGTGCTCTTTTGTCTGTTTTCGAGAGTATTACACCCACCCTCCTCGCAGCTATTCAGCAGGGTCAATATTTCCGTATTGCAACTTTGGACGATATCCCTTGTCCGCCTCTCTGTATCTCTTCCACTTATGATCGCACAACTTCCCCTTTCCAAAATAATCTCCTCTGTGTTGCCCCTTTCCCATTTCGTTGTTTCGAAGACTTCTTCTTCCCATTCAACATCATTAATTTTATTATACTCCTTATAAACTCCCCCCTTATTGAGGTCTTCTTTTATTTTCTCTCCTCCCTTATTCTCTTCCTCTCCTCTATCTCCTTGTACTCTTTGCATTGCGCATGCTGTTGTTCCCCCATCTCCCTATGAATTATTTTTAACTCCTCCAAAATTCTTATAAAGTTCACCATATCAAACGTCTCTTGGTGTGCCTCGATCCACGCTAGCTCCTCCAGCTTCCGCCCAAGTCTTTCCCTAATTCCTTCCTCTTTGTGACGTGCTTTCTTTCCTTAAAAGAATCACGGACGTCACTATGACACCCACGGCTTCGGTACTTCCTAGATTTCCTCGGGCGCCAGATTTTTTTGGGGTGGTTTACTCCACCGAACTCTCGAAAATACGGCGTCGAGAGTTACCAAGGTAGCCACAGATGGAGGTTCAGTAATTCCAGGGGTCTGTTGTTATGGACCTTTCCGGATACGTAGTGTGAAAACAGGCGTTAATTGCTTACCACTATCAAACAAATGAAACTTCTCGCTACTGGAGAAATTATAAATTTTAATTCCACAAATAAAATTGAATTTTACATAAATGAGAAATTTAACCAATTTTAGTGTTTTACAAAAATATCAAAATCTACTACTAAAGATCTACGTTATTAATAAAACCAGAAGCGGACTGACACCAAGCAATAAATATTCTAGCTATTTTACAACGGAGGCGGAGAATAACGTGCAGAATTCTACTAGTACGTAGCAGGTGAAAACAATACAAAGTTCCTAGTGATAATATGTCAAAATGCTCAGAGAAAGCGTTATGGTTGCACTAACAGAGCGTACTATATCGGTAACTAGTATTTGTGTACTTTTTTAAAATAAAGCGGAAGAAAATAATCAATTAACTAGTCTCGGCTGCCGGTTTAATCTCAATAGCCACCGGAATTTCTTAGCGATTTCACTAGATTCAACTAAACTAGGTTTTACTGATCAACACAACGGCCTATCGTACGAAATAAAATACTCCAGATAAAGAAAACTACCAGCAGAATGCGAAAACCTCTCTTGGGTATCCCTGCTCGGCAGCGAATACTTTTGAGATTATTTCGTATCCCTCAAATCAAATCTGCCTTAGAGGCCTCTCGAATTGATTCCTGCTCAGCAGCGAATCCAGACGAGATTTTTCTAAGCAAGTGCAAACGAACTAAATTTTCTTAACAGTACGACGGCCTATTCAGCGGGATTAAATACTCAGATAAACTAGACTTTAAATGTTCTAACTAAAGTTTTACTGGCAAAACAACAACAGCCTATTGTACGAACTAAACTGTTCAGTTAAAATAGATTGACAGTAGAATCCGAAAACCTCTCCTTCGTATCCCTGCTCAGCAGCGAATACTCTCGAGATTATTTCGTATCTCTTAAATCAAATCTGCCTTAGAGGCCTCTCGAATTGATCCCTGCTCAGCAGCGAATCCAGACGAGATTTTTCTAAGCAAATGCAAAAGAAACTAAATTTTTTTAACAGTACAACGGCCTGTTGGGCGGGGTTAAATATTCAGATGAAACAGAGTCTATATGTTGTATCTAAGGTTTTACTAACAAACAACAGCCTATTGTACGAAATCAAATTCTCAGATAAAGAAAACTACCAGCAGAATGCGAAAACCTCTCTTGGGTATCCCTGCTCGGCAGCGAATACTTTTGAGATTATTTCGTATCCCTTAAATCAAATCTGCCTTAGAGGCCTCTCGAATTGATCCCTGTTCAGCAGCGAATCCAGACGAGATTTTTCTAAGCAAGTGCAAACGAACTAAATTTTCTTAACAGTACAACGGCCTATTGGACGGGATTAAATATTCAAATAAAATTGACTCTATATGTTCTAACTTCGGAATTGTACACAAATACTATGAATTCAAACGTTAAAAATAAAAGCGGCTAAGTGTTGGATGATAATAGCTATTCACAGAACAATTTTATATCCACTTACCTGGTTCACAAAAACCAGTCACAGTATTCGGTGTAAACACAATGTAATTTGCAAGCAGGAAAAGAAAGAAAAAGCCCCGTTTACCTGGATGCTACGTCCTTTTATTAAATTCTCCTACCCCACTTACGAAGTCTCCTCCTTAAAATTTTGAAAATGCGCGCACATTAGCAGACTGGTTTAAGTGAACTTGACAAAAGGATATACCGGATGTCTCAAAAGCAGTACATTTATATAAAAATAAATATTCATAGGTAAATTTCGAAAGAGAGGCGATTTAATTATTAAATAAAATGAAATGTATACTGCTTGGTAGCTGGAAATGAAACCATTAAAAAGTAACATCGTTACATCTTTCCTTTCTTTTTTTCCGTCTGCTTTTCCTCTGGACTGTCCCCTCTGTTTTTCCTTTTTTTACAACTTGACTCCTCCTCATCGATGATCGGATTGATCTGCCTCCTCTCTTTCTCTTCTTTCCATATCTTCTCTTTCTCTTCTTTCCATCTCTTCTCTTCCTTTTCTTTCCCTCTCTTCTCTTTCTCTTCTTTCCATCTCCTCTCTTTCTCTTCTTTCCATCTCTTTCTTGGCTCTACGCAGATACCTATCGTACTCCCCCCTCGCTTCGTCCTCCGCTCCCTCGCTCCTCCTTCCTTCTCCCTCTCTTTTTCCTGATTTCTTGCGGTTTCACTTCCGTTTCTTTCCAGCGCTTTTGTAGTTCTGTGCTGTTGCAAGAGACTCTCCTCATACTTCCTTCTCTCTTCGTCCTTCTCTCTCTCGTTCCTCTCCTCCTTCTCCATTTCTTTTTCCTTTTGTTATATTCCTATCCATATTACATCCCACGAGTTGGGTCGAGTGAAAGGCCGAAGAGGCAGTGTGCCCTTACCTCGCTAAGGCTAGTTGCTCTGGGAGGTCGCCAGGTATCCCAGAGGCACCGTTTCTGACTGCGTTTCGTGCATCCATTCATCCATGGTCACGGTGGCTAACAACGAAGATTACGGATTCTTTTATCGAGGTTTACTCCTCTAGGCTCTCGGGCAAGATAAGTAATAGTCACTTAAGATTTCTCATTTTCCCGATACTTTTTCACTTGTGTTTCACTCCGAACGAAATCTCATTTTATAGAACTTGTCTAAGCCGGTACTGACATTATCGAATGATTTATCAGTTTATATAAATACATGTTAAATTGTTACTTTGCAACTCATTATAAGTAAAAATGATTAGCAAAGCAGTGATTTTAGTGCTATCTATAGTTTTTATTTTTTCTAAATGTGACAATATATCAGTAAGTGTTAATCGTTACTATCCCGATGAAGAATATATAAATCTAACATCGATCGAAGAACTAAAAACTGCATTAACTAATAGAAATAATTTGCATGTCATCGAAATATCAAAACAACTTTGTCCGAAATTACCCAATAAAGTATTGGATGGTATAACAGCACCCGAGTTTCGTATGATAGACGATAAATTGAAAGTAATAGAAGCTGGCGCGTTTGATGGAGCTACTTTAAATACTATTAGTTTAGCTGGTAACCTCCTCGAAGTTATTCCCAAAAATATTTTCAATGATAAAGAATTATGGGTACTAAAGCTGTCAAACAATTCTATTTCGAAAATTGAAGATGGTGCTTTCGAAAATTCGGATATTTCATCATTATATCTCAACAAAAACGAATTGAAGGAAATTGATTCTCAAGCTTTTAGAGACAGTCAGATGAGTAGAATCCAATTAAACGATAACAAAATTAGAGAGATTCAAAATGGTACGTTCCAGCGAATATTTGGATTGAATTATATTGATTTGAGCAATAATTTAATCGAGAAAATCGACGAAAGTCTTTGCAAGGACGCAGACACTTTAAACGAACTGAATTTGGCTAATAACAGTATAACATCCATTAGTACCAAGAGTTTTGAGTATTCTAATATAGGTCGGCTGCATTTACAAGACAATCATTTAGTTCAAATCAACACAGGTATTTTTAATAAATTACCTTTAAGATACCTGAATCTTTCCAACAACGCTATAATTTCCATAGAAAACGATGCATTCAACGGTTTGAAATATATTTCTACACTTGTTTTATCGCATAACAATTTTCCAGAATTGAATCCCGATTTTCTAGTTATGGATATCAGTTCTAGTCGTCTCAATTTATTTTTAGATAATAGTAATATTGTGGTTATTCATCCAGGCGCATTCGATCATTTATCTCTCCAGTCTATACACCTACAAAATAATAACATAAAAATTTTGAAAAATGGGGTATTTAGTAATAATGCTATAAATAGTGTATATTTACGTGACAATCTTATCACAACAATTGAAGAAGGGGCTTTTGAAAACGCTGTAATCTATTCACTTACTTTGAGTAATAATTTATTAGAAAAACTTACTCCGGACATGTTTAAAAATTGTAGCATATCCTATTTGAATTTGGACAATAATCAAATCCGAAAAATTGAAAAGCATACATTCAGTGGTATTGCAGGCTTGAGAAACATTGACCTTCATGATAATAAAATTGAAAACATTCAAAACGAATTATTCAGTGGGTTGGGAAATTTGCAACGTATTAATTTGAACAATAACAGTATCGCTACTATTGAACCTGGTAGTTTTGCCGGATCGACAATTACGTCAATTTTTCTCAAAGGTAATCGCCTAACTCATATTAGTCACGGAATTTTCAACGGTCTACCTTTCTATCGCATCAATCTTGTCGGTAATCTCATTTCCAGCATCGAAAACGGCGCTTTTGATACAGAAGGACTACGCGAATTGCATTTGGGAAGTAACAAATTCGGAAATTTATCGCGATCTTCTTTAGGAGCCATCAATAACACTGAATTAGACATAAGTTTAGACGACAACGGTATTGATTATATCGAACCTGAATCATTTAAAGACATAAAAGTGAAATCGTTGAATCTTAAAAACAACACATTAAAAGCTGTAAAGAAGAATATGTTCGAAAACGCCGAAATAGGATTTATAGTTTTCTTTGGCAATGATATATCTGATGTGGAACCTGAAGCATTCGAACATGTTGAAGGTTTAATTTTTGTTGATATGAGTTATAACAATTTCCTGCCAAAGATTCATGATGATTTGGTAAACGTTAATTTTTATGTTAAACCTGAAACTGGTCTAGGTAATTATTCCAGTGAAACTTTACAAAATCTCATTTCGGCGTCCTACTACAGCGGTAGAAGATATTAAGCGAGATTGATATTGTTAATTATGGATTTCTTGTTACACAAAGATGACTAATAAATGATATTGATATTTTTAGTTTATGTTAATTATACCTTATCATGATTTGTTAATTACAATAATAAAAAAATATAAACATTTTCTTTCGACTAATTAGTCAATAGTTATTTGTAAAACAAGTGTCACAATGACTCGTTTTCTTTAGAAACATTCAACCATAAAATGAACATGAGATGGTGAGATAGTATGTCGTAATAGACTATAAAAATACAAATTCAATTTGATTAGCTCAGACTATCAAAAGTATCAAGTCTAGAAGTAAAATTCCTTTTGTAAAGACTAATTTGATCTTTAAACTTAAAGTATGATAGGATAGTTTAACTAGACCACAAAAGTGAATGTGATACATTTTCAATATAAAAGATTTTTGTCAGACACATAAAAATCAAAAGGGCGTCATGTTTTAAAGTTAAATTTTATATTATATTCCTTTGCTTTGTCTAATACTTTTTAAGTCTACTATCATACTCTTTTTGGTCTGATCCATATACTTACAAATCACCCATGTACCGGGTAGCAAACTAAGAACGGCCATCGGCCATATCTCAGGAGTGGATTATAGCACAGGTTCGGGAAAAAAATTTATAACAAAAGTGGCCTTGAGAAACGCATGGAAATTATTTTCAGAATTGTAGGTCCACCGCTAGAGGGCGTATTTGACAGTTAAAATTTTAAAATGCAAATCTTTTCTAAATTTCGTCAATTAAGGAGCATATTAAATATTATAGTCAGATTTCTCGACAAATTCTGCATATTTGTAATATGACAAGTTTAAGTCTATCTCTTCAAATAAGGGGGGGGGGGAAAGTGGGAACCTTGTTACGAAAAAACGCCTATAATTCCGGTTCTGCTTGATGTTATTTGAAAGAGCTTTTGTTGAACAATCGAAAACTTGTGAATATGAAACAATCTGATTAATAATATAAATGCTAGAGGGCGCTGTTTTATTTTTTTTAAATATCATGTTTTCTTGTAACAATTTTAAATGGAAGCATACAAATTGCAGTAGGTTTTTAAAAAGTAGACTAAATTAGTAATAAAACAGTGCAAACCGCAAGGCGTTATCTCTTTTCTATCCTGAGATATCGTAAGAAACAGGTAAATGGCGCGAATTGATCTTCCAACGTCTAGAAGGCTGGTGAAGTAAGTTGTGCTATATTTTTTCAATTATATAAGAATGTTATATTTGTTTTCAAGCGATGTGTTAGTAAATCAAAAGAGCAACTGGTGGATTATCTAGAAGGTAATCAGTATCAATCAGGATTCCGTAATAAACATAGTTGCGAAACGGCTCTACAATGTGTTTTGAGTGATTGGAAAAATAATATCGAAAATAACTTAGTCACAATTGCGGTATTTTTGGATCTACAAATAGCATTTGAAACAGTAGATACATATAGGCTAATAAGGAAAATTAAAAGCATAGGTATTGATGGGACAGCTCTTAGTTGGATAATAGATTATTTAAACAACAGGCAACAACTGGTAAAACTCAATAACATACAGTCAAACAGGTTATGTAATGATATGGGTGTACCGCAGGGCAGTGTGTTGAGGCCTTTGCTATTTTTTGTTTATTTAAATGATATTGTGGGCATTGCAAGGGAGTGCAAAATTCATTTATTTGCAGATGATACCCTACTATATTACTGCTGTAGTGATATTGAGCACTGCATAAGGGTTATAAACGACGCCCTAAAAAGGGTGCATATGTATTGTTGTGCAAATTTATTAAAAATTAATATACAGAAAACAAAATGTATGGTATTGGGCATAAAAGATAGGTATAGGGAAGCTAGTTTAAATATAGAATTAGGCGATGAAACGATAGAGGCAGTAAAAACTTTTGTCTATTTAGGAGTAACTATTGACAATAATTTGAAATTTAAAGAGCATGCAAATCAAGTTATTAAAACTGTGGCATATAAAATTAACTATTTAAGACGATGCTCTCCACACCTCAGCCAATGGTCTATATTAACTGTCTTTAACACTGTAATATTACCACATTTTAGTTATTGCCCTACAATTTTGTATCTACTCAACCAAAATGAAATCAATCGTCTTCAAAAGATGCAAAACCATGCCATGCGAATAATATTGAAGTGTTCTAAGTACACTCCTATAAACAGCATGCTAAAGACACTTAACTGGATGCCAATAACTAAATTAATGCTATATTTCACATTAAACTTTATTTTCAAAGTTAGAATTGGACATGCACCAGTATATCTGCAGGAAAAGCTCTCTAGTAATCTTGATGTTCATAGCTATGACACAAGAAATAAGGAAAATTTGAGAATTGAAATGTGTAGGAGAAGCAGTACATACAACTCTGTAGTTCACAAACGTATTAATTCTTTCAATAGTTTACCAGAATACATTAAAAAAAGTTCATCTGTAAATTCTTTTAAAAGAGCTTTAAAGGATTATTTATTGTCAGAGTGAGCAGTCACTATGTTTGTTTAAATTTCTTTTATTTCAATTTCTTTATGACGTACCTACTTTTTATACTATAGCCACTATATGTTGTACTATTCTTTTATTTTATGTTGTGTATATTGTTTAGTTGATATGAATTATTAGTTTTTGTTTTCCCGGTATATTAAAAAAATTTAAAATATGTCAAAAATAATTATACCTTACATGAAAACTCAAAGTAGGGTTCATATGTTAAAACGAAACTAATTTTAATTTCAATTATGAGCGCCAAAAAAAATAAAATCCTTGTATTTAAATAAAGAAATTTTTTTAATAAAAAAATACTTGCGTTAACTTCTTTATAAAATCCTAGAGACGGTCCTGTATGTTTGATTTCAAAACCCCTCTACGATTCAGAAACGTCTGGTCAATACTGCCAACTGTTGAATAGTAGATGGAGCAATCATCGAGAAATGAAACTTTTCAACAATGCAATTTCAAGTCTTTCAAGTCAAAAACGTTATTTAATATTTAGAAAAACAAATACATTATTCATTTACAGAAAACTCATAAAAAACAAACTATCTACGATGATCATTCATTCAACAACACATACACTCAAATGAATTATTATTATATGTGATTACAAATTATGCAACATTTTATACACATTTAAAAACGAATCATATTACAAAATTCTCTATGAAATAAAATGGCGATTATTACGATGGTTAAAGTGTCTGAAATATCAAAGTTCAAATATTTGCACAACACAAGTGAGTTTATTTAACCTTTTTTATTTGAATGAAATAGTTTTAAATACCTCTTCACTTTTCCATTTTAATACCTCATTGATTGTTTTTAGATTACCTCCTGGAAAAGCACACAATCTATCGTGCTTGGGTAATAGCCAAAATTGATGCTAAATTTCATCCACATCAATACATTTTAAATGGAATTCCATAGTCCAGCTCTTTCTGAAATGTATCGTGGAGACACCATTTCCACGATACGATACGTTACTTGTTTATACAGATGAAATTTTACGGTTAGTATTCTATAATTTTTACCAATTATTTGTTAAGTCTAGGTTTATCTGCTTGATTCATAAATTTATTGAGTTATATTTAAGAATAATGCATTTCTTTTATAGTTACCACTCCAACGTGCTGCTTTTCGAATAATTTTGAATTATTTTTCTAAAAATTTAGCTTTTCACCCATTCACCTCTACGAAAAAGAATTCCACCTAGTGAATAGTGTACATTATCAACAAATTCTTTTATTCAATTTTTTCAGTTTTCAATACGCTTGCCGCTGATCAAAATATTTCAAATCTAATCCACCAATCAAAATTGGCTATAAAAATTCTTGTTGACAAATTCCATCTCAAGTTTTAAATTGCTCATCTATCCTTCTAGGACATTCTGTTTAATATTTTTAAATGATCAAATTTGATATATTACTTCTTTTAAATTATATTCCAAAATATTTAGAAATGACAGCTCTTTTTATTTCAATTAGATCTATCCGGAATGACAATTCATTTCACAAACGTCATACTTTTATAAACTTAATGTTGTTATTATTTTGACTTTTTACTTTGACATATACCAAATAATTCTATAATGTTATCAGAGAATTTCTTTTAATATCTAATTCTTATTTTTGAAAACAAATCCTAATGTTTTGACTTTTACTGTGTGAGAAATAGATTGTTATAATTTATATAATGTAACGTTCAAAATTCTCTCTCTCAAAGGCTAGAAATCATGTTATATATTTCACATATGTGTATTTACAAAGTGTATTGAAAATTTCCTTCATGATTCTTGTTTATTTTCTCTATTGAATAATGAATGATACAGATTGTCTCTATTTCGGACGATTCAAGAAATAATTCAAATTCTAAAATTTTGTATTTGCATATAGTGTGTAGTATTTCATTCCATATTATAGTATACAGAGTGCTGCAGGTTCCTTTCTATGTTAATATATATATATATATATATATATATATATATATATATTAAGCCAGTCCTCTAGTATAGATAAATATTCATATATTAGATTGAATTAAAAAGGAATTTTTTTTGTATATACGTATGGTGTATCATTAGACACTACCTAATTAAGAACAAAATTTAACATAAAACGAATGAATGACTTAAGCAAATGTATTATAAAATATTGAGTACATCAATTTAAGAAATGGATTAAGGATAAGGAATAGAATGGTAATGATAATATAGAAATTAATTCTTAAGAAAATGTTACCTTCACAAATAAATCCTAAGGTCAAGTCAATGTCAACAATTTTCATTAAAATCAATCTGAACGCTGCTATGTCCACACTTGAATCGGGAAAAGGATGTTAATTTGTTCAAAACCTAAAATAATAAGAATTAATAATCAAATCACTAATTTATTAACGATATGCAAATACAATAAAAAGTTGCAATTTGAAAAAAGTAATTTATAAAAATAAAACTGTATGAAATATGACATTCGGAATAAGAGCCATATTGTATGTCATAGAAATCTAGTAATCAAATCGAAATCAATGAAGGAAGTGATTGAATCTAGTTATAATATTGCCAACCTAAATTCAATGAGTTGGAAGTTAATATAAAACAGAGAATGTAAATTTGAAATTAAGTTAGAGTTTATATAAAGCGAAATTAGTGCTAATTAAAGAATTAAAAAATAAACAGTTCCATATATATAAATCATAAATTTAGATTGTAGAAATTGTATATTAATTGTAAACAAATTTACTAAAAAAAAAGGAATTACAAGGATTGAAACCATTGTAATACATGTAAAAGACTATTTATATATTCTATAAGATATTGTTAAACCATTTATACAAGTGATTTCACTCTCCAAGACTATTTTAATTGAAGAATTCAGTATTTCCATAAAAAAAACATTATCATTGACAATTGTTGAATAAAATAACAAATTAGGAGGCTGTGTTTTAGAGATTGTAAAAATGTTGTTGATTTTTAAAAAAGAAAAGGGAGTCGAGAGTGAGTTGGGGGAATGAGGAACTGGGATGTAATTCTGTGAGATGATTTTTGTAAAAGCTTTAAAGTAAAAGTAATAATTTTAAATCTAAATCAATAAAAAATTCATAATATTAATGTCGATTAACCCCTGTGAAAAAGTGAAACGTGCCGAACGAGTATTTCTTGGGTAAGGAATACCTAAGAAAAGAGACGGGATGTTGCAGGTCCACCACGCCGAGAATGGAATATAAGGTCTGTGTTATTTGAGTTTTTTTAATTTGGAATTCCAAACAAACAAAGAAAAAGTGAACTTTTGAAATTAATTTGAACATTTAAATTTGAATAATCTAAAATTGGCCAAAGAAACTTTAAAATAATGAATACCAAATTTTATCCATGGATAATTAAAGAACTCTAATTTTCTGCAACAATAGTTTTAGATATTAAATATGTACTTACTTGTAAAAAGTTTTTCGTTTGTAAAATAATCAAAGTTCACACCACTCATAAATGCTTTTCCAATCTTAATTTCCGCTTTGCATGCTGACCTATTCTTATAACTATCAAACACACACTTAATTCACAACTTGAATTATATATGTAACTGTTTAATATAAGTTTTCAACCATATTATTTTAAATGCACTAAATTGATGAACATTGAACTGTTAAACGTTTGCATCCTCCACGTTAACTGTGTACTATAATTTTGTGACGACGAGAAACGTTGAACCGGAAGAGTTGCTCCGTTGCGCCGAAGCAGCTACTATAAGCGTTCAGTGCGCATGACCATCAAATAATACAGGGGAGGTTCAGGAATATTTGTGTGTGTAAAATTTTGAAGATTTCATCAACAATTTATTAAAATATTTTTATTTAAGTGTTGGTATTTTTCTTATTCCAGTCAATGTCCATAACACTTTTCACGAACATTGTTTAAATCATTCATTCGATTATCATATGGTGAGATGATTGAAATAAAGATATATAATTTATTCAGGAATAGACCTATCACGAAATCATAATAAGTAAATGTTCATATGTGTAAAAATTTTTTCTAATAGGTGTCCAGGACTCAAAGAGAGAAGTCTCATGCTTCCGACTGCAATATAAAATTTAAACAATACATACAATTAAAAAAATTTCATATAATCATATAGGGCTAGCCGAAGGTAAAAACGGGTAAATAAAGGTAAATCATATAAGTATATATTAAAATATAACTATATCCACTATAAATTGGCACCCAAAAACGTGGGGCGATTATAAAAATAATATATTAAAAAAAAAAAATTAAAAACAAAGAACAATGGAAAATAGGAAAATGAGTGAAGTCAGCTGAGTGTACCAGAGAAAAAACAATTATCAAGAAAAGACTTTTTTATATTTTGGTACAATGATTTATTTAGCAGAGCGCTTTCAGTTTAATAACAAACCATCCTCAGTGCCCCCTGTAAGAGTGAGAAAATTGATCTTACAATCTCGATATGAAATACAAGCTTTTTAAAGGCATAAAGCCAATTAAATACATTTTACTTACATGGTCAGGGTGTACAACAAATCATCACATTTAGAAGCAACATACACGAATTAAAATACAATGCTTAGCACACAGTCAGCATCCAATAAAACAATAATAATAAAAACAACACCCTCAACCCATTGTCCAATGGATAAATCCCTGAAATAGGGAAGAAATTTTTAACTCAATGAGTCAGCTATTTGACATACGACAACTGCAAATGATACTGAACAATGTTCGAAGGTGAGAACTAGTAGGTTGACCAACAACAACCGGCGCTTCGGTGACGTCATCAGAACCATAGAAACAGAAGTTGACTAAAGCTTCAAAGACAAACAAATTTCATTAGCAATTTTCGTTCGGATGACCCCCCAGAGAAACAAACATGTGTTGGTCAGAATGACTGGAAATAGTCCAGGGTTTAAACCATATATGTTGGTGATCCGTGATATTATCTTATGATAAAGATATAGTCCCGCAAGAAAAAGAAAAGTGAAAAGTAGCATTGAAGAAAACGTAACACTATCAGATAAGAGATTGACGCCCGTACACCATCCCACCCCGGAATCCTAATCAGGGAAGCGACCTGAAAGTCTCCGAAGGGAAAACAATTACTCCTCGAGGCATTTACTCCGACAAGCATTGGATTACAATCCCTTAGCAACAAACCGGCCGATCCCCTGGAAGAGGCCCCAAATAGGAGAGGCGCAGAAGGCTTCTTGTTCTGATTGTGATGCAACCTACATCGGTAGGACTTGTAGATCCCTAAAAACAAGAGTCATTGAACATGAAAAAACTCCGGAGAAATCCGTATTTGGACATCACTTAAAATTCAATAACCACAACGTCGACTATGAGAGCGGAGTAACACTCTTACATAACATTACAACAAAACAATTTTTGAAACTTGATTTGTATGAGGATTTGGAAATCATGATAGAGGTCAATAAAAACAATAAGTGCCTTAATGTACAGACGGAGTTTGATAGAGATTTTACCCCTCTACATAGGAGACTTTATGATGGTGAGATGCTACTTGGTGACGATAATGGTTCAGATCAGTTGGGACCAATACATCGCGTGATCGGAACACCATAACTCCAGCTACATTTTCAACTTCCATTACGGAAGTTTTCATGCTTCTGCGCCTCTCCTATTTGGGGCCTCTTCCAGGGGATCGGCCGGTTTGTTGCTGAGGGATTGTAATCCAATGCTTGTCGGAGTAAATGCCTCGAGGAGTAATTGTTTTCCCTTCGGAGACTTTCAGGTCGCTTCCCTGATTAGGATTCCGGGGTGGGATGGTGTACGGGCGTCAATCTCTTATCTGATAGTGTTACGTTTTCTTCATTGTTACTTTTCACTTTTCTTTTTCTTGCGGGACTATATCTTTATCATAAGATAATATCACGGATCACCAACATATATGGTTTAAACCCTGGACTATTTCCAGTCATTCTGACCAACACATGTTTGTTTCTCTGGGGGGTCATCCGAACGAAAATTGCTAATGAAATTTGTTTGTCTTTGAAGCTTTAGTCAACTTCTGTTTCTATGGTTCTGATGACGTCACCGAAGCGCCGGTTGTTGTTGGTCAACCTACTAGTTCTCACCTTCGAACATTGTTCAGTATCATTTGCAGTTGTCGTATGTCAAATAGCTGACTCATTGAGTTAAAAATTTCTTCCCTATTTCAGGGATTTATCCATTGGACAATGGGTTGAGGGTGTTGTTTTTATTATTATTGTTTTATTGGATGCTGACTGTGTGCTAAGCATTGTATTTTAATTCGTGTATGTTGCTTCTAAATGTGATGATTTGTTGTACACCCTGACCATGTAAGTAAAATGTATTTAATTGGCTTTATGCCTTTATAAAGCTTGTATTTCATATCGAGATTGTAAGATCAATTTTCGCACTCTTACAGGGGGCACTGAGGATGGTTTGTTATTAAACTGAAAGCGCTCTGCTAAATAAATCATTGTACCAAAATATAAAAAAGTCTTTTCTTGATAAATAGGAAAATGATGTTGCGCGATGGGAAGCAGGTTGGAAATGATAGTGGATCTGAGAAGGAAAGAGAAGGAAGAAGCCATGGAATGGGAGATTTCCAGGTGCAATACCTCATCCAAGGACAGCAATCGGAAGATGATGCACAGGAAGAAAGGAGAACAGGAGATGAAGAATATGGAATAGAGGTAGAACGAGTAGAAGAAGGATTGGATAGAAGTCAAGAAATACAAGAGAGAAGGGAACAACAAACAAGAACAAGGAATGATAACCAAATGATGGATTTGATGCAACAATTGTTGAACCAGATGAATACAATGAAGGGAGAGTTAAATGGAAACATGAACAAAATGGATCAAAAGTTGAATGGAAAAATAGACAATATGAATGGAAATATAAATAGCATTAACGGAAATATGGATAGAATGGAACTTAATTTGAGGGGAGACATTCATAATATTCATGAAAACATGAACAGATTGGAAAAATATATAGAAGAAGTAGGAAGACCTGAGAGAATTATACTTGACCATGCTACATACTTTGAAAGTAAAAAATTAAAGCAGTATTGTGATAAAGAACAAATAAAACTACAATTTATTAGTATTAGAAGACCTAGCTCCAATCCAGCTGAGAGATATATAAAGGAAATCTTAAAATATTTAAGAATTCTTTGTCAAAAGACACATATTAGATGGGATGAAAATTTGGACAAAATTGAAGAATTTATAAATAATTTACCACATGGGGTAACAGAGGAAAGTCCAATTTATTTAATGAAAGGTATCCAACCTAAAAGAAACTGGATTCTGAATAGAGATACTACTCTAGAAGAGACACTAGAAAAGGTGAATATCAGAATAAGGAGGAATGCAGAAAAATATATACGGGATCAGAACAAGAAAATTAAGAAGAAAACAACCTTTAATAAAGGAGAATTGGTTATAATCAGAGCATTAAAGACATCTAATAAAGCAGAAGACCAATGTATTAAATTGCAATTGCCATTCGAGGGACCTTATGAAATAATAAATGATAATGCACAAAATAGTTATAAATTGGCATACCCAGGAACAAACATGATTAGGGGTATTTTTAATATAGAATCAATTTATAAGTATAATTCACCATAAAAGAGTGATAAGAGGAATAGATAATATTATGTTACTTACATGTAAATAGATAGTAGTATAGGTAGATGAAAGGTTTTTTTTTCGATTTTACTTCATAAGATGTATTCTCATATACAACGTGAAGATAATGACCAAGTTAAACATAAGATTTTCAATTTTCATAGGTAGTGTACTAGTAGGCAGCATACAGTATCCGTGGTTAATGTAATCTAAAAAATTGAAACATAAGGAAATATAATGTATTAATGATAAATGAATAATATCAAAGAAAGATGGCAAGTTAAGCTTTAGTATAATAGTAAATTTTTATGAGAATTTCTTAAATAAAGGACATAATAAAATTAAATAAACACTCATTAATAAGGACAGGTAGAAAATAGGAAGGATAAGATAGGAAATAATTAAATAAACAGTAAAAGAGATGAGAAGGAAAGAAAGTTTTCAAATCAAGATATAAGTAGGAAATATTCATGTCAAGAAAAATTTTATAGGAATTAGGGAGAAAAGTATAGTGAAATAATGGAAAGAAATATTTATAAAGTATATGATATGATTAATTATTATGAGATAGGGAGATATGATGAGAAAATTATGATATAATGAATATAGTTATGAAATAAAGTTGATGAATTATGATTAAGAAATATGAAAATAAATATAAATATGGATAGAAAGTAAAGAGTTAAAGGTTCGACTATAAGAATAAATAAATTGACATGAATATAGGTTGAAAATTGATATGAAATTATAGGAAATCATTGAAATAATTAAAAATTATGTTCTTAGTATAAAAGATGAAATAAAAAAAAAGAATAGAAGAGTAGATAGGTAAAGGAGGAAGTATAAGTATTGAGATTTTGAATAAGAAACGGTGGAAAAGAGTAAGGAATATAAGATATGAATAATTTAATAAGAATTATGAGAATAAAATGTAAGAATCATTATTGTTATGTCCCTAAGAGAAATTATTTTGGAATGAGTTTGATATGGTTAAATTATAAGAATATCATAAAAATTTTAATAATAAGAATAAAAATAAAAATGTTATCAGAAATGTAAGTACTGAGCTGAAATCTATAGATCGATTAGCATGGATTACAGATTGAAAATTGAAATTTTAAGAAGTTATCTAAATAGACACCTTTTAAAATTTAAATTTGAGGGGAGTTAAGCCAGTCCTCTAGTATAGATAAATATTCATATATTAGATTGAATTAAAAAGGAATTTTTTTTTGTATATACGTATGGTGTATCATTAGACACTACCTAATTAAGAACAAAATTTAACATAAAACGAATGAATGACTTAAGCAAATGTATTATAAAATATTGAGTACAACAATTTAATAAATGGATTAAGGATAAGGAATAGAATGGTAATGATAATATAGAAATTAATTCTTAAGAAAATGTTACCTTCACAAATAAATCCTAAGGTCAAGTCAATGTCAACAATTTTCATTAAAATCAATCTGAACGCTGCTATGTCCACACTTGAATCGGGAAAAGGATGTTAATTTGTTCAAAACCTAAAATAATAAGAATTAATAATCAAATCACTAATTTATTAACGATATGCAAATACAATAAAAAGTTGCAATTTGAAAAAAGTAATTTATAAAAATAAAACTGTATGAAATATGACATTCGGAATAAGAGCCATATTGTATGTCATAGAAATCTAGTAATCAAATCGAAATCAATGAAGGAAGTGATTGAATCTAGTTATAATATTGCCAACCTAAATTCAATGAGTTGGAAGTTAATATAAAACAGAGAATGTAAATTTGAAATTAAGTTAGAGTTTATATAAAGCGAAATTAGTGCTAATTAAAGAATTAAAAAATAAACAGTTCCATATATATATAAATCATAAATTTAGATTGTAGAAATTGTATATTAATTGTAAACAAATTTACTAAAAAAAAAGGAATTACAAGGATTGAAACCATTGTAATACATGTAAAAGACTATTTATATATTCTATAAGATATTGTTAAACCATTTATACAAGTGATTTCACTCTCCAAGACTATTTTAATTGAAGAATTCAGTATTTCCATAAAAAAAACATTATCATTGACAATTGTTGAATAAAATAACAAATTAGGAGGCTGTGTTTTAGAGATTGTAAAAATGTTGTTGATTTTCAAAAAAGAAAAGGGAGTCGAGAGTGAGTTGGGGGAATGAGGAACTGGGATGTAATTCTGTGAGATGATTTTTGTAAAAACTTTAAAGTAAAAGTAATATTTTTAAATCTAAATCAATAAAAAATTCATAATATTAATGTCGATTAACCCCTGTGAAAAAGTGAAACGTGCCGAACGAGTATTTCTTGGGTAAGGAATACCTAAGAAAAGAGACGGGATGTTGCAGGTCCACCACGCCGAGAATGGAATATAAGGTCTGTGTTATTTGAGTTTTTTTAATTTGGAATTCCAAACAAACAAAGAAAAAGTGAACTTTTGAAATTAATTTGAACATTTAAATTTGAATAATCTAAAATTGGCCAAAGAAACTTTAAAATAATGAATACCAAATTTTATCCATGGATAATTAAAGAACTCTAATTTTCTGCAACAATAATTTTAGATATTAAATATGTACTTACTTGTAAAAAGTTTTTCGTTTGTAAAATAATCAAAGTTCACACCACTCATAAATGCTTTTCCAATCTTAATTTCCGCTTTGCATGCTGACCTATTCTTATAACTATCAAACACACACTTAATTCACAACTTGAATTATATATGTAACTGTTTAATATAAGTTTTCAACCATATTATTCTAAATGCACTAAATTGATGAACATTGAACTGTTAAACGTTTGCATCCTCCACGTTAACTGTGTACTATAATTTTGTGACGACGAGAAACGTTGAACCGGAAGAGTTGCTCCGTTGCGCCGAAGCAGCTACTATAAGCGTTCAGTGCGCATGACCATCAAAGAATACAGGGGAGGTTCAGGAATATTTGTGTGTGTAAAATTTTGAAGATTTCATCAACAATTTATTAAAATATTTTTATTTAAGTGTTGGTATTTTTCTTATTCCAGTCAATGTCCATAACACTTTTCACGAACATTGTTTAAATCATTCATTCGATTATCATATGGTGAGATGATTGAAATAAAGATATATAATTTATTCAGGAATAGACCTATCACTAAATCATAATAAGTAAATGTTCATATGTGTAAAAATTTTTTCTAATAGGTGTCCAGGACTCAAAGAGAGAAGTCTCATGCTTCCGACTGCAATATAAAATTTAAACAATACATACAATTAAAAAAATTTCATATAATCATATAGGGCTAGCCGAAGGTAAAAACGGGTAAATAAAGGTAAATCATATAAGTATATATTAAAATATAACTATATCCACTATAATATATATATATATATATATATATATATATATATATATAATATCAATAAAAAACGATATTTTCCCAGCAACAACAAACACAGTTTAAAATATGAATTACGATTTAGGTCGCGTTGTATGAAACACCTAAACTCGGTTTAATGATAACTGATGTTTAGACGGATGTAATTGGTTGTTAATAAATACATCAATCTGTCACAGTCTAAACATGAGTTATTATTAAACCTAGTTTAGGTGCTTGATACAACACGTCCTTACTGATGTCAACAAAATTTGTAAAGATGGCCATGTAAGATACAAACTAGATTTCTATTTGAAAACAAGCAAGCTATGATTTTGACGCATATGTCAAAAATTATTAACCGTCTTGCAGTTTATAGAGTTTCTTTATTTTTTCGCAATAAAATGATTCTTACAAATGAAGAAGCATTTGATATGTTGGCAGTTTATTTTGAATGTATGAGAAATGCAACCGTTGCTGCTCGAGTGTATACACTGCAGTACCCAAATAGACGACATCACAGCAGAAGAGTTTTTCTCCAACTCGCACACCGTGTGCGTACTATTGGAAATATGAATCTTCCTGTGTACCGAAGACAACGCAGAGATAGAGAATTTCATGAATGTTTTAGCTTATGTAAATGTTAACCCTCATTCAAGCACCAGAGCCATAGCTAGAGACCTAGGTATATGTCGAACCACCGTTCAAAATATTTTAGGAGAACACAGGTGACTACTTATTTATTAATGCATGTCTTATTCGGTGTTAGAATGATAAAAATGTTTTAATATTCTTCGTTTGTCTAGTAGGTAGTAGGTAACTACTTATATGTTTCTCATTCTTATCATACCGAAAATATCATTAAATCAAAGTTAACTTGTGTATTTGCCGCCATTTTATGTCCAGTTTCAATAAAACACCAAATTATTTAATGAAATTATCTTATGCTGTGTGAATACATTTTTAACTAACAACATGATAATTAAGTGAGGCAAACTAAAGTAAAAATGTACCAATAATAAAAATAATGAGAGGCCTGGCGAAAAAAATTCGTAATATCATTACGAGAGTTAATGTATTTAAAGTCATTTTTCGTTTACTAACAACGAAGGCCTTCAATGTGTCTTATTGATATGATTATACTATTTTAGATTGCGCTCATATCACATGGTCCTACACCAACGTTTGAATGCTCAAGATTTCGATACCAGGTTGGATTTTTGCAACTGGCTCTCACATATTATACACGACGATCCTGAAATACTTTCACGAATTATGTGGACAGATGAGACTACGTTTCATAATGATGGTAGTGTAAATCGACATAATATGCACTACTGGTCTGATACGAATCCTCACTGGATGCAGGAGGTCCAACATCAGGGTCGTTGGTCTGTAAATGTGTGGTGCGGGATTCTAGATGGAGAAATAATTGGGCCTTCTTTTAACGAGGCTGTTAATGGAGACAATACGAAGTATTTCAAGGGCAGAAATTGAAGCTGTTGTTTTCTCTGTCCGTCAGCGATTGATTTCATGCATTGAAAATGATGGACGACATTTCGAACATGTAGGGCGGCACTAATTAAGTAGTTATTTATTAAATGTTTCAATTGTTCGATTATCACATTATTTTAAAATTCGTTCTCATTGTTAGTAGCGACAGCATTACATTTAGGTAATATAGTGGCAACCATAATATGATAATAGTTTAAATTACTACAGACCATTGTAAGATCTTTTAATTCAGGCTAAATTTAATAATTTCTGTTATCGCGAACCAGCCTTCTAGACGCTGGAAGAACAATTCTCGCCATTTACCTGTCTCGTACGATATCTCAGGATAGAAAAGATATCGCATTGCGGTTAGCACTGTTTCATTACTAATTTAGTCTACTTTTTAAAGAACTACTTCAATTTGTATGCTCCCATTTAAAATTGTTACGAGAAAACACAATATTTAAAAAAAAAACAGCGCCCTCTAGCATTTATGTTATTAATCAGATTGCTTCATATTTACTAGTTTCTATTGTTCAACAAAAGTTCTTCCAAAGTTTATTCAAATCGGTCAAGCAGAACTGGAATTACAGGCGTTTTTTCGTAACAAGGTTCCCACTCTCCCCCACCTCTTATTTGAAGAGATAGACTTAAACTTGTCATAATAAAAATATGCAGAATTTGTCGAGGTATCTGAATATAATATTTAATATGCTCCTTAATTTAATAAATTTTGAAAACATTTGCATTTTAAAATTTTAACTGTCAAATGCGCTCTCTAGCGGTGGACCTACAATTCTGAAAATAATTTCCAGGCGTTTATCGAGGCCACTTTGGTTATAAACATTTTCCCGAACTTGCGCTATAATCCACTCCTGAGATATGGCCGACGGCCGTTCTTAATTGGTCACCCGGTACACACTTCTCATCCATCAACACTTTCAAATATCATTTCAAATTTTTCTTGGAAAACTTCCGGACGTGCTTTGAAACCAAATGATAATTTTTTAAAGCAGTACCTTGTAAATGGTGTTGCAAAAGTACATAATTTACTACTATTTCCTGTTAACATAATTTGACAAAATGCTGCTGGAGCATCCAATATACTAAAATTTTTAGCACCTTTTAGTTTAGGCTATTCCTTCAAATGTCAGTAATATAACATATTCCCTCTTTATATTATCATTTAAGTGTACAACGGGTCATATAAATCCAGATATACCACATTTTTGGTATTTTTTGGAGAAATTTCGGTTGTTACAACCTCCGGAGTGTATAAGTGCGGAAATTTAGATTTAATCTTTGAAACTGTTCATTTTACCATTCAATTATGCCATAAAGAAGCCGAATCAAATATAGGTTGTAGTATCAAAGATGCAAATAGAAAACTGTCACGTTTTAAGGATGAAATCGGGAAGTCTGGCGCATTTTATTTTCGGGAATGAATAGTTCCCAAGGACTTATCAAGTTTGATGTAATGTAAACGAATTAGATTGTTCTCATTTCGTTTATTTGTAACATAATAGTTGGAATGCACCAACCGTGAAAACGTTTATGAAGCGTGGAGTTGAAATATCGTTTTACATTTTAAAAAATTAAGTAAATTGATTCTTTCACACTGTTTTCGAAAGTTTAATCCTTTCACTCAATGTATTCATACGAATATGCAAAATTAATATTTTGTTTACTCTCGTCTATTTTTTTTTATTTAATTAGAAGCTTTCTATGCGTTCTAAATCTAAAATAAATGAGATTTAATCATATATGTTATTATACTACCATATTATAGTAGAATTTATTGAAACATGTGTGCTAAATGCTCCTTAAACCGAACGCTAACAGACTTCTTAGTCTGCCCAACAAATTTTCCGTCGCAATTGTTATAGCTAATTTCGTAAATACCACTCTTTTCCAAATCCAGTATTTTATTCCTAGGGTTACCTAACAACTATTTCAAAGTATGATGTGATTTATAAAATAAGTTTATTGAAAATATTTGTTAAACCTTTTGTATTAGCAGTATCAAAAGGTTTTGAAACAAATTTCTCCTGATTTTCAATTAGATTCCATTCCCAAGATACACAAACCTGAGAAGGCAATCAGACCTATTGTTTCACCGATTTATACACCTATTTATAATATTTTTAAATGGTTAACAAAGGATTTTGAAAATTTACCCGTCCAACCAAATAGTTTCTCTATTCTTTAGAATATATTAGTAGAGTAGATTTAGATTTTAACGGGGTTAGAATGCACTGAAACCAAGGTTTATTGTGCCCCCCCCCCTATCAGAGCTGTTCTCGCTACTACTACAGCTCGCCTTCCAGTTCCAAGGTTCTAATGAACTCTAGTATTTGGGACGGCTTCAACGAGGTTAGATCCTCACTCTTACAAGTTTCTTGTCCAAAGCATTTCTTGCGTTGGCTTGCAATGGCGAGGCATTCCAGAACTAGGTGATCCGGAGTTTCATCCTCCTCACCACATAATCTACACTCGTCAATCTTTGCTAGACCTATTCTCATTAAGTGCTTCCTAAGGCAGCAGTGTCCTGTAAGAAAGCCCGTGAGGAGATGTAGTTTATTTTTACTGAGGTCCAAATATTTTTTGGATCTAGCAGTGTCAAAGTTCCGCAGGAACTTTTTGGAATGTTCCAACCCGGGAAGGCACCGCCAGAGTGCTTCCCTTTCGGTTTCCGCCTTCTTTCGAAACTGTTTCTTATAGGAGCATTTTCCTACACCACAGAAGGACTCCGGGCCAATAAAGGGCGTTTGTGCTCCTTTCCTGGCAAGTGTATTGGCCTCTTCATTTCCTGTGATTCCCCAGTGGCCAGGAACCCAGACTAAAGAGACCCTGTTATTCTTGCCTAATTCGTTAAGTTTTCTTCGGAACTTCCATGCCAACTTTGTGTGACATGGAAGCTCAATGCTTTGATAGCTGCTTGACTATCAGAATGGATCGATATATCACATTTCTGATAGTTTCTTTCTAGGTTCATTTCCACGCATCCTTCAATCGCAAGTATTTCTGCCTGAAAAATGCTCGGAAAGGAGCCTAACGATAATGAGTATCTAGTGCCAGGCCCAAATACTCCAGCGCCTGCTCCAGTGGTGGTTTTTGAACCATCCGTATACCATCCAATGGTGTTTTCTTTGAGAGTTTGGGTGGTGTATTTCCTTTCCCCGTCTCTCCTCGTATTTAGCATCGTAGTGAAATTCTTATCGATACTTACTTTCTTGATAATTTCGTCACTGGGAAGATTCGATTATGAGATGTATTTTGTTAGAGAGGACCAGGCTCCCTGATTTCTAATACTCTCATTGCCTGAACCTTCCTTAGATATTCTAAGAATTGCCTCTTGAGATCTGTAATGATCTCAAGTGCCCTAGTTGGACACGTTCTCATAGCTCCAGTGATGCACACACAGGCAAGCCTTTGAACTTTGTCGAAGGTCTTCCTCGTGGCATACTGACTTGCTTTTGTATGCCAAACTATTGCCCCATACGTAATTGCTGGTCTCACAATCATGGCGTACATCCATCGCTGTATTTTTGGGTTACAGCCCCACCTCTTACTAGCTAGATTTCTGCACGCCATCAAAGCTCATTGCTTTACTATCAGTTATTTCTACATGCTTATTCCACAGAAGTTTAATGTCTAGGGTTATCCCTAGATATTTAACTTCTGATTTCCATTCTATGATTTCCCCGTTTAAGGATATGGGTTTCGTGGCTGGAAGTGTTCTTTTCCGGGTAAATGGAATTACTATGGTCTTGTTTGGGTTAATGTTTAGCCTCACTAATAAGCACCATTGCTCAATGATTCTGGATCCCTTTTATAATAAATCACACAAGGTGCTCTCGAACTTGCCTTTGATTATTAGAACTATGTCGTCAGCATAGCACATACATCCGAAGCCAAGCTCCGTTAGCCTGTAGAGCAACTCATCTACTACAAGGCTCCATAAAAGTGGAGATAACAGTCTCCCTTGAGGTGTCCCCCAAGTGGCTTTAACTGAGGTGGTTTGATTTCCCACTTGTGTCTAGCTATCCACGTCGTCAACAACTCATACATCCATTTTATAATGTTTTAATTTACTCCTCGCCTTTTTAGTGCTTCTTTGACAGACACATGAGTTGTGTTGTCAAAGGCCCCAGATATATCCAGAAATGCGCACATTGCGATTTCTTTGTTGTTCGGAGTTCTCTGGATGACTTCGGTCAGCTGCTACAGAGCCGTCTCAGTTGATCGACCCGCTCTGTAGGCATGCTGACATTTATGAAGTGGTATATTCTCCAGATTCTCTGTTCTTATGTAGTTATCCACTACTTTCTCCATCGTTATGAGTAGGAACGATGTTAGACAAACGGGTCTAAAAGTTCGGGGATCAGTCCCATCTTTTTTCCCCATTTTTGGTATGAAAGTTACCCTTCCCCTTCTCCATTTTCTAGGTATTAGACCCACTGCTAGACTGCTTCTTGGTGTAATCTTCATCAGTTGAGAAAGAATATCCTCTATCCCTTGCTGCATGAGTGCTGGAAATATTCCATCCACTCCTGGTGATTTATATAGTTGAAAGGTACTTATTGCCCATTTCAACCGTTGTCTGGTAAATATTTTCTTAGCAATGTCCCAATCTTCCTTGCGGGATTTTTTGGTGTAATTCATTGCTATTTCAATGCTTGTTGCTGGTTCACTACCTGGAAAGTGGGTTCTAAGAAGAAGAATCGATCGTTCCTCTTCACCTTCCGTGTATGATCCGTCTGGCTTTTTCAGCGGCGACATTGTGGGGTTAGTTCCCCATTTGCCATGATCTTTTGTAGTCTGGCCGTTGTGTGAGTGGAAGTGATCTTTTCGCAAAAGGCTTGAAAATTAAGCCTTTTGACCTTCCTAATCTCTTTATTGTACTGAGTAAGTTTCTCAGTGTACCTCTGCCAATTACCGTCACGTTTGGCTCTATTAAAGAGCGGACGAACCTCTTTTCTGAGGTTTGACAGTTTCTCATTCAACCAAGGAGCGTCCTTTTCTGAACGAGCTTTTGACAGTGGGTAACTGGAATGAAAAGCTTCCATTATTGCCTCACTGACCTGTTCGACTCTTTGTTCCAGGTCGTAGTGCGGGTGATTTACCCATTCACTTCGACTTGTTCCAAATTGTCCTTCAGATTGGTCTTGTAAAGAGACCAATCAGTATTTCTAGGATTTCAGATTGTAGGAATCGAGGTGGTGTTTCCCTTTATCCTAAATTCGATGATCCTATGGTCGGAAAGTGATCGCTTGCTCATCCCCTCCAATCTTTTACATTTTTCCTAGAAGCAACATTAACAATTGCTACGTCCAGGGCCTATTCTCTTGCTCTCGTGACAAAGGTCTCAAGGTTATTTACTAAGAGATATTCTAATAAATACTCACCTTTTTTGTTGTTATTAGTGCTTCCCGAAATGGTATTGTGTGCGTTGGCATCACAACCAATTATAATTGGCAGCCGTCTGCTATTGCAGTGTCTCACTAGCTCTTGTACTTCTTCTGGCGGTGTCATCGGCCCGTTCCCAGCGAAGTAGGCAGAGGCAATGACGATGTTGGGGTGAACCATAATTCGAACAAGGTCCCGTGACACGTATTCTGAAACACAAATATATTTTATGTTATTTCTTATGATTACACAGGCACGCGGAGATACTTGCCTTTGATCATAAATCAATTTGGAATACTTGCATGCCAAACCTTTGATTTGGCCTTCTTTGTTGATCCATGGTTCTTGGATCAGTACTATATCCAGTTGTAGTCTAGCGAACAACCTTGCAATCATGGCTGAAGCTCCCTTCGCGTGATGCAGATTAATCTGAGCTACATTCGTGAACGTGAAGTTGAACTATTATGGATGAAAGAGGCCGAGTTACTCAGCCTCTAATCATCCCCTCCTGTGTCTCTCCCTGATCCTCCTCGACCACCATGACAATATTTTTCTCGGAGTTCGAGCAGGTTTCTTGATCTCGAGTCAGACTCTCGACCCCCAGGCTGCTCCGCCCAGTTTCCCGGGATGCAGAAGCGATCTCCGCATCCCCAGTCACCCCAGCAGAGCCGGAGGAGATCTCGGGCTGACCCAAGGTCCAGCTTTCGCCTTTTCCCCCTTTTCCAGAGGTTCCGGATGTGGAGGGTATCTCCATGTCCTTTGGAACCTCCGCAGGGTTCTTTTTCTTACCCAGCCCCGAGACAGGGATACGTCCAAAACGGAAGTTTAGCGCGTAACCTCCTGCCTTCAGAGCCTCCCCAGATTGGTGATCGATCCCAATCGTGAGGATAGTTCCATGTCCCTCTTTTTTAGAGTTTAGGATCTTCCAAGCCCCAGTAGTGAGGTTGGAGTTCTGAACCTCGACAAGTTGGAGGATATTCTCCAATTTCATGTCGTGGCTTCTTGGGAAGAACACCGTTATGGTGACCGGCTTTGGGATGTCGTCTCCACTTCGAGCCACCAATTCGGGTCCTTCCCAAGAGTCCAATTTCGGCGCTGACCTCATGAGCCAGTTTGCCGCATCTTGTGACACACAGTCCACCAGTATCCTTTCTCTTTGCTCTGGCACAGCTCTTCCACCAGAGTTTCTTCCAGTGTGGAGAGCTGCTCTGCTTTCAGGATGACCCCAGGATAATCCTTAGGCATTATTCCCACCCTAAAAGTCTTCTCCGTTTTGACAGCTGCTGCGTAACCAGTGGCTTGCTCGGCTACCGTTGCAGCTGTTTTTGATTTCATGCATAGAGGCCGCAGCGGAAGAGTAATATGTTCCGGGCCTCTTTTAAGCTTTGTCTTCCCCGTTGGTGGTTCCTTCGGGGGGGTTGGGCGCTGAATAGCCTGCTTCCCGACCTCGTGAGGGGATATTCCCTGATTGAGGAGTCGCAGGTATTTTCGCACCGCTGCTCCACTGAGGCCTTTTCTCAGTGGGTCGTCTGTGCCGCCCGGTTCTCCTGGTTTTGGGAGGTCAAACGGCATACGACTTTTGTGCCGTTTGGCCTTTTTTCCCTCTGTGAGGTGCACGGATGAAGAGGTGGAGGTTTTCTCCACTACTTTTTCCGGTGGAAGTTTTACTTTTTCTTTCTCTTTCCCTAAATGGTCCCACGAGAAGCTAGGGTCATTACGGTCCACCGCTGCAGAGCCCCGCATGCAGAGGTAAGGGGTTCAATACAATGGAGTTCCCCCCGGTGCTCTAAGGTCGATACCAGTAAGGAATATTCTTCTATATAGCCACGCATTCTTCGGCCTGGTTTCTCACCTTGACTTTAGGTTTTTAATGAGGTTGTCTCCTCTTGGTCCGGGCATTAAAGCCAAGACACCCCCATCCCACTGGCCCGCGAGACTTGACCACAGCCAGGAGACTTTGGTATAACAGGTGATTTCGAGGTAAGCTCGAAATTTCACCCAGCATCGTAACCCTGTGTGCAATCCCTTAGCCACGATACTACAGCTGGGACAGGTAAAGTTGGTCCGCGGCAGGGTATTCGAGGGCTGCCAGTTGAGTTTTTAGACACAACGAGCCCCAGGTATTTCCCCGCAGACCTCCTCATATAAAATCACCTCAGAGGCCCTTCTCCTATCCGCCACCTGGAGACGCGCCGGGTTGGTACTTCACCCCCTCCACATCAATAAATATCCCGACGAACTACGTACATATCTACTGATGTGGTCCCGGATTAGTAAAGGATATGGTAATTAAGAATTCCAGCTTAGTTCGTAAAGTATAGTTATAAAGGTATGTTTTCATGCGGAAGCCTATCGTCACCTGCTGGAATTTGAGCCAGGTTTATGGACCAATACATGTCCTATTAGTTTAGTTAAATGTGGAGGCCTTCAATTATTTCAGAAACCACTTTCTTGATTTTTATAGCATTTGACTTGTGAGATTTTGTAATATGGTCGATTTATTTGTATTTACATTGTTGTCAGATCTTCCGTTTTTCTTGAAATATAATGCTTTGTTATTTAAACATTTTTTGTTTTAGAATATTTTCCATTTTCATTTAACTGTCATAATTTCTGAGGTAAAGCTAAATTTATATCATATCCTGTAGTCAATTAATAATTTGAAAAGGTTTATTGACTGGGAATTTTCTGATAGTTAAATATTATAGATATATTTAGTACTCACCAGTGATCGTAACTTAAAGTTAGATGTTTTTATAATAAATATTAGTTTCTTTCTCATTTTGAATCTGCTGTAGATTTATAATCATCAAAGCGTACAAGTGTTTCATGAGTTAAAATATGCCGACCATAAAATATACTCTAGGAAGCGTAAAAATGAGATATAAAATTACTTTTTGAAAGCGGAATTCCCTTTTACTAATTTATACAAAATAAACATAAAATAGATACAATCACTTTAATATTGTTGCCAATTAATTGGACATTAGCAATTGAAATGCCTGTGCCAAGAGCTGTTGCCTATCTTTCTTCCGAATGGTAAGTTTAATACGTGGTAATTCATGTGATGACAATAGACTAAAATAACTAACTGAAGTCGCAGTGAGGCTTTAGAAAAGGTAGATGAACTGAAGATAATATTATGCAATGTTTATTTACTTATCTTTGATAAAATTAGTCTGTATATTTTTATGGAACAACCTATAAAGATCAAACATAAACAAGAACATTGCTATTATATATAAACGTAATCGAAATTATGTTCGTATGAAAAATACAGAATCAGAGTTCATATTCAAACGAGGGGTGGTTAACTCCTTAAAATATGTACAGGTTGGCAATCGGAAGTTTGGCAACTTCCGATTCGCCGTGGCAAAGACGTATGCGGATTGCAGGAGCTCATTTCGCTGGCAGAATTCGTAAGCTTCGTTTCGACAGTACAGTTCAGAGAAAAGCGTGATTGCTGGGGTTGTGCAATACTAGCTTGTTATGGCGACTACAGAAAGTAAAGCTGAGTGAGCAGTGTCGTGAAATAATTATGAACGTTTTAAATTTCATGACCGAAGAGGCAAACAATGGCAAGTCGACAATTCCATTAACAAAGGTAAGTTTTAATTATTGCAGTAAAATTTTTAAACCAAAGTTATTATTCAACAAATTTACACTCGATAGTAAATTTTTTAAATCGATTTTCGTACATAAAATATTTATTTGTTAAACGATTTAAAAAAGTGAGACAATAGTTATTTGTAAAACAAGTGTCACAATGACTCATTTTGTAGTACGAGTGAAGTTTGCACAACGAACCGCGGTGAGTTGTGTAAATCACGAGTACTACAGAAAGTCATTGTGGCACAAGTTTTACACAATATTTTTTATAATTCGCATTTATTTAATCATTTAAATAAAATAGAATTTCATATAATCCCTATTTTTAAACTAGGAGGAGTGGGTTGAATTTAAGTTTGCGATTCTGTAGATTCCTAATTGGTCAGATCACAGATGGTTTTATTTAGCACATCTGACTTTTGACATATTATAACCGAATAATTGTGTAAATTGTAAACAAACTTTCATTTAAGCAAATAGAGGATGATTGTTTGTTTAAAAAAGAGCTTCTTCGTATATGCTCTTGCGATCTATTTATATTATATCATGAACAGAATTATCCCAAAAATCGAACGTTTTGTATACCTATATATTGATCCTATACAAAATAAAAATAAACAATTGACAAATCATTGATAAATAAACGTTAGCGTACTTTATTCATTAATATTTTTAATATACAAATCATTCTAATTTACCTTTAATATAATAATTTGCTAGCTAGAACATTTTATTATAATTTGTGTCAAGGTTAAAGTCAAATGTCAAATAAAAATATAACTAAATACAATAACCAACTGTACACTAAAAATTACTATAACAGTGTTCAAACAGCTTCATTGTGACACTGTAAACAATGTTATAATGAAGTCTCTTTTATACGCGAAGTATAAAAAGTATTTTATGCACTCACGTGTCAATTTTATGCACCGTTATGTCGTCATTACAAACAAATCGACGCCATTTTTAGTCCATTTAGAACAACCTAAATGAGACATTTTTTTTATTTTTGCATGCCTGCGGCTCATGCGTCAATTTCTCCATTCGTGAAAAAAGCACCACTTTATGCACTTGTTGCATAAATAACTATTCTGTTTCTGTCTACAGGAGTATATAAAAGGGCACATGTTTATTTTGTGTTTTTACCTTATATTTATAATTATTATACTCATTCCATACTTATCTCTATTACGTTTCGGTTTTATTATTTGTTTTGAACCATCTTCCGATATAGTTTTGGTCATATTAAAATATGTTTGAACTAAAATCTAAAGATCGTTTAAAACAACTAATGAACTGAAACGTAATATAGTATTTTTGAATTTAATACTTCTTTTAAATGGCCCAAAAACCACGACAAAAGTTTTTATTTCAAAGAAAGGTCACTGAAAACAAATTTAACTACTTCCTCATTTTATTTTTATATAAATACACATGAGTAAAACTTTTAATACAACATTTATATCGACTTATTTTATTATCAGGTCATTGAACGAGTTTCTGCTGCTACGAAAGTTAGCCAAAGAACGCTTTCTCGTATTAAAAAAGAAGCTCTGGCAGGAAGTAATGCTGCCACTGATGTGCCTACTAAAAAACAAAGAATGTCCAGTATCCGTATGGATCAATTCGACAAAACTGTGCTTAGAAGGTGCATCATAAATTATCACATATCCGAGAAAAAAGTACCCACGTTAAGAAATGTATACCAAACCTTTGCAGATAGTTATGGCTTCGCAGGAAGTCGCGAATCTCTGCGGAAACAAATACATTCTTTGGGTTTTCGTTGGAACAACATGATAAACAGAAGTTTGTTAATGGAACGTCACGAAATCAGACATTTACGCCTACTATATTTAAGAAACATAAAAAAGTGCAGAGAACAGAACAAACCTATCATTTATTTGGATGAAACATACATTCATTCATGTAACACGCACCTTAAAGGATGGAGCGACAAGAGTAACGAAGGATTCAGAAAACCCGTTTCAAAAGGTAATAAGGCCCATCATTGTGCATGCAGGAAGTGAAAATGGTTTTGTGCATGCAGGAAGTGAAAATGGTTTTGTGCATGCAGGAAGTGAAAATGGTTTTGTACCTAATGCTGGTATTATGTGGAACTCCCAGTTAAAAACAAGAGATTATCATAATGAAATGGCGTACGAAAATTATGAGAAGTGGGTAAAAGAAAAACGTATTCCAAACCTACCAAAAAACGCTGTTGGGGTAATTGATAACGCCCCATATCACAATTTTCTAAATGAAAAATTACCTACGACTGCTTGGACTAAACAACAATTAAAAAACTGGCTTTCTGAAAGAAACATATATTACAGTGAACAAATGTTAAAACCGGATGTTTATAACGTTGCAAAAATGTATAATGTATAAACCGCAATATAAAATTTGATGAATTGTTTATTCGACATTGATTGCATGTTTTAAGGCTACCCCCTTATCACCCGGACTTAAATCCGATCGAAAGTATTTTGGCGGCACTTAAAGAATATGTGGCCAAACGAAATGTTACCTTCAATTTTACAAAGGATAAAGAATTCTGTAATGAATTTTTTGACTTATTTTCTGCAAATGATTGGAAAGTTAGATGTGACCATGTTAAAGAGATTGAATATGAATTTATGAACAATGAACCACTTTTAGATACTGTTGTAGATAATATTAATATTAATTTGGCCGAAGACGGAGATAGCGAGGATGATGAAGTTGATATAGAAAGCGATTTTTATTTGTAGATGCACATCATTATTTTACTGTTGTTGATCCCTGTACATCTAAAACATATTTTTCATTATATTGTTTGTTTCTAGGTGGTATTACTGAATACATTAAACGCAACAAATGTAAAAATGTAAATAGGTGTTATAACATTGTTGAGATTAGAGACGAATTCCTCTAGAGTAATATAATATGTGTACCACATCTGTACATAGTTCTAAATAAACAATAATTGACGGCACCCTGAACCAAGATTTTTTTGTTTTGCCAGTCCTAACTCTGTAAAAAGTGTGGAGGGATGTTTCATAGTAAATATTAGCAAAAAATCCAAAAATTTACATATGAAAGTAGAAATATCTACCAAAAAAAAGCTTTAATATTTTATTTATATTATTAGTATACTTATTAGACCATCTCTAAAGACAATTTCCCCAATTTGTTTTTCAAATTTTATGTATAAAGCTTAACAGGTAGGTTTGTCATTAACTATTACTACGAACAGATAGGAAAAATTGTTAGATTTAGAAAGGAAAAAAAAACAATTTTCGTAGAAAAATCTAATGGTTTTTATTTCCTTATTCATTTAATTAATAATAAAGATCACATTAATGTTATTTTGTTTTGTGAACTCGATTTTATGTAGCATTATACATGTGCCACAATGTATTATTTTTAAATCCAAATTCAAAATATTGTTTTACCCTCGTACGTATTAGCAGTCTCACAACCTTTAAAACTTTGCACGCGGAATGTACGTCGTCTACTCTTCCCGGTAACTGCGTTATTTATCTCATTGTGACTGATTGAAAATAATTACAAGTTGTCTTATATTGAAATGTTTTATATAAATCAACCATTACAGTAAAACAAGTTTATCATGAAAGTCGTATGATAATAATAATGTCTTAACTGTGTAAAAATGTCGTATGAAGAGATATATTCGTATTTTTAATTGCAAAAAGTCGTATGTGCGTGAAAAAACACAAATATTTTAAGTGAGTGTAATATTACATAATAAATCTAAGCTCTAATCGTATTTCTGAATTAATTAAATGAAAACATAACAAATTATAAATTTTTTGTCATACGACTATTTGCAATACTAAATTAGATCAAGTAAATTGCCAGCTTCATATTTTCAATTGCAATGCAGCCGAAATTAAATGTTTTGTCTGAGCTGATTATATGTACTATATTCAAATTGCTTATATTTATATAAATTTTTGTATATTTTGTAATTGTATTCCTGTTCTCGAATTGGTGTGTAAAACCTGTAGAACAGTGTAAAATAAAATAAAAATATTCTGTTGAACATGATACTTCAGTTTCCAAGCACAAAACTGTGGTGACCTGT
Organism: Galeruca laticollis; assembly: GCA_963921935.1. NCBI lineage: Eukaryota > Metazoa > Arthropoda > Insecta > Coleoptera > Chrysomelidae > Galeruca > Galeruca laticollis. The sequence goes on along the minus strand of OY998175.1, from coordinate 285,184,579 downwards.
GTTGTTATTTATATAATCGGATGTATTCAAATTGATACAAATAGTCGCCCTATAATTTCATAGAATTCAATATGTGGGCGTTAAATCTTATCATTAAGTAAATACATGGTACGCTGAGTTAATGGCGGATAATAATTTAATAACACTGTTACTTTCGTTCGAAATCGCATTGGTATATATATCTTGTTTGTTGAATTATTAACTCGGGTAAGAGGCCGATAAATTTCGTGTGCGAAAACGCAATTATGTATGATTTATTTGATATCCGGATACAAATATTGAATACTAGAATACGACTGGTTATACTCATTTTGAATATCAATTGTAATCGTTATAAAGCAGGTGACGTATATACAAAATTCTGCAAATAACAACCACGCCTGCTACCTCTCTTAGTCACCTATCTATGAATATATTAGGCCAGGAGAACTACTTCCAAAAATGGCTGTTTTTGGAAAAAATTCCAAACAAGGTATATTCTACGGGAAAAGGTAGAAAAAGTGATTACAAAAACTGGGTAAAAAATTCATCGCATGGATCTTTTCCTTAATGTAGGGTGGGGGGAAGGGGTAGGGGGTGTAAAGGGGTGAAAAACGGTTTTTCACGATTTGCGGCATAAATACTGGTTTTATCGAAAAAAGTTAAAGGAAAAAGTTGTAGATAATTAAAAAATCTACAACTTTTAAATAGATCAGTTTTTGACATTTTAGAGAAAAATGCAGAAACGCTGTTTTTTCGTTTTTTAATTTTCATTTCGCCAAAAACTGTCCAAACATTTTCAAATTTGGTGAAAATGTAGCTTTTTAAGCTCTAAGTAATTTGCTTTTTTTTGTTTTCTATAAGTTAATTGGTTTCTGAGAAATTAATGTTTTTCGAAAAAAGACGTTTTTTTCAAACGCATATTCATCCCTTTTTTGCGCTGTAGAAAACTTCTGCTGGCGTGATACTCTTTTGAAGAGATTTATGACTGAAATCATAGCGTCTTTTGGATTTGGGATACCTTCTTTTGATCCTCGTTTTGACGAGACGATTGTTGGAGTTTCGAGGAAATTTTAGCCCCCCGATTAGAGGTATGTAAAAGAGATCTGAATTTCGTTGTAAATTAGTATACCTATATTTTTGTACAGGGTTTTTCATTTTATATGGACCCTTCTATATCTCACTTATTATTTGATGCCGATAACAATGTTTCAAATAAGAGTTAATGGGTTATTAAGGTAGTTTTTAAATTCAACAAAAATATTATACAGGATGTCCCAGAAAAGAGGGTCAGAGCCAAAGTGTTCTTTCTTAAATGGGACACCCTATATATTTTTATATTTTTAAACTGTTCATTTCAATCCGAATTCAACAAAATATAATTGCTATAGTCTAACCTTAACAGTTCAGAAAATATATTCATTTAAAAATCGTCTCTTAGTCACCTATCTATGAATATATTAGGCCAGGAGAACTACTTCCAATAATGGCTGTTTTTGGAAAAAATTCCAAACATGGTATGTTCTACGGAAAAAGGTAGAAAAAGTGATCACAAAAACTGTGTAAAAAATTCTAATTCTCTAAGTAATTTTCTTTTTTTTTGTTTTCTATAAGTTAATTGGTTTCTGAGAAATTAATGTTTTTCGAAAAAAGACGTTTTTTTCAAACGCATATTCATCCCTTTTTTGCGCTGTAGAAAACTTCTGCTGGCGTGATACTCTTTTGAAGAGATTTATGACTGAAATCATAGCGTCTTTTGGATTTCGGATACCTTCTTTTGATCCTCGTTTTGACGAGACGATTGTTGGAGTTTCGAGGAAATTTTAGCCCCCCAATTAGAGGTATGTAAAAGAGATCTGAATTTCGTTGTAAATTAGTATACCTATATTTTTGTACAGGGTTTTTCATTTTATATGGACCCTTCTATATCTCACTTATTATTTGATGCCGATAACAATGTTTCAAATAAGAGTTAATGGGTTATTAAGGTAGTTTTTAAATTCAACAAAAATATTATACAGGATGTCCCAGAAAAGAGGGTCAGAGCCAAAGTGTTCTTTCTTAAATGGAACACCCTATATATTTTTATATTTTTAAACTGTTCATTTCAATCCGAATTCAGCAATATATAATTGCTATAGTCTAACCTTAACAGTTCAGAAAATATATTCATTTAAAAATCGTTTTCTGTGGGATGAAAACCAACTATAAACAACGGCAATGAAAGCATTGTCATATTTGACAAGTAGTTATTTACACCATTATAAAACATTGTATTTGATAGTTTGGAAAATGCGGTATACAGATGATGAAAAGATAGAAATATTTTCTCTATTTGTAAAAAATAATGATAACAAATTATATGCAAGGAGAGAATTTATGGAATTATATCCAAATCGGCATGCGCCTAGCAAAAATACGTTCAACAGAATATATCAGCATGTAATGACAACTAAGAACTTTTCTAGAAAAAAACGAACGTATGTAATTAATGAGGAGGACGATTTAGATAAACTTCTGCATTTTGAAGGTAAAAAATATATATTTCTTTGGATTTTATGGTAGTTGAATAAGAAGGAATAATTTTTGCGCTACTACTTTTTTGCAGAAAACTCTGAAGACTCGTTAGTAACCAGCTCCAATATATTACAAAAACATCCTATGAAAATTTTTAGGACTCTGAAAAGACACAATTATAAACCATATAAGATACTTCCCGTGCAGGCTCTTACAGAATTGCACAAACGGAAACGGTTAATATTTTGTCAGGAAATGCTTCGTCGCTTGAATGAAACTCCAGATATCCTTCAGAAAATCTGTTGGACAGATGAATCCAGTTTTTCTACAGCTGGCGTGTTTAATAGAAAAAATAGACGTTCATGGGAAAATAAAAATCATAGACAGCGGAAAGTGCAACAAATAAAGAAATCTGGACGGAAATCAATTAAAGTTTGGTGTGGAATATTCCAGAATAAAGTGGTTGTGCCAATATTTTTCAATTATAAGTTAACAGGAAGAACTTACCTAAACTGCATAATACCCAAAATAAGTGAAATACTAGAAAATTAATTTACAGCTGACCAATTAAATACTATGATCTGGCACCAAGATGGGGCATCACCCCATAATGTCTTAGAGGTGAGAGAACATCTCAACAATCAGTTTCCAGAGTGGATCGGAAATAATGGGACAATTCTATGGCCTCCTAATAGCCCCGACCTAACTCCCTTAGATTCTTTTTTGTGGAGGATGCTGAAAGATATAGTTAACTTTGGCGAAAATAACAATCTTGAGATAATTCAGGAAAAGATTCAAGGCGAAATTAATAACTTAAATAATCATGCTGATATTATTTCTAAATGTTTAGAGAATTTACGCCAAAGATACCAACTATGCATTGACAATATGGTGGGTCATTTTGAAGAATATTTATAATTTCATTTGGGCTTACTTAGTTTGAGATTACTTTATTTTGTAAACAAATTTACTGAATTCCAATCGATAGATTACTACATCTTACTGTGTCGTATATATTTTCTGAACTGTTAAGGTTAGACTATAACAATTATATATTGTTGAATTCGGATTGAAGTGAACAGTTTAAAAATATAAAAATATATAGGGTGTCCCATTTAAGAAAGAACACTTTGGCTCTGACCCTCTTTTTGGGGTACATTCTGTATAATATTTTTGTTGAATTTTAAAAACTACTTTAATAACCATTCCACTCTTATTTGAGACATTTTTAATTGTAACAAATAATAAGTGAGATATGGAAGGGTCCATATATAATGAAAAACCCTGTACAGTTCAGAGGTATTTTTGTCGTTTTGAACCAATACAAAAATTCTATGTATTCTTATGGCTATTACCTAGCTGTGTTCTACTTATGATTGTGTATTTGATATTTTTCACATGAGTTTTGTACTCAAAGAATATGTAATAGATGTCAAGTAGTTTTTATATAGTCTGATCGAGTGATTACCTTGTAGACAGCATGTTACGTATAGGATATCGGCATATCTACTTGCAATATTCGTAGTTGAATAGTTGACATGTATCGTTCTGTTTCATATATCTACGTACTGCAGTAAGGTGTGTTCACATATCAGATAATTTTTGGCTTATTAATGTAATTTTTTCAATTAGTAGAACACTAGGGAAGAAGGTTTTTCTGTTTCGATATGTAAACTTAGTTTTTTAAGCCGCAGAGGCAATACTTCAGTATATTAAATAATAACTCTTTGGGGAAAATCTTCAATATCATTTCGGTCATTATTTTTATCTTATTTTAACAACATATCTGGTGTTGATAATTATATAGTTTAGACATATGTCCTTAAGCTAGTTCAGTCAGTTTATAGTTTAATCGTTTATGATAAAATTTTAGTAATTCAGTGTTATCTGTACATATAAGGGTTTTCTTGGAGGGTTACTGTTTTCCTGGAGGGTTACCGTTTTTCCTGGAGGAGTACCTTCTTTTCTTGGGTACTTTCCATTTGGTTCTGCCTGGACCGGGGTGATGATGCGACCACCGTTATTCCGGACGAGAAGAGAAGGGGATAATGTGAGGTGGATTTAATTATTTGTATATATTTTCTTCTTATGTAACATATATTTTGTAAAATTATCATGATGAATCAGGTCCAACCGGAGTTACAGTAAATCGCCTTGGTACCAAAGCTATCCCATGAGTAAAGGTTTGTATTATATTTTACGTTGATGACGTATGTTATATTCTAGGTTAGTGTAAGCACATGTATAACTGAAAACTTGGTGCTCTGTGTAGCCCAGTTACTTTTCACTTCTTTTTTTATTACTTAATAGCTAATTCAATGACTTGACAGATGTTACAGTCCAGTTATTTTTCAAATTTTTTTATGCATCTTGCTAAATTGTACCAATTGTTAGAAACATTTTATTTGTTAAGGAAATGTTAGTATCTGTCATTTATTATTTTTGTTAGTCACCTATATTACAGGACAATAAAACACGTTGATAAGTTCAGAAACCTGTTTTATTTATTGTTTCCTATTTATTTGCTAGGTTTAGGATAGGACGAACATTTTGGCCGAGAAGAAACCTGCCTGGCGCCCATTTTATTTGATAGCATCCCGGATATCTTATAGCACTCACTGCCACTCACCGACTCAGTCAGCTGAAGGCCCGAAAGTTTGTCACCCTAGATAGCTGGACTCCTGTAGCCCATAGGGTCGATACTAGTGAAGCTAGTGACCAATTTGGGTGGTTACAGTCAGTCTGTCAGAAATATTAGTGGACCCTTTTTTGGGATCTGCTTTCATGCTCGACTCAGCAGATTTAGCATAATTTTTATACGGCTTGTATATGTCAGATTTAACTTTTGCTCGTAAATATTTAAACTTGTTAAGAGTACTTACATCATTGTTGATTTTGTATTCCTTATTTAATATCGATTTCGGCCGAATATGCTTAATAATGTCCCGGGTAAACCATGCCGGATATTTTCTTTTATATTGTTTAATTTGTCTTGGGATGTACTCATCAAACGCATTATACAACTTAATGATGACCCCAAATCAAAATTCGCACGAAACTCATGATAAGTTGAGATGCCGTAGTTTAACCATAAGCAAAATGATAGATGTGCGCTTCATCGTTGAAAAAGAAACATCCACTTGTTGATGTACAATAATCCATTCAACGAACTTCTTAAGCGTAAAATCATAAGTGAGTTTACACTGCAGAGAGTTTCTTAAAGTTAGCAATTCTTGTCTGATGTTCCTGGATTTTGGACGATCAGTATGTTAAGCATTAGTCGCCCCATTTTAAAAAGGACGAAAAGGTTATTATCAAGAACTATCGACCCATCTCAATGATATCAAATTTTTCGAAAGTATTTAAAAATTTGCTTTACGACGTTGTTTTCTATCACGTGAAACAATCCATATGCAATGAACAACGTGGCTTTTATCTTAGAAGATTTACAGTCTCGAATTTAATGTGCTTATTGCAATATACTGCAACACACTTGGATAACGGTGGTCAGGTTAATGTCATTTATAAAGATTTCCCAAGGCCTTTGATCATTTAGATCATGGTTATCTTCTGTCCAATATTGGTTTAACTGATTCTTTTACCAAGTAGTGTATGTCATACTTGACGGAAAGAAAACTAAATGTTTCTTACCGTGGTTTTCACTCAGTAGAAAATAACGCATCTCTTGGAGTCTCCCAGAGTTCCGTTGTTGAGCCGTTATTGTTTTTGATCTTTATAAATGACGTTAGTTTGAAATTGCATTGTAATGTTCTAATCTGTGGAGATGATCTAAAACGATATATTTCTATATCCAATATTAGTGATGGCCATTTACTTCAGTCTCATATAGTAACAATTTTATGAGCGGTGCGAAAATAATACACTTCCTCTTAACATTTCCAAATGCAAAATCTTATGTTTTACTAGACAACTTAACCCTATCCATTTAATTACTACATTTCTAATAGTGTGCTTAAAAGTTGTGCAACATTCAAAGGTCTTGGTGTTACATTTGCCAGTGAATCAAACTTTGTTAAACATATTAATATTATCCTTGGTGAGGCCTTTTGAACCCTTGGTTTTATTCTCAGAAACTCTAGGCAATTCACTGAGTTTATGCATTTTATGAATGGGTATTGTTTAGGGCATCTCACAATTGAACCCTATTAATTTTAAGCTCAGCAGAGCCAGTATAACGGGTGCTATGGTACATGATGTACCAGATTTTTGTCATTTTTGGAGAAATTTCGGTCTGTTCGCCCGATACAGCCTCCGGAATGCATAAAGTCACCAATTTTATGATTGAGTATTGTTCAGGGCATCTCACGGATTATCCCTATTGATTTTCAGCTCACCAGAGTCAGTATAACAGGTGCTACGTTACCTGAACTACCACATTTTTGGAGTGTAAACAAGTGACCAATTTTATGATTAAATATTGTTCTAGGCGTCTAATAGATTTGATTTTCAGCTCACGAGAACCTGTACATCTGGTCCTATAAATCCAGATATAGCACATTTTTGGAGACACCATTTAGTTAAGGATGTTACAGTTGATTTGTATTATTTAACTTGATAAATTGTTAACATTGTTGTATGTTTTTCCCACCCATTAATTGACCCAGTGGGCTGTGGTGTGGTTTTAAATAAATAAAAATAAAATAAAATCATTAATTGATCCCATCTGCAGTTGACAAAATGCAATAACTATTTCATCCATATTTTTGCGAAATTGGTGGCTTTCTCAAACATTCATTATTTTTCTGTTATCAAAAGGTTTTTTAATAATATTGCCAATACTATCTTTATATTTTCTTCAGATTTTATTACCATCAGAAATTGTGGTTAAATTCCACACAAATTGTTACAGTACACTAGTTTGTATTTGTATCTCGTCCGTATCACGCCGTTTTATCAAACTTGTACTGAATACTTGTCGAGTAGTATATACCATTAAAGACCCAATTGAAGTTTCAAGTATATCACGTTGCTCTAATTTGAACTAAAAAGGAAATAATTTACAACAACCACATATTATATTCTTTATATTTCTTTGAACAACCTTTCATTATCTAGCTAATAACTTCATTGTGATATTTATAGTTAATCGAGAAAAATTTGATATGTATAGATAGACAAAGACAGTAGCGTATATATCTATTAAAACCAGAAGGTAGTCCTTCTCTACCTTTTAAAATAAGAAACTGCTGTTTCTTGATATTTCTTTATTTGATAAATACATTTTTTACGATGATCTGGATCTAAAGGCGCTACATCCCTGGGCGGGCCTTGGCCTACTCAACTGTAGATCTCCACAGCATCCGGTCTTTTGCCTTTGAACTCCATTCTGAGACTTGCATGGTCAGGAGATCATCCGTGTCATTGTCCATCCATCTCATTTTTGGTATCTCTCTTCTCTTTGGCATTCAATACTTTCTTTTTACTATGATAACACAAGTAAACATGAGCTTCTGTCTGATTTTAATTACCTACATCTTACTAATAAAGAAGAAAACTGATCTAATAGAATTTGCTTTCTTCTACTTCTCTTCTTCTTCTTCTTCTTCTTCTTCTTCTTCTTCTTCTTCTTCTTCTTCTGCTACCCATTAATGGATGTTTGCGACTAATTCTGACCATTTCGTTCTGTCTCTGATGGCGTGGATTAATTCTCCTGTGGTTCTCATCCCCCTCCACTGTTTGATATTTCGGAGCCACGACATCCTCTTTCTGCCCACTTACCTTATTCTCTCTATCTTTCTTTCTATTAATAGTTGGAGCAACTGGTTTCTCTCGTTGTATATCACATGTCCTAGGTACGCTGTTTTCCTGTGTTTTATCGTGTTCAGCAATTCGCGTTCTCTTCCTGCCCTCCTCAGAATTACCTCGTTGGTTTTTCTTACCATCCTTGGAACTTTCAAGATTCATCGATAGATCCACATTTCAAATGCTTCCAGTCTGTTCATTGTATTTACCTTCAGAGTCCAGCCTTCCATGCCATACAATAGGAGGGACCATACGTAGCACTTTGTGTATCTTATTCTGAGATTGAGGTCGAAGTCAGAGTTCATGAAGACGTTTTTGAATCTCATGAATGAGCTCTTCGCTTTTTCTATCCGACACTTGATTTCCACGTCTGAATACCAATCTTCACATAGCCAGGTTCTCAGGTATTTAAATTTTTTTACCCGTTCTATGTCTTCACTATTGTATGATAGCTTTGAATTCTGGAAATCATCGAATTTACGGGTGATTATTAGGAATTTTGTCTGTTTTATATTGATGTTAATCTCCATCAACCGGCTATGTTTCCTACCATGTCCAGAAGTCTTTGGAGGTCATTCATGTTATTTGCTATCAGGACTGTGTCATCTGCATACCGTATATTGTTGATCCACATGCCCTTTACTTTCATGCCCAATTGATGTCCTTCGAGAGCTTCTAGAAAGATATTTTCAGAGTATACGTTAAACAGGAGTGGGGAGAGGACACAACCCTGTCTTACACCCCCAGGATTTTCTGTGCTTTTGGGGCCTCGTTGTCAACTCTAACTGCAGCTGTTTGGTTCCAGTACAAGTTTTCAATACAGCGTATATCTTTCTGATCTATGTCAAGTCGCCTTAGTATTTGAAAGAGTTTGTGATGCTGCACTCTGTCAAACGCCTTTTCATAGTCTAAAAAACACATCACTACATCTTTCCTCTGGTCGTAGCAGCTCTGAATTAATACATGGATTGCGACTTGTGCCTCTCTTGTACCGAGACCACTTCTAAAACCGAATTGAGAGGATCCAATAACGGTTTCGAATTTTGTGGAAATTCTGTAGTGAATGACCGTCAGA